>CM043707.1:21102876-21702876 GCA_023969325.1 Oryzias curvinotus
ACCCACTAACCACAATAAATGCAACAATAAATCTTGTTTGGCTACAGATCTCCAGAATGAAGAGGAAATTCTTTTTTCCTGGAAAAATCTGCGTGAGCTCCAGGGAAAGCCCAACTGGGTTTCTGAGGCAGGACCCTTCAGATGAAGCCAAGAGGATCAAGAATAACCCTGAGCTCCAGGACAAGTCCGCTCCCCAGAGAGAGGAAAAAGTGAAGGAAAACGCCCTGTAGAGGTGGAGATACATCTGACAGGCAGGAGGTGTTGGGAGAGTATGTCCTTCAGTTTGGTAAATACAAGGGGAAGTCCTTTCGGTGGCTGCTAGAAAATGATATTGGCTACACCATTTATTTAATTAACAAGGTTGAGGAAGAGGAGAGGGCTGGACTGTTTAATGCCGAGGGACCCAAGAAGGAGAGTCTCCTTTCATTTCTAGATTATACCCGACACTTTCACGAAATCAGAGATCTGAGAAACTATTTAGCAGAAAGATCAGTGGGGGCACCGTCAAGTAGTGAGGACAACCAGCTGGTTGGATTTGGTGTGAATTCGAAGAAGACCTGGAGGGTATGGAGTGATATTTCTGCCACTACGCTGCACACAAAACCTTCTAAGTTGCACACAAAACTTTTTACGTTTTTTGCTCAAAAATGCTAAGTTGCGCTCAAAGTAGTCAGCAAAATCAAAGAGAAGACAAAAGCGAGATTTGACACAACGCACGCAAAAAAATGTGTTTTGCAAACGTAAAAAACGTTTTTGAAAGCAAAAAAACAATTTTTGAGCAAAAAACTTAAAAAGTTTTGTGTGCAACTTAGAAAGTTTTGTGTGCAACATGGTGGCAGAAATATCACTCCATACGAGGGAGCGTCTGGGAGTGAAGAGAAGATGGATATCCATCATTTATCCTCAGTGTTTCAGGCAGCAAAATGTTCCTGCTCCAGCTGTACCTGAAGAAGAAAGAGGCTCAGACTCAGAGTTCTTCAGAACCTGCTCTTCCTAAACCTTCTTCTAATCCTCCAGGTCTGTGGCAGACTAGACGTTCATGCTGACGTTAGGTAAGATGGTAGAAATGATGTTTCCCATCTTTTCAGTATTTTCTTTAGAGATGGAAGATGATGAAGAGTTGGAGAGAATTAAGCTTTCTGTCTCTCCATCCAAACTCCTCCCTTTACAAGGTAAAACTAAATCACACACAAGTACACACTGAGTGTTAATTACTACTTCTGATTCCAACCTGTTTTCTCATTTTTTTTCCTAGAGCAGAGACATGTAGTGAAGAAGATGACAGGAGCCACGTGTTTATCAACAATCAACCCAGTCAAGTGAGCAGCACCAACGTGCATGCATCATGCATCACGTGCTGATTATGTTTCTGTATGCTGAATAGTAGTACTAGTAGTTGATCCTAAACTACTTCAAAACTGATCTTAGACTACATGTTAGTCTTAGATCAGTCCTTTCTGTAGACTAAGCACTTTTAAATGTGTCTGTTCAAACAGAAGCATATTCATATGTTTACTTTATTTTCTTTCAGGTTCACTGAGTAAAGGTCTAGCTGCTGCTGCTGCTGGTACCTGATGGTTCTGTTGTAAACCAGGATCACCTTTTCTTTTTTTCTGTTTGCTGGTTGGCCACGTTCAGGCCTGTTCTGATGCAGGTGTTTTGTGTGATTGCTTTTGTGATGCTGAAGGTATTCATTGTTTGTCGTGGAGGGTAAATACAGACTTATTTTATTTGCATGGGTTTGGTATGAAAATGATTGAAGGAAACCAGTCAGAATTACCACAAAAGCGCACGTCTTAACACATCAGAGTAAAGTGGTTACACATGGATTATTACATCATAATGGTACCTTTCCTGGTCAATCAAAAGATTAAAAAAATGAAACTAATTATTAGTTTATTGATTTTCATACCACACCTGTTCTTTTGAGCACGTTTTCTTACATGGTTTTGAGTGTTGTGCACAGTTACTAACAAAGAACTGTAAGTGATTTGGGCATTAGTGATGGATATTTCTGTTGATCTGAATCCAGACCAGCCTTAGAGGTCCAGCTGTGCTGCTGCTACACATGCAGGTGAGTGTTGAGGATCATTTGTCAGCTTTACTCTGCTGCAGCATCCTGTCTGTTTCTGACTGTCTTTTTTCACCAGTTTCTTCTGCTCCAGTGAAGACTCCTCTGCCAGTACCACCAGAGTTGCTCGCTTTGGAACTGTCTCAAATTGTCCAGGATAAAACCTACAGTCAGTGCAATAACCTTGACAAACATGCAAAGTACTGTACTCATTTGGACATTGTGATAATATTTTATTCAACAACAACTCATGTTATTTTTGCAGCAGTCGTTGGAAGACCCTCAGCACAGTCTGCAACTTCTCCTCCTGCTCACTTCCAGCCAACGCCTGCTGCTCCACCACTTCCATCCTATGACCAAGATGTCAGGAGCTGGAACTTCATGGATGACATCCTGCCTCATCGTTTTCAGGACATTTTTCCAGCCTTCCTGACCCACAAAAAGGCCGTATGCAAGACTGCGATGGATGAGCTGTGGCGGACTGCAAAGTCTCAAAGGTGATATGGCCAATCAACTAAATGAAGCTCTTCACCTAAAATACGAGCGTGCTCATGTGGCTTATCTGGGAACAGTGAAGAATGTTCTGGATGGAGAGAGTGGACTATATGGCCAGCAGACAAACATGGGGGGAGTGAGGAAAACATCTACACCAGATCCACCACATCCTTTTGGTGGGTAGACAGACGTAGATGGCTGGTGTGGGGTAGCAGTGACTTCACACTACCTGGTGGACTGCCTCATACAGGAGTACCATAGGGAGGAGGGTACACTCAATCTGCTTCTTTAAGGCACTTTTGGTGAGGTCTTGAGGGCTGACCACACCCGAAGGGTGGCACGGAAGGTGGTACTGGCATCAGGCACAATGCAGTAATGAATGAAAACTGGAGGATTTTGTCCTGGGTGATGCTGCAGTCGGAAGGCGAAAATTCTCTGGAGCCAATGTACGACGGGCTGTCCTGGCGTTTAATTTTCTGCAGCGCTGCCAAAGCAAAGTACCAGTGGGTTGACAAGTGAGACAAAACTTTTATTTGTTTTCCTTCTAATTTAATGGTTTCAACAGTAAAAACATCAAAAATATAAGTAAATGTTGTTTTTAAAACAATCACTTTATTTGCACAATAAACAACTTCAAGGTGCTTTACCTGTGTGCATGGACAGGGATTGCTGCTCTCCATTCAGGATCCCAAACTCCCAGCCTCAGGAGCATCTTCTCTGGGATTCCTGGAAGACCACAAAGGCTATAGTGGTGGAAGCAACATCTGGAGACTTCACCAATAGATGTGCATCCCATACCAAATATAACAGTGAAATAAACATCAAGCTGGACTTGTTTCACTGCAGGAGGCGGTTCACCGGGGAGTGCATCTCAGAGCATCATCCACTTCACATCTCCTTCTGCAAGTTCCTTTCGGCAGCTTTTTGTGTCGTGGACCAAACCGACCATCAGAGGCTGAAGGAGGCCTACACCTTCTGTGGGATCCTGCCAGCTAACCCCACAAAGCAGCACATCGGGGAGCACTGCTGCACCAAGATCCCAGAACCCAGAGAGCTGCTGGTGCGAGTGGAGAGTGTTCTGAAGAGGTTCTTTTTGGAATCGGATCCAGATGGCGTACAACTGTTTAAGGCAACAATGCTGAAAGTGTGGAGGATTCAGCGCGTCCTCAGGGGGCTGTCTGAGTGACCCGGAGGTGGGAGACGGGATCCTCTACAGACACGGTGGCACGGTCACAGCTGAACCACATCAAGGGGAAAGCAGCAGCTGTACCGATCTGGATCCCGGTGCGAGGCACATCACAGCAGGAGGGATTTCATTTCCACCAGTCCAAATGGGTGACAGGAAATCAGGTGTCGACAGAACTTTTTCAGGCCCAAGGCATGACTGGAGTAGCTCGGTGGAACTTCCAGCGTCTTGTGAGCCTAAAGCAACCTGGTCTGAAGCTTCCTTCAGTTTTTAATCCAGCTCTGATTGTAGAGCTGAACAAGCTGTCAAAGGAAATGACAGGACAAGCTAAGTATCCTGCCCTAGTCTTGTCACAGGCCAACACTGGGGAAAGGTTTGGACTGCAGTACGAGGAGCCTGGCTGCCGTCAGGTTCCTCTTCTCTGGGACAAACACAAGTCTCAGAGAGACCCAGTTGTTGAAGAAGAAGAGCGTTTCTCTCCAGAACCACCTCCTTCCAATGAAACGGTCATCAACCTGCCTTAAGAACATGGAGAAGAATACTCTGCTCTAGTAAATTTGTTGTAACACATATCCTCATTCTATGACAATAAAACTGCAGCTACATAACAAGTTTAAACTAACTGAATGGTCCAATGTTTCATGACAACATCTTTGGTGTGGTTGCTGATGACTCACTAGCAATGACCCAAGCCACTGAAGTGAAAGGTAATTTAGTTCAACTTTTTAAATTTTATTTGTGCATTGCATTCAAGGAAAGACAGGTGAGAAGGGTTAACTTTTCTCTTTTTTCCTCTCCATCAGGTGTCTCAACGACACCACTGCCACTGCCTTTTACTGCCTCTCTACGCGCAGCTCGCACTGGTCCTATCAAAGCAGGTGGTCTGCTTTTTGTCCTGGATCACTCTCGTTGGACAAATTGAATGAGGGATACCATTGATGTCCTTCTGGCAAAACACCACGGACAAAAGGACTTTCTGAGCAAGGTAGACGCAGAGTATGCTGCCCTTGTTCAAACGGCCTCCAGGAATCCCAACAGCCTCCTCCACCCCACCAGTAAACAGCACATCTCCCGCTACGTGAAGCACATGGTGAGATGATTAACAGAAGTTTGTCTATGAACACTAGCCCCGAAAAACTTTTGGAGACCCAGCAACTGTGGCATAAGCTCACTGAAGGGAGTGAAACTGTCACTGTGCCAGTTGTGACTCTCCCTCCTGCTCCAGTGAACCCCCCCAGCTCTAAACCAGATGAAGCTCCTTTAACTAAGACTGACATTGAAAAAATGGTGAGAACTGGAGATTGCAGGTATGCAGCAACAACTGCAGAAACCTGGGAAAAAGATGACACACAACTGTCTTGCTTTTGGGCAGACAAAGTCTCGGGGATGGATGGATGGGATGGATCTTCTGTTAATTTTTTTTTTATCAGTCTGGGGATGTAAAATACTTCTAATGCTCCAAAAAGTACACTAGATCAATGTAACAGAAGGCCTTACCAACCCCTGGATGCCATTTGCAGACTTTGCTGCAACACCATTTTTTGACAAAGAGTTAAAGGCTGCAAAGCAGCGGTCTGCACAATGCAGAAAGGTTTTGGAGGGCCGACAGAAAAGAAAGGCAAGGGTGTCTGTGCAGGTTCTGCCACAAACCACTCAAACAAGGTCCAGAGAGTCCACACATACACACCGGGTTCCCTGGTGTTGTGGGGAAGTATGTTTACTGTCCTGCCAGTGTTGTCCCTCCACCAGGCAAATGGGGTGACTCAAGAAATGACCTGGGAGGAGTTCTCTCAGTCACCTTTTTATGAGGCTGAAAGTTGAGCTGGGCTGCTGGCCGGCAAGCAGAAGAGGGAAAGAGATAGCTTCTATGTGTGATTCAGAGATTGCTGGTTCTTTTATATATTTTACTAGATTAAAAAGTTAAACTGTTCTATTTGTTATCAAAAGATGTTGCTGTTTTGACCTCGTTTGTCTTATTTTACCTCAGCTTGTCATATTGGATGAGAAATAAGTGTAAAACGTCAAAATCTCTGCTAAACCTGTGTATATGTTTGCCTGTATTAACCTCTCTTCATGATCAGACTGATTTTGATAGAACTCCTGATGTTACCCTTTAATGTAAAAATATTTGTCATTTAGTTTGTGAAATCTATTTTGTGAATACGGTTTTCTTACAGTTTTATTATTAAATTGTTTAGTTTTGATAGAAAAAGCAAATATATCTGCTGCTTCCACAATTCATTTTACACATTTAAAGTACTTGTATTAAATTTTTGCCTGTTTAAATCCTTCTGCCCTTTAATTGTAAATACACGGTTGAATATTGTGGTACATTTTGTGTTAAATACTGTGTTTATTTATTTATTACATGTTAATATCTTAATAAAGCATGGTTGAAATTGAAATGAGCAACAGATCATGACTGTTATTTGGAACAAGCAAAGATAGAAGTAGAAAACCATAATTATGAGATATTATTTTAAGCTCACCAAAAATAACATTTATTATACCATAACTTCTGATTGACATCACTCTAACCGGGGCTCGGACTCGGGACCAAAGGATTTTGTCACCTTGAACAGCGCTACACAAGCTACAATGTGATTGGCTGCCTGTGTTGCAGCAGCTGCAATTTGATTGGCTGTTTCCTGTTACAGGTATATACGGCTAGGACCATGGGGCCTGTGGAATTTTGGAAGTTCAGTGTTTGAATGTGCACCCTACCTAAGATGTTCGAGGACCCAATCCATCTAAACAGTTTTTTCAACATTAGTTTTACAAGTTTAAAAAGTCATGCTGAAACAAATCCAGGCCTCAAGGGCTGGTCTCCTGCTGGTTTTCCAGAAACCTTGTCTTATTTGATGCTGATTACCTCGATCAGGAGTGTTTAGCCAATAAGGAGCTTCAATGGCAGGTTGGTTGGAAAACAGGTAGGACACCGGCCCTCGAGGCCTGAATTTGGGGACCCCTGCTATATAAAGACCAATGTAGAAAACTCTTAATCAGGGTGTCCTTTGACCTCATCTCTGAAGAAAAACTCAAGAAGACCTCAAAGATACTTAACAAAACCAGAATGAAGTTTGCAGATTTCTGTTGAGCTGAACCTCAATGCTGCCCTCAGACTGATGAGAAAACCTAAGAGAAGCAGTTTGTTTGCTTTAGTCTTCTTCACAGCTTCTGATGGAGCTCCTTGATCTCACCTCAGTCATGGGTTCAGCAGTCAGAACTGGACCTGAGGAGTCCAGCTTTGGAACCAGCAGAAAACCAACAACCAGCAGAAACCCACACTGTGGGAAGGACTCCACACTTCTGACTGATGTTCACGTTCACTTTATTCTTCACAGATAAGATTGGGACAGAACACTGAGAACCAAAAAGAACAGAGGAACAGTTCTAATGTCCACTAGAAAACATGAATCACAAGAACACCAGACACTAACACCAGTCTGGTTCTTTATCTGAATTTTTTTCTTTTGTTGCTCACATCTTAAAGTATGAACTGCAGTCAGTTTTAGTTTAAAACAATAAAACCAAATGTTCACTGTGTGTTAGAGACATATACACATTTGAAGTGTTGTCATGGTAACACACAGACTTCAAGCAACTTACACATTGTCTTAATATAAACTACAACCACAATGGTCAATTAAGCAACTTTAAACCAAATTATTAATCACAAGAAAACTACCAATAAAAATAAACAAATACTGAATATTGCTTTATGATCAAATCGACAAACAACTCAAGTTAAAATGTTAACTTTAGTACGGTGAAAGCCACTCAAGAGATGAAGATTTAACTCTTATGCTACGTACAGATCAAGGATGCGTGGCATGGTTGAGAATGCGCTTAATGGGCATTCTTGAACGTATTATTCTTTGGTTACTTGAAATAAACGATTTCAAATCAAATTGTTAAAAGAATAAAAAACTTTCAGCATATGATGTTCACACCATACCAATGCAATCTGATACTTACGCATGTACCTGCAGTTTGAAAGGCTTGTTGAGAAACTTCAAAACAAAAATCTTGTTCCAGACTTTTTCTTTTACAGCTCTATTTTGATTTATGACTTGGTGTCAATGTAGTCGTATGAAATTCCACTTTTAAGAAAAAGTCTAAATAAAAGCCTATAAACCCCCATGTTGCTATGCAAGTTTTTAAGTCAGTTTTCAGGCTCTACGTACAAATCGGACACATTGGCCAATTGCCAAGGCCAGTGTATACCATATTTTCACGACAATAGGGCGCACTAGATTATAAGGCGCAGTTTCAGTCATGGGTGCTCTTTCTGTATTTAACACATCCAAAAGGCACAACGGGGTTTAAGATGCTGACATGATAACACATACCGGTAAAACATGCGTGTTTAAAATGGGCAGTCAGAGCATAACTGAGTTGGCTGTGATTTATTTTTTCAGTCATAAAACACTATCCAAACTGACTTTTCATGTCCTGTTGTGTGTATTGCTGTCGTTGGTGCTGGTCCTCTTCTTTTTGACAGTGTGACTCACCAGGATGTCAAAAGTAAGTGGCAACTCATCTATGTTGGTGATGTGGCACAGCTGAATGAGTTTGTCAGCAATCTTTTTACTCCAGTATGAGTGGAAAATGGACAGCTTTTCCTTATAATCTGTTGGAAGTTGAATGCCTTCAATCAAATCGTGACTGTAGAGATTTTCTCTGATCGTTAATCCATCGCTTTAGTTGGTTTACCAACTTGGGCCACTTCGCCTTCTTTCCGCAGAAATTCTTGACTTGTCAGAGTTCATTTTCCAGCTTCCTCCACCTGCGAACCATGGATTCACTGATGTTGAATTCTCTCACAGCTGCTCGATTCACATGTTTCTCCGCATGGCTGATGGCTTGCAGTTCAAACTGCGCTTTATAAGCATGCATTTTTGCAGTTGCCATTTTTAGGGTTGAAAAAAATGACGTTCTGCTGAATGGACATACCTGCCCTTTTGTACTAATCGGGGGGGGTGTCTTCTTTCACATCCACACTTCTCTCCCCCATTTTCATGCTGTCTTCTTCTTCTATGTCCTCTGCCGAAGTCCCACAATAACACATTAGGCGCACCACCTCATTGGGCATCCCCAACATCTTTGGGAAAAATCTTTAAGTGCCCCTTATGGTCGTGAAAATGTGGTACATATAATTAAGATTCAAAACAATATTTCCCTATATACAGGTACATCTAAAAGAATGAATTTCATGAAATTTGGGTTGTTTTTTCCAAGAACAATAAAATCATCAAATTATAACAAATCTTCACTATCTGTTCACATTCTTCTTTATAAATCATATTTCCCACTTTTTATGTCAAGAACTCATGACTTTTACTGCTGGAGTTCTCTGCAGAGTTTTCCTGACTTACCAAACAAAAGATTAAACAAAACCCCTTACACAGAAAAGGGTTTCTCTACTGTATGAGTTTTTATGTGTTTTTTAATGAGATACATCACTGAAACTTTTGTCACAGTCAGTCAAGATAAAGGCTTCTCTTCTGTATGGATTCTTTTGTGTGTTTTGAGACGAGATATTTGACTAAAACTTTTGCCACATTCTTTACAAGAAAAAGGTTTTTCTTCTGTGTGAGTTCTCATGTGTGTTTTGAGATTAGATAAACAATTGAAACTTGTATCACATTTTTTACAAAAAAAAATGCTTCTCTCCTGTATGAGTTCTCATGTCTTTTTAGGGCAGATATATGACGAAAACGTTTATCACATTCTCTACAAGAAAAAGGCTTTTCTCCTGTATGAATTCTCATGTGACTTTGGAGATCAGATATACGACTAAAACCTCTGTTACATTCATTACAAGAAAAAGGCTTTTCTCCTGTATGAGTTATCATGTGGCTTTGGAGATTAGCTATACGAATAAAACCTCGGTCACATTCATTACAAGAAAAAGACTTTTTTTCTGTGTGAGTTCTCATGTGTATTTTAAGATAAAATTTCTGACCAAAGCTTTTGTCACATTCTTTACACGAAAAAGGCATGTCATCTGAATGAGTTCTCATGTGTCTTTTGAGATTAGATATTTGACTAAAACATTTGTCACATTCTTTACAAGAAAAAGGCTTTTCTCCTGTGTGAGTTCTCATGTGTGTTTTGAGACTAGATATTAGACTAAAACATTTGTCACATTCTTTACAAGAAAAAGGCTTCTCTCCTTTGTGGGTTTGCATATGTAATTTGAGAGAACTTATTTCACTAAAACTTGTATGACATTTTTTACAAGAAAAAGTCTTCCCCCTTTTATGGATTCTCATATTAAGTCTAAACTGAGACACGTTGCCAAAACTTGGGATCCTCTGCTGTCTGTTGTGTGTGTCTATTTCTTCAGCTGTAATTGAAGTGGCTTTTTCATCCTGACTGTCAGTTACATTAAAGCTCTGCTGATTGTTTAGATCTGCTTCCCTGTTCTTATCTTCCTCATTTGTAGGAATCTCCATCAATGTATCAGTCTCCTGCTTCAGATCAAGCTGCTCTTCATCCTGACTGATGAAGAGTTCCTCCTGTTCCTCTTTAATCTGTGAGGGTTCTGGTCCCCCCCCTTTCCTTTCAATTTGTGGTAGTTGTGATTCCTCCTGCTCCTCTTTAATCTGCAGTGATTCTGGTTCCTCCTCCTCCTCTTTAATCAGTGGTGGTTCTGGTTCCTCCTGTTCTTCTTTCATCTGTGGTGGTTCTGGTTCCTCCTGTTCCTCTTTGACCTGTGGAGGTTCTGGTTCCTCCTGTTCCTCTTTGATCTGTGAAGGCTCTGGTTCCTCCTGTTCCTCTTTGATCTGTGAAGGCTCTGGTTCCTCCTGCTCCTCTTTAATCTGTGGAGGTTCTGGTTCCTCCTGCTCCTCTTTGATCTGTGGTGGTTCTGGTTCCTCTTGTTCCTCTTTGACTTGTGGTGGTTCTGGTTCCTGCTGTTCCTCTTTAATCTGTGGAGGTTCTGGTTTTTCCTGCTCCTCTTTAATCTGTGGAGGTTCTGGTTCCTCCTGTTCTTCTTTCATCTGTGGTGGTTCTGGTTCCTCTTGTTCCTCTTTGATCTGTGGAGGTTCTGGTTCCTGCTGTTCCTCTTTAATCTGTGGAGGTTCTGTTTTTTCCTGCTCCTCTTTAATCTGTGGAGGTTCTGGTTCCTCCTGTTCTTCTTTCATCTGTGGAGGTTCTGGTTCCTCCTGTTCTTCTTTCATCTGTGGTGGTTCTGGTTCCTCCTCCTCCTCTTTAATCTGTGCCAGATCTGTTTCCTGCTGTTCCTCTTTAATCTCCTCTTTAATCTGTGCTGGTTCCGGTTCCTCCCATTGCACTCTGAAATTCCTCTGCCGGTTGCAGAAATCCTTTTCAGTCATATATTGCTGGGGGAGAACTGCAGGGACACAAACACAGAAAGGAGGCCCTTTTATTCTTTCAAAGGACTTCACATCTTGTCAAACAGCAATAAATATTAAAAATATTGCCGTAAGTGGACTTCCGGTTTCTGGTCAATGGAGTAGGAGTGTGTTGCGAGGAGCTCCGAGCATTTTCTTCATATTTTTTCCTGTCAGCCCTCTACAAACATCACGCACGACAAAACCTCCACTGTTCCCTCAACAGTGAAGGGTAATTTCACCTAATAATGGCGTCAAAGAACACTAAATCCAAAAAGTTAGAGGCTGGCCTGACGCTTGAGGCCATCACCACGCTGCTGGAGTTTAAAACTTCCTTCAACCTGTTGGACTCAAAGTTGGACCAAACACGCCTCGCGGTGGAGGACCAGGGACAACGTGTTTCATCTCTGGAGCTGGCTTCGGAGGACCCGAGTCAGCGGGTGACTGACCTCGAGGATTCACTAAACACCCTTCGTGAAGCTAATGCTAAGCTCAAAGCTAAGGTGGCGGACCTGGAGGGACGGAGCAGATGTCAGAACATTCGCATTTTAGGGGTTCCGGAATCAACCGAAAGCTGCTCTCCGTCTAAATTCTTCTCCGACCTGCTTTGTGAGGTGTTCGGAGCAGAGATCCTGCCGACCCCACCAGAAATCGACCATGCTCACCGCTCCCTGGCAGCAAAGCCGGCACCCGGGCAGCGCCCGCGGCCGGTCATTGTTTGTTTGCACCGCTACCAGACCAAGGAGCTCATCATCAGAGAGGCGCGCCGGCGGGGGAAGCTGGAATTCCAGGGGAAACCCATCCGCGTCGGGGAGGACTACAGCCCCGAAGTCGCCGCTCAGCGGGGAGAATACAGGACGGTGATGACTGAGCTTTATAATCGAAGACTCAAACCCGCTCTGCTTTACCCTGCCAGGCTTCGTATCACTTTGCCGAATGGAGACAGAAAATGGATCGCTTCGGTGGATGAGGCAAACAAATACCTCAGCAGCCTCCCCGATCATCTGGAGCCTCCTAACATGACCGTCAGTCAGCTGAGCTGACTAGGTAACCCCAGTGACTGCCTCCATTCTATCTGCCGCACCCCTGGGTAAATAAGGTATATTTTTGTATACAAAGACTAAACAGTGTTGCGTGTGGACACCCTTTTTTTTAAACGCTCAAAGTCTGTTTGAGGAGCTTGAACCTGCTTTTCTCTTTTTTTGTTCTTCATTCTTTTCCTTTGTTTACATATTTTATTACATTGCTTCTCGGAGCTCGGATAGGTTGTTAGAAAGGAAGAATAATTAACATTAAAAGTTGGTTCTGAAGAGCTTGCTGCTGTATTTTTTTAGCAGCTTTCTGGTTTGGGGGTTATGGGTGGGGGGGTTTCTGTCACTGCCAAAAACACCAAATCATTGTTTTTGCCACATGTTGGCCACTACCTTTGTTCTCTGGGCTGCCCTGCTTTTTTCCCACAGTTACATGCATCCAACTGTTCATACCATAATTTTTATTTCAGACTCACATGGTGAGTTTCATTAATTTTGTAAGCTGGAATGTTAAAGGTTTAAATCACCCCATTAAGCGGAGAAAGGTTTTCTCTCATCTTAAACAATTTAAAACAGACATCATCTTCCTGCAAGAAACGCACATACATAGTTCAGACACCAAACGTCTCCTAACAGGCTGGAAGGGACAACGTTTCCACTCCTCCTTCCAAGCAAAGGCAAGGGGAGTTTCAATTCTCATCGGCCCCAATATCTCTTTTGAATCTCATAGCGTGATCTCTGACAAATTGGGCAGATATGTTATAGTCACAGGAAAACTGTTTAACAAACTGGTTGCATTAGTGAATGTCTATGCTCCTAACTCTGATGACACTGGCTTTTTCAAACGAATGTTTTCACTACTGCCTGACTTAAACATGTTTGCTCCTATTATTGGAGGAGACTTTAACTGCTGGCTGGACCCAGTCCTGGACTGCTCCTCTAAAAAACCCAGCACAGTAAGTAGACCAGCTGCCCTCATCAAAGCCTTTCAGTCAGACTATGGAGTGTGTGATGTATGGCGTACTCTCCACCCTAAAGATCGTGACTACTCGTTCTTCTCGCAAGTCCACCATACATATACTAGGATTGATTATTTTTTTATTGATCACCAGCTAATACCACTGGTACATTCCTGCTCTTACCAGAGCATAAGCATCTCGGACCACGCCCCCATTGTTCTGAGTTTGTCGTTGCCTGACATTCCACAAGGCAACCGATGCTGGCGATTCAATTCAACCTCAAGGCCCGTACACACCGGGACGAATTTTGCCGGGAAATTCGCCTCGTGACTAAACAAAGGGCACCAATGTGAGTGTGCACACCGACGCGAAAAAACGCCACGCGTCAAAGCGTCAAAAAAAATAAACGCCTCGGGTTTGTTTTGTTTTTTTGACGCCTCGCGTCGAAATCTATTCGACCAATGAGAATGGCGCTTTTGCACACGTGTCTGGAGCTTCTGAAGTTACAGTAAAACACAACTTGGGGGCGCTCAAACACAACACTGCCTTTCTGAGCACACATACCAGCAAAGAAGATAGACGCCAAGTAGCGGCTACACTGCCGCAAAGAAATAATGACGGACATTCTAAAATATCCCCGAAAATGCTCATGATACATTTTCAGCTCTTGTACCAGTCGATAAAACTCACCATGTTCTTCTCTTCTCGTAACTATGGGATGTATCCAAAATCGGCGTCTTTTCCGGCGTCTTTGATCATTCAACAGAACAATAATTTCTTCATCATTGGAGCTGGAGCTACTGGTGCTTGAAATATTCATGTTTTCTTTGTATGATTCTGACAAGCGCATAAATACTGGCTCTCTTCTTCTGAGTGAAAACCACCTTGTGTACAGGAGTATTTCTGTTTGACATTAAGCGCCATCTAATGTCAGGGAATGAAATTGCATGTTGGCTCGGCTCGTCATCAGCGAAAATCGCCTGGGTGTGAACACAAAAGACGTGGCGAAAAACGCTGGCGAATAACGCCAGGCGAATATTCGTCCCGGTGTGTACGGGCCTTTACTGTCAGATGAGAAATTTGTGCAGCTCATGGAGAAAGAAATCAAGTTTTTTCTTGCTACCAATACCTCCCCTGAGATGTCCAGCCTAATTGTCTGGGATGCCCTTAAGGCTTACCTTCGGGGCCAGATCATCTCTTATACTGCTAATCTGAAACGAAAATCTTTAAAAGAATGCACAGATTTGAGCGGTAGAATCAAAGAGATAGATGAACAGTATGCCCAAACCAAAGACCCCAATCTATTTAGCGAACGAATGGAACTTCAAACTAAACTGAACTTACTTTTAACTCATTCAGTTGAATCCATGCTCTTAAAAGACAAGGCTAAGTTTTATATCTATGGTGACAAACCAAGCAAGCTGCTTGCCAACCAACTCTGCAGAGCCAGAGCAAAACAGAGCATCCCTGAGATTCGCCTACCTTGTGGTCGCCTAACATTAGACCATCTGGAGATAAACACAGCATTCAGGGACTTTTACTCACAACTTTACACCTCTGAGGCCCAGGCTGAGCATGATACCTCTGTTAACTTCCTAAATGCACTCGACCTTCCAACGCTGCCACCAGATCTTAGAAAGGCACTAGATGAGCCCATATCTAACTCCGAAATCACATCAGCTATTTCTTCTATGCAGTCTGGCAAAACTCCAGGCCCTGATGGGTTTCCAACAGAATTTTTTGCAAAGTTCTCGTCTTTACTTTCCCCACAGTTGCGTCTCGTGCTGTCTGACTCTTTCAGATCAGGGTCTCTTCCCAAATCGTTTACTGAGGCAGTAGAATGAATTTTAAAAATATAGCTCACGGTTTTTGTGTGCCACCCCAAGATTTCATGTGGCCCTCTACCGGCCACCCCCATAAAAAATTTCTGGAGGCGCCACTGCACACACCTTAGTGATAAAAATGAGACCAGCTCTAAAAAATGACAAAAGACCAAAAAAAAAAAAAAAATGTGTTATTTCTAATTATTAATATTTCCAGGCTTTGAATGTTTCGCTCTGCTGCATGTTCATATAAGGATAATTTGGACAGAATGCTTTTTTTATGGAGAGTAAAATATTATACATTATTTAAGGTTTAACTTGATTTATTCAGGATTAATATTACTGTCTATTTTTATTCATTTTAATAGCGAAAATACAAGTTAAAGTTATAAAAGTTTAGCTTTAATCATGTGTTCAGTAAATGTTTATCTTGTTCGGCCCAAAACCTAACGCGTGTTTTTTTATTTAGGCCCCTGGCTGTGCGACTGAAATAAGATAACAATCCAGAGAGCAGTTCAGACGATGAAAACAAAGACATTCATGGATCTATGTGTCTGCAGGATGCAGTGAACAAACCTGCTATGTGGAGCTGCAGCTGCGGGTTCCAGCTGCTATCCAGCAGTCTGCGCTGACGACAGAGCTCCTCCTCGTTCTGGACGATGGTTCCTTCAGCAGCAGGAAGTTGTTCTCTGACAGAACCTTCCTGAGGTTCTGAAGACATGGTTCCTGCTCCGATCTTCAGCTCCAACTCCCACAAACACCGCCGTCCTCTTCACTGCAGCTCCGATCGATCATCTGCTAGTCTCACAATCACAGCAATCCACGTTGTCTTTCCGTTCAACACTTCTTCACTCATTTACGACATTTTGGAAAATGCTGAGAGTTCCACACGAACCACGTATCGTCCTTTCTGTCCAAAAACCTCTCAAACGTCAAACTGCCTCGTGCTGTTTACTTCCGGGTCACGTGCAGAAACTTTATTGAAAAGAAATAACTGCTTAACTGGACCTCAATATGGATCAACATGCTTTCAGTATTTTCTAAAACAGTTTCAATTCAGGTAATAATACAAAAATATATGTATATTGTATATATTGTACAATATATATATTGTAGCGACCCGGGGGTTAGCGTTGCTTTCAGCCCCAAAGGCTCATGGGAAGTGGCGAGTTTTGTGTTGAAACCTTGAGTCAGAGGGCTGGAAGCTGAAGTCAGGCTCCATGTTGTTTGGGCTATGTGTGCTTGAATAAACAGGCTCTGTGTTGAAAAGGAATCTCTGGTGCTCTGCCCGTTTATATTTGCTTGAGACTGTCCAGGGTTGTGCGGTGTACGCGTCACGGACAGCTCTCCAATGAAGCAATCTAAATAGGATTAAGGCTTTGGCTACCCCGCTTAAATGACGGTCCAGCTGAATCATTACAATATAGTTTCGGGGAAACTAAGAGCGTTGTTTTGACATGATCAAAGTCAAAGTAACTTTATTGTCAAAATCTACAATGTTGACACATACATAGAAATTGAAATTAAGTTTTCTCTTCATCTTGAGTTAAACGAGGAGACACCTTAAAATTGCACAATAAACAAACTATAAATAGTAGACCAAAAGATAACAATGTTAAAATGAGGAGAGAAAAAAGTGACTAAAGTATAGTTCCTTGTTTAACTTAAGTTTTTAACGTCACCGGAGGACTGGTGGAAGGTGCAGTCAGTGCTGATGAGGTAGGTGATGTGTGCATGTCAGGGATCAGGGGCCTCATTTATAAAACCTTGCGTAGGATTTGCGTCAGAAGTGGCGTACGGATGAAACATAGGACGTGCGTACGCACAGAAATATTCGGATTTATAAAACCGTGCGCACGCACATCCTACGCATCCTTCCCTTAATAAATCACAACCAATTCTAAATGCTGAGCAGCTTTTGCGGCTTCATGACACGCCCATAGTTGCCCATAAATAGTCCGTGAAACGCCCAGAAATGAATATTCATTGATAGCGAAACCATGGCAAACACAGAGAGGAAATCAAAAAAACGGAACTTCACTCGATGTGAAGTAGAAGTTATCGTCGGCGAGGTGGAAAAGAGGAGAAAAATGTTGTTTGGAGGGCACAGTGTGGGCATTACTAATGCCGAAAAGGCACGTGAATGGCCGGGCCGCGGACCGCGGCCGAAATAAAAAAGAAATGGTCGGACATCAAAGTCGAGGCAGAAAAACGTCTGGCGCTGCATCGCTAGAGTGTGTCTGCCACAGGTGGGGGATAGGGGACACCGGAGCTGACCCCTCTTGATGAGAGAGTGGCGGCAATTATTGGGGAACCCCTTTTACGTGGAGTGGTGACTGAGGTGTGTGTGTGGGGGGGTACGACGCACCTGATGCACCGGGTGACACCCCCCCAAAAGCTCCAACAGGACGGCTCGAGGAAGTCGGAACCGGCTCATAAGCCACTCGTCCTCGTTTACCAGCAAGTCTTCTTGCTGTCTAAAGACTCGTTCACTCCGAAGTCTTCCATTTGCCACATCTTCTAAGAGCGCAAGATCAGCCTTTGTGCGTCATTACGCATTGACGCATTGTGATGGGGCATTTTATTTCCATCCATTTAATTGCATCTGACAAGCTACAGATGTCGGTAATAATCCACGTGGAAATGGGAAATTGTTCAGCGCAAATGTAATTTCTTGTTGCTTTCTGAATGGTTGAGACATACGCCATACATTGTTTTATCAGAAATAAAACAAACTAAAGGCATATGCATGAATACCATAATTCCATAGCTTATGAAGAAATGTTTTACTATGAAAACAACTTTCCCCTGTGGACAATTAATACGTCTGTCTGTCTGTCTGTCTGTCTGTCTGATTCGCACGCATCTGGCGGCGCGTGCACACGCAGCGGCTCTATCGGCTTTATTGTTTTTAAAAGAATGTATTTTTAAGTCGTTTATTTATTATTTTATATGCTGCTTGCACTGTGGGGTGAGAGGAAAGTAATTTCATCTGTGCTGTATGTCTTACGGATGCAGCATATTTGACAATACAGCTGACTTTGACTTTGACTATATCTGCTCCGCCAGACGGACACATTGAGGAGAATATCAGTTTTGTACATTATTTCGTTCTGTTAACTATAATATTTATGAGGATGAATTGCATAACATGCCAATATTGCAGAACATATTTCACTTTTCTTTTTGCAAATATGTGTTCATTTGAATTTCTGTTGTAATTTTCATTTGATTTTGTTTGTTTGTTTCACTGCTGATCGATCAAACGGGTGTTCATGTAGCTGTTCATTGTGAGACTTGCTTTGTGAAGTCTTCATGTTATTCATGAGAGGCAGTGTTGTCATTTTCACTTTCACGTGTTTCTTCCATCTGCCGACGGTGTCGCCGTTTCTCATTTCACCCGTTTTTGTGCGTACGCCTGGGTCAGAGCTTGCGTGAAGGACCGCACATTTTCCCGTCAAGTTTGCTTTTTATAAATCTCAACTATTGCGTAGAGAGTGGCGTACGCCTTCTTTTGTGCGTACGCAACGTTTATAAATGAGGCCCCAGCAGAGCAGGAGGGGGGCAGGGCTGGGAGAGAGTTCAGCTTCCTGACAGCCTGAAGTAGAAAACTGTCTCTGAGTCTGCTGGTCCTGGCCTGAAGACTGCGTAGTCTTCTCCCAGAAGGAAGCAGACTGAAGGAGCTGTGGGATGGATGGGTGGGGTCATCACACCGTATCTCATTACAATGTTCAGATTTAAAGACAAAACAAAGAGTCCATCACCTACCTAGGAATTACCTTTTCTACAGACAAAAAAGCCAGATGCCAATTAAACTTTGATCCAATTATTAATAAAACACAGACAAAGCTGAACCAGTGGCTCCAGAGAGATTTATCATCGAGATGCAGAGTTTTGCTAACTAAAGCTGAGGGAATTTCCCGCCTAACGTACGCGGCTTTATCCCTCAATGTTGACAAAAAAGTTCTCAAATCCATTGACAAAATGCTATTTTATTTTATTTGGAGGAACAAAAACCATTATATAAAAACAGTTGTAATGAACACGTGCGATAAGGGTGGTCTTAACTTTCTAGATTTCTGTACATTAAAAAATACCTTTAAAATAAATTGGCTTAGACATTTTATTAAGAATCCAACTTCAATCTGGAATTTCATACCAAATTACATTTTCTCCAAATTAGGAGGCAAAAACTTTCTTTTATTTTGTAACTTTAATGTGCAAAAGATCCCAATAAAACTTTCTTGCTTCCATAAACAAATGTTAATTTCCTGGTCACTCATTTAGAAACGCAATTTTTCTTCACACAGATACTACATATGGAAAAACAAAGACATTACATATACCAGTAGACATAAATATTTATTTTATCCATCTTGGTTTACTCAAAACATCCTTATGGTTCATCAATTGTTTAAATCAAATGGATCTGTAATTTCTAATGAAGAACTCTGTTTAAAATATTGCATCAAAATACCTAAACGGGAGTTTAACATTGTTTTGAAAGCAATTCCTAAGTGTATGACTACGTTATTCAAAAGCTCATCGTTGCAGAGTCCAACTTTATTACCAATTGATCCAACTAAAATAGAAATATGCCAAATCTGTTTTTCTTCTTCACGTAACACAAATCGTCATATACGCTCACTCTTCCAGGAGGATGTTGTTTCCATTCCCTATGTAGTTCCTTATTGGACTAATTTAGTTTAGGATTTAGAATAGAAAAAGATCTGGAATTTACCAGCAAAATACTTTTTAACCAATAAAGTGAAAGAAATCTTATTTAAAGTGAAAGAAATCTTATTTAAACTAATTCATTAATTCTACCCTTCCAAGCTATATTTACAAAGGTTCAACACCCTGAAGAGGCTGTACATTTATTTTGGTCGTGTTCCTTTTCCACCACTCTCTAGTCTAAAATTTGTAATTTAATTTCTGCACATATTGACCCTGACTTACGCCTCTACTTAGAACATGTCATGTTTGGTCTCACCCACTGTCCATCTCATAAAAAAGAACAATTATCATAAACCTTTTATTGTTTTTATGCAAGTGACACATTCATAATACCAAAGTTACAAATCATACCCCTCATTTTCCTATCTTTATCAATGAGTTCAAACAAAACTTCAATACAATAAGAAACTCTGACAGTAAGAAAGAAATTAAAACATTCAATCTGTGTGTCAGTTTCAACGTTTTTGTGCAAAAATGTAATATAATATTCTTTTCTTGTTGCTGTTTTGAATTGTTGGGTATTGAATTGTTACATTCAAAAAAGTTTGTATAAAAAAATTGACTACAAAACGCTTCAGAGACTAACTAAACCTGATCACATTTGTTTATTGTATTTCTAAACTACAGTAATGAATAAAGAAATTTCTTAAGTAAACAAGGAAACAATTATGAGAAGAAGATTTCAAGCAAAAAGTTCCTAAAAAACTGTTTCTAAAGAGAATAATTACGACTATAAATAAACATGAAACTGTATAGTTAATAACAAAGACAAGCAATAATTTAGAAATTCTTATTTCAGTGTAAAAGCAATAGAGAAATTTACTTAATTTAAATAAAATTGGATTAACAAATTTATGAAGTATATAACTGAGATGTAACGTAATAAAAGAAAAGGGAAACAAATTAAAGATCTTTGGAATGCAAACATTAACTAAAATCTGCTAAGATTTTAATGCTGTTTCTTGTTTCTTTGTCTTCTTCAAAGACTTGTTCAATAAAAAAGGGAAAGATTTAAATAAATTCACAGATTTTTTCATGTTCAGACAAAAAAAACACTTATCATTTTTATTTACAGTACAGACCAAAAGTTTGGACACACCTTCTCATTCAAAGAGTTTTCTTTATTTTCATGACTATGAAAATTGTAGATTCACACTTAAGGCATCAAAACTATGAATGAACACATGTGGAATTTTAATACATAACAAAAAAGTGTGAAACAACTGAGAATATGTCATATTGTAGGTTCTTCATAGTAGCCACCTTTTGCTTTGATTACTGCTTTGCACACTTTTGGCATTCTCTGGATGAGCTTCAAAAATGTGGAGAAATGCAGAAATGTGTGCTGCAGATCCCATGTTTGCCACTAGAGGGCAGCACAGCAGCTTCAGTCTTTGTCATTGTTGCTGTGTGAGCCTGAAGGAGCTTCAAAGTGAACTAGCTGCAGCTTGGTTCAGACAAACCTCCACATTCACACACAGATGTGATCCTGAAGAAGTCTGAACAGAACATTTCAGGAGAACTCTTCAGTCCAGAACATGAGCCTGCATTGTTCCTGAAACTGGGATCAGAGTTCTGCTCTCTGCTCCAACAGAACCACCTTCATGAGCTCCTGGTTTCTTCTGGATCCTCCAACATTCAGACGCTCTCTGACTGAGTTCATGTCTGCACAGAAACCTTCAGGATTCTCTTCTTCCACACGTCTTTCACTCTGAAACTCTCTTCTGAATGTGGATCATCTCAGTCAGACGTTCAGCAGCATCAGAGCCGTGCATGTGGTCCTCCTCATGAGTCCTGAAGCTGCACCGTCAGCTGCAGAGCTTCAGAGCTGCTTCCTTCTCAGACTTTCCACTTTCTTTGGCTCTCTGGCTCTGATGCTGCTGCTGCTGCAGAAAAACCAGCAGCTGCAGAAAAACTCTGCAGAGACTCACAGAGAGAGGATGGAGGCAGCAGATGCTGCTGCTGACTGGGGGCAAGCCTGGAGATGACTGATGAAGGTCAGAGGGCGGACCTTCATCAGGATGAAGGTGCTGCTTGGATTCTGGCGTGATGATCCTAAAATCAAGAGACTCAAACAGGAAGTTCAGGATGTTCACTTCTCTGCTGGATTTCCATTTTCCAGTGTTTTCACAACTGATGATGTCATCAATCTGATCTTTAAAAACACTTTACTTCCTGGTTTCATTGACAGCAAATGTTCCTAAAGATCTGACCCCCTAAAAGCTCCAATAGCAGCTCAGCAGAAACTCTGATCTTTCTTCTCCTTGCAGCTCATGATGTGGAGGGGCGGAGCCTGTAGAGGGAGCATCTTTCTGCAGGTGGTGCTGCAGCTTTGGGCTTTGAGCATGTTTTCCAACTCTTTAGCTTCTGCTGTTCATGGAGTCGTGTCCCTCTGTTCTTGGAAAGGAGAAACGTGCAGAGAACTTTTCCCATTTCCACTCCCTCCTTTCAGCTGCTGCCCACTGTTCCCCTCTGAATCAGGAGGGAGGAGCTCTCATCTGTTCTGCCCACCCCCATCTAGAAAGACATCAGCACCACCTGAGCATTCCAAAGTTCTTTTCAACCCATTTCTACTGCGAAGGAACCAAACACATGAAGATTAGAACAGCTGGAACAGGATGAGGGGGAAGGCTATAGATTCACCGGGGGAGCTGCAGCACAATAACTGTCCACTTGATGCTGAGAGAGACAGTGAAGCTGATCTCAGATCAGTTCATGCTGCAGCTCTGACATTCATCTCCACTTCCTCTGATTCCTCCATCACTCTGCTCTCCACCTCCCAGGAACACCATCCAGTCACAACATCTCTGCAGACCAGCTGCTGCTGCTGCTCCTCTCTGCTCCTCCAGGAGGAACATCAGAATCACCGGTCCAACCTGCAGAGAGAAAGCAGAGATACAGAGATGAAGGAGTGTCTCCTGATCCTGGTCTGTCAGTCAGTGATGCAGCACAGCAGCAGAAAGAGCAGCAGGAGCTTCAGTCCTGTTCAGAGCAGCAGCTTCCTGTCATCTTCACCTGTTGGAGCTTCTGCTGCTCTGATTGGCTGACTGTTGTCCTGAAGCCTGTCATCATTCTCCTCAGAGCTTCACTGAGAAGCTGCAGCTTCACAGAAAACTCTGTATCTTTGCTCTCAGACTAACTTTAGGACCAAACATCTGGAAGCAGCTGGACTGACTCCAACCCTCTACTGACCTCAGAGTCTGCAGTTTGGAGTTTGGACTCTCCACCAGATCCTGGAGCTGCTTAACATCTGAAGAACGATGGTCGTTGTACCTCAGGTCCAGGTATGTCAGGTGGGACGGGTTGGACTTCAGAGCTGAGACCAGAGCAGCACAGCTGATCTTTGACAAACTGCAGTTCCTCAACCTGAATCCAGAACAAAGAGTTGAGTTTAAAGACAAAGTTCATGTTTTTCATCCTTCACTTCCTCTAAAGAGTTCAGAGCTGAAGAAGATCAGAAAGTTTAGAAAAAGTCCAAAGATGTGAAGCATCAGCAGCAGATCAGAAGAGTCCAGCAGAAGCAGAGAAGAAGAACATTCAGGAACATTCAGGACAACATGCAGCTGCTTCAGGAAAGAAGTCCAGATGTGTGAAAGTCGAACATCAGCCTGTGGCTGCATTCAAACCAACTGATGTTTCTGCAGCAATAGCAGGAAAAGTCCACTTCCTCTTTCTGCTCAGCTCTTCTCCAAACAGCACTGAATCATGGGAGAATTTCAGCAGATGATGCTGGAAAGTCTACATCCCAGTTTTCAGGAGAAGTTCTTCTGCAGATCTTTGAAGAGAACAAGCAGCTGCAGGAAGAAAAGAAGTTCTTCTGCAGATCTTTGAAGAAAACAAGCAGCTGCAGGAAGATGCTGCTGCAGATCAGAATCTGGACATTTCTGCTCACTGTGGGTCAACACAACTTTGTCATCATATTGATCTGAACACAACTGAAACATGGAGTCTGACCTCAGAGTCTGCAGTCCGCAGTCTGGACTCTCCAGAAAACCACACAGATGAAGAACTCCTGAATCCTTCAGGTTCTGGTTCCTGCTCAGGTCCAGTTCTGTCAGATTAGATGGGTTTTTCTTCAGAGCTGAGACCAGAGCTTCACAGCTGATCTCTGACAAACTGCTGTACATCAACCTGCAATCAGACAGAAAAGTGTGTTCAGGAGCAGTGATGCAGCTAGAGGTCAGACAAGGAATTGAAATGTCATTGATCATCATGTATTATTTATGACTAAATATTTACATCCAATAGATTTAAAGCTTCCATTTCAAAAATGTCAGATTTAAAAAACCAAATAAAGAGACACAGGCTGTGTCCAATCTCCCGTCCCACTCCCTAACTCCTCGTTAGGGAGGACTGTGAGGACGGAGGACTTTGAGGATGGAGGTCTTTGTCACTGATTCGGGGTAGGAGTTTAACAGGAAACAAGATGGGGGGGGGGGGGGGTCGGTCAGGACACAGGTAAGGGAGAGAGAGATGTGACTCCACTTGGCAGATATTCCACATTTATTCTGTTGCTGATTCATATTCCAAGTCATTCAGTAAACAACTAAAGATTCCTCTCATCACCACACAAATAGCACAAACTGACCTACTGTCAATAAAATAAAGTCCAGAAAACAAGGAAAACTGAGTCTGTCATTATGAACATAAACTCCTATAATATGCTAAATATAATTCAATCTGCAATAGTGCAGGAATATCTAGTGTCCTGGATTTTTAAAAGTGATTCAGACACCATGATCACTACTTTTTATGAATATTATCGTTTTCACAAAGTGAAAATCTAATTGATATGAGTGTTTAATGATGATCATTCATGAATCCACTGAATTCAGAAGATAAAAACCTGGATGGTTTACTTGAAAGAAAAAAAGGAATAAACACTTTTTTTGGAACAAAAATGTGAATAATTCCCCAATCAAAAATATAAAACCCTCCAATTTAGTGTAAATGTATCAAATAAATGACAGCAGTTCTCCTAAAACATAAATGTCTCCTTATAGTCTATCTAAACTAAAGAAAACACTGGTTACCATCCAAATGACAAATCAATGTCTCCATCAAAGTTTCCCACATATTACAACCTTTAGTTTCTAACAAAGTAAAGCACAAAAGTTCAAACCGTAGAACATTAAACCGTTTCAGAGCTTTTCTCATGCACGCGCTCACACACACAGTCCAGTTTAGTTCCGGTACTGGCACCTTAAAGCCAAGAAAAAGCATTGCAGGCCTGTTGTTGCTCTTGGAAAACATGGAGTTTGTTTCAACAATCCGTACAGATCCAGAGAGAACAGAAAGAATACGAGGAATACGAAGACTGCCATTAAAATGGTTAAACAGGTATATTAATAACAGGCAGCAGTTTGTCCAACTGGATGACTGTAAATCATCCCTGCTAAACTTAAGCTGTGGAGTTCCACAAGGGTCAACATTAGGTCCCATACTGTTCATGCTATACATTTATCACATACATATGGTATCAAATACACTCAAAAACTTTTTATATGCTGATGACACAAGTATAGTCTGTACAGGGAAGAATCTCAGGGAAACTGTAAAAATAGTAAATACAGAATAAGGGAAACTAAAACAATGGTTTGACTCAAATAACAAACACGCGTATTAAATATGCACATCAACAGGTTTTGTATAATGGGGTGGGAGGAGACAAGATTTCTTTTCAACCCACTCCTTTTCAAGCACACTGTATTGTTTTGTCTTTTTTAAACCACTGTGTTGATTTTTCATTTTTGTTTAAAAATGAAATGAAACTGAACTATGCCTACCCGCCCAAAGCCATTTTTACCCGCAGATTTAGAACCTAAACCACCAGATCTGGTAACACTGTTAATGTGTTGAAGTGCATACTCCCCCTTTTGTTGAGGGGTGGGCATTGCATTGTCACATTCGTTTAAGACAGTGTTTTTCAACTAGTGTGCAGCAAGATATGGTCAGGTGTGCCGTGGGAAATTACCCTCATTAACTGATCTAAAAACATTTCCCATCTCCAGGATATCAGCTCTTTGTTCATCCAAACAGGCCCTGATAAAACACTGAGTAGTTAGGAATATAAAAGATCTTAAAATACTTTTTTTCTCTGTGTTTCTTTGATTCTATTATAGACACTTTGATAAGAATGACGGTACCGCTTCAAGTCTGTTTTTTGGAAAAGTCCCACCCCTTTAACTGTCTCCACCAATCATTATTGGAGGCTTAATCACATGTCATCAGTCTAACCAATCAGAAGTGGTTAAAGTCTTCACTTCCTTGCTCCAATTCTGCTCTTAAAGTCGTTCAGTTCCAACAAAAATTCCAGCTAAAGCTCGTCCAGTGGTGTAGCTTTCCGCAGAATCCGGTGTCAGACCGTGGAAAAAGTGAACAAAACCATGAAGCACCCCCTTCCTCATATAATCTCATATTAGGGTGAGGGGGTGGGGGGTTTAGCCTGCGATGTACTTTGTAGGGGGGGGGGCTACTTGGCAGTGGTCCCCCTCCCATGGTTGCCGTATGGAATGGGCCCCCCCTCTCTTGGTTTTATTTGCACCTTAGACATGTAGGGTCTTTGGTAGGGGGGGTGCTTGGACATCACTGCCAGCAAGCAGCAGATGTCCCCTTAGTGCCCTACCCCCCAATTTTAACTGCACCCCCTTAGTACACACACCTTTTACTCCTCAAAATATACATTCAAACATAAACACACACACATGCACACATACACCCTCACAAACACACACACATTTTGCAAGGAAGGTGGGACCTAGGACCATCTGTCCCTACCCCATCCCTGGTGGGGGGTACTGGGCCCTTGGCAACGGTGGCCGTGTCCCCTGGGTGCCTTTTTCCTGGGCCCGGCGGTGCTCTCTCTAAGCAGGGAGGGGGTTCACATTACACCTGAGCTGGGGGTGTCCGTGTCCCTGTGGGGCGGGTCCTTGTCCTTGCCCCTAGGCGCTGGGCCCCACCCAATTTCCAACTGTGGCCGAGCCTGGTCTGGCCATGTTTACAACACCCCACGTGGGCCCCCCTTTTTTCCAGGGGTGCCACCTCCTGGGTGGGGACGGCTGGCTCCTGCCTTGCTCCTTTCTGGACCAACCGTGGGCCGGGTGGGTGGCTGCCTGGAGCGTGGAGCGGGTCTCCCTTGGTACCTGGGGTTGGGGCGGGGGGATGCCCGGAACTCCTGAGTGGTGATAAGGTGCTCGTCTGGGGCTGTGGGCACCCTTCTCGGGTGGGGCCCTGCGTTGGGCCCTCCCGGCGCGGTGGGGGGGCTGCTCTCCTGGTTGGGCTGGGGCGACACTCTCTTTCCCCCCATGCCTCCGGTCCTGCTGGCCCTGGCCTGGTGGCGGATGTGATCGCCCGGGGGGGCGGTTGTTCTCTGCCTGCTGCCGTGTGGCGTTGGGGGGTTCTGGCTGCCGCTGCTGCTGCGGCGGGGGTCTTGGTGTGGGAATGGCTGGGCACTCTCCCTCCTTCTTTTCACATTCCACCATCCATTTTAGAAGAACACTCACCTGAGCACAGGTGTTAGCTCACCTTTGCACTAATCGTTTGCACGAATGAATGAAATATTCCACACCAGTTGGTTTGAAGGCATAAGTATGCGTGTGTGAACATTATCTGTAATGTGTACATGTTGACATGTGGACATTTCTGCAGCTAGCAGGTGTGTTGATAACAATTGAGTGTGTGTGTGGACAAGCCCTGCCCTTTTAGATTTGCACTACATTTGAACCTTACCGTAGTGATAAACATCCAGTAAAGTTGTTGCTTTATGCTGCTTCATGGTTTTACCCCCCCCCCTCCAATTATCACCCTCCTACCCCCCTCTTTCTAACAACCCCCTCTCTTTTTCCCTTCTTTCCTTTTCCGTCCAGTCCAACACCAAAGATTTTCAAATATGATTGAAATGAATAAAGTTTGGCCTCAATTACAAAAGGGGTTTATTCAGACATTCCTCTGGTTTGTCTGAAGATTAATAACCCCTGTTGTTAAAGTAAAATATGTCCAACACAAGAGGCCTTCAGCTCTCATATGTTTGCCTAGCTGTTGGACAGGACAAAAAAAAATAAAAAATAAAAAAATAAAAACCATGAAGCTCAGAGAAGAGAGTCTGTCTGCCATCACTGTATCTCCCATGATGCATTGGGTTAAAGTGAGCGTCTCAGCGTACAATGAATCTTTCCTGTTAAACGTCATGAAACCACATGGAACACACATCAAACAGTTTTTCAATCTTCTTGTTGAAATCAGTTTAGTTTAGTTCTCCTTCAAGGTTTGTGTTTCTTAACAGCCAAACATCCCAGAGTTTGGTCCAAGTCATCTTTCTAACTGAAACACTTTTCTAACAACGTCTGGATTATTTTATATGTTAAACTTAAGAAGAAGTAATAACAGCATTTAAGAAACAGGATTTAGGTGAAGTGGCCAACAGACACAATTAAACTAAATTGAAACAATTGAATCATCTAAAAAGAAATTAAATAAAAATTGTTAAAGATTTCAAAGACTTCATCTTTGATTTAGACAAAAGAGAAATTCTAATAAAACTTATGTGTTAGCTTTTTGTGTAGCTTCAAAAAACATAAATAAAAATGTTGGTCTTTTTGTGTACATTTTATCAAACATATTTCGATCACATAATTTTTAAAAATTACATTTGTCTTGGCATCAACATTTAAAAAATAAAAATAAAAAACATAAATCATTATTTAGAAAGAATATATATATTTTTTTTGTGAGGTTACATAAAATTGCATGTTAATAAACTGAAGGGAAAAACAACTACCAGGGCAAAATGTCAAAAAACTTATTAAAAAATTATTAGTGAAAACTAACTTAACTTTTATTACAACTTTTAGAAAGAACAACTTCAACTTCCAGCTTTTTCTGCCACAATTATCACAGAAAATAGTTTCCCTTTTTTAATTTTTGGATGCTGGTGTGTCGCGGGATTTTTGTCAAGGAGAAAGTGTGCCGTGGCTCAAAAAGGGTGAAAAACATTGGGTGAAGCGACTGCGATGGATGTAGTTAGGGTGCTGCTGCTTATGTCAGAGTAAAGGAGTAGCCAATCACTCACATGTCTCCGCCTTGTTTGGTTTGATTGGCAGCCAGACTCATTCTGCTGGAAAAGCTCATCATGAAATAAATAAGTCATTCTGAAAAACAGCAATGTGAAATAAAAACAAAGCTACTTTTGAAAATATTGATTTTGAAATCTGAGTTTCTGAAAAAAGATAGAATTATAATAATATTAGACATGATTAAAATGAATATTTTAAAATGCTGTTTTAAAATAATGAACATTTTTTAAAAGAAATGAAAAGAAGAAATGAAATATATTGAATTATATAATGACTAATTTAAAATCTGTGTGCAGGTTTTTCACAATTTCATGATCTTTTTATAGTGTAAAGTATGCTAACAAAAAACAGTTTTTTATGTTATTCAGAAAGACATAATTCTGTATGTAAATAGTATTAAATCTTGCAATTAAAAAAAGCTGATAGAACAGTGGAAACTATGGAGTCCTATTATGCTCATGATTAAATACATAAATATGACGTTGCACAATCACACAATCAACCAATAAATCCCTTATGAATCTGAATGAAATATTTAGCCATAATTATAATGAAGTTAACTACATAAATGTTCTCTGAGTTAAATCTACTTTGTGTAAAATATCCTAAAATAATATGTTCGTAGAATAATTCATAGTCACATTGATGGTTGTTCAAAATGTTGAAGTGAAAGAGCAAAACCAAAAAATATGAGGCACAGTTTCTGGTGAGGAATGACAATATGACCAGTTTATGTCCAGATCTGTTCTCTTTCCACCACAATTCTGTTCCTTTGGAGGAGAACATGGAGGATTTGAAGGAGAACTGCTCCACAGAAGTCGTTTTGGTGCATTACCACATTAAAGGCACCTCCAATTAGCACATGTGTGCATGGAAATGTGGCTAACCAGAACATTGTTTTATCTTCTAGAGTGTCCAGAAGCTAATTGTTATCAGATTTGGAGTTGTAGCTATAAATATTGATCATCATACAATGAATATTGCTCATCCTCACAATAAGACAAATAAATATTGTTCATCCACACAATAAGACAATAAGACATTTACCAAAATAGAACCATATTAACTTGTAAAAAAAAACTTGATTCCAAAAAAATCCTTAGGTCAACAGCAAACGCAGTCACACCTTCTTAAATCAAACTATAGTGTGAAAACATATTACTGAGAACAATAAAGCATGAACTCAACAGCCTCTTTGCATTTAAAAATGTCAAGAAAACAACATGAATATGTCCATTGTGTTACCACTTCAAACGGAACCGTTTAAGTTGTAGTTCCATCATTGATCACCAATGATGACTTCCCTTCTCCTTGGATGAAGGCTGCCTCTTATTGCCAAGTCTAGAACATCCACCACGGATGTTGTGTTCTGATGTAGCCACTAGGGGGCGATGTAAGATATAAGGAGGGGAAGAAGGAGAAATGAAGAAGGAGGAAGTGAACTGCCGGTACTGCCGACATGTTCTAGAATGAAGTAATAAAGTGTAGTAATAAATGGAGTAATAAAGTTCATCTTAAAGAAATGACCGTGTGATCTCTCTACTACTTCACAACATAACAAGTGGCGACGAGGATTCAAAGAGGATCTACTTGCTTACGAAATGGCTTTTGCTGCAACACCATCTCCACCGCCTTTTCTCCCGTGCCCGGGTGAGCCTAGCATACCGCTTGACACGTGGGAGAAAATGTTCCGAAATTACCTGCTGGTGCTCGCGGCGTCGGGTGATGACTGGCCAGAGGAGAGAAAGAGAGCGCTTCTTCTACACATGCTGGGGACAGAAGGTCAGTGGCTGTTTTACACACTTCCTGAACAAGGTACTACAATGGAGGATGCCATGACGGTTTTGAAAGCTCACTTCAATCCAAAGCGGAATGCGGTTGCAGAGCGTCATGTTTTTCGAAAACGCGCCCAAAGTCCGACTGAATCCATTTTGCAGTACGTGGCTGCTCTGAGAGATTTAGCTGCAACATGTGGCTTTGACGATAAACAGGATGAAATGATCCGGGACCAGCTGGCGCATACGGGAACGACTGCTGCTGGAAGCTGACTTAACATTGGATAAAGCTGTGACACTGGCCACTCAAATCGAAGCAGCTACGGAGCAGGCCAGATCAATTTCAACTTCCACCCTGACGGCTCCTGTGCATGCTGTTCACATGAAACCATCGGCTGACCGGAGGCGGTTCCAGAAGGCACGCCAAAAGACTCCACCTGCTCCTGCTGCGCGGAATACTACTACTGTTCCAACTCCATCACGTTCCTGCTACCGCTGTGGTGCTGATAAACATCTTGCAAACAGCCCGAAATGCCCGGCTGCTGCAGCTACATGCAAAAACTGTCAGAAGGTGGGTCATTTTGCCCGTGTATGCCGCTCAACACAGACTCGCTCAGTGAACACAGTGGAACTACCGGAGGTTCAAATCCTCTATTTGAACAATTCTGAGTCATCTGACAGGATCCGTTGCACTGCTACCATTACAACTGCATCTACTTCAGCGCCCATACAGTTTACTGTGGACTCAGGTTCATCTGTTTCTATCATATCCAGGAGTGAGTATGAGACCCATTTCGGCAATGATGCTCTGCAGTCTCCAGATGTTACTCTGGTTACATACTCTCGCTCTCCTATACCTGTACTGGGATGTCTGCCTGTCACTGTGTCATGTGATGATGCATGTTATGCAACCAAGCTGTTCGTTGTGGACTCTGGTACCACTTTACTAGGCATGGATCTCATCAAAGGCCTGGGACTGCGTTTTACTGGGACTACTGTCGAAGGTGCCTGCCCTCATTTACCACCTGCTCCTGTGATGCGTCTGTCATCTCAGCCTCAAAGGATTGACTGTGTGATCTCTCCACTACTCCACAACATAACAACGGAGGACCGTCTGACAGATCTTTACCACCACAAGGCGGGGGTTTTCATTGTCTGTCTCAGGAACTTTCCACTAGCTTCAGATTCCATCTTCTTGTGTCAGATTTAAGATCATCCATTCTTCTTTGTAGAAGTTTAACAGGCATCTCCAAGGAGTCTACCTGTAGTTCCAGAACAGCCATCTTGGTGCTAACAGCTTTAACATTGTTGCCACAGCTTCCACCTTGTTGTTCAGACCAGTTATTTGTCCTCAATATCATCTGACCTCATATGAATTGGCTTACGTCAAGCTGGGTGTAAATGTCTTCTTTGGACGATGATGTAGCCTGGTTTGGAGCCTTTGTCTTTGTTACAGGTGGCTTACTTGGAGTTAGCAGCAGCGGAGGAAACTGTATAAACTGATCTTCAGCCGGTTCAGACTACAGATGACTGACTGACAGCCCTCTCCTCATGGAGAGGTGGGCATGGGGGCTTTTTAGCTGTGCTGCAGAGAAGAACAGAAACTACTCATTTGTGAAGATTCTTGGTTTTTTGTCTAGTTGTTGTCGTGTTTTTGTCATGTTGTTGTCCTTGTCAGTATCACAAGGTTCATTCTGGTTTATGTTTTGGTCAAATCGTCCAGCCTGATCTGAGGGGTATTCCAGAAAGCATGTTTACCCTGACTTTAACCCTGAACTCTGGCTGAAATCTGCCTGAACTTGCTTACTCTGGGTATGTGGGTTTCAGAAGACCGGATATGAGTTAGCGTAATTACGCTCCACTTGGTAACCCTGGGTTAATGCACGTGCACAGCAAGTACATAAAGACATTCTCAATGGATTGCCGATTTCCGGAGTCACCATGGAAAAAAAGAGAGTGCTGTACTTCAGTGAGACGGTGTTGGAGATTTTAATGACGGCGTATGAAGATTATACGTCCATCAAAAAAGTAACACGGCTGCATCATCAAAAGAAAGAGTTTCTGCTTGGAGAAAAAGAACAAAGTAAACGTACAAGTTTCTGATCTTATTTCCATTTTCTTTGGGACGCATATATATATATATATATATATAACTTATCTAATTTTGCCAGCTTAAATGAATTACATCAATTGGTAACAAGTAATTGAGTTAAATTTATTCAACCTAATTTCTTACGTCTATGAAACTCACTAATTTTTTATACAACTCAAATTTACATATTTACCTGGCTAAATGTCATATCACTCCAATTCAATTAATATTTTTTCCATCTTAATTTATTATAATTCTTGAACTCTCATATGTCTAAGTTTGAGCCGGCAGAAAGAATAATTTTTATAACAATAAATTGAATGGAACAAAATGCATAGCATTAACATTCATTTAGCAATTTTCCAAGAGTGTCATTACAATATGAATCTGTAGGGTTTCTATATAAACTCATCATCCTCTCCCTCTCTCTCACTCATGGTGCAGAGACTTAAGCATAGTAGTAACTCAGCAAAAACACAAGAAAACAAAGTAAAACAGCTTAACAACTAAACACATTTGGTCAAAAGCCCACACTCAAACCCAAATCTGTTCAGACAGGCAAAGGAAATGGTATCCCACAATCCCTTGCGGTGCCGATCTAACAGCAGCACCAATGTTACACCTACTTAATTGAATTAATTTGAATGAAAGTAAAATAACTGTCTGATAACTACGTGTTTTAAAGCTGACTTAACTAAAAAAATGATTCATCTTAACTGAAGCAAATAATTAAGTTAGATCAAAGTAAAAAAGTTTATCTTTCCAACATCCATATGTGGTCTTATCACCCTCTCACGGTTGAAAAAGTATTATCTGAGCTTCTTCATCCACTAAGTCATCTTCAAATGGACATGCCATGCTGCTTCACCTCTCTGAAAACAAACTAACCTTCAACTAAACCTGCTCCGGACCAGGTTATGTTCAGGGCATGAGTTGCTATGGCAACTTAATGTACCCTGAAACATACCTCCATTTCTGGAACCAAAGCCGAGGTTATCCGCTTCCTTAGCCTCAAACTCACGGTGGGAGCTAGCATAACCTTTCTGGAATAAACCCCAGGAATATCCCCCTGGTCTGTGAGATTGTTTTATATTATTGCTATCATTATTAGTCACTGACTGCAAGGACCATATTGTTTTCGCAGTTGGAACGACAACTTCGCCGCCTTTCAGCGAGAATGTGACCCCCGACGCATACTCGAAAAGTCACCAAAATGTGCACACACCTGGGATAAATTACAAATGAATTTTCCACAATGTCAACGTCACCCCCCCGAAGACGATGACATCACGGCCAGCGATCCCGTCAAAAAAATGAATGGGCCGAAAATCGCGTATGGGGCCTGAACAAAATGTACTTCCAAATACAGTCGCGAAACCAAAACACACGTGTCGGGGATATCCCAAAGAAGTTTTGAAATCATTATGGGATGGCCACACGACCTATGGCTTGGCGGCCATTTTGTGGTGAACTCTGAGAATTGGCGATTTTTGTGTTTTCCCACAATATTGGAAGACGACACTTTTGTTTGAATGATTTTCACACAACTGCACACACTTGCTGCCAGCTCCAGTCTACAAACACCACAGAAGTGTCGTTGACCTTTGATCTTGGGAAAAGGCCGCCATCTGTAATTTTCTCAAAAAAGCACCATTACCACCAGATACAAACTAAAACTCATCGTTGGAATTTTCATCAATCGTCTCTTAACTTTTCGGCCATCAACGGCCAGCTACTCTGGACAAAATGTTGGGATTCGAAGTTGTAGATTTTGAACCGTGTGCGCATGGCGAGCTAGCAAAGTCGCGCAGTGTTATAACTTCTGTGTTTTTCAATGGACTACTGTGAAATTTGAATGCATGCATTCATGCCTAAAACTGAATACAATGAAATACACCAGATATGGACATATAAGGAATTTGGGCATGGTTAGCACTGTTGCTAAGTACGACAAAAAGTTAACTTTTACTGATTTGTCTGAAACTGATGTCAATCTGTTCGTCCTCCCGAGGGGACAAAAACAAAAAATGGTTGCTATGGAGATAAAATCAGCAGAAAATCCGCCATTTTGAAAAAACATGTTTTTTTTTTTTAATCAATTCATGACATATGGCTCTGACCAATGGAGCAATGTGATTTTCTGAGTAAGTTGATGATGCTGATAGCTATGCTAGTACTTTTAGCCACATTAGCATAGCAAGCATAGTTAGCATAAGTAGCATCTTGAGGAATGTGTTTTTCTGAATCAGTTGATGCTGATTGCAATGCTAGCACTTTTAGCCAAATGAGCATAGTTAGCATAATTAGCATTTGCTGCTTTGACTAGCCTTCATCAAAGGTGGGCAGTGAAGTTGGTCAGGGCAGGAAGGGCGGCGGTGATGCGTAGAGTTGGGCATGGAAGTAGGGTTGCGTCTGTGGATCATACAACGCCGCTTGCGGCTTTAATTATTCTTAAGATTTTTTATATTATTCTTATTAACGGAGTGGCAAAATGAGGGCTGGTAACACAGTAACTACAGATCCCATGATGCAGTGCTCCAGCTGCCTTGCTGAACTCAACTTCCCTAGAACTCAGAGGAAAATGTGACGGAGGCGATGATCAAAAGGAAGTCCTATTTCTATATGTGTTCACCATGATGACATCATCTGTATATCTGCTTTATGACTAGCGCCCCATAGTGGTGAAAATCAAAACCCCATTTCTCTATGGATCAAATGAACTGGACTGAATTTGACACAGTAATCCAACATGAACTCTTACCGCGTCAATCCAAACTAGCTGATGATGCTGCAAGTTATTGTGAAGCTAGCCTTCACCATGCTGAAGACAAAAGTGGATTTTGAACACAGAGCCTTTAAAAACTCAAGGGAGGCTGAGGAAATGGTTCTGACATTACTGCTAAACCAATGGCTCTGATTGGTGGAGCTAATGTGGCTTTAATGAAAGAACCTGATCTAAGACCACACTGTGAGAGTAAACATCCTGATAACCTGAAAGGCCTGAATGCAGAGCAGAAGATCCAGAAAGCAGAAGAGTCAGAGAAGAATGGTACACTTCAGCAGAAGTGGTGCCCTTCAGTGGTGGTCAAACATCAAGGGGCCGCATTGCACACAAGTTTCTGGAGACAGCAGCACCATCAGTGCCTTGTGAGAGTTGATTTTCCCTCTCTGGACATGTGGTTCAGAAAAAGAGAGCTTCTGTCTCCTCTGAACAGATCAGGAGGCTTGTGTGTTTGAGGAACTGGCTCAGTTCAAAGAGCCAGAAATATGGGGGCAGCCATCCATTTGTTCCTGCAGTCCAGCAGAAAAGCAGAAAGCTAGGGCAGAACATGAAAGTCTTCTTTCACTTCCATTATTGATGCTCTACACAGACAATTGTTCTTTCATGTGGATTTGGACTTCATCTTTGGAGAATCCTGAAAACACTTCTTTAGATCACCTTGGATTTCCTCCACTGGTGGAATCAACACAGTTGTGTCTTTAGTTGAATGGAAACGTCTAATGTTCAGTCAGTGAACTTTCAATGACACTTCTTTTTGGTTCTGAAACCTAAGAAGCTTGTCTCAGGCCCAAAGACAACAAAAGGATATTTAGAATAGAGTTCAACACTCCATGAACACAATGAAAAGGTCACATGAAAAGCTGCAAACAACTGATGGACTGATGCTCTTTACTGACCTCAGAGCCTGCAGTCTGCAGTCTGGACTCTCCAGAAAACCACACAGATGAAGAACTCCTGAATCCTGCAGGTTCTTGTTCCCGTTCAGGTCCAGTTCTGTCAGATGGGACGGGTTTTTCTTCAGAGCTGAGCCCAGAGCCTCACAGCTGATCTCTGACAAACTGCATTTCTCTAACCTGCAATCAGACAGAAAAGTGTGTTCAGGAGCAGTGATGCAGCTGGAGGTCCAGGAACTTGGTCCATTCAGTCAGGTGGGACCCGCCCTGATGACAGACTGACAGATGACATTTTCACTGTTTGCTCATTTCTTTTGGATTTGGACCCAAAAAACATGATCATGAACGAAAATGCAATAGATTAGAAATGACTTGAAATGAAGTTAAAACAGAAGAGTAATTGAAATGTCATTGATCATCATGAATTATTCATGACTGCATGTTTACAATCCAATAGATTTTCCTTTGATTTAAAGTTTTGATTTAAAAAATGTCAGATTAAATTCTATTTTTTCATCTTGAATCCTAAACTGTAAAATACATTTTCATCACCCAGAAATCCTTTAGGACATTTGTGTCAAACTCAAGGCTTCCAGGCCACATCCAGCCTGATGTGTGATTCTATCTGGCCTTAGGGTCGGTTGATCGATAGATCCATTTCTGTTTTTATTGATTTATTTAAATTTGATGTTTTAGAAAATCATTTTTGGGAAAATCTGGATTTTATTTTCCCAGCTCTCTGTTTTCTTGGACTTCTGTTGATTGGAGTCAGGCACCATGATGCTAATGATACTAATGGTGCGATAATATTGATGTTATGCTAACTATGTGTAACACCCATGGAGCCCTCCTGTTAGCTTATCTTAGAACATTAGATTAGATTAGATTTGCTATATTGTCATTGTGCATTGTACAATGAGAACATTAAACATTGAAACCATGTCAGAGCTTTTTTCATGCACGCGCTCACACACACAGGCCAGTTTAGTCCCGGTACCGGCACCTTAAAGACCGTGGTCAAGTGAGCCGACATCTGTGGAAGTGCAGTCTTGCTAGCCGTCACTGACTTTCTGCATGTGCGTTTACATCATAGTTTAAGGTACACACGCCCAGCGAGCTGGAAAGATGGTATAAAGCGCTAATATCACCCATGTCACAGTTACCCATAATCAAATAACGTGTACTATGCTCTGACATCAATGAGAGCTATTGCAAGCCCTATATTATATTGTTATATTGTCCTATGTTATATTGTTATATTGTTAGCCAGAGACTGCTGCACCCACAGTGCAAAAAAGAGAGATACCGGAGGTCCTTCATCCCAACAGCAGTCAGACTATACAATAACACGGTCTAGGACTGTTGAAAACCGCTGCTGCTATCTATTGCCTTATTTAAACCGTTATTTATGACCTGTAATTTTGCTTCCACCTTGTATTATTTTTTTATCCTTTACTCATTGCTACTCTGTTTGTCATGCTTTCTAACTGCTATTTTGTTTTCTTGTTTTTTTGGCTGCTGTGACAACCCAATTTCCCCCCGGGGATCAATAAAGTCCTATCTTATCTTATCTTATCTTATCTTATTTGATGTACAAATGTATTCATTTAGATTGCATGTCTGTTCATTCCTTGATAAACTACCAGAAATAACGTGTTTTGTTTTAAATATAATCAATCAGACAGATTCTAAAACTGAGATATAATGCTGACTAGAGTGTTTGGTGGCTTGTTAAGCATGACATGGAATGGAATCAAACAGAAATGAAGATACTCCACACAAAAGGCACATCTGGTCATGTCAAAACTTTCTAAAGTTGCTTCATTTAAGGTGATGCAAAACTTTCACTGGATTATTGTTGGTGATGATGTTCACTAACATCACGGCAAGTTTGAAGAAAAATGACTGGAGAAAATTGCAATAAACACAATATTTCTGGCCGACAGATTATGCATTATTACTTTTTAACGAATGCCATGGAAGCCTGAACCGTCCTCCGCTGCTTTCGTGAAGCAAATTAGCCATGTTTAACATAGCCCTGCTAATGCAGCAGAGCTGGAACACAAGCAGATTGATCATCATCAGAAGAAAGAGTCCCTTACACAGAATCTGACTACCAAGTTTAACAGGAAATGATGAAGGTCATACTGAGAAACACAGAACCACTGAGAGATGGTCCTACATCCAACCAATTTCTCCATGGCAACCCTTGCTGAACTGGATAAGCTGAAGAAGTTGGAGGAAGTGATAGAACATTTTAGCTAACTTAGTCATCTTTCTGTGTTTCTCTTTTTTGCCAAGATGAAATTCATGATATATATTTTCATTAAAGGTCCATCAGGGAGCTCCTGGAGGACAGAAATTTGAGCCCTGCTCAGTGGCGCTGCCAGCATTGTGTCATCTGTCCCAACTGATGGAACCTGTGAGGATGACCTAGCAGACTTGGCTAAATTAAAAAAAACTTTCCAACATCCATCCAGAGCCTGCTTACTTATTGCATAAGTGTTTGGTTCAGCAGCTGCACGGCCACGGAAAAGAAGAGACAGCAGAGAGTCGTAGAGACGGCTCAGAAAATCATTGGGCGCCCTCTCCCCACATGCTGATGGACATCTACTCCGCACGCTGCATCACTAAGGCTCATAACATCATCAAGGACAGTTCACACCCCAGCTCAGACCTGTTCAACCTGATGCCCTCTGGGAGGCGCTACAGAGGCATCAGAAGCAAAACGAACAGACTAAAAAAAAGCTTCTTTCCAAAGGCAATAACCATCCTCAATTCCCAAATGCACAGATAAAAATCCATATTCCTGTTTACTTCTCTGTCCAAAGTGTCAACACTCTACCTCATTACCACCTCTTGCACTTCTGACATGTTTACACACAGTTTTCGTACACAATTTTGCCCAATTATTTCGGCACTCTTCATTACAGTTTACAGTTTATATTTGCACACTTGTACATACTGTTTGTTTGTTTTTTTGTTTGATTGTATTGTAGTACAATGTTTTTATTTTATTTTTCCCTTCTTTGCTGGTCTTGCACTGATGGCGATGCTTAAATCTCATTGTACTTTGCACAATGATAATAAAGCTAATCTGAATCTGAATCTGAATCTGAAAACTGTGAGGCTAAAGTGAACATCACATGGCTGAGGATAGCAACTGCCCCTGATCCTGGCTTCAAAGAGCTCAAGTGTCTGAGTGGACACCAGAGACCAGAGATTTGGAGGTCAGTCAGTGTTTACTCAGGGAGGACCATAGCAGGAGGCCTAGAACCATTGGAGGAGACCCCACCACCTAAAAAAAGAGCTGCTCTTCTGCTGACTCAAGAATCTTCATCTGATGAAGACCAGGACTGCATTGAGAACTGTGTGGAGCGCTAAAAGGCAGAGCCCACAATCAGCTTGGAGGACTGGCCCCTAAAGTGGTGGTCAAACATCAAGGGGCTGCCTTGCACACAAGTACCTGGAGACAGCAATACCATCAGTGACTTTTGAGAGATGATTGTCCCTCTCTGGACATGTGGTTCAGAAAAAGAGAGCTTCTCTCTCCTCTGCAAAGTGTCATGGCAACCGCCACCATGCCCCGCAGCGGGTGCTCATCAGGGTGAACTCTCCTCACCTGCTTACATCAGTATATATTGCGGTCGCCCCGCTCTGTCCTTGCCGGAACGTCTAAGTTTATTACTAGACCACCAGCCTGCTCTCACGCTCTGTATTCCAGTCTGCCGCTTGTCTGCAAATCTGGATCTCCGCTTCCACGCAGCAGTTCCCTGGCTGCCTATCGTTGTTCCTGCCGCTCATGATGAACCAAGCTTTCTCCTGAGTTGCTGCTACTGACTCACCTGTTGCTGGGACCGCCTGTTCCTCATCGGCTTCCATCGGCCGTAAGACATCTTTTCTGCTGCACTCTGTTACTGACTTCCTCATTCAGGAATTGGCGTTCCGCCCCCTTCCATGAACGCTGGACTCTGCTCCAGTCTGTTTCTCTCCTCTCATTCCTGGCCTTCCACAAGTCTGTCTCCACGCCCCCTGGTGTCAAGATTCTGCATAACATCCTGCCTGCTCTGGTCCCCTTTAAAATAAACTGAGGATCTCGTACTCCTTGGGTCTGTCACCTTTTGTTGGTCCTCAAGTCCTGGTTGTGACAGTACGTTCCGGCCAACATGGACCCAAAGACGGCCCAGGAGTTCCAGGCTCGGGTAGAGGGCGCTTTACATAATTATGACAGACGGATGGCTGAATTTACCTCTCGCCTGTGTGACATTACTGAGAAGCTCTCTGCTATGAGCATTTCACCACCAACTCCTCCCCCTATTACTGTGCAACCTGTCAGTGACATTCGGATTAATCCTCCAGATAAGTACGATGGAAACCCTGCATCATGTCGAACCTTCCTCTGCCAATGTGAGATTAACTTCTCCCTACAGGAATCTGCTTTCCCTTCAGAAAGAGCTAAAGTTGCCTATGTTATTTCACTGCTAACTGGTCGAGCAGCTCAATGGGCTACTGCTGAGTGGGCCCGAGATTCTGTCATCTGTTCTTACAGACAGTTTTCAGAGGAACTCAGGGCAATTTTCGACCCTGTGAAACCCCATCGGGAAGCAGCATGCCAACTCACAAAGATGCGTCAAGTTAAAGAGACTGTTGACGACCTCATCATACGTTTCTGGACCGTAGCATGTAGCAGTGCATGGAATGAGGAGGCCCTCTATGATATGTTTTACGAGGGTCTGTCAGAGTGCGTTAAGGATGAGTTAGCAGCACGTGAACTCCCAAGAGGGATTAATGATTTGACGTCACTAGCAGCCCGCATAGACAGACCCATACAGGAGAGGGGAAGGGAGAGACACCAGGGGTCACGTAACCCTAGAGTTTTTCATGACTCCCAGTCTCGTTTCAGTCCAAAGCCGTCTCCAGCTTCAGGATCCAACACGGAGGAGCCTATGCAGTTAGGCTGCACACGACTCTCCAGGGAGGAGAGGGACCGTCGGTTCCAGCAGAACCTTTGTTTTTACTGTGCTTCTCCGGATCACCGCATTGAGAACTGTCCGGTAAAAGGTCTGGCTCCACACGAAGGAAGGAGACGTGTGTGAGCCTTTCCTTTTCTTCCTCCTTCCAGCCTAACTCAAGAACCAAGGCGATATTTTATGTCAGGAATCAGGCACACTCTGAAGCTGTTCTCATAGACTCTGGAGCAGACAGCAATTTTATGTCTGAAGAGATTGTTCTGAAGTGGGGTGTCAATGTGTCTTCCCAGCAGTACCAGTCACCTTGTTACTGAATCAATTAAAATGCAAATTGATAACCTTTTTGAGTTGGTCAGGTTTCATATTCTTCGTAACACTAAGATTCCAATCATCCTAGGTCTGTCTTGGTTACAACAACACAATCCACAATTCAATTGGCGGTCTGGTCGGATCCTGGCTTGGGATGTGAACTGTCATAGTAATTGTCTTGGTGCCATGAAAACACCACTATCCTCAGAAAAAGTCAAGACCATTGTTGACAAATACCCTGATCTCACTAAAGTACCTACTGTTTACCATGACTTAAAGGAGGTGTTCAACAAGTTAAAAGCCTCCGCCTTACCTCCACACCGCCCTTATGACTGGGAGGCTATGGAGACCTACATCAAGGAGTCGTTGGCTGCCGGACTCATAAGACCCTCTTCCTCTCCAGCTGGGGCCGGGTTCTTCTTCGTAAAGAAGAAAGATGGGGGCTTGAGATCCTGTATTGATTACCGAGGGCTCAATGAGATCACTGTACGTAACCGCTATCCTCTGCCACTCATGTCTTCTGCTTATGAACTCCTTCGGGGGGCCAGGATTTTCACAAAATTGGATCTTCGCAATGCCTACCATTTGGTAAGGATCAGGGCGGGTGATGAGTGGAAGACGGCATTCAACACACCTTCGGGCCATTTCGAATATCAGGTCATGTCTTTTGGCTTAACTAACGCCCCTGCCATTTTCCAGAATCTTGTCATTGATGTTTTGGGTGACATGATCAATCACTTTGTTTTCGTTTATCTAGACAACATCCTTATTTTCTCACGCTCTATGGAGGAACACGTCCAATATGTGCGTAAAGTTCTGCTGAGGTTACTCCAAAACCAATTGTACGTCACAGCAGAGAAGTGTGAGTTTCATACCACCACTACTTTGTTTTTGGGCCTAGTTATTTCTGAAGGAATTATCAAGATGGACCCGAGGAAGGTAAAGGCTGTGTTGGAGTGGCCGACACCTGAGAGCCGTAAACAGCTACAACGGTTCCTCGGGTTTGCTAATTTCTATCGGCGGTTCATAAGGAATTACAGCAAAATATCTTCTCCTCTTCATGCCTTGACCTCATCCAAAAGGAGTTTCACTTGGAACCAAGAAGCAGAGTCCGCCTTCCAGGATCTGAAGCAGCGCTTCACCTCAACCCCTGTATTGTGTACACCTGATCCCAGCAAACAATTCATCATGGAAGTGGATGCTTCTGACTCTGGGATCGGTGCTGTGCTCTCTCAACGGGGCCAGGATAACAGAGTTCATCCATGTGCTTTCTTTTCTCGTCGCCTGTCCAGTTCTGAAAGGAACTATGGCGTTGGATACAGAGAGCTGCTTGCAATCAAGGACGCTCTGGAGGAGTGGCGTCACTGGTTAGAGGGGGCCGAGAAACCTTTTGTAGTCTTCACTGACCACAAGAACCTGGAGTACCTACGAACTGCCAAAAGGGTTAATTCTCGCCAGGCCCGTTGGTCTTTGTTTTTTAACTGGTTCAACTTTTCTCTGTCTTATAGACCAGGGTCACTGAACACCAAGGCTGATGCGCTGTCCCGACAGGAGAACGGTCCCTCTAAGGAGGATCCCCCGGAATTCATCCTACCTGCCTCAGCCCGATTAGCGGTCACAAATACTGACATAGAAGAGGAGGTACGGTCTGCTACTCTAGACTCCCAATCCCCCTCAGCCTGCCCCACAGAATGTTTATATGTTCCTGACAATCTCAGGGCTAGAGTGATGCAATGGTTCCACTCCTACTGTACTGTCATGGCAACCGCCACCACACCCCGCAGCGGCTGTTCATCAGGGTGAACTCTCCTCACCTGCTTACGTCAGTATATATTGCGGTCGCACCGCTCTGTCCTTGCCGGAACGTCTAAGTTTATTACTAGACCACCAGCCTGCTCTCACCCTCTGTATTCCAGTCTGCCGCTCATCTGCAAATCTGGATCTCCGCTCCACGCTTTCAAGTCTGAGTTCCCTGGCTGCCTATCGTTGTTCCTGCCACTCATGATGAACCAAGCTTTCTCCTGAGTTGCTGCTACTGACTCACCTGTTGCTGGGACCGCCTGTTCCTCATCGCCAAGCTCTGCCTCAAAACTTGGCCGTAAGACATCTCCTCTGCTGCACTCTGTTACGGACTTCCTCATTCAGGAATTGGTGTCCCGTCCCTTTCCATGAACACTGGACTCTGCTCCGTCTGTTTCTCTCCTCTCACTTCTGGCCTTCCACAAGTCTGTCTCCATGCCCCCTGGTGTCAAGATTCTGCATAACATCCTGCCTGCTCTGGTCCCCTTTAAAATAAACTGAGGATCTCGTACTCCTTGGGTCTGTCACCTTTTGTTGGTCCTCAAGTCCTGGTTGTGACAGTACGCTCCGGTCCTCACGCTTTTCTTATGCTTTAACTGGTGAGTGATGCTGTTTTGTTTTTGTGTGTGTCAGCTGGTGCAGGCGTCAGCAGATCTCAGACAGACAGCTGATCTCGGTTTGTGATCATGTAAAATGAAGAAGGAAATGTACAAGAACTTCTTTTTATTTAAGTAAATATGAGTACTCTAAAATGATGAACTATTGATCATGTGCATGTTGATTTTGTGAATTATGATTTGATGGTGATTAATTTGTTTGTAATTAATCAGATGAATTGAATTTTGGAAAAATATGCATATTAAAAAAACGAATTGTTGCGAAATTAATTTTTAAACATAACTAAATGTTTTTAAGTATTTGGTCCTGTTTATACAGGCCAGGTTTTTTTTTCCACCCAGGAAAATTCTCCTTCTATCTTCTGATGGGAGCCAGCTGAGCCCACCTGGACCAAATGCCCAACCGTCCCTACCAACACTTCAATAATAACTCTTATCACGCAACAAGCAATGGAGCCAATTCATCAAGTTGAAAGACTCTTACTGCAACCTCCAAAGAGGGTGAACTTGTTTGAACACTGGACTGGAAGAAAACCAATTATTTACCCATTGTACATTTTGTAGATGTCAATTTTGTTCACTTTAAATATATCTGCATCAAACTAGCTAAAGGAGTTTTTGTGTGATTTACATTCCCACATTTCCTCCCTGAGATGAACCTGCCTAGTCCAATTTCTTTTCATTGTGCAATTTAATCAGAAGTGTTACATCAGCTTCTTTACTGACCTCAGAGTCTGCAGTCTGCAATCTGGACTCTCCAGAAAACCACACAGATGAAGAACTCCTGAATCCTGCAGGTTCTGGTTCCAGCTCAGGTCTAGTTCAATCAGATTGGACGGGTTTTTCTTCAGAGCTGAGCCCAGAATTTTACAGCTGATCTCTGACAAACTGCATTTCTCTAACCTGCAATCAGACAGAAAAGTGTGTTCAGGAGCAGTGCTGCAGCTGGAGGTCTGAACTGAAGAAGTCAGCCACGGTTCTTGGACAACTAGAATGGCTCTATGCTGCTGACCCAAAGCACATGAAAAACAGGAACAAAACCAGAAAACAACAGTACAACTGACATCACATCCTGTGACATCATCAACAGTCATATTAATCATATTAATATGTCATATTAATTCCATTACAGTCTGTAGATGTTTTGTTTTTGAATTTGTTGACGAATTTTAGACCTTCTTTTACTTCCACGGGTCTCATATAGATCGAGTAAGGATTTCTTTTTATGCAGTGTTCGACTGTTTCTTTTTCTATTTTTGAACAGTTTATTTCGTCAGCTAACTTTGGCCCTATTTTTACAAAACATTCATTAAACTCTTTTGTCATGTCCTGAATATTGTTGCTGAAGAAATGTTTGTTTTCTGTATTATTTTTATTACATTGAAGTTTAATCTTTATTGCTCCGTCTTTTCTACTCTAAAGGCACATTCTGCAGTGACATTCCTATAGGTGGATTTATGGATGCAGATACAAGCTCTCCCCCTTCCGGGTATGGAGAGACTGTGATCCTTCTGATGCAGATCGGAATTGTGCAGTAATTTTGTCATGGACCATATTTAACCATCTGTCAAAGATCCAATCTGTGGGAAACCGTCCAGATTCCAGTTCTCATGTGGAGAACAAAGCTGACCTCCGACCTAGTGACCGCGATGGAATCTCTGCTGTGAAGTTGATTTACAATGGACCAAATGGGGATTGATTTGATTGTTGCAACAGTGTGCACCTTCGAATATGATCCGACGGAGAGGCGGAGCAGCGCAGGGCTGCAACTCCAAATATGGACAGAAGGAAGCAGGCGGTCTGGCTGTCAGTCGAATCAGGCGCCCGGGGGAGGAGTCCCACGGCCGCCATGTTATAAACTTTAAACAGAACTTTCCTGTTGCTCTCTGTCTCCCTGCATTCTAAGGTGCATGTAGTCTCCTGTGCATTTGCAGATTTCAGAGATGGAGAACCCAGATCTGTTTGACCGCTACCCAAATTTCCAGAATCCAGTAAATGAAGCTCTGACCAAAGATCAGTTTTTACAATGTTCTGTACCAGTGACAATGACAAATGAAGGTCATCTGTTGATCTAAATATAAAATCTAAATGTGAAAAATAAATGTTTCATTTCAACATTAAAGTCCAGTTTCTGACTCCCAGACTCTGGTTCCCATGGAAACTGATCCACAAAGAGGAACACCCTCAGAAGGAGTCTAGTTAACCATTGGAGAGAACAGAAGACTGAGATTCTGACACTCTGGACCACTGATCTCTGAGAGAAGTGTTGCTGTGGGGCAGCGTCTGAGGCTAAACTAATTCTCTTTAGATTCTGCATTTTATCCTTTTTTTAATCCCATTTAATATTGTTAATCTTGTAATCTCTTCACTCTTAACTTTGTTGATCTTTTCCTGAGTAAAAAAGCATGTGATGCTAAAATGATTTTAAGTTACATATTTGGAAAATATGCTAATATTTCACATCCATCAAATTGGCCCAGAGCTCATTGGTCCTGAAGAATTATTAGAACTCTTTTATTATGAAAAATAAATTTTACAGGAACTGGGAAATTTAAAAAAACATCACACTTCAACTTTAACCTGCTAGACTTTGGTACTTGAAAATATTGTCTGACATTAAACTGATATGCAGCTACAGATCTGTCTCTGCAGGTTTACTCTATTCTTACATTTCTGCACCAAAACTCTCCTTTCTCTGATTTTCCTCTATAGTCTGACTCACACTTGTGTCTGTGTGTGTTCATGTGCATGCTCACGTGCTCTGCTGTGTCTGATTTGAACTTTGACCTTGGTCAGCTTTCATGCAGGCTTTGATCAGGATGACTAGTCTGTCATTAGTTTGAGTTCTTGTTTGTTTTCTGACTCTTTAAACTCATAAATCTGTCAAATGTTTCAACAGCTGAACCTTTTGTTGCCATGGAAACATCTTTGTTCTAAAGAAAATCTAAGCAGCTGTTTTCTTCCACTGCAGACTCTTCAAAGAATCAAAGATGGTCAATTTGTGGAAAATCCAGAAAATATTTGATTCCAAACCTTTCAGCTTCAGTGAAGAACTACAAATTTAGAAATGAACCAACCAGCAGCTTCAATGTTCTGACCTCAGAGTCTGCAGTCTGCAGTTTGGACTCTCCAGTCCAGAACACAGAACCTTCATGGATGAATCCTCCAGGCTTTTGCTGCTCAGGTCCAGTTCTGTCAGGTGGGACGGGTTGGACTTCAGAGCTGAGGCCACAATTTCCCAGTGAGTCTCTGAGAGTCCACAATCTGTTGAAAGTCTGTGAAGAAAAACGAAGACAGAAATAGGTGATCTTATGATGAATTCAGGCTGTGATGAAGTTCCAGTTGGATATTTCTCTCTTCATCAGAGCCTCATCATCATCATGAAACAGTCCTCCTCATCACTGTCTCTCAGACCTTCATCTTTCTTTCATCTGCAGCAGGAGAAGAAGGTGGAGCTCCATGGAGCTTCATGCTGCCCTCAGTCAGTGATCTGAGGTCTGAACCCCAAAGTTCACAGTAGAACATCTGGATCACAAAGACTGACAGCTGTCACTCTGACCATGAGGATGATGATAATGATGATAATGATGATGATGATAATGGTTGAATATTGACAGTTTTGAAATGTTGGTTATGATCCAATATTCTGAGAGTTTTCTGTTTTCATTTCCAAAATGATATTTTCATGTTTTCAGCTCTGAAGCTGTAAACAACAACAGTTCATCTTCCTGTTCTGTTGCAGAAATTTGAATCTAGTTTCCACCTAAGGTCCACGTCTCCCGTCATAAACAGAACCACAGCAGCATCAACCTTCAGGCAGAACTTTCCAGAAGGTCTTCTTGGTAGAAAGAGGCTAAAGTGACTGCTTCTATTCTCAAAAAGCTTTTCTAAATCTGTACTTGATGCTTTATTGAAGCTGTTTATGTTGTCATGGAAACAGCACATTCTGGGGGTAGGGTCATGTTATCGGCTGACTGACATGAAAGTGTTTTTTAATCCTCTGCTCCTCTGAAATCTCCTCCTCTGATGATCTCCTCTGAAACAGATGACTCAGCATTGTTGTTCTTTTAGGCTTCAAGGTGAAATACCACCAAACTCTGCAGACAGCAGAACCATTTTCCAGAACATCTCCATCTTCTATCTAATCCTGAAGATGAGCTTCTGCCAGCAATGAGAAACCTGTTTCCATGACAACATCTCCTTCAGGACCAGCTGGAGCATGACTGTGAACATGAGTGCAGTCACTGACTAACATGCAGCTCTCTGTGCTCACAGGTCCATGAACAACTGTCTGCATCCATAGCTGCTGCTGATACCTGCTCCTCTACCTGTCTCTGCAGCTGCATGCGGTGGAAGTATCATGGTCTGTCTCTGGTGGTGACCTTCAGAAACAGCCACTGCTTCAGTCTGTGAGTTCTAAAGTTTTGTTTCTGAACTCCAGTCCTCAGCTCCACCATCTTGAAGGCTTTTTCTGCTTCTCTGCATAAACACACCTTCCTCCAGTGACTCATCATCCGGCCTCTGTAGAACTCCATGATGAGCTCAGTCAGGTATGTTTCAGCAGGTAAGATGGAAACCATGCAGGTTGGTGGTTCTGGGGACTGGAGTTCAGAAAGCCTGTTCTAAAGTAGAGCTGCTAGGAGCTTCAGCCTTTCAGAGTGGATGGAAAGAACCTCCTTCAGGTTCCTCTCTGTCATTTCTGCCTCACAGCTTCTTTGACTCATTCATTTCCCTGTAGAACATGTGGCTCAACATTCAGGCTTTGGTCATGTGTTCAGAGGGAGAGCTCTGTTTGTTTAAGCTCTGTGTTCACAGACTGTCTGAAAGAGGAAAACAGCAGAGAAAGAGGCCAGGGGGCAGAGCCTCAACAGTAAACAGATAAGTGTCTTACTCCAATTAAAGCAGGTGGATTCTTCAGTGTCTCATTCAAAGCCAGGAATCTTCTCCACAGGAACCTCAGGAGACCATGCTGACAGCACTCTGACCTTTGACCCATCATGCTCCTCACAGTTCACACACACACAATAAACAGTGAGGCTGTTGATGTTCCACGGACAGGAGAAGCTGAATCCAGACTGCTGATGGCTAGCTAGCTTTGATCAGGAACATCATGGTTCTCGTGGTTCTAGAGCACAGGTGTCAAACTCCAGGCCTCAAGGGCCAGTGTCCTGCATGTTTTCTAACCAACCTGCCATTGAAGCTCCTTAATGGCTAAATACACCTGATCCAGGTAATCAAGAGCAGATGAGACAGGATTTCTGAAAAACCAGCAGGAGGTCGGCCCTCGAGGCCTGGAGTTTGACACCCCTGTTCTAGAGCAACACTGTGACCAAACAGCCAGAGTCGTTTCAAAGTCACCAGGTGAATCAAAGCACGTCTGTACTTTCTTCACTGGATTCCAGAACCTGTGCAGGTTTACAAGTTAGCTGTGATGCTAGGCTTCATTCTGCAGTCCAAACTGCTACTTTGGTCTTTCTACTAAGGACTTTCACAATAAAACTTTATCAACAACACAAACAGAATTTTCAGATTCCAAAGTCTTGGATTGATCCAGAATATTTTCAGGTCAACTTGTACTCACACTCTGGGATTTTTCTAGAACCATCAGAGAAATAAGAATCCAGAAAACTTAAAGAAAGTCATCTAAATCATGAATTCTTTCAATGGAACTGGATAAACAATCATTACAAGATATAAAAAATCAGATTTCAGACAGATTTCCCTGATTTTCTGTCTGCACTGCTGTGTGTTGGACTCATCTTTAACAGAGACTATATGAATGCAGATGATGGTTGACTGATCTGAAGGAACCAAAAGGATCAGAGTAAAGAATCAGTTTCTGCTTCAGTTTCTTCTTTTAGTCATCAAACTGTTTCATTCAGAGATCAATTATTTATCTAGAAAGAAGATGATGAACAGAAGAAAGAACATTTTAGAAATGTGCTTCTAGAATGACTGACATTGTGGAAATGAAGACATCCTTTCATTCTAGACTGTCTGCTTTGTGTTCAAATCTTTCAGATGATTCTGGATTGGATTTCATTTGGACAAATATTATCCTTCTTTGTTTTTTATTTAAAAGATCATATGATCGTTAAAAATGAAACTGACTTTAATTCTTTCTTGTTCTTATTTCTAATCATTTTCAAACCTTTCATTCTTTGTAGGTCAATCTGAACACTTCATCTGATTTATCATCACTTCTGGACTCACTTGAACTTTCTGCAGTTCCTCACAGCTGGGATCAGTCTCCGTTTACCCTCAGCTGATGTGTTGTACTGGTTCAGGTTCAGCTCATCCAGAACCGCCTCTGACATCTGCAGAGTGTAGGCCAGAGCTGAGCAGTGGATCTCTGAGAGTTTCTTCTTTGATTTGTTCTTTGAATTCAGGAACTCTTGTATCTCCTGATGAACTGAGAGGTCCTTCATCTCCATCAGACAGTGCTAGATGTTGATGCTTCTGTCCGGAGAAACTCCTCTGATGTTGATGCTTCGGTCAAGAGAGATTAATTTACTGTTGATCTGCTTCAGGTTGTTGATGGCTCTCTGGATAGTTTTTAGATTCGTCTCTGTCTGACCCAGCAGGCCTCCTAAGAGTCTCTGGTTGGACTCCACAGAGAGACCATGAAGGAAGCGGACCAGCAGGTCCAGGTGTCCAGTTTGACTCTGCAGAGATTTCTTCATGACTCTATTCAGAAACTCATCCAGGGATGGGTTCTTCATGTTGTTCTGCCAGGAAGTACTTAATGACCTTTACCTTCCTTGTTGGAGTAACAGTGGAACATGTAGACTGCAGCCAGAAACTCCTGAACGCTCAGATGAACAAAGCTGTAGACCGGTTTCTGGAAGATCTCACACTCTCTTCTGAAGATCTCAGTACAAACTCCAGAGTACACTGAGGCCTCTGTCACATCCAGACCACACTGCTGCAGGTCTTCTTGGTAGAACATGATGTTTCCTTTCTCCAGATGATCAAATGCCAGCCTCCCCAGTTTCAGAAGAACTTCCCTGTCAGTCTCTGTCAGCTCTTGTGGACTTGTCTGATGTTCCTGCTGGTACTTGTTCTTCTTCCTCTTTGTCTGGACCATCAGGAAGTGGGAGTACATGTCAGTCAGGGTGGCGGGCAGCTCTCCTCTTTGCTCTGTGGTCAGCAGGTTCTCCAGAACCACAGCAGTGATCCAACAGAAGACTGGAACTTCACACATGATGTAGAGGGACATGGAGCCCTTGATGTGGGAGATGATTCTGCTGGACAGATCTTCATCTGTGAACCTCCTCCTGAAGTACTCCTCCTTCTGGGCATCATTGAAGCCTCGTACTTCTGTCAGTCTGTCCACACATGAAGGAGGGATCTGATTGGCTGCTGCAGGTCTGGAAGTGATCCAGACCAGAGCTGAGGGCAGCAGACGTCCCTGGATGAGGTTAGTGAGCAGCACGTTGACTGAGGACTTGTGTGTGACATCAGACACCATAGGACTGTTTTTGAAGTCCAGAGAAAGTCTGCTTTCATCCAGACCATCAAAGATGAACAGAAGTTTGCAGACAGACAGCTGTTCTGCTGGGATCTTCTGGAGTGTTGGATGGAACAGCTGGATCAGAGTGAGAAGACTGTGCTGCTCATGTCTGATCAAGTTCATCTCCCTGAAGGACAGAGGAACCACAGCACTGATGTCTTGGTTCTCCAAGCCCTCGGCCCAGTCCAGAGTGAACTTCTGCACTGAGAAGCTTTTTCCAGCTCCAGCAACTCCGCTGGTCAGAACCACTCTGATGGATCTGTGTTGGTCAGGGAAGACTTTGAAGATGTCTGAGTTCTTGATTGCAGTGTCATGGAGCTTGTTGGTCTTGGTGGTGGTCTCCAGCTGCATCACCTCATGTTGGGTGCAACCCTCTGGTCTCAGTCCCTCAGTGACGTAGAGCTCAGTGTAGACCCTGTTGAGGAGCGTTTCTCTTCCTGCTTCTTCAGTTCCTTCAGCCACATGTTCACTTCTGCTCCTCAGACTGATCTGATGTTCTCTAAACATCTCCTGCAGACCAACATCTGCTGGAAGAGCAGAGAAGAAAGCTCCTTCATGAGTGTTCAACATGTTTCCAGAAGAATCCATCAGCAGATGATCAGGCTCTGACTCACCAGCTCTGGGTCTTTCTGCAGACTGGGGTACGCTCCTCTTCTTCTCTCTGTGGACACTAAGGAGAAACGTTAGTGAACAACAATCAAAGCAGTCAGTGGGAAGTTCCAGACTAACTCTGATCATGGAGCAGATCCTTTCTGATCTTCAGACTCAGATATTGTGATCCAGACTGCGCTGAATGTGAGCAAATGTGTTTCCAGGTTAAACCAGAGCAGATCTAGTCCATCTGAAGGTCTAAATGATGCGTTAGCTGTGTTTGGAGCTCATGTCTGGACTGAGGTCAGAGAAAAGTTCAGCTGTTTGCTTCATCCTCCCAGACTGAGCTTTATGGCCTCTGAGTTGTCCAACTCTTTTCTTTCCTCTCAGACCTAAAGCGCTCGCAGCAGATGGTTGACCTTCCTGGATGGATCAGCTGATGTTCTTGATGAGAACATTGTTGTTCCTGCTGAGAGTTGAACTCTGCTTTGTTCACTAGAAACTGCTTCGTACTGTGAGTCTGAAGGTCCTGGTTCAGTTCTGAAGTTTAGATGTTTCTCTTTGGACCGGTCACTCTTCATAGATCCACAGCTGGAGGCTGCAGACTGGACTCTCTGTGTGACCTGTTGACCTCTGCAAACACCAAACCATCAGAGTGTTGGAGGATCTGCTTCTTCATGAACAGCTGATGGACTTTGACATGAACACAGACTGAGCTGTTTAGTCTGGAATAACATGACATGTTTGGATCAACAGTTTACAGTTGGAGGGAAAATGTTTCAGCATTTTCTGTCAGTCAATCCAGACTTTTTTTTCTAGAAAAGCTGATTCCAATTCTCCATGTAGAAATGTAGAAATTCTGATAGCAGAAAGTCAAACTAGAACAATGTGATGTTTGGAAAGCCATGAAAATCTGAATCCTAGGAGTCTGCAGTGATTCTTCTCATTAGACTGGAGCTGCTGTCAGTCAGAGTCAGCAGTCAACATGTTTTCTTCTCCAACATCTCTGCTCTCAGAGACTCTCAGAAGACTCAACTGAAAAGATCTCATCACACACATGATGCTCCAAGTGAGTCTGATCAGAGAGATCCAGAACTGAACCAGACCTCAAGTCCTTCATCATGAAAACTGTTGATCATCTGAACTAGAATCCAGCCTCCTTTAACTCTGACTAATCACTCACTGTTTCACTGCTGAACTAATGTCCTTGAAGTTGATTGGTAAATCCTTTGACATGTCACTCCTGTTGGACCCCCAGCTGGATCCAAATCCAGGTCCAGGTTGGTTCCTGTGAAGAATGAAGGTTGCTAGTGTGAGTGCTTAGCTCTGACATGGAGAAGATCATGGACAGTTGGAGATGTTCATCTCACCTCTGAGCTTTGCTCTGGTTGTCATGGTTACCATCTCTGCTTTTAGAGGGAGGGGCTCCCTCCTGTGTGTCCTCCAACTGATCCATGCTGCTGGATTCACTGGATCCACATCAGCTCACACACACCTTCCACCTTCACCTGCAGAGGAAAACTGTCTTCTTAAGCTCTGACAGAAATCCTGGCTGTTACCAGATGAGTTTCTGAGCTCTGTACTCTGGCACAAAACTTGTTGCTTGTTTGTGTCAACTAAGCATTTTTAGTATTTTATTTGATTTTAGTACAGCAATGTTGAACAAGTGATATTAACCATTGTATGCATTTTTTTCCCTTAACACACACTTAACACACACACTTGGGTTGTTGAAGGTATGCTTTATAAATTATGGGAGTATTGTTGTTCCAAATGAATCTAGACAAAGTCTGATCAAACTTACAGAAAAAATAATATTGGAATAAAGGCAGGGACGAATTGAAAAAGAAAAGAGAACTTTGGAGGCACATTCATTTTGATTGTATTCATTTGGCCACCTGATAGGTGAAGTAGCTACAATCTGTCCAAATCACATTAAATTTTGATCAGAAGTGGATCGAAATTTAATTTGAAAACGTTCTGAAATGGCCTAGTAAGCTTAACCCCCAAGTATGTGAAACTATCCAGTGCAAGCTGAAATGGGAGAACGGCAGATGAATATATTTGAGTAACAAAATTCACTGGAATATTCACTGGAAAATGTTGAACTTTTTAGAAAAAAATGAACTTTGAAGAAAAAATATAACTTTTTGGAAAAGGTGAACAGTTGGCTTTGAGATATAAAAAAGCAAATCATCTGCAAATCCTCTGCACGACATGAAATACTCCATTCCATGAAATTTCTAGTCAATCCATTTTACAATCCGACGGTTGGATCTAAGCAAGATAGCCAAAGGCTCTAAGGCAGGGGTGTCAAACAAACATGCCCATGGGCCATATCCAGCCCGGCAGATAGATTAATCTGGCCCCCTCATGAAGAGTAAAATTTGTAGGGATGTTTTAAAACAGCACGTCTCTGGTCCATTCCTGTGGAAAGTGAAGTTTTTTTTTTAAAGAATTAACCAAAATTCGGTATTCCGCCACTAGGAAGAGCAAAAGAAAAGCAAAATAGGTGAAACAGTTTATCTCTGCACGTGCCAAAAGCAAAACCTAACAGTTTTGTTTCTGAGTAAGATGCAGATTGCTTCCCTGTGAGACTCACTGTTGTTACATTGCTATAAGAATGATCAGCAGTGACACATTAATGACCACAATGTTGTCAAAAAAGAAAAAAAAGGTTCAAGTGGAGTGCCGAGCTTTCCAGAAAAATGGAAAGAGTTTTATTTGTTCACAGACCTGAATTCAAAATCTGCATGCTTGGTATGTCATCAACAGGTTGCAGTGCTCAAAGAATACAACATTCAGCACAACTATGAGCCTCACCATAAAGAAAGGTTTCACCATTTACAGTTAAGAAAAGAGAAAATGTATCAACTATTAGCTGGACTGATGAAGAACCAGCTGCATTTACTGCAGTTGTGATGTCAGTGATGGAGCAGTGACAGACACCTTATTGCAGACAACTCGGAGAAAACATCCAACAAAAGCCTGACCCAAGAAGTGAACATTTTACCAAATCCAAATTTCTCCAAGATATGAAAAAGATAATCCCACTCGACTCTGTCAAATGCCTTTTCCGCATCCAGACTTATGACAAACTCAGACTCTGTGGTGTCTAAAGTTAAAAAGAACATTAAACAATCATCTGCGATTGGGGAAGCCAATTCAGTTCTGGATGTGCCAGAGGCTCGGCAAAAATTTCATAATCCACATTTAATAGGGAGGATGATATGAGCCACAGGATAGAGGATCCTTGTCCCTTTTTCAGGATAAGGGATAGAGTTGCCTGTTGGAGTGATAGCTGAAGAGAACCCCTTTCAAGTTAGAGTTTAAACTTAACTATTAAAGGCGCCAATTAAGGCATTAATTTTCTGTAGAACTCAACAGGAAACCCGTTCTGCCCATGATATTAGGAACATTGCAACTTGTTAGTGGCTTGCAGAATCTCTTCAGCTGTTATGGGTTCCTCCAATCGACCACTATGCGTGTGTTCAATTACAGGAAAATCCAGACAATTGAACAACGAATCCAAGGATACAGTGCTGGGTGAACACTCAGAGGTGTAGAGTGATGAGTAAAAGTCATGAAATTGGTTGTTGGTTACTTGAGAATCTGCAGACTCCACCCGGTGTCTGAATTTGGGGAATGAGATGCGCCATTGCTGCACTACGAAGCTGGTGGGAGAGAAATTTTCTAGCCTTTTCTCCATACTCGTACTGAGAGTGTTGCGATATCAGCAAAAACTCCTCAGCTTGAACTGAGAAGTGGTCAAACTCAGCCTGTAAAGACAGCCTGTCATTATAAAACTCAGGTTATGGGCAGGTAGCATAAAGCTCCTCAATTTGTTGTATTCATGTAGTGATCTTCAAGACCATTGCCGTCCTCTGCCTCCTCTAAAAGTCAGCATAGGATATAATATGCCCTCTGATTAAAGCTTTAAAAGTTTCCCACAAAATGAAGGTGATATACCTGGTGTGGTGTTGTGGCAATGAAGAAGTCTATCTTAGATGCCACAAAGGCCGTAAATGTTTCATCTGATAGTAGTTGTGTGTTCAAGCACCGTGGAAGAAAGGAGACATTTTTATCAACTGCTAGATCTAAAATCACTGGAGCATGATCAGATATGACTATAGCATCATGGGAGCAGGAGCGAACATGCAACTCAAGTAGAGTGTCTAACAGGAAGTAATTCAATGCGATTACATGTGTGGTGTACCAGAGAGAAAAAAGTATGCTCTCTAACTGCAGATGTGAAATCAGGAAAGATGGAGATCTTTTTTCCTGGAAAAGGAGATGTGTGTTGGCCTCCGGTTGGCGTGCATCTGTTCTCCAAATAATGCACGCTGACAAGCAATGGTCAAGGACGGGCCCCTGTTTTGGGCCAAAAGCTCTATGAAGACGATCCAGCAGGGGGGATCATTCAATTTCAAAGGATTCTGTAGAAGTTGCGAAGTAAATTCCCTGGGATCAGGTGTTTCTGCACCCTTAGGAACACCAATCAAACAAATGTTGTTACGGCGTGCTCTTCCTTCAGGATCAGGGGTCTGTCACCTTTACCCCTCAAAAAGCCATTTGGATCAGTTTCTCACAGAAATAAAAACAGGGAGCAGCAACACACTTTGGAAAACCCGGTGTTTCCAGTGAATGGCATCGTTTCCCTCATTTTTAAAGTTTTTACTGTCAGGATTTGGCCCTGTCTCACCATTCCCACTGTTCTCCCGCTCACCTGTTCCCTGATTGATGAATGGCCCCAGCTGGGTCCCAGGGTATATGAGGTGGGTGTGTCTGCTTATTCTCTGCCAGTTCGTGATTCTTCACCCAGTTGAGTGGCAGGTTTCAACTCAAGGAATGAGTTTCTTTCCCTTTTGCTGTAGGTACCACGACCATTCAGCCTGCAACAACCGTTCGGGGTCCTTCTGGTGCTGATGTCACATTATGTGATTGGCTGTCCGTTGAGCTGCTGACGTTTCAGGTAGTGATTGGTCTGGACTAATTACGACACTACCATAGAAGAAGATATTATGAAGTCCGTTGTGAACAAACAGAGCTTCGACATGGAGTGAGATTATTTTCAAGCACCTTCCCTGCCTGCAAACAGAAGCAAAGAGACCCCAGCTGCTCTGCTCAGAGACACTCTTGTGTGGAGCAGCAGGTTCATTCTAACACCCACAGATCTTTTAACAAAGTGGGTTGTGGCAAAAACTCTCTATAAACACTATAAAGAATAATGTCTGACAAACCTTATGAGGGAAAAGAACTTTAAGTTACAAAAGGAAACATGAAATAAAAATATGTAGAGCCCGAGCAGATCTCCACGCTACGTAATTTGTCCAAGTGGGGCTACCTTAGTGTGAAAATATTATTTATTTTACTTAATTATTAAATATAAGTAAAAGATACTTGTGTAGTTGAATTTACAATTAAGATATAGCGTGTAGTTAGTTCACACTTAACATGCATCAGTTTTCTTTTCTAAAGGCTGGTTTCTGTTTTGTTTTGGTTTTTTCAGGAGCTAAATACAACCCTGAAACCAATTATGAGTGAATAAATTCCAGTAATTTCCGTCAGATCCAAGAATGAACATCAAAGAAAACTAAAGGACACATTCTTCTGTTTTTGTCCTTAAGAGTCACATAAAACTGATCAAAAAAGACAAACGATTGTGTTCATTGCATCTGAAGCATTTACTGTAAATGAGAACGGCAGAAGAGTTTAGATGAAATCCAGCAATACGTTTATTAATTAGACTAATTAAGTGCAAACCTTCATCAACCATGAGGCAAAAGTTGCTCCAAATTGTACTCCTAACAGTAAACTTGGTCTTATTTGGCACCAAGCAAGATTTAATTCTGGACCCCGCCTGCATTTCTTTCTCCTTGGAATTTTTTTCTTTCTCTTCTTTCAAGAGTTATCTTTTTTATTGAGCTCCAGGAATACAGAACACGTAAAAAAAAACAAAGTCAAATGTCAGAAATTATTCAAACAACGCTCCTTTTTTTGTAATCAAGACAAACACATAGCTGAAAACCCCACAGAACATGAGAGACATCAAAAAAAGAGACACTTTTGGTGGCTTATTTGAATTATTTGACTGGGGCGGCAGTGGCTCAGGCGGTTGAGCAGGTTGTCCAATTATTGAAGGGTTGGCAGTTCGATCCCCGCTCCCCCCAGTCAACAGTCGCTGTGTCCTTGGGCAAGACACTTCACCCTTCTTGCCTCCAGTGTAGCTCCACTGGCGTGTGAACGTGCATGAACGATCCCGGTGATGGTCAGAGGGGCCGTAGGCGCATCTGGCAGCCACGCCTCTGTCAGTCTGCCCCAGGGCAGCTGTGGCTACAACTGTAGCTCACCATCACCAAGTATGAATGAGGAGTGAATGAATAATGGACACACTGTAAGCACTTTGGGTGTCTGGAAAAGCGCAGATAAATCTAATCCGTGATTATTATTATTTTTACTTCCAGTGTAGTAAAATCCTTAGACGTGCAAGTAGTGATGTAAAGCAATGACATGTTTATTGTGTTTCCTTATATTAGATTGTTTACTACATGTGATGCCGAATATAGCCATGGCTGTGTTGGGTTGAAGATTCATTTTGAGAGCTTGTGACAGTGTTTTTGAAAATGACAGACCATTATGACCTCAGAGATGGACACAGCCAGAACATGTGTGTTCAGTCAGCAGATGGCATGTATGATGTATGGTGACATCTATCACAGCTGGCTTATTCATTGGGATAGATTTTTGCTAGTTTTGCTTTGGAGTAGTGGATGTGATTTACAACTTTTAATTGTATTTAGTTTAACTTTGCTCAGGAGGAGCTGCCATTTACTTTCAGTAAAGCATCGTTCCATATGACGTCCTCCAAAGCCAGTTCCTTTTTTCTTCTTTCTAAACTAGACGCTGATGCTTCCTTTGATCTTTTGTCCATTTTCCACAACCTTAAGGAGACTTTTTATCTGTCAAACACCCAGAGTTAAAATGAGAGAGAAGATGGAAACTATTTCACTTGATGGAGTCTCCTTTCACTTTCCAAAAATCCATTAAACCAGGGGTGTCCAATTCCAAGCCTCAAGTGCCGGTGTCCTATATGTTTTCCAATCAACCTGCCGTTGAAGCTCCTTATTGGCTAAACACACCTGATCCAGATGAGGCAGGATTTCTGGAAAACCAGCAGGAGGCCGGCCATCGAGGCCTGGATAAGGACACCCCTCAAATGTTTCTATTGAAGCTAGCTATCGCTGCTAGCCGGAAGAGAAGCTGGAAGAAAACGGGGCGCCTTAGTAGCGGCCTGCTTCAGATGTTTAAAAAAAGGACTCTTCCTGACACGAAAAGTTAGACTGTATGTTTTGATGCTTATTTACAGCATTAAAACATACTTGAGGCTGATAGAGATAAAATAATATCTAGGTCGCTGCTCTGCGGAGCCTCAGGAAACACGTCTTCACGCCATCGTGGTGTCTAACAGCCCCCCTCATGTGTTTCAGAGTTCATGTTTTCAGTAACCTCTGATGTGTTTGTCTGCTGCTCTTTTCCTCACAGATCAGAAACAACAGCTTCATGATGAGAGCAGAGAACAACTTTGACACAAAGACTCACCAAAGAAGAAAACGGAGGAAACTCCAACATCTGTGTCTGCTGTCAAACTCTGCTATCTGAGTTTGACAGCAGACTTCCTGTGCTATCTGTGTTTGCATGTGCTTGTGTGTTTGCAGGTGGGTGTCTGTTTCCTCTGCATTTACCAGAAATAGTGTGATTGCAGCTGCAGCAGTCAAAAAGCAGCTGGGTCTTAAAGAGAACCTAATTATATTTCAGCTCTGAAATAAACTCAAACAAAAATATTAGATTTTTTGACAGAATATTTGACAGAAATGTCTCCTTCAGTCTCCTTCACAAAGACTGAAACTAAGATTATGAATCAGAAATCTAAGAAAAAAACCTTCATCTCTGTAGTTGATGCTGAGTATTGGATCAGAAGAGAACCGTTCACAGGATCTCAATGTTCCTTCCTCAGGAGGAAAGATGCAGCCAAACCCTGTGACTTGTGCTATGTTCACACCATGAATTTGATGTACGTTCACTTGTTCAACACGACAACAACGTGCGTCACACTCACACTGTCTTAAACCATTAAACAGACAATGAACTGCACGCATCCACGAGCAGAGAGGGGCTTCTTCTACTGTTTGCTAGTGTGTCTGCCACTAGCTGGAAGAGGCTTGATGTGAAATTAAGAAAGTGGGGCAAATCTCACAAATGACTTAGTGTTGTGTTATTCAGGCGGTGCACAAACTGCAATGGTTGATTTCTCCTCCATTATCTGACAATTTTCAAATTTAGCTGGCTATACCTTCTTTTTTAAAGACGCTGATTCAAAATGTCAAAGTGACAGCAAATGCATTTGACTACAGAGCTGCAGAGGAAAAGAAAGTGGAAACAACCACAAACAAAATAGTTTGCACAGATGGGTTTTACTTCTGTTTTAGAGGTAGAAAGGTTCTGCTCTCTGCTAAAGAGGCAGAACGTCTCCTTCTAAGAAGAATCCAGAGTTCCTGATCACAAACATCAACTGAAGCCCAAATCAGAGCTGATCAGACTGCATGGAGCCCAAGCTCCAGAAAAGAGGAGAGAAGAAGAAGTCGTCCACATGAAGCTTCACCTTAGAGGAAAAGAGGAGCTGCTGAACTAAAGTACTCCAGTACTGAGGAACACTTTCAACCTCTGATGGATTCTGTAGAACATCTGGAACTAGAATGTAGAAAGTGCTTCAGTTCCATCAGCTGTCAGTCTGCAGCAGTTCCTGCTGTTTTGTGAAGCACCTTGAATTACTTTGTGTATGAATTGTGCTATTCAAATAAACCTGCCTTGCCTGCTGTTTGGTTGACTTCTTCAGCATTGAAACCTTCCTCTTCCTAGTTTCTAGAGCTGAAAGCTGCTCTGTCTGACCTTTGACCTCCACAAACATCCACTCAGAAAAAGAGGTGAAAGTTCCACACAGACTTGGAGAGTTCTGCTCCAAGGACCACTGTGGATGAGACCCATTGATCCACTTTGTTCCTCTGCAGCATCAGGATCTGGAAACTCCAATGTCAGTCACTTCAACAGGAAACGGACAATAAAGTTTTTTGAATGAAGGACAAAGATGAAGTTCTTGAAGGACAAAGCTCTCCTTCACTGTCAACACACACAGATGATCAGAACAGTTCCACATGTGTGTGCATGTTCTGTGAAGTTCTCGGGTTCCTCTGTTCCTCTGATCACGGGTCCAGCAGCATGTTTCAGGAACAGGGATGATCCAGAACATGGGATCAGACTGAAGTCAGCAGCTTTCAGCTCCTTTTTGGCTTCAAGCCCAGAGAGAAGACAGAAATGTGAGGAACACAGAGAACATGAAGGGTTCCTGACAGGAAGGAGAAGTTGGAGACAGAAAGACTAGAACCGGATCAGGACCAACTCTGGACAGTTCTTTTAGTGGTGGACCACAGACAGAAGCAGCATCATGTTTGTCACAGAGATGTGAGCTTTGAGGAGCCACTCTGCAGCTTGACCCTCTCAGATGTGATCAGCTGTTTGTGTCCTCAGATCCAGTCAGACATCTTCACTAGGAGTGTCACGATTCTCCAAATCCTCGATTCGATTGCATTTTCGATTCTAAGGTCATGGTTCGATTCGATTCTCGATTTTTACATTTATTCTTTTCTAAAACACAAATTGTCATTTTTTAAACTAGACTTTAATGTAATATAATATCTGACCTTTGTTTGCAATGAACCACACTACATGGTCAAATTTAAAACTTTTATTAACAACATAATGTAACAATAACTTATATCTTTAGTCAATTGAAAACTTTAAATAAACTGCCATCCAGTTTCTCTTTTGTAAGTGCAGTCTTCTTTACAAAAGATGACATTCAACTTCACAACAAAACAAACAAAAACAATAAAACAGACACGTCCATAGTCTCTGAACAATTAAGTGTCTTAAACTACTTGATGCAGAGAAAAATAATTAAATCAATAAATAATATTAAATGTAAACTGATCAGAAACATTAACACAGCAGCACCAATATATTTAACGTTTTTAGACTGAAGAAATAGATAAAAAAAAAAACATGGTGCTGATTTGGTTTCTAAATGATGATTGTTTATTTATGATGTCATAGTGCAGCTGTTTTCCTGCATTACCTGCTGTCTTTATGTCAAATGCTGACACCAACTAAACAGGCAGACAAAGAATATGGAAAATAATGACACGTCACCAAAATGTCTACAATAGTTCATAAAGAATGACATTTAATATGAGCTGAGGAATCTAAAGGCAGTGATGATCCTGATCTGGGCAGCTCTCCGCGTGCACGGAGCCCCCCCCCCCCTTTCATTCTCTCTCACACGGGAGCCGCGTGTGACAGGAGACGGGAGCGCCACCTGGGGGGATGGAGGTTTACTGTTTCAGGCTGTTAGAAACTCTGACCCCCGTTAAATTTACGCACCCTTTGCCTGAGACTGCTGCTACTACGCGCGCCCCCCCGGCATCCCATCTGGGCGCGCCCCACTATGTGAGAAGCACTGATTTAACAGATAAATAAATAAATCTATGTTTTTGTGGTGCCTGCGGAGATAACCTGCCATGTTAGTCGTGCTGCCAGTGAGAGAATATGGTACACGCACATTGCACAGCTTGCAAACAGTTGTTTTTTTTAACTCACTGGAAATCCAAAATACTTCCACACCAGCGACTTCAGTGAAAGAGGAGGGGATTCGAGTTCTGTTGATGGGTCTCCTGCAGTTACCGTGCTATCTTTTGAGCGACTGTTAGAGGAGGTTGACTCGCAGCACTTCAACATGAGTGTTTTTTTCCGCTTGGCAGGTAACCGGACGCAACATGGGGGCGTGGCCGCGTGATCGACGATTCAATATTTTAATTCGAAGTTCGAGACTGTGACTTAATTTCGATCGATTTCGATTTAAAATCGAAATCTCGACACCCCTAATCTTCACTTTCACACCAACATGTTCCTCAGAGAACAGCATGTCAGCACACACTGCACACGCTTGGATCCATACAGACGTGTTGGAACCCAGAGCTTCAGGCCGGCCTTCAGTGGATCTGTCCGTTCATGCTGAATGGGAGCAGAAGAACGTCTGTTTCAGCTCTGCTGCTTCAGCTCCACTCAAACTGCTGGGAACTCCAAACTCTCTCAGAGGAGAAAAACAGCAGAAAGCTTTCTGCAGCTGCTCTCTCAGTGGATCTTCCTCTGTCTTCTTCAGCAGCAGATGATGAAGAGTCACTTTCTTCAGGTTCCTCTCTGTCCTGACCTTCATTCCTGATGAACCAAAGCAGACTGACAGCAGCTCTTTAGCTCCACAAAGAAAACTCTGCAGTTTCCCAAAAACCTTCTGAAGCAGAAAAACCAGGAGACTTTCTGTCTGTCTGTCTGTGTTGGAGTCTTCCTCCATCTTCAAATGATGAAGGTTTCTGCTTTGGAACATTCCAGAAAGCCTTTTGAAAGCCTCCTGATGATGCTGGAGGACAGGAAGGAGCACAGGAGGATGCAGGAGCTCCCAGAAGAGGAGAGGCAGGAGGAGCAGAGGGAGCGGCTGCTGGAGCAGAAGCAGCTGCAGATGCACTTTTTGCTCTGGGCTTCAAACTTTGTGCTGCTTGATCAGGAGGAAGAGGAGGAGCTGAAGAGGAGCAGAAATGCTGGGAGTGGGACATGAATTCAGACTGAATCCAACATTTATGGACAGAAATGGCGTCTTCCAGAAATAAATCCATGTTTCAGAAACGGGAACATTCTTGAAAGTCTACCCGGCAACAACTGGGGTTTGGATGAGGAGAAGAAGAAATGTTCCCATTTAGAGATAAAAACCAGTTTCTACTCCATCCAGACTCTCAGGTCCATTTAGCTCCTCGATCCATTTTGAAAACGTTTTTCAGAATCAAAGCACAGATTTTAGGATTATCAGAAGTAAAAACCAACAACTAACTTTGAATTTGTTCTTATCTTATTGAAATCAAGCAGAAAACTGTCCTGTCAAACTCCTTTGATGTCCTTTTTCGATCATTTCTAAACATTACTCTGAGTATCAAAGCCATAGAATCACTTAGAATCATCATTTTAGTCATTTTTTGATTCGTAAACAAAATTTTTCTCTTAAAAATCCATGACAGAATGTTCCTGAATGTTCTTCTTCTCTGCTTCTGCTGGACTCTTCTGATCTGCCGCTGTTGCTTCACATCTTTGGACTTTTTCTAAACTTTCTGATCTTCTTCAGCTCTAAACTCTTTAGAAGAAGTGAAGGATGAAAAACATGAACTTTGTCTTTAATCTCAACTCTTTGTTCTGGATTCAGGTTAGTGAGCTGCAGATTGTCAAAGACCAGCTGTTCTGATCTGGTCTCAGCTCTGAAGTCCAACCCGTCAATGAACAATGTTTATTTACACTTGTAATTATTCTCTTTAGGAACAGTTTTTGAATCTTTTTCTTAGAATTTCCTTGTTGTAATTTTTGTGTCTTTGTTTACTAAGACATTTCTTTGTTCATTACTGTAGTTTAGAAATACAAAAAAGGGAATGTGATCAGGTTTAGTTAGTCTCTGATGCTTTTTGTTGTCAAATCTGAACATTGGGTTGAGAGGATCCGTCAAGATGGCGACCGATGCAGAAGCAACGCTTTTTGGTTGAGTGAAGAAACTATCCTCTATCCCTTACAACCAAACTTTAATTAACAAAAGTACACGCTACAGAAATCTAAAAGAATCAAGAACAATCTCCAAGCCTTTAAGAGAAACCATCTCTGTTCTAAAACTATCTATTACCGCTGTTTGTGATCTGGACAACGGCTAAGCTAAATCGACTACATCGAGAACGGCTAAGCTAAGCTAAGCTAGCTACACTGCAGCCTGTGAAATCCGTTCCAGCTCATCAAGAAGCCAAGCGACCAAAACGAAAAGGAAGAGAGCCTGCCGTCCGTGAAGAAGGTATGGAGTTCGGAGTTCCTCTTGATACTGAGAAAACAGCTAGCTCTCCAACTGCTGTTTCTGCCCCAGCTGCTGTTAGCTCTGATCATGACTACACTAGCTCCGGTCTGCTGCCTGACTCTACTCCAGATACACCACTTAAACCTAAGGAAAAAAGGCAAAAAGCTGAAATGTCTCTGTCAGAGTTACAGAACAACATTCTGGACGCAATTAACACGCGGGCTGATAATTTAGAAGGCCTCATCAATAAAAATACCTTAAGTATTGAGGGCCTGAAGAAATCCCTGGACTTTGCCTTTGCAGAAGTTGAAACTTTGAAAGTGGAGATGAAAGAAGTCAAAACTGCAAATGAAAAATACGACCAGAAAATATCAGACCTGCAGCTTAAACTTAATGAAGCTGAAAGGCATGGTCGAAGATGGAACGTCAGACTACATGGTGTGCCGGAGGGAAACCCTGAAGACATCAAAGCCAAAGACACCAACATCTGCTGTGCTGAGATTCCTAGTTCTCAGGAAAAAATTACTGGGGATATCGATATAGCTTATCGTCTCGGAAAGAAGACAGGAGCAACAGACAGACCGAGGACGACATTCATCCACTTCACATCCATGTCAACCAGAGATCTTCTGTGGAGAGCGGCCAAAAGGAGCGACTACCTCAGAAACAACAAACTGAGATTTGCTGAAGACCTGACTTCTGAGGACAAAGCGCTGAGGAACAAGCTGCAAAGAAAGAAGGAAAAAAGGCTAATTTTTGCAGATAATCGTGTCATCATCGAAGGTAAAGAAGTACGTCCAGAAAACTTTCACCAATCCCAAATGGACACATCTTCTGCAGAGGCCTTTTTTTTTCCAAACAAAGAGATTGTTATTAATCCATATAGCTCTGCTGTTAGTAATGGGATAGAGATAGTTATTTGTTCAGTACTTGAGTTTTTCTCTACTCTTTTTCTATAGTTTTTTTGTTTTTTCTTTTCTTTTTTACTCTGTCGTTCTCTGTTTTTTCTCTTAATGCCCGGGGGTTGAGACAGAATGTCAAACGAAAAGCCTTATTTCTTTTTGCAAAGCAACAGAAAACTGATTTCTCCTTTTATCAAGACACACTTTCAATTAAAGATGATGTACAGTTCTGGAAGGCGCAGTGGGGTAACGATATTTGGTTATCACATGGCTCAGAAAGAGCAGCAGGTGCTGCTGTTTTGAAAAACTCCTTTAATTGAGCCGTATTGCATTCTGATGGGGATCCTAAAGGTCATTTCTTCATTCTGGTCCTTAATACCAATGATTCTCTTGTAATACTTGTAAACATATATGGGTACTACTCAAAATGTGAAAATGATTTGTTGTTGGAGAAATTAGAATCCGAATTGGTCATGTTCTTTTTCAACCACTCTCTGGTCTAAAGTTTGTAATTTCATTTCTGCCCACATTGACCCTGACTTTCGCCTGTACTTAGAAAATGTTATGTTTGGCCTCACCCACTGTCCATCTCATAAAAAAGAACAATTATCATTAACTTTTTATTGTTTTTATGCAAATGGCAAATTTATAAATCAAAAGTTACGAATCATACTCCTCATTTCTCAATCTTTATCAATGAGTTCAAACAATACTGTAACAACCCAGCTGGTACGTCACTGTAGTGGGGAAGCAAGAGCTAAGCGCTGCTAATTAACTGGCTAAGTTGGAGAGCTATCCGTGCCCCATACACCGCACGACTCCGAACAGTCTCAGAGAGAGAAACAAAGAGAGAGGCAGATTGCGTAATCTCCTTTCCAGCATCAAAGCCCCTTTATTTCCACACACACACAACAGCCAAACAGCATGGGGGGTCACTTCGGTTCACAACTCTCTGACTCAAGGTTTCACCTAAACCTTCCCACTTCCCATGAGCTTTGGGGCTGAAGGCAGGGCTAACCCCCAGGTCGCTACAATACATTAAAACAATAAGAAACTCTGACAATAAGAAAGCCATCAAAACATTTGATCTGTGTGTCAATTTCTATATGTCTGCGTAAAATGTAACAATAACCCCCTGGCTTGTTCCTTCATTGTCGCTGTTTACTGTTTAACATTGTTTAGTATTGAATTTTTACATTCAATAAAGTTGGGGGAAAAAAACATTGGGTTGTGACACAGTATGATGACGTCACAACAGCTCTCAAAAAGTTTCCTTGATACATTTTATTTTCTATTTTTATTTTATTTTATTTATTATCTCCTGGATTAAATCTGTTTAAAAATATTGGAAGCTTTTTTTAACCATATTGAGGTCCAGTTAAGCAGTTTATGCGTTTCTTTTTAAATAACGTTTCTGCACGTGACCCGGAAGTAAACAGCACGAGGCGCTAGCAGCGTTAGCTTGTTAGCAGCACGAGGAGCTAGCTTGTGTTGAGAGGTCGGTGGTGTTTAGTTGGGACGTTTGTGAGGTTTTTGGACAGAAAGGACGATACGTGGTTCGTGTGGAACTCTCAGCATTTTCCAAAGTGTCGTAAATGAGTGAAGAAGTGTTGAACGGAAAGACAACGTGGATTGCTGTGATTGTGAGACTAGCAGATGATCGATCGGAGCTGCAGTGAAGAGGACGGCGGTGTTTGTGGGAGTTGGAGCTGAAGATCGGAGCAGGAACCATGTCTTCCCTTCAGTCTCTGAGAGAGTTGATCAGCGAGCGACTAGCTGCTGCTGCTGAAGAAATCTGCAGACTCTGTGAAGGAACCATCGTCCAGTACGAGCAGGAGCTCTGTCGTCAGCGCAGACTGCTGGATATCGTCTGGAAACCACAGCTGCAGCTCCACCACATAGGTATGTGACCTTCATCACAGAAACAGAGAAGACCTTATGCTTTTTTGGGGGGGGACCAGAGATACATGACCAGATGTGGTTTTACTTGGAGTTTCTCCATTTCTGTTTGATTCCATTACATGTCATGCTTAACAAGCCACAAAACACTCTAGTCAGCATTAAATCTCACTTTTAGAATCTGTCTGATTTCATATATTTCAAACAAAACACTTCGCTCACAAGTGGCCGGGATAGGCTCCGGCAGCCCCGTGACCCCGAAAGGGAAAAACGGTCAAGAAAATGAATGAATGAACAAACAAAACACTTTATTTCTGGTAGTTTATTATGGAATGAACAGACATGCAATCTAAATTCAAGATTCAAGATTCAAAGAGTTTATTATCATATGCACAGTAAAGAAACGGGTTTCCCTGTATAATGAAATTCTTTCTTTGCTGCCTGCTCCGAATGCCAAAAGGAAAATTCACACACAACATACACACAAAACACAAGATGTCGGGTGGCAATACTGAAGTGCAAAAGTGACAGTAACAGTAGCGGACAGTGGGGATGTGCAAAGGTGCAGTTGTTGTTTCAGACTCCTGTCAGCTGTTAAGGAGTCTGATGGCAGAGGGGAAGAAAGAGTTTTTGAGTCTGGTGGTCCTACACTTCACACTCCTGTACCTCCGTCCTGAGGGGAGGAGAGTGAACAGTCCTCGTTGCGGGTGGGTGGGGTCCTTGACAATGGAGGCAGCTCTCCTGCAGACCCTGCGTTTGTATATGCTCTGCAGCGAGGGACGAGGAGTCCTGGTGATCTTGGACGCAATCTTCACTACTCTCTGCAGGCGTTTGCGGTCCATGGCGGTAGAGCTGCCGTACCACACTGTGATGCAGCTGGTCAGAACGGACTCAACCATGCAGCTGTAGAAGTTACTGAGGATCTTTGGGGACATGCCGAACCTCCTCAGCCTCCTCAGAAAGTACAGCCGCTGATGAGCTTTCTTCACCAGCTGTGATGTGTTTAGTGTCCAGGTGAGGTCCTGGCTGAGGTGGACCCCCAGATATTTGAAGCTGCTCACCCTCTCCACTTCCAGACCCCGGATAAGAAGCGGCTGATGAGGGTTCCTTCTCTCCTTCCTCATGTCCACTATCATCTCCTTTGTCTTGTCTGTGTTGAGGGTGAGGTTGTTGTCCTCACACCATGTCACCAGACTGGCCACTTCCCTCCTGTAGGCTGCTTCGTCCCCGCCAGTGATGCGTCCTATCACAGCGGTGTCATCAGCGAACTTCAGGATGATGTTGTCCTTATGAGAGGCCGCACAGTCGTGGGTGAACAGGGTGTAGAGGATGGGGCTGAGAACACAGCCCTGTGGTGTGCCAATGTTCGTGATGATGCTGGCTGAGGTCCTGTTCCCTATTCTGACAGACTGAGGCCTGCCAGTCAAAAAGTCCAGGAGCCAGTCACAGATGATGGGGTGTATTCCAAGGGAGAACAGTTTGTGGGCGAGTTTGTGGGGAACAACCGTGTTGAATGCAGAACTGTAGTCAATAAAGAGCATCCTGATGTAGGAGTCTTTATTCTCCAGGTGTGAGAGGGAGGTGTGCAGTGCTGCAGCAATGGCGTCCGAGGTGGACCTGTTGGGCGGGTATGCGTACTGCAGGGGGTCTAGTGTGTCTGGGATGCTGCTCTGAATGTGGGTCAGCATCACTCTCTCAAAGCACTTCATGATGATTGGAGTGAGTGCTACTGGTCTGTAGTCATTCAGGCAGGTGGGAGGGCTCTTCTTGGGGAGGGGGACAATGGTTGTGGTCTTGAAGCATGAGGGGACGACTCTCTGGCTGACGGAGAGGTTGAATATGGAGGTGAGAACGTCTGTCAGCTCGTTAGCACATGCTCTGAGGGCTCGTCCAGGAATGTTGTCCGGACCGGTCGCCTTGCGGGTGTTGATCCTCCTCAGAGCTTTGTTTACCTGGGCTGTTGAGACGACTGGTGGGGGTGAGGGGGGTGTAATGGTCCAAGAGTATAACGGTCCCTCCATGTGGGGGGTGGACGTCTCAAAGCGGGTGTAGAAGGCATTGAGTTCGTCGGGCAGGCTGTCTGCAGCACTGATGGTGATGGTGCTGCTTCTGTAGTCTGTGATGTGCTGTAGGCCCCTCCACATGCGGCCAGAGTCAGCAGTAGAATAGAAGCCATCCAGCTTCTCTCTGTACTGCCTCTTTGCTGCTGTGATGGCCTTCCTCAGGCCGTACTTCGCAGCTTTGTACTCGGACTCATTACCAGATGTAAATGCAGTGGAGCGAGCACGCAGCATGCGACGTACATGGCCGTTTATCCAGGGCTTCTGGTTAGGAAACTTCCTGACTTGGATGATGGGCACAATGTTCTCCACACAAGTGCTGATGTATCCCGTCACGTAGTCAGCATAATCCTGTATGCTGACTGAAGAGTGAATACATTTGTACATCAAGTAACAATAATAGGGCTTGCAATAACTTTCATTGATGTCAGAGCACAGTAAATCTTATTTGATAATGGGTAACTGTGACATGATGGGTTATATTAGCATTTTATACCGTCTTTTCAGCTCGCTGGGCGTCTGTACCGTAAACTATGATGTAAACGCGCATGCAAGAAGTCAGTGACGGCTAGCAAGACAGCACTTCCACAGATGTCGGCTCACTTGACCGCGGTACTCAGTGGTGGTTCTACACTAACTTACTCCCCGGCGATAATCCAATCATTTTCCTGTTTTACTTTGTGTACAAATTGTGCCATACAAATAAAATTGCCATGTCTTACTCTCACAAGTACAATTCACCAAAAAGTTACTAAAGTAAATGTAACGGGTTACTACACACCTCTGTGGGCATATTTATTTCAGTTCGTCTCTTCTGGACCTCCAGACTCCTCAAACATTTTCTCCAATGATCACAGAGTTTATTGATGCTTGAAAAAACCCCAAAGTCTTGGAAACGTATAAAAGTCTCCTTGTTGTGTTTGTGTCCCTGCAGGTCTCCCCCAGCATTGGATGACTGAAGAGGAAGATCTCTGTAACCAGCAGAGGAACTTCAGAGTGGAACAGGAGGAACCAGAACCTCCACAGATTAAAGAGGAACCAGAACCTCCACAGATTAAAGAGGAACAGGAGGAACCAGAACCTCCAAAGATTAAAGAGGAACAGGAGGAACCAGAACCTCCAAAGATTAAAGAGGAACAGGAGGAACCAGAACCCCAACAGATTAAAGAGGAACCAGGGGAACTCTGCATCAGTCAGGATGAAGATCAGCTTAATCTGAAGCAGGAGACTGATACCTTGATGGAGATTCCTAATTATGAGGAAGATGAGAACAGTGAAGCAGATCTAAACAATCAGCAGAGCTTTAATGTAACTGATAGTCAGGATGAAGAAGAAAACCAACATGAAGAATCAACATCAACTACAGATGAAGAGACAGAATCAACATTAACTACAGATGAAGAGACAGACCCACAGAACAGAGATCAGAGGAAGAGGAGGGACAGAAGTCATGTCCAAAGTGTGGACAGCTCTCACATGTCAGCAGGTCAGTGTGACTCTGATCTTCATCTCCACACTATCGGTATGTTCACTTCAACAACGGTTCTATCTTGAGCTTCAAGCTCTCCAAACATGCAGTCCATCAACAGCGTGTCCTGGAAGAGTCTCTTCTGTCCCTTCCAGTTGAAAAGACAGAAGACATTGTTGGTCAGTGCAGCCCACAACATTCTTCAAATCATATTATATTAGTTAGTTGGGTCTAAGTTCTCTGTAGTTCTTTTCAGCAGATTTCTCTGTCTAACCCAAAATCCATCTAAACCTCTTTGATGTCTCCATGTCTCCAATTCCAGACATTCAGACAGATTCTATTTCCAAAACTCCATTTCAAGCTAAAACCCAAAGACAGGGTCCTGCTCATGGATCTGTAGACAGAAAAGATTCAAACCTGAACTCATCAGTGAAAAACTGCTTAGTGTCAGAATTGTTCTCCATCTTTTTCTGGACTGATTCTTCCTCCAATGCAGCTTCATCTTCATCAAACTACCCCACATTGGTGGATGGAAACACAACAGGGAGGTTTTTCTGTATCCAGTCTAGGGTTGGGCGATGTCCCTGAAATTGGCAGTTATCGTCAGGGGGGTAATTTTTCATTATTATATAATTATTATTCATTATTTTACTTTATTACTTTATTTATTTTATTTCCCAAATAATGACTCATCCGCGATGATTCAGTATAAACTGAGGGAAGTGACTTAAAAAAATAAAATAAACAAAATTGAAAAGAAGTAGTCCGCTCCTGGACTTAATTAGTCAGGTGGACCGGTGGAGCGAGCGACCGCGTCTCTAGCAGAGCAGACGGACTTACAGTTTTGTGTTTGAGGGGAAGGGAGAATGTTTTGTTACGTGTGGGAGACTTAGGACTGTGACCCGTCCTGCCGCTCTACGTGAACGAGCTACCGAATTTAGGAGAACCGGGTGTCCCGGTAAAAGTGTGTGTCGGGGCAGAGCTCAGAGCGCCAGCACACACACACAGCGGCTGAGGGGCGCTGTAAGCTTCAAAGCAGAAATGTCGCTTAGTCCTTAGAAACCGTTCAAACAATCACGTGGATTTGTGTTTCCAGTCGTGCCCCGACAAAATAAAGGCTGATGTTATTCCCACATATTAACATGCAGCCAGGATGCAGATTGCAGCGTTTCCCGCATGGATAAATCTTATGTTCATGCTAACGTTGTTAGCCCGTGTTAGCATACTGCTAATCCTGGCTTCTTTCCGGCTCCGTTCTTCAACAGAAAAAGCGCTGACCACATGGATTAAAATTAAAATGATGAGCGAACAGGAGCTTCATAATAACCGTAATAATAACCGTAACATTAATAAAAGCACGTTTAGAAGATCATCTCGCATATTACCGAGCTGCCATATCTATCTATGTAGCCGCTCGGCGGAACTAATTTCCTCTTCTGGTTTTTAAAACACTACTGCACATGTGCGAATGATTTATTCCGACCGAAAGTGAACCATGTGAACGTTTTTATAATCTGAAAAAGTTTTTCTGGGCTCATGTACACGGTTGAATTCAAATCCGACCAATGGTCCGATCAAGATATTTTGCTCATGTAACCGCGGCTTATGGTGTCGACTCGCAGCGTGGCGGGGGCGTGGCATCACGATGGTGTCTCTCCATCGTGATGTCAGTCACCCATCACGATGGACGATGGTATCGTCCATAGGCACAACCCTAGTCCAGTCCAGCTCCATGAATGTTCAGGCTGTTTAATGTCAGTGATTTCAGTTTAGAAAAACTGCATCTCTGCTAAGATTTGCTTCACTTCCAGAAGAACCTCAGCAGCATCAGGATCATTTTGTTGATGGTTTGTCTGTGGAATGACATTTCATACTCATAGCTTCAGTGGAGATCAAGAGTCTGGAACCTTTAACACTAAAAGAACCATTTGATCCAGTTTCTTCCAGACCAAAACCCAACAAGAGCCACAAAGTTCTACTTCACTGATTAACAAAATACTTTATATTTCTGTTTTTCAATCATTTATAAAATGTAGCTTTTAAACATTTCCAAAAAATGAATTATACCAGTGTTATCAGTACTGTCATGAGATTAATTCTTTGTGTGAATAATCAATCATTGCCTGTTATTAAGTAATTTAATGAATCTGTTTTTAATCTAACCTAATAATGGCTATGAAAAGCCTGATTTTGAGTTATTTTATTGAAATCTGTAACATTGTGGTGCAGAAAAAGATCAGGTTAAAACTAAAAAAGTGTTTTTTTTTTATTTTATTTTCTTATATCAGACTTCCAACCTCTATGTTTACACCAGGGGTGGGCAATTATTTTGACTCGCGGCCCACATGGGGCTCTAAAATTCGATAGAAGGGTGGGACTAGGAGCAGATGCATGGAGTGAGAATGATAAAACATGGAATGTAGATGAAAACATTTGGATTGAAAATAATATTGTAAAACAGAATATTTTAGAGCTTTTAGTTTAAAATTTTGCTCCCATTTTAGATTTTTTTTTTTATTTTGAACCCCTTTGGTACCTTCAAGGAGTTATAAAGTGCTATATGAATAAACTTTCATTCATTCATGATCCTTTTAATAAAAGAATTAACATTATTTATGAAATAAAACAATGACTGTAAGCATGAATCCGTGTAATTTTTGAAATGCACACTTAAGCTTGTTTAATTCGCAAGAAAGTTCTTACAAAAATGTAAATACAAAAAACATATCAACAAAAGAACTTCAAAGTACGGTCAAAAACTAATGTGCTCTCTAGCTCCGCTAAGCTCACCAAGCAAACCGCATCAACCACGTCACACATCTCAACCAATAGAACTGCTGGGCTCCTTAACTGTACTACATTTCGGTACAAACGTCTTAGAATGTTTAATGGCTCTAACATAAGCTGCCCCTAATTGATAAGTCTGAAAACATATCTATTATTAACACAAACGCAAAGAGCCATTATGGTGTTTACAGTAACACACATTTACCATAACTATATGCATTTGCATAAAGCACAAAATAAAAGTCTTCTACTCATTTAGTCCATTACGACCCTTGTGATGCCTCCTCCAAGAGACATATCTTGGTGATGGGTCTATTCAATGTGCCTTTTTTTGTCTGGACGATGACGCTCTGAACTGCCCCCTTTGAGTCAGGCATGGTCTTGACTATTTTTCCTGTCGACCAGGAATTCTGTGGTGCGGAGGAGTCTACAATGAGAACAGCATCTCCCACGCTGTAGCTTCTTCTTAAAAGGCTCCATTATTGTAAGGCTCCTTTACTGTAAAAGAGGCAGATATTCCTGTGTCCATCTGCGCCACAACAAATCTGCCATGTACTGAATCTGTTTCCATCGTCGGTGCTCATAGATGTCGTCCTTAGAGAAGATGCCTGGGGGAATTCTTAGATACAGATGTCACTGTGGAGAGCTGGGTAAATTTCTATTTTTAGACAAACATATATTTGTAAGAAATTACGTCATCTAGTAAGAAAACCCCCTAATCTTGTCCAAATATCACGTAGCTCTCAGAAGCGCTGAGTAGTTTGAAACTGAAATATTTTTTCCCCCGCCAGTTGGGGAAAAAAAGTCTTAATTTTCTTTGTGCTGAGGCTAATGTAATGCTGCGGTTATGTCGTCATGTTGTGGGTAATTTCGTTTTGCTTCGGTCAATGCCGTCGGGTTTTTTCTTTTGTATGTATTGTGACCCCTGTTGGCCTCCGTAAATATCTCTACTTGAGAGTTGAGAAAAATGCTGCTGCTTCTATATCATCTCTGTTTAGGCCTGCACAATATACCGCAAATTTATCGTTATCGCAATATCAAGCTGTGCAATATGCATATCGCAAAAGTCATCAAAAATCGCAATAAATTGTTACCTTAAATGTGCTAAAACAATCTTATGGCAGCTTAAAGCATTTAACAAATCAAATAAATCCATTTATGCATTTGACCAATTGGATGGACCCCTTCACGTTGTTGACCAATCAGATGAGCCCTTTTATTCTAGATGTTTGGCTCCTACGTTGACGAGGGTCATTTGGAGTATAATTTTTAAACTATTGCAGTGAAATGGGAATGATGTTTTTGGTTGTTTTGCTATTTGTGTATATACCGCAAATTATATCGTTATCGCAACATTGATCACTCATATCGCATATCGCAAGTTTTGCTCATATCGTGCAGCCCTAATCTCTGTTAATTTAATTTTGGCATTTTGCAAATGCCGTCAGAGGTAACCACCTGTTGTAAATGGTCTGTTGTTGTTCTTAACCTGGCTGCTTCTCCAGTTGAAGTCCTCTGTTGCTGCGATATTGGAGGTTCAAGCCGGTTTGTTTGTGGACTTGACTCATCCTCTTCTTCTTTAATGTGACTGGTACTTTGTGATATTACTCTGTGCATGCTTTCTTTATTGTAGTATTCTTTCATTCCATCTTGGCCATCTTCATATTCTTCATAAACCTTTAATTTTGCCTCTGATGCTGCAATCTTGGCATCTGGCTCCAACTGTTCTTTACATGCCTTTAGGCGTGCTTCTTCTAACTCTATATTTTGCTTTTTCTTTAAGAAGGCAGCGTGTGCCTTTAGTTCTTCGTGCTGTGCTGCCAGCTTTAAACCCGCAGAGCTTGCATTGGACGCCTGCGATGAGCCACCGTACACTGAGCTTTTTCTCTTTTCTTTGTTTGAGCGACTGATGACCTCTGAGATGCTATCACTTGGTTCTATATCATCTTCATTGTTCTCTTCAAGATGTGTCATCATTCTTTCAGTCCACTTTTTCTTTAATAAAGTCCTCAATTTCTGCACATTTTTGGACCATACCAGTCATCCTGATCCTCTTTTTTTTCTTCCTCATTGAAGACAGGTAAAAGCTCTGCATTTATTTCTTTAAATTGTCCATAAAATTTGTCAAAGACACATAATGCTTTTTCTTTTATTAATTCCACAGTAGCTTCTTGCTGTAGAAATTCTATTTCTTTCCTTTTCCGAGGGAGTTGAGGCAGTTTTCCTTTTCTTTCACTCTTAAGCCAGTTCACCTTCGCTTCTACAGCCTTTGCTGTCGGTCTTGGTGCCCTCCTGTGGCCGTCTGCTGCAACTTCCATTTTTTACGGCGTTGCTCTCAAACGTTAATGCATACAACGGTCTTCTTTTCTTTTCTTTACAGTAGCAGCTTCTCGTTCTTCTGCAGACTGTTCTGATACTTAAAAGATCTTTGTCTTATATTGATAAGTGGTTCAGTTACGTAGCGGCTTCGGGCGAGGGGAGGAGGGCTTCCAGTTGACTGGCGGAGATTAACGTCTGGAATCGGTAATTTTCGTACTCCCTTTTCAATTGGGGTCTTCGTTTGTTACCGTCTTTCTATTATGATCCAATTGTCTTCATCCTTCGTCACACATCTCAGCCAATAGAACTGCAGGGCTCCTAAGTTGTCCTACATTTCAGTACAAACATCTTATGTTTAAATGGCTCTATAAATGACCAAATAACACTACTCTTTTCAAAGACAAAAATTCAGGAAAAATATACAGATACATTTTAAAAAAAAAAGGATCCTCTCCCGTCATAATTCTGCAGAGACTTTGAGCTCATCATACGCCTCACAGTTTGCGCAGCTGCGCTGTATCCTGCGCGTCTGTTTCTCATCCAGTAATGATGAAAAAGCAAATTTCGATGTCTTCTGCTGCAGTTACGCTTATATCTGCATTACTTTTTCACCAGTTAAGAGTTCTCTCATTTATTGCAGGAGTTACATTCTAAAAATAACCAGTGATCGGTGAAATCCACGGAGTCTGATTACAGAAATGTATGGCAGTAAAACTCCTCACTGCCTAAATACACTTTTCTCAGACAGACATGAACATTTTCATCCTTTTCTCTTGTTTAAATTCCCAAACCTTCATAGAAATGAGGTCCAGGATCTTAGAATGAAAACAAAGATCTGATCGATCACAGATTTCTGATCTGAAGAGTTCCACGTTTCTGTACAGGAGACAGGAGCGGATTGATTGACAGGGTCTCCAGCCAATCAGGACACAGAACAGGGTGCTGTTAAAAAAAAAAAAAAAGCTGCAGGTTGGAGCACAGACTGCAGAAGGGGGAAATAAAATGTCACGTCTTGATCGTGTGGCCAGATTAAAAAAAAAATAAGAAAAACATGGGTCTCTGATATTGTTCAGTGGACCGGACCAAACATGGAGGTGGGCCGGATCCAGCCCACGGGCCGTAGTTTGACCACCCCTGGTTTGCACCAACAAGGATTTATTTTTTAAGCTCCAAAAACTGTTACCGGTGAAATGAAAGCGATATGGGCTCATCTGTGGATGAAACGTGAGCAAGTGCACACAAATGTTGCACATGTTTATGACTGCACAGTTGTTTTTTTGGTCATGTCAGTCATTTAGCATCTAATGAATGAAATGATTGAGATTTCACTCTGGTGTTATCGGTTCATTGACGTGTCCAGCAGTTGAGAAAATAGATTTAAGTATTTCTATTTTATTCCAGAAACCAATCAAACGAGCTCCGGCTGGCCGTGGTATGAGCTATTTTTGTCCAGCTGGCTGTGGGCGAGCTCCAAAGCTCTGGGGCTCGGGGGCTCTTTTGTGTGTCATGAAGGCATCCGGGCTTCTGGCCAGCAGACTGAGAGCGTCTGCAGTATTGGGTGTTGTACTTTAGGGTTGAGCAGGAATATGAATATTCAGGACGTAACTTGTCTTTTATGAACATACTCGTTAGGAGTTAGCAGTAACTTTACATCAGAGGGCTATATGCTACGTTTCCCATCATTCATCACACTTGTCCCACAATGCATATCGACCAATCAACGTGTCTCTTAACTGTGGTGCATTCAAATACAACAGGATAAATATACAGTCAGGTCTGGAGCTGGCAGCAAGTGTGTGCAATTGTGTGAAAATCGCTCACACAAAAGTGTCGTTTTCTCATTACGTGGGAAAACACAAAAATTGCCAATTCTCAGAGTTCGCCACAAAATGGCAGCCAAGCCGTAGGTCGTGTGGCCATCCCATAATGATTTCAAAACTTCTTTAGGATATCCCCAACACGTGTGTTTTCGTTTCGTAACTGTATTTTGAAGTGTATTTTGTTCGGCCCCTTATGCGATTTTCGGCCCATTCATTTTTTTGACGGGATCGCTGGCCGTGATGTCATCGTCTTGGGGGGGGGGGGGGGGATGTTGACTTTGTGGAACATTCATTTGCAAATTAATCCCAGGTGTGTGCATCTCACTGAAAGGCGGCGATGTCGTTCCAACTGCGAAAACAATATGGTCCTTGCAGTCAGTGATTGCTGCTGCGGGCCATAATTAGTGTGCCAGAAAAATTCACCTTTGTTGTGTTTGCTTCAGTCTGGCACTCCATCTGCCAATGCTTCCTCTGCCATTGTGAGAGTGAGGCGCCTTCTTATGTACCGCTTTTGCCACTCCCACCTAATTAGGCAATCTACTCAAAAAAATTATAAACCAAATTATTCTCATGAAATATTTCATATTTCCTTCAACAATATAATTCACTAATAATCTTCATCACATTTTCGTCAACCACAATTAAGTCCCCTTAAACTATACAAAGAAAAAGAAACAAAAACAAACAAGTTAAATTAGGAACAGCTGGGGGGTATTCCAGAGAGCAGGTTATGCTCACTCCCAGGTACGTTTGAGGCTAAGGAAGTTGATAACCTCAGCTTTCTGTTCCAGAAACAGAGGTATGTTTCAGGGTAGGTCAAGTTGCCATAGCAACTCACGCTCTGAGCATAACCTGGTCCGGAGCAGGTTTAGTTGAAGGTTAGTTTGTTTTAAGAGAGGTGAAGCAGCATGGCGTGTCCATTTGAAGATGATTTAGTGGATGAAGAAGCTCAGATAATACTTTTTCCACTGTGAGAGGGTGATGAGACCTTTGATCTTTGATCTAACTTAATTATTTGCTTCAGTTAAGATAAATCATTTTTTGTTAGGTCACCTTAAAAATAACACAAAGTTTTCAGACAGTTATTTTCCTTTCATTCAAATGAATTAAATTACGATAAGTAGGTGTAACTTTGGTGCTGCTGTTAGATCGGCACCGCAAGGGATTCTGGGATATCATTCCCTTTGCCTGTCTGGACAGATTTGGGTTTTACCGTGTTTTGCCGAGTTATTTTGTCCCACTATGCTTAAGCCTTTGCACCACGAGTGAGAGGGAGGGAAAGGATGATGAGTTTATATAGCACCCCTAGTAGTAATTACTATAATGATGATGTTGGAAAATACCTAAATGGATAGCTGAACTCTATACACGTAAATTTGTTGTTTTTATTGTTATACAAATGATTCTATCTGCCGGCTCAAACTGAGACATAGGAGAGTTCAAGAATTATAATTAATTAAGATGGAAAAAAGATTAATTTAATTGGAGTAATATGACATTTAGGTAAATAAATATGTAAATTTGATTTGTATAAACAATTATTGAGTTTTACAGACGTAAGAAATTAAGTTGAATAAATGTAACTCAATAAATATATTAAAAAAAAACTTGCCCCTTTCACCCTCTGCAGGTGGTTTCTCCTCCAAGCTCGGGTCCTCTACCAGAGGCCTGGGAGCTTGAGGGTTCTGCGCAGTATCTTAGCTGTTCCTAGCACTGCGCTTTCCTGGACTGAGAGGTCTGAGATCTTTCCAGGTATCTGTTGTAGCCACTCCTCAAGCTTGGGGGTTACTGCCCCGAGTGCTCCAATTACCACAGGCACCACTGTCACCTTTACTTTCCAGGCTTTCTCCAGTTCTTCTCTGAGTCCCTGGTATTTCTCCAGTTTCTCATGTTCCTTCTTCCTGATGTTCCCATTGCTTGGCACTGCCACATCCACCACAACGGCTTTCCTCTGTTCTTTATCCACCACTATGATGTCTGGTTGGTTCGCCATTACCATCCTATCAGTCTGGATCTGGAAGTCCCACAGGATCTTTGCCCTCTCATTCTCTACCACCTTCGGGGGTGTTTCCCATTTTGACCTTGGGGTTTCCAGTCCATATTCTGCAGAAAGGACAGTGCTAGGAACAGCTAAGATACTCTCCTCAAGCTCCCAGGCCTCTGGTAGAGGACCCGAGCTTGAGTGAGAAACCACCCACGGAAGGGTGAAAGGGGCAAGTTTTTTATATATATATATGCATCTCAAGGAAAATGGAAATAAGATCAGAAACTTGTGCGTTTACTTTGTTTTTCTACACGCAGAAACTCTTTCTTTTGCTAATGGAGCAGTGTTACTTTTTTGATGGGCGTATAATCTTCATACGCTGTCATTCAAATGTCCAACTCCGTCTCACTAAAGCGTTCTTTTTTTCCCCACACGTTTCCATGGTGACTCCGGAAATCTGCGATCCATTGGGAATGTCTTTATGTACTTGCTGTGCACGTGCATTAACCCAGGGTTACCAAGTCGAGCGTAATAAGCCAACTCATATCCAGTCTTTTGGAACCGACATACCCAGAGTAAGCAAGTTCAGGCGGATTTCAGCCAGAGTTCAGGGTTAGTCAGGCTAGTTTAAGCATACTTCCTGGAATACCCCCCTGTTTCAAAGACTGACAACAGTATATAAACAGGAAAAGCAAATCCCTCGGTTTGGCTGTCAATGAAGGGGGCGTGCCTAAAACACTGCTGCTGCTGAGCTGCTGCCGGGCTGCCGTGAGTAAGCGGTTCTATGCGTGTGTATATGGAAAGCCATTTTAACATTTAATAGCTAGACTGGATGTGTGTTACAGATATCTATCTATATTTCAGTTTTGCCTAATCAAATAGAACATTTACGATATCCGCAACTACATTCTTCCTATCCATAATTGTAATTTCAGATATCCTCAAAGATATTATTCCTAGGACAAATGACATCACTTTCACCATTCATTTGTATGGGGTATATAATTAAAGATATCTACAATTCAGTTGCAGATATCCACTTTTTGAATGACGGATATCTGTAACTGAATTGTAGATATCTGTAATTCCAGTTTGAGATATCTACAATTTCATTCTGACTAGTCATAACTCATAACTCAGTTCAAGATATCTTTAATTCAAGTCAATTCAAGATAATGAAGAAATGACGTTGTAGATATCTCAAACTGGAATTAGGGATAGTCATAATTTAATTGTAGATTTCTATTATGAAGTTATAGATATCTTGAAATGAAATTTGATTTGAGATATCTGAAATTTTCATTCAGCCTAGTCAAAATGTAATTACAGATATCTTGAATTAGAGTTTTGATTAGGCGAAATGACGTTGCAGATATCTTTATGCAACTTAGGCTCGCATCGCATTTTAGGTGGGAGCAGAGCGTGTTGTTCTAATCATTCAGATCCAACCTGCTAACTTCTAATTAGCACATTAAACTTAAAATCTCATAAATTTAAGAGAAAAAAGTCATAGATTAACGAGGAAAAACACCAACGTTTTCAGTTAATTGGAGCCTCGCTTGAATCTGAAATTTGTCGAGCCTTTTGTGAAGCTTTATTTCCGGATAGGTTTAAAAGAAAAACAGAGAGATCTGAATCTTTTGGCGACTCAAAATCAGATTTCAGTGGAGCCGGCTTTACGGGGTTCGTTGTCGGTAAACCTGGGTTTCATTTGTAAAACAAGGAGTTCAGAGACACGTTTGGGTGTAAAGAACCGCTGCAGCCTTTATTTTCCTTTTCATTCTCACAACCTGAATTTCATCTGTCACCTTATGTCATGAACGTTTTTTTTTTTTGGCGGCCCTAAAACTCCGTCATAGCGCAGCCAGCGGGCGAAGCAATTTTTAATCGTCTTTTTAATTCTGCAGCCCGTGCAAGACAGGAGCTAGTGATAATGACGTTTGAGATATCTTTAACTTTCATTCTGCCTTGGCAAAACTGAATTACAGATATCTGCAATTGTCATTTAAGATGTGTGACAAGTTGAATGTCGTTTTCGATGACATCATTGCAGATATCTGTAATTCAGTTTTGCCTAGTCAAAACTGAATTATGGATATCTCTATCGATAGTTTAGACTAGTCACAATTATGTTACAGATATCTTGAATTACAATTCCAAGTATCCAAAATGTAATTATGACTAGTCAGAAAAATGTTGGTGATATCTACAATGTTAATTCCAGATAGTCAAAATTAAATTTTAAATGTTAAAATGCCTTGCGATATGTGTGTGCCGAAAACTACTGATGACCAAATGTGCACCCAAGGTCTAAACTGTAAAAATGAAGGGTGACTTGTAAGAAACTATGGTTTCCCAACAGAAGACTTTTGAGTAGGACTTGGACGCTGCACCAACCTGTGTGGGTGTGTGTATGTGCTCCTTGTGTTTGCTCAGCCACAGAGATGGAGCCGCTCCGTCACAGTTGTGATTTTATTTGTCCAACTTTACAGCAGAAAATTTGTACACACAGATGCAGACTTTTGGTGCGCCAGTTCTTACAATCTATTTTACAAGTTCTCTCATCAAATCTTCAAGCTCGTCCATTTTGACACATTTTTACCTTCTGTGCTGCCAGCAGCACCTCTAGGCTAACACACACACATAAACACACCCACCACCACCACAGACAAGTTTCTGACCCCAATTTATGGGATTTCTAAATAAAATAAATACACTAACAGACATGTGAATGTAACTTTATTAGCAGAATATTCCTAACATTACAGAGCTGGTGATGGGCTGAAAAAAAACTAAGAAAATGTTATTTTCTATCTTTAACTGGTTCAGACTACAGGTTATTGACTGAATTAGCTCTCCTCATGGGGGGAGGTGTAGGGGGGAGGGGGGCTTTTTCAGTACTGTTTTATACTCTTGTGCTAAATAAAATAAGAAACTTATTTTAAAAAATTAAAAGTTTTTTATTGTGCATATTCTGAATGATACTATTTAATTTTTTATTGGTACTTAACAATATATAGAGTCATCGTACAATATAAAAGGGCCTCTTCTTGTGTCCCTGCAGTCCTCCCACAGTGTTGGATGACTGAAGAGGAAGATCTCTGCATCCAGCAGAGGAACTTCAGAGTGGAACCGGATGAACCGGAACGTCCACAGATTAAAGAGGAACAGGAGGAACCAGAACCTCCAGACATTAAAAAGGAACCAGAGGAACTCTTCATCAGTCAGAATGAAGATCAGCTTGATTTGAAGCGGGAGACTGATAACTTGATGGAGATTCCTACTAATGAGGAAGATGAGAACATTGAAGCAGATCTAAAGAATCGGCAGAGCTTTAATATAACTGATAGTCAGGATGAAGAAGGAAACCAACATGAAGAATCAACATCAACTACAGATGAAGAGACGGACCCACAGAACAGAGATCAGAGGAAGAGAAGAGACAGAAATCATGTCCAAAGTGTGGACAGCTCTCACATGTCAGCAGGTCAATGTGACTCTGATGTTAGAAAAGATCCCAAGAAAACAAATCTGGGTGAGAAATACAAACAATCTCCAAAAAAAGAGAGACTTTCCTCTATCAAGTCTGGTAAAAACTCAAGAATAATTACTAACCCGTCTGACTACATGGAAACTGGGTCTGATGAAAGATGTTATATCTGTAAAGAATGTGATAAAAGCTTTTGTAACAAATCTCTGTTCAGAATTCACACAAGAATCCATGCAAAAGGTAAGAGATTTTCTTGTAAAGACTGTGAAAGAAGTTTTAAGTACAAATCTCTTCTCAAGATACACATGAGAACTCACACAGGAGAGAAGCCTTTTTCTTGTAAAGAATGTAAAGAAAGTTTTAATCAAATGACTAATCTCAACAGACACATGAGAACTCACACAGGAGAAAAGCCTTTTTCTTGTAAAGAATGTAATAAAGGCTTTAGTCGTATGTCTCAACTCAAAAACCACATGAGAATTCACACAGGAAAAAAGCCTTTTTCTTGTAAAGAATGTAAAAAAAGCTTTAGTCAAATATTTCATCTCAAAAGACACATGAGAACTCACACAGGAGAAAAGCCTTATTCTTGTAAAGAATGTAAAGAAAGTTTTAATCAAATGACTAATCTCAAAGCACACATGAGAACTCACACAGGAGAAAAGCCTTTTTCTTGTAAAGAATGTGATAAAAGTTTTAGATATGGATCTAATCTCACAAGACACATGAGAACTCACACAGGAGAAAAGCCTTTTTCTTGTAAAGAATGTAAAAAACATTTTCGTCAAACATGTCATCTCAAAAACCACATGAGAACTTGTAAGAGTTTTTCTTGACAATGTAAGGATTTAGTGTAAACTTTCAATTCTAAACTTTTCTGAAAAGAGATCGACCTCTCAACCTCTGTATCACAGCAGAATACTTTATTTTACAGGGGGAAAATTCTGTATCCCAGAAAAATTAAATATTTTAAAATAAGCTTTTAATGCTTAAAACCTCTGGGGTGAAACCTCAATGTTCTAATGAACTCCATAGCAACCTGAGCTTTCATTTCATGTACACAGAGCCACAGGCTGATGGCCTCCATACCATATTCATGTAGTAAATTCATTAGAGGGAGGCACAAATGAGTATTGAATGTGTAGACATGATTTTTACTAAAAGACAAAAAAACAAAATTTTTATTGTTTTGATATATAATTCTCTACAGGAGGTCCTTTGTCCCAACAGCTGTTAGACTATAGAATGACAGTTTAGGACAGCTGACTGTCTGGCTGAATTAGTAGAGTTAACATCTAGTAGAGTTAACATCTAGTACAGAAAGGTATCGTTAAGATTTTATCTAACTCCTCTTAATCTGCAGCTTTTCGCTCTGGTACCTTATTGGTATTCTTACTGATATTTTCTGGTGTAAGTTTATACTAAAATAAAATGATCTATAAATACCAATGTGTATTTGTAGATCACAACTCGGATAAACAGTGCAGTTAAGAACCAAAATGCAGAGTATATCAAATGGCCTCCTCACTGCCTGGAACTATAACAATGTTGTATTTTAGTTATTTTTATATTGTGTGTTGGATAATGTATTATTGAGGATCTTTCAGCTTTCTAATATTTTAATCCCTGTTTTAATATCAAGGAAAAAAATCACACATTAGAAGAACTGTTATTCTTGTTTTTATTTGACTATTTTCCACTGTCTGCAGGTCTGCTGTGCAGAAATATAATGTTGAACTGAAATGATTCTTTGTTTCTTCACTTGTGTGTACATACATACACACACACACACACACCAGTGGGTTTGTGACTGAATGATAGAATGAAGTTGTCATCAATATGATGGAGAAAATAATAGAATCTGCAGTTTGGATCTGTTTCTATTGAAAAAGGCTGCATAAATATGACAGACAGCTTTCAGGTTCAGATGCAGTTCTGAAAAACAGCAGAAACATGATCTGATGGAGGCTCTCATTTATCCTCATTATTCTTCCAAACAGCCCAATCAAGTTGGCCCAAAGGCACATTGGCAGAGCAACATGTTGTCAATGAAGAACCTACTCAGCTGTGCTACAAATAACAACAAACATCCAAACCACAACGGTAAACAATCAAGACCAACACAACTGTCAACATCCAGAATCCAGCAAATATTCCAAACAGAACATTATTACCCACAATGCACCTGCATAGTTCCTGCAGCAGACATGGTCTTTCCAATAACTTTATTAGTCTCATCTTTATAAAACTGGAAATATTTTTCTTCAATATTTAAAAATAAAACGAAATGAAAATATTTCACAGTCCACTTGATGAGAAGCTGCAGAAAGACTGAAATCCATCAGATTGTAAAAACGTAGAGGTGGTCCTTTGATGATGATGATGTGATGAAGATCAGATGCTGATGTCACTGATGTTCTGGCTGTTGATGGGCTGGATGTGGGTCCTGGTGGTGCTGAAGAATGAAAGATCTTTCTACCTGCAGTCATTCCTGAAGGAAGCTCATTGCAGCTGTTGTCTCCTGACAGATGGAATGATGGGAAATGAAGTTCATGTTGAAGTGTGGTCCAAGCAGAACAGAAAGGTCTCACCTCAAAGTCAGGACTTGGATCAGCTGCTGTTCTCTGGGAGCGTGCACGTGCTGCTGCATGTGCTTCTGTCATGGCGTTCTGGATGAGCTGCTGAGGTCTGTTTGCATCAAGACTCTCAGCTGCTTTAGTCAAACTGCTGAGCGATGGAACAATGGAGCCGTTTCTGAAGGAAGAGGATCAAACATGATGCTCTGCATCCGTTTGCTGCAGGAAGTGGAGGTTTTTAGAGTCTCCAGACTGTTTCTAAATTTTATATAGAAACTTTATATAGAAAAAATCTCCAACATCGTTGCAATAAAAAAAAACAAGTATAAATGAACATATGACAATTTGCAGCTAATTTTCTTTGGGAGAAGCAGCTAATGTGGTTCTGTCTCCTACCAGCAGGGAGCGCTCTCAACCGGACAGAACAGATCCTCAATGCTGCTCTGAGAAGGACTCTTCTGTTCCAGAAGCAGAGACTGTTCACATCCAGGAGAATCTGGACTCCAATGAATCCCAGTGAATCTCCTCTCTGCTGTTTGAACACTTTGACCAGCAGAGGGCAGCAGAACTTTCAGCAACTCTGGATCTGATCCCACAAAAACAATCCATGGATGATCAGATTTCAGAATTGGAGTCCTGAAGATTTGAAGGATCAAAGACAAAGATGTTCTGAAGAGAAGATGTGAGAAGAAAGTCCAGAATGAATCCACTCTGACTTCTCCTCATGTCTCTGAAGCTTGTGTCTTCATGTCTTCACCTCAGAGTTTCTTCTGGATTCCATGTGGATCAATAATATTGATCATGTTCTGTTGTCATTTTCCATCAGAACTTCAGGCTTTTCTCTGCTGATGATCTCTGAGCTGAACTTCTTGGAGGAATTCCTGAATCTGGGATTTGGAGCCAACAGTCAGAACAAAGGAGGTTTCCATTTCTTCTAAGCTCTGCCAGAAGAAAAGAGCTGAAGCTTGAAGCTGAAGCAGCATTTGCTCCGAGAATCTGTCCTCCAGACCAACAAGTCCCACCACAGCCTTGAAGACGTTTCCAGAAGCAGCAGCAGACTGTGTTCCCATGACGATGCTGAAGTCAGCTGCTGCTCTGCAGGAGAAAGTCTGCAGCTCCTCAGTCAGGAAGCTCTTTCAAGCTCGTGCACATCTGTCAGTGCAGCAGCAGAAAGCCTGTTTCCCTGCAGGAAGTCTGAGACTTTTCAAAGTAAGAGCCTCATGTTGGCAGAGATGGGTTGGATTCTTTGATGCTCCAGTGTCTTTTGGATTCAGGATGAGTTCATGCAGATCTAGAAATCCCACCATGATGATCATCCTTGAGGAACTTCAAAATAAAAGACCACCACAATCACTGCTGGATGATAAATACATTTACTCTTTATTTTCTGTCAATAAATAATATTTATCAATAAATCCTTGATTCTAAATGATGGATCTAAAGTTAAAAAGAACTAAAAGTGCTGACTCAGCACAGATCAAAGGAGACACAGATGATTTCCTGGAATGAAGAAAACATCAAACATCATGAGGTGATCTGGAACTGAGCTGTTCTTCAGAAGATCCTCCCAAACATGGAAACTGTTGCTGCAACACGTGAAGGTTTGGTTCTGTTGCTAGTGAGATCTGATGGATCAGAACCAGACTTCTGTCAGCTGGAACTGTGGCTTCTTCCAGACCATGACATGTTGTTCAATAAAGTTCATTTCAAACCATGACTGATTCAAGAAGTGGTTCCTTGAGCCGTGAGTTTTGCCAGCAGCAGGAATCCCTGAGAGTTAGGAGACAGTTTGTGGAGAGAGTTTGTAGATTTAGGAGAAACCAACGTTTGAAATGAAACCAAAGTGTCCTAAACCAAAATCACTGAGCACATCTCAATGTTCCACAAACAGTCATTTTCCACAGTGGACAGTCACCACACACTTTACAAGACAGTTTTTCACAACTTTTCTGACAACAAATCCTGAAATTGTTCCATTCAAGGAAACATTGACTAATATTTGTATTGATGCTGTTTTCCATCTGTGTTTTCAAACCTGCATCAAGAATTAGCTCATGTTTATTGATTCACTTTCTTTGGAAGTTTGGGTTCTCTGATGAACCACCAGAGGGCGACAGAGAACTGTTGATATTATTAACAGAACAGTGAAATAAATCAACATTTAACAAACTTAGGTCACGTGCTAACATTCTGATTCTGTTGGAAAAGCCTTTTGTTTTTATTTCTTCAGAATTTTGGCTCAAAAAGACCAATGACAAAGTAAACTCCAATAAAGTTGCTTTATAATGAGGAAATGAAATGTTATTTTTATTGAATTATCAAATGGAGACTCAGCTTCAGGTGATAAAAAAGGTTGGTGCCAATTCAAACATGCTGACAAAACAAGGACAGATTTACTAGAGATTTCCTAATTCTGCCTCCATGTGATCACATGAAAACAGTCCAATGTTTTGGATTCTTCTTCTTCTATATCATTGACATTAAAGCTGCAGCTCTGTCACCAGGAAACAACATGTGACAGGTCCCTGTGATGCTACAGACGCTGCTAAAACACAGTGGATTTCATTCTGTTCTATTTAGAAAATTAATTTTATTTATAAAGCACCTTTCATGTCACAGGGTGAGAAAGCACTCATAAACAGTCTAAAATGTAAAAGTAATAAAATAAGAAAGTTAAAATATAAAAAAAAGGTAAAATATGCAAATATTAATTAAAATAAAATAAGATAAGATGATTTAGTGCCTAAAAAAGTCTAAAATATACATTTGAATAAGTTAAGATATAAAAAGACTAAAAGACATTAAACAAATAAATATTTGATAAAATATCATATAAAATATAAGAGTAAAGATACCACATATAAGATCTAATTAAAAGCTTAGTTAAATAGATCAGTCTTTAGTTTCTTTTTAAAAACTTCAACAGAGGATGAGGTCCTCACATCCACAGACGAGGTCCGTAGTGTCTAAACCAGTGTTTTTCAACCAGTGGAGATGGTCAAGTGTGCCGTGGGAAATTGCCCTCATTGAATGATGTAAAAACATTTCCCATCTCCAGGATTTCAGCTCTTTGTTCAACCAAACAGGCCCCTTGATAAAACACTGAGTAGTTAGGAATATGAAAGATCATTAAATTATTTTTTCTTTGCGTTTATTTTATTTTAAAGACATTTTGATAAGAATGACGGTACCGCGATTTAGCTGCAGCTTCGACTGTATTTTGGAAAAGTCCCGCCCCTTTAACTTGTCTCCACCAATCATTCTTGGGGGGCTTAATCACATGTCATCAGTCTGACCAATTAGAAGTGGTTAAAGTCTTCACTTCCTGCTCCTGATTTAGCTCGTAAAGTCGCTCAGTTCCAACCAAAAATACCTCCCTTCAGACTTTGATGAGGTTGAAGATGTGGCGACAGTGGTCCAGGCAGGAGCTGAGCAGCCATCTACTTCTGCTGCTGGGCTGTCTGCTACACCCTCGGCCCCCCCTCCTGCTGAGGATTCCTCCAGTGACGTCCCATCGCAGCCTGAAGCTGAGAGAGATCCCACCTGGCAAGGGTTAGTACATTTGATTGACGACAAACCAAACAAACAAAGTGCTTTCCTCTGTTTGCATGTTTAAACTAAATGTAATTAACTTTTCAGGCGGCCCCCACAATCCACCACATTGAGAGAACGCATGCAGCAGGCAAATCTGTATGCCAAATTCCCATCAGAGAACCCCCTGCTGCAGGAGTTCAAGCATCACCTCTCATCCATCCTGCAGATCCCAAACTGCCAGGAAGAGGTAAGATTCCCTCTCAAAAAACATCTTTTTGTCCGTTGTTTTCAAGATTCAAGGTTTTATTGACGTTTGCACATGCGGTGCATCAGAACATTTTTTTGGCATCTCTCATGTCAGTATAAATAAGAAAGGACAAAAAATTAGAAAAATCCACCACAGTCCCGTTGATGATAAGCGGCTGATGTGGCGGTGCTTTCCTGAGAACAAGGCCGTTGTCATTTCCGTAGATGGTGATCCTGTGCACCAGGTCTTTGTATGCAGACTCGTCCCCTCCTCTGATGAGACCGAGGATGGTTGTGTCGTCTACATACTTGATGATAATGTTGTTGGAGTCGGGGGAGGTGCAGTCATAGGTGTAGAGTGAGAATAGCCTTTTTTCATTGTTATTGAACCATTATTCACCCTTCTGTGTCCACAGGTGGACAATGTCTCTAGAGTACTAGGGTACATCTAGCCCACTGGGGATGATATCAAACTGACTTTCATGGACAACACTACTCTGGTTGGAGAATACTTCATTAAATTAAAGAACGTTGGGCAGTCTCCAGCAACAAGGATCAACTACATCAAGAGCCTGATCCAGTTTATAAAGTTCCTGAGACTGTCCCGTGGTGCCACAGATGCAGCCATCATTCCAAAGTGCACTCATTTTATGGATTTCCTGGCTGTTCTGAGGAAGCCCATCTCCAAAAGCCACAGCAAGGACATCTGTTGTAAAAGGTGAGCCTTTGGCCTTGAATAAAAACCCATTTCTGACCTCTTTTAAAAGCTATGTCAATAATTACAAATCTCATTTGGTTTGGGGTTGCAGAGGGACTAGCTGTGAGTCATTTCTTGTTGTCTTCTTTTGAGAGAGAAGTGACTGCTCAGTTTGCTAATGGCTTCAATGTTTTTGTCTCAGGTCTCAGAATGGGTCCAGAGGCAGAGCCTAAATGGGCGTGTCGTGGTGGCTGTTAAGTCACATAAGACGGCCAACAGCCATGTCGCTCAGTTTGCCCTGACGGAGGAAGAAGCCGCTGTAAGTAACTATATGAAAGTAACTGACTATAAATGAGGAACTGTATGCATGCCTGCTTTTCTATGTCCTTTCATTCATTTCTTCCAATTCTTTTCCATGCAGCTCATCAATCAGTACTACGTGTGAAGAAGTGGAGTCCAATCCAAAAATGAAGAGACTGATAGAAACACAAAAGTGGAAACACCTGGTGGTGGTGGAACCATCTCCCAAGGCTGGCAAAGGCAAAGGTAAGGAGAGGTTTTGGACTAAGGCAAAGACATAATTTTGGCTTTTAGCTTTAGATATATCATGCAAGAAAATCCAATAGAACAGGGCTGACAATTCTATGTTCATCTTTAATCTGCAGGAGTGGTGATCACAAAAAACTTTCCTAAAAACGCCATCCTTTGCGATTACCATGGAGAAATCATCTCTGCTACCGAAGGGAGGAAAAGAATGGCTGCAAAGACAGACGGGATGGGCTACGTGTTTTTTTTCAAAGATGGAAATGAGGACCTCTGTGTTGATGCCAGCAACACTTCATGTCCTTGCCACCCAGACGTGGAAACCTTTGGGCGTCTCATCAATCATTCCAAAAAGAGGCCCAATGTCAGACCGGTGGCATGCAGAATGAACTTTCCTGAAGGGGCAAGGATTGTCATTTTCTTCAGGGCCATGAGGGATCTGGCTGTAAATGAGGAACTTCTGTTTGACTATGGGGTGTCCAGAGACTCTTTTGGGGGTGAGGGAAGAGAGTTGACGTGGCTGGATTACTGAGGACCCATCTTTGACCTGACCCGACCTGACTTTTGCAGCACACACACAAGAAAGGGCCTTGATCCCACTGCAACCACACACATGTTTTTGAGTCTGAAGAAGTAGAACCACGCAGTGGAAGGGGGCGTGTCATGGTCTCCTACATGCAGAGATGTAGAGAGCTGACGTGGCTGGATGAGTCAACGCCACAAAAGGGACATGTTCATACACAAGAAGCTTGTACCAAAGACCGGAAGAGACCAATTGTATTTCAGAAATGATATTTCTTTTTTCTGACATCAAAAATTTCAATGCTGTAAAATGAGGATGATGAATGAGGAATATAAATTTAAGGAAAACTTAACGTCTGAAGTTCTTGTGACCAACTTCTCCTGGAATGTCACACCTCTCTGGTGCCCCCCACCACCACGAATTACATTTCTTTGAGCTGGTGACCAAAGAGGTTGCAGTTTTTACACTGAAATGTTCAATTTTAAATTTCACAATGTTTAAAATGTGTTGTTCAAACATTTAAAATGGAACATTTTAAGTGAACAGAAAAGGTTCAGCCTTTAAGTGGTGTTTAAATTGTGAACAAAGACAACAATGTAAAGAGATTCAGCTTTGTTGTCATCTTGACCCACGCAGTGACTTAGATTTACATCACATTGGTCCTGGCTAACCAGCTTTAGGAGCACAAAAGAAGCCAGATTTCTCATTCTTTCCTCCACGCTGACTGTTATAGAAAAGATCTTTTTACTTCATTGGCATTTGACCTCTGGTTTTACAGCACTCCTGTGTCTGCTGGAAGATTGTTCCAAAGAGCTCATCTTCTGCAGAAGAGTTCCTGATTTTGAAAACAAAATGCCCAACAACTGCAAAGGACATTTAGACAGCCTTTTTTCTGGTTTAAATCTGAGTTTTACAAATTTATTTTTAATTATGAGAATGAGGTTTTTTTTATAAATGTAAATCTTGTTGAATTTTTGCTGATTTCTATTATTTTGGACTTTTATTATATTGTTTTTAATGTGTTACTGTTAACCATTGTTGTTCTAGGTAATGCTGAGATGTTGTCTAAAGTTGTCGGTGTGTTACCATGACAACAATAGAATTATTTTTCCGCGTCTCTAATATAGTTTAAATAAATAATATAATTACAGTTCATATTTTGTTGAGTCATGTTGGCAAATAACAGTTTTATAAAGAAAAGATTTAGTAAAAATTGTACTAAGGAAGAGGCAGATAAAGAACCAGACTGGTGTTTGTGTCTGGTGTTCTTGAGAAGTATGTTTTCTAGTAGAGATTAGAACTGTTTGTCTGTTCTTTTTAGTTCTCGGTGTTCTGTCCCAATCTTATTTGTGAAGAATAAAGAGGACGTGAACATCACTGACAGATGTGCACGAGCTTGAAAGAGCTTCCTGACTGAGGAGCTGCAGACTTTCTCCTGCAGAGCAGCAGCTGACTTCAGCATCGTCATGGGAACACAGTCTGCTGCTGCTTCTGGAAACGTCTTCAAGGCTGTGGTGGGACTTGTTGGTCTGGAGGACAGATTCTCGGAGCAAATGCTGCTTCAGCTTCAAGCTTCAGCTCTTTTCTTCTGGCAGAGCTTAGAAGAAATGGAAACCTCCTTTGTTCTGACTGTTTGCTCCAAATCCAAGATTCAGGAATTCCTCCAAGAAGTTCAGCTCAGAGATCATCAGCAGAGAAAAGCCTGAAGTCCTGATGGAAAATGACAACAGAACATGATCAATATTATTGATCCACATGGAATCCAGAAGAAACTCTGAGGTGAAGACATGAAGACACAAGCTTCAGAGACATGAGGACAAGTCAGAGTGGATTCATTCTGGACTTTCTTCTCACATCTTCTCTTCAGAACGTCTTTGTCTTTGATCCTTCAAATCTTCAGGACTCCAATTCTGAAATCTGACCATCCATGGATTGTTTTTGTGGGATCAGATCCAGAGTTGCTGAAGGTTCTGCTGCCCTCTTCTGGTCAAAGTGTCCAAACAGCAGAGAGGAGATTCTCTGGGATTCACTGGAGTCCAGATTCTCCTGGATCGTTCCCTGACTGCAAACACGTAGCCACCAGACTCCAGCTGCTTTGATCAGAGACTCGGTTCTCTTGTGTGGAGCAGCAGCTTCATTCTAACAGCCACAGATCTTTTTACAAAGTGGGTTGTGGAAAAATATCTCTTTAAACACCACAAAGAATAATGTCAGACACAATTTATTAGGGAAAATAACGTTATAGTACAAAAGGAAACGTGAAATGAAAATATGTAGAGCCCGAGCAGATCTGGACGCTAGGTAGTTTATCCAGTGGGGCTACTGTAGTGTGACGTCACCCTCAGTCAGAAGGACCCGAACGGTTATTGCAGGCCAAATTGTTATAGTACCTACACCGCCATCGACATCATATGAGCGACAGACAACACTCCAGACCAGCTGGCGGCGCTAAAGCACCATGACGCTGTTAGCCAAACAAAGAAGAAGAACAGCACGAGGCGCTAGCAGCGTTAGCTTGTTAGCAGGCTAGCAGCGTTAGCTTGTGTTGAGAGGTCGGTGGTGTTTTGTTGGTACGTTCGTGAGGTTTTTGGACAGAAAGGACGATACGTGGTTCGTGTGGAACTCTCAGCATTTTCCAAAGTGTCGTAAATGAGTGAAGAAGTGTTGAACGGAAAGACAACGTGGATTGCTGTGATTGTGAGACTAGCAGATGATCGATCGGAGCTGCAGTGAAGAGGACGGCGGTGTTTGTGGGAGTTGGAGCTGAAGATCGGAGCAGGAACCATGTCTTCCCTTCAGTCTCTGAGAGAGTTGATCAGCGAGCGACTAGCTGCTGCTGCTGAAGAAATCTGCAGACTCTGTGAAGGAACCATCGTCCAGTACGAGCAGGAGCTCTGTCGTCAGCGCAGACTGCTGGATGTCATCTGGAAACCACAAGCTGCAGCTCCACCACATAGGTATGTGACCTTCATCAGAGAATCAGAGAAGCCATTAGTTCATCTCTCACTGATTTCTCCTTCAGATTTGATGTTTATTGAGTCTTTTCCAGCAGCTGAGTCTCTCAGGTTTCTTGACTCGGGTTTTGACCTTTCCCTAACAAAGAAAAAAAAAACACACCTGGCAGGAGATGAGAATTGTTAGACTTCTGCAGAAGGAGAAGCCCGTCCTGTCAGCGCAAAGAGGAGTTCTGCCTCCCCAGTTGATCCAGTCTGGTTTTATTGGTGGCCAGGGTTGATAACATAAGTGGGTCATTCAATCAAGCAGTACAGAAACATCATATTCTTGTATAGTCAGAACTTTTCACGTCATTGGATTCTTGCTAAAACATAGAACTGAGTTGATCATAAGATGGTGTAATAGCGTTTAAGCAAATGATAAATACGTAAACCCTAACATTGGATGACTTGAATATAGCAGCAGAAGCTGTCATTGTTTTATCTTTGTGCTTTTTTTTCTGGGTTCTGTTCTATGATCCTCTATGATTATGAATAAAACAGGATAATAAAGTAGTAGTTAGTAGAAATGTTTTCTGTTTTGAGGAAACTAAAGAAAGATACATCTAAGAATGATCCTACAAGGCTAAATGGTGCAGACATGTGTTTAGAATCTTATCACAGAAAATACTCCCGTGTTAAAAAGAAATACACAATAGGTCATGATTTAATACAAAAATGATCATTGTAAGCCTGACCAAGTTAAAAAATGGAAAATTTTAACTTGTGCTGCTCTCGGCTAATAAGCATGCAGCTCTTTGCGTCTTATCATATTGTGGCGACCTGGAGGTTAGCCCCGCCCTCAGCCTTTAAGACTCATGGGCAGCTGGGAATTGTGGGTGTAAAGTTCCTCACCATGAGTGGGGCTATAAGCAGAAGTCATATCCATGCTGTTTGGCTGTTTGTGGCGTGTTCAAGTAAATGGACATTGATACTGGAAAGGAAAGTATCATCTGCCTTTCTCCCCTCTCTCAGAATGTAGAGTCATGCGCTGTATGGGTCACGGCTGTGTCGTAACAATAATCTCTAAAAACTGTGCCTCATTTCATAATTTTTTTTCCCTTTAGGACTATACTCATCCATCAGAGGGTATTAAAAGTAAATAATTATAAGAGTAAATTGGCACTGTGTTTGTTTTGATTCTGCTCCTGACACATAAGTGACCGCCAATCATTTGTGCGAGTTGCGCCCAATGCCCGAAAAAAATACTAAACACTCGATTTGCGTGCAGTAGGCCTGCACAATATACCGCAAATTTATCGTTATTGCAATATCAAGCAGTGCAATATCCATATCGCAAAAGTCAGCAAAAATCGCATTAAATGGTTACCTTAAATGTGCTAAAACAATCTAATGGCAGCTTGAAGCATTTAACGAATCAAATAAATCCATTTATGCATTTGACCAATTGGATGGACCCTTTGACGTTGTTGACCAATCAGATGGAGCTCTTTTAAGTTAGATATTTGCCTCCTACGTCGACAAGGGTTATTTGGAGTATAATTTTTAAACTGTTGCAATGAACTGGTAATGATGTTTTTGGTTGTTTTACTATTTGTTTATATACCGCAAATTATATCGTTATCGCAACATTAATCACTCATATCGCATATCGCAAGTTTAGCTCATATCGTGCAGCCCTAGCGTGCAGACTGTTACCCTCTTGGTCAAAATGCAGTGTTAGAAATAAGAGTGGGAAAATGGTTGTCCTCTGGACAACCTGGCAAGTAAACTTGGTTGTCCTCCCCAATTTTTGGTTGTCTTTCGACACCAATATTCAACAACAACGAAATCTACTCAGATGTCAGTACTTGCATTTTTATTTCTTCTATACATCTAATATCAACTGCCTCTTATGACGGACATAAATAAAAACTCCTCAAATATTAAAAACTTGAAACTAATACCTTTATAACTAGTATCTTTACACAGATTTAAATATATTGGTTCCTTTTTTCTTTGGTTTTGATCATTGTTGCTTAAAGAATATAAAATACCAAGACTGTTGTAAAAATGTAGAATATCATATCAATCCTATGGAAAAAGGTTTTTTTCAGCTCATGTCAGTCTGTTCTGTTATGAGTGAAAGTTATAGTGTTTAATGAATGTTTTAAATATTTTTGTGTGTTTTTGGAGACCTCTAGCGGTCGCGACAGGTACTGTTATTCAACACCATTCGAATAATCTTTATTGAAAAGTGAACATGTAGAAACAGAAAGGATTTGCTAGCATAGACGCACTTCGTTTGTCAGTGGAAAGAATTTGCTGCATACGTCTCAATTCAGAGGTTGCCAAAAACAAACCCTTGAAACTTGAAAAATAGTCGAAAAATACCAAAATGTTGAATGAAAGACCCATTTTGGTTGTCCGTGAAAATCTGGTAGTCTCGGACAACCGGATAACCGCTTTTGTCAAATGCTGATATGGCAAAATTCAGAGAATAAAGATTCCTTCTTTTTTACTGAACTGAATGGCATGTCACTATGTTTATTATTATGAGCTTTTGGAAGCAGTGAAATTGTTCATGGCAGAAAAGAACAAAACATATCCTGGGGAAAATGAAAACTCTTCCTGATCTGACACAAAGGCTACGTTCACAACGCAGGCTGAAACAACCAAATTCCGATTTTTTTTTTTTTTGTGACCTGTATCTGCTCTTTTCATGATAGTCTGAACGACACAGATCCGATCTTTTCAAATGCGACCCAGGCCACTTGGATATGTGGTCCTGAATCCGATACGTATCCGATCTTTTGAAATGCGACCTCCGTCTGAACGGCCAGGCCACATGAATCCAACCTGTACGTCATTGATACGCTACAGCGTTAGAAATAAGGGGAAAAAATGGTTGTCCTGGAAAGTAATATTTGGTTGTCCTCCTCAATTTTTGTCAATACTTACATTTTCATTTCTTCTATACATCTAATATCAACTGCCTCTTATGATGGACTTTTAAAAAACTCTTTACTAAATATTGAAGCATCTGGTTACACAAAGTATTGCCATGTAAATCAAATACTGTTATGGTCAAATGAAAATACTTTCTTACCCTGTAATATATCAGAAAATTGATTACATTAACCAACACTGTAACCTAATGAGTAATTTTAAAATTTAGAACACTTGCATGGACTGGGACTAGTAAATATTTAAATACTATTAGTAAGTAGTATTTTACTATTTAGTAACATTTACTACTGGTAAATGTTTGTTTATGAGTTACATGTTTATTTGAACATTATTGTTTATATACTGGTGATTAAAAACTACACAGTAAGATTACACAAAGATACTTTTTTATTAATAGATGAGGCGTTTATTGCAAAGACAGAAAGCAGTGACTATCGTATGTCATGCTCTGGGGTAAACCATACAATGCGGGGAGCATCATGGCATTTCAAAGGCACCGATGGCTGCGTACGAAGCACGTGCCATGGAAAAAAAACAGCTTCCTTAATGAACTCGTATTTATTGGGCGAGAACAGCAGAGCTGATAGCAGGAGGACACACATTCGGGGCGGCCTCAATAAATACTCCGATGTTCCAGAGTGGTCTTCTGCCGGGAACTTGATGAACCGCGGGATAGAAAGCGACTTTCTGATGACAGAATTTGTGCTCAGTGAATTTAAACACGCACGTGCAGTGACGTATGTTTCAGAAAATGTCTGATTGGCCGTTCTGCATGTTAATCAAGTCCCATATCCTCAGTGAGGATTTTGATTGGCTGGTGGATTTTTTAGAAGTACCTTTTTTTTGGTTGCCGTATTTATCTTTGCTGGCCTGCGATCTACCCTCATGTTCTTGAAGATCGAATGAGCTGACGTAATGAGCACCCCTCCAGTAAAGACTAATATCCCTGATCTTTTGAACAAGACATGCAGGTGCAATGTTGTCATTTTGCGATGTCTTCGGGCGTACTCGATTCGTTCGGAAGTGATTTGACTAGGGCTGTGACGATCACTGCATGTTTTTTTTTACGTCTTTTCTTGTTTTTAAGTTCTGCATATCATGATTGGAACTATAATAAACGCATTAAACACATTCATCTTTGCTGATAATCTACTTTTTCTGCTAGTCCTGTGTTCAGACTTCAAGGGTTTCTATGGGAAACCTTTTATCACTCTTCTCCTTCTCTCCGACCTGTGTGCGGGCTGCTGTCACTGCCTCTTAGAGCACCACACAGCACACGCTCACTTACTTAATATGGATACGGGCAAGCTTTTCTGTCAATTTCCATGATCAATAACCAAAATACTTCCATTACAAGTTATCTAGAATTTAGTTTCATCCTCCTAGAGATGCACTGGAAGTGAACCAGAGCCAGAGTTCATCATATGTTGATGTGATGTTCTTCTTAGATTGAGGGGAAAAATCATTATAGTTAAGTTTTTCCAGCATATTGAGTCCATATAACTAGAATATCAAATTAATGCTTCAGTTACCCTGGGTCAAAAAGTATTTAGTCGGCCACCAATTGTGCAAGTTCTCTAACTTGAAAGATGAGAGAGGCCTGTAATTTTCATCATAGGAAAACCTCAACTAAATTCTTCAATGAATGTATTTGTAAATTATGATGGAAAATAAGTATTTGGTCATTAACAAAAGTTCAGCTCATTACTTTGTCATATACCCTTTGTTGACAATGACAGCAGTCTAACATGTTCTGTAAGTCTTTACAAGGTTTTCACAAACTGTTGTTGGTATTTTGGCCCATTCCTCCATGCAGATCTTCTCTAAAGCAGTGATGTTTTGGGGCTGACGCTGGGCAACACAGACATTCTACTCCCTCCAAAGATTTTCTGTTGGTTTGAGATCTGGAGAGTGGCTAGGTCATTCCAGGACCTTGAAAGGACCACTTCTTTATTACTGGGCAGTGTGTTTGAAAGACTTTCAAACCTTGCTGTTCATGTTGACCTTCATCAGCTATGTTCTCAGTTCCTTGAGCTGTCAATTCAGTCACTTTTGGAATTGTGGCCACTGTTAAGCCCCTTTTAATGTCTAGAGGTTCGTCGAGGGGCATAACATAAAAAGTAAAGTTTTGGCCACCAAATTTTATTGAACAAAAACACCAAACGGATGTCTCCATACAAAAATGACAAAAAAAATTTTTTTTACAAATAAATAAACAGCAACCAACAATAACTAAAAGAGAATCAAAAAGGCTTCAGGGTATGAACCAAGGCCAAAATAACAAACAAAACCCCACCTAACTGTAACATTTAATCTTACCTGTAAATGAAAGAAAGGGGAAATCAATGACAAAACACTAACCTCACTGGACTAACAAAAACAGGAGAAAACATGTACTAAAGAAGTGCAAGACAATACATTTGGGTTGGGGGGGGGCAAAATGGTACAAAAGTATACCAAACCAAAATTGACATACCGAAACGGTTCGATACAACTATGGGTGCCGTTACACCCCTAATAGCCCAATATTTACAACAATAGTCACCTCAATGGGTTTCATACTGTTAACTATATAATAAACATGACCATAAAGAACATAAAGTACAGTAAACCCTTGATTTTTGCGGGGGTTACATCCCAAAAAGAACCCGTGATGGGCAAAATCCGTGAATTAGAAACCTTTCTTTTTTTTTTTTTTACAATTATAATACAATTAAATACTCTATTATACATTGAAAAGAAAGAACAAACCATTTTACAGGCTCAAGCATTTGTTTAGCAAATAAAAGTACTTTAGAAACCTTTTTTTTCAACAAATAATTTCTGTACTGTACTGTCAAGTAATAATTTTAATCATCAATGTGAACAGAAGGCTTCAAATCGCGGAGATAAGCCCTGCCCACCGTGACCTGAGTAATTGGATTAAACAGGAGAAAATTTAAAATGAATATAATATAAATTGCAGTCGGACAAATAGTGACTCAGGTGTATTTCACTGCTCTTCAGACTGAGCCGCGGTGCAGCTGTGTTTGTTTGGGAGAAGAACATAGTGATAGGCAGTTGTTGTCACTCTTTTTTCTATGGGTTTTAGAGAAACTCGAAATTGTAAGATGATTTGCACGTACGGCATGTAAATTTGTCAATCTGTTTTAAGGATGTGTACATATTAAACTGCAATGTAGAGGTAGAGAAGAAGCATAGTGACTTTTTAGCCAATCAAAAAGCAGAACACAATATACGATGCAAATCCATGAAGTAGCGAAACCATGAAAAGTAAACCGCGTTATAGCAAGGGATCACTGTAGTAGAATTCAATAGCTTATTGCTAACTAAATGGCATCTGGAAATAAAAAAGAAACCTCAGAGTTGTACTCTTGAAGGAGGGTCCTCCCCCAGGACAGATGGTGGATATACCAGAAGACTTAGCTTTTCAAACTCTACAATGACATATTTAAATTGTCCAGCAGATGAGCTTCATCCAGATGAGAAGGGGGATGACTGGGGGCACAAGACGAGCCAGAGGCAGGATCCTTAGCTAAATGTAAGGCTATGTTCACACTGCAGACTGAAATGACTCAATTCCAAATGTTTTTTTGTTTTTTTTTGCCCCTGCATCTGATCTTTTCATGATTGTCTGAACGACACACATACAATCTTTTCAAATGCCACCCATGCCACTTGGGTATCTGGTCCTGAATCCAATATACGTGTCCCATCTTTTGAAATGCAACCTCCGTCTGAACGGCCAGACCACACGTATCCAAACCGTATGTCATTGATGCGCTACAAACGTCAAGAGCTCTGCTGTTGACAACACTGTTGTTGACATCCATTGTTAACATTAGCTACTTCCGCATAAAACAAATCACATCATTCACTGTGGAGTGCTCTTCCACGCATGCGGGTCACTTCTGGATCATTTCACGTTCACACAGGAGATCAGAAAAGTTTGCGTTTAATCGGAAATTGAGCATTAAGCCCTGCAGTGTGACCATAGCCTAAGAGCAGTAGTAGAGACGAGGTACATAGTCGGGTATAAGGGCGCAGAAGAGCCAGAGGTAATGTCCACAGCCAATTACAGGAGCGCAGAATCTGGATTCACTCCCACTGGGACAGAGTGTCAATACATGAATAGCACTGCACCAAACAGAGGCATGGGGAAACAAATGATCAAGAATAGAGGAGAGAGGTACATGAGAGTAGAAGACAGAACCCCAGTGCATCATACATTCCCCAGCTTTTGGTTGTGGTAAGGGTTAACCCGACTAACCTTCTACCCTTTTACATGGCAAACAGGAGAAAATGCTTGTGTGGCAACACGAGCGGTTCAGACACACAAGACTAAACGACAAGACAGGATGAAAAAGCAATTAAAAAAAACACTAGGGGCCTCAAGCCCACCTGCAAACAGAGCTGGTACTCAACAAAACCAAAACAGAACACCCCACTCATATTGCGAAAACCAAAGCAAAAAAAAAAAAAAGCACAAACAAATGAACTCCCACTTGTGTACCAGTCAATCACTGTTGGAGGTAGCAAGGGAGGGTTAGGTGGTCTTGAGTCCAAAGTGGCCTCCAAGTCCCAGGAGCGCCTGCGCAGTCACGAGGTCAGCCGCGAGGGAGATGGGAGAGGAGATGTTGTGTTCAGTGGCTGACCCGGAGTATCTGATAAAAGGGAACTGTAAAGAACATGTTAAAATACTCCCAATAATGGCCAAAAAAAAACCCCATCTAAGCAGCCGCGGGTTCCACCAAACACCCTGCGGAGGCAAACCAGAAAGACGGGCAGCAAGGCATTACCTCAGCAATCAGAGGACATGCGGCACACATCATACACATACCGCTCAGCGCTGGATTTCACCTAAAGGGAAGGGAGGGAGCGATGTGTTTCGTTCCACTTCGCCTTTTCCCTATCACACGCAGATTCGCTGAGTGACGAGGGGTTATGACAATCACTGCAGTAAAAACAAAAAGGACACCGCAAATGCAGCAACAGACAGAAGAAGAATGCACAGGCAGCAAGCCCGGCCATGATACCTGCACTGACAGAGGAGCAGGAACCCAGAACAGGAGGCAGTCTCAGCCAGGAAATGAGGGAGAGCCAGCTCAGTTATATTTTATAGGGAGCCAGGTGCTCATTAACAGCACCAGGATGAGTGACTATACCTGTGCCCCAGTTAGCTTATCCCGCCACACTTGCAACTGGCAAGTTTAATATCAGACCCTTCAAAATAAAAGTCTCTCATGGTAGACTATTGCCATATATGTAATTATGGCCCTCAGCAGCAGTCACTGACTGCAAGGACCATATTGTTTTCGCAGTTGGAAAAACTTTGCCACCTTTTAGCGAAAATGTGACCCCCGCCGCATGCTCAAAAAGTCACCAAAATGTGCACACACCTGGGATAAATTGCAAATGAATTTTCCACAAAGTCAACGTCACCCCCCGAAGATGATGACATCATGGCCAGTGTTACATTGGCATAGTTAGCATAATTAACAAATGCAGCTTTGACTAGCCTTGAACAAAGGGTGGTGAGGGCGGCGGTGGTGCGTAGAGTTGGGCGTGGAAGGCGGGTTGCATCTGCGGGCCATACAACGCCGCTTGCGGCTTTAATTATCATTTCATTGCCCATCCCTATCTTTTGCTTTACCTGTTGTAAAGCACAAAGCAATAATTAACATCACACCAACAAAAATTTGTGATGTGATCCCCGGCATGTTGCATAGGATCCCCAATGGGGAGAGAAGGTTTACCAGGCCCAGGAAGCTAATGGCCAAATGACACAACCATCACCTCTTACCAGCTGTACTTTCCCCCCCACAAGAGAGTGAGTAGGCAATAGAAGATCAGTGGTCACCACCCTCCTTGTATAATGTGTGTGTGTGTGTTTATAGTGTGTTGCTGTGTAGTTAACATTGGTGGATAATTTAAAAAACAAACAAACCTAAGAGTCATTTTCATCTGGCGTTTAGCCTTAGAAGCAACATTCAAACAAAGTAGTGCACGCCCCTACACCAGCACCATTAACAAATTTCTTATTTTCTTTTTTAATTTAATTTTTAAATTGTCCAGTCATTATTAAGCATAAAAGGGCCTCTTCTTGTGTTTCTGCAGTCCTTCCTCAGCATTGGGTGACTCAAGAAGAGGATTTCTGCAACCAGCAGATGAACTTCAGAGAGGAACAGGAAGAACCTGAACGTCCACAGACCAAAGAGGAACAGGAGGAACCAGAACCTCCACAGATTAAAGAGGAACCAGGGGAACTCTGCATCAGTCAGGATGAAGATCACCTTGATCTGAAGCAGGAGACTGATACCTTGATGGAGATTCCTACTTATAAGGAACATGAGAACAATGAAGAAGATATAAACAATCAGCAGAGCTTTAAGGTAACTGATAGTCAGGATGAAGAAGGAAACCAACATGAAGAATCAACATCAACTACAGATGAAGAGACAGACCCACAGAACAGAGATCAGAGGAAGAGGAGAGACAGAAGACATGTCCAAAGTGCGAACAGCTCTCAGATGTCAGAAGGTCAGTGTGACTCTGAAGGTAGTAAAAAATCAAAGGATGACGATTTAGTAAAGACAGGCAAAGAATCTTCAAAACAGAAAACACCATCTTTCAAGTCTGGTGAAAGCTCAAGAATAGCTAACAAACTTTTTCATGTAAGATTACATACAGGAAAGAAGCGATTATCATGTAAAGAATGTGATAAAAGCTTTAATCAAATATCCAATCTCAAAACACACATGAGAACTCATACAGGAGAAAAGCCTTTTTTATGTAAAGAATGTGATAAAAGTTTTAGTCGTATAGATCATCTCAAATCACACATGAGAACTCACACAGGAGAAAAGCCTTTTACTTGTAAAGAATGTGATAGAAGTTTTAGTCATATATCTGATCTCAAATCACACATCAGAACTCACACAGGAGAAAAGCCTTATTCTTGTAGTGAATGTGATAAAAGTTTTGGTCAAATATCAAGTCTCCAAAAGCACATGAGAACTCACACAGGAGAGAAGCCTTTTTCCTGTAGATATTGTCATAAAGGTTTTAGTGATTTATCTAATCTCAAAGTACACACAAGAACTCATACAGGAGAAAAGCCTTTTTCATGTATATATTGTCATAAAGGTTTTCGTTATTTATCTACTCTCAAAACACACACAAGAACTCATACAGGAGAAAAGCCTTTTTCATGCAAAGAATGTGACAAAAGTTTTAATCATATGCCTCATCTCGGAAGACACATGAGAACTCACACAAGAGAAAAAACAGTGTAATAAAGGATTTTTAAAACGTTAAACTCATGGAAACTTAGAGCAGAGAATTTTAACGACAGAGGGTTTTAATCAGTAGAGGGAAAGATTTGGAAAAATACACATTTTCTTCCATAAAGACAGGACCTAGTACTCTATTCAAAATTATTATTTTTAGATTGAAATATTTTAAGCCTTGGTTTTATGTCGCCATGTACTTAAGGGATATACCAGTAATGTACCTTCTTGGAAAGCCCACAGTACTTAACAGTCACATTCACACACTGATGGTAGCTGTGTTGTCTCACACTGGCACCAACCAGGATCAATGTGTGGTTCAGTTTTGTCCAAGCACACTTTGACACATGGACGGGCAAAGTGGTAGTTCAACCTGTTTTATTCTGATCAGAGGTCAACCACTCTACCTCTACAGCGCAGCTGATGACTAGTTTTTGAATTTCAGAAAATGTGAATATTTTAAAATACTGTACATTTTTAAAAAATTAAAACTCATGGGATCAAACCCTAATGTGCTCATTTACTCCAAAGCAGTCTGAGCTTCCATTATATGAACACAGATCCACAGGCCTCCATAACACATTGATGCAGTCATTCAATTCAAAGGAGACACAAGTTAGTATAGAACACATAACAATGAACAGTTTTCTAATGTCTCACATGAGCTGAAAACATCCCTTTTTTTAATGGTGGCTTTGATGCGATCTTTTGTTTTTTTACAACAGTCTTTTTATTTTATATTCTTTAAGCATTAATTATAAAAACGAGAGAAAATAGAACCAATATATTTAAATGTGTAAAGAAACTAGACAATATGAGTTTGACTGCTTGCATTGACAAAAATGTTGAAAACTTTCACTAAATGAATCTTTCAGATGTACCAGTAAATAGAAATGTGTTGTTTTGTATTATTAGAGTTAAGTCTTGAACGGAGTCAATGTGGTTGTAGTTTATGCTGAGATGATGAATATATTGCTCATGTGTGTTACCATGACAACACTAGAAAGATTTTGTATACATCTTTTATGCTAGCAGTTTTTATGTGATCCGTGAACATTTGATTATTATTTTTAAAAAAAAAGTAGTAACTAAAGTTTATATTTTGTTAGACCAAATTTATTGAGGAAAAGATTTTCCTAAAAATGTATGATGGAAGAGGTGGATAAAGAACCAGACTGGTGTTTGTGTCTGGTGTTCTTGTGATTCATGTTTTCTTGGACACATTAGAACTATTCCTCTGTTGTTGTTTTTTTTGGTTCTCTGTGTTCTGTTCCAATCTTTACTGTGAAGAATAAAGTGGGCGTGAACATCAGTCAGAAGTGTGGAGTCTTTCCCACTGTGTGGGTTTCTACTGTTTGTTGCTTCTTTGCAGGTTCTAAAGCTGGACTCTGTTCCAAAAGGCAGAGCATGTGACGTACCCAGGTAAGTTTAAGGGTAAATTAGTTTCTGTTCTACACTTTTGGTACCAAATCTGTATGGAATGTTAAATATGAAGGACTGCATCCACTATAAAACACATTGTTTCAAAGATCCATCCATCCATCTTCCTCTGCTTATACGGGATCAGGTCGCATGGGCACCAGTCTGAGCAAAAATGCTCAGACTTCCCTCGCCCCGGCCACTTCCTCCAGCTTCTCTGGGGGGACCCCGAGGCATTCCTTCACTGAAAAGAGATTCCAAACACACGTTTTCAGTCTATTCTCCAACAATGCTCCAACATATTCAAAGGTTTTTGGTCCCAAATCCAGAGTGTAGCTGGTAGGACGTGATCATTTCAGCCTCAGATTTGGGATCTGTCATCTCTCTGCCGTGACAGCGAGTGATGAGTTCATGCTCCAAAGCGGCCCGATTGCTGGCTTTAGGGACTATTCCAAAAGCTTTCAATGATGGCGGAGAATGAACATTAGGAACAGAGGACGGCTTGAAATGTCTGCTGTTGGTTTCTGATCCAGACAGAAATTCAATCAAATGTCTGTGAATCCATGATTTCCTTAGAATCTTTAACTCTAGATTCAGATCCATCTGGTTCAAATGATGAAACTGCAGCTAAAAGTCTTTCAAAAGTCCAAATACTCAAAGATGAAACAGAAAGTTCCTAGAAAGTCAAATGAAAAACAATCAGATTGTCTTAGATAAACCCGTTTGGAAGTTAAAGCATAGAAACAAAGAAAGTTCCAAAAGCTAAAAGCTTTAAATAAAGAAAAGTCCAAAGAAAAACAGAAATCCCACATTTGGATCAGTAAAGACATGAATTCTCCAAAAACATCCAGAAACAGCTCTTATCAGAACTGGTGCAGCTAAACCACACTCCATTACTGAAAAGCACACAGGATGATTTAACCCGATGGACCAACCTGCCTCTGTCCCTCATGGGCAAGGTAGCCACGGTTAAAATTAAAATCTTACCCAAAGTCAATTATCTCTTCTCAATGATCCCCACACAACCACCACTAAAATGGTTCAAAGCATTAGACTCATCCATATCAAGCTTTTTATGGAACAATAAACCTGTAAGAATTAGTCTAAAAACTTTAAAATCTGCAAAAAGCTGTGGAGGCTTGGAACCACTGTTCCCTCTAAGCTGCGCGCGTGCGCAATTGCGCACTGCTGACACTGTCTCCGCGCACAGAAAATCTATGCGGCGCACAGGAAAGAAAAAAAAAACTACATTGAATTCAAAATAAAATAAGCACATAAAAATTTATTTGGAGCTATTTTTCAATGTGAGTGAGTGAATGTGACCGGTGAGTAACTGCTCCAGCCTATTATGCGGTTCACGTACGTAATGACGCAGTTAAACAACGTCACTGACCGGCTCCTTAGATGGCGCGGCGCGCGACCAGTGTTTTGGAGGGAAGACTCGTGAGTGAGTACCGTTTATGTCGACCCTTTATAACGATGGCAAAACGAACGGGCAGCGGCACGTCCTCTCACCAAGCCAAAGTAAAAAAGACATGTGATTCTTTTAAGATAGAATGGCTGTCGGAGTATGTACAAATAGAAGGAAAAGCTGTGAAACTGGGTGAAATTTTTTCGTTTTCGAGCGAGAAAGGCTTGCTCTGCAAGACGTGCTGCGAAGCCAAAATAGCAAGCGAGTTTTCGGAGGGAAAAGTGTGGACGACATGGAAGCTAGACTACCTCAAGCGTCACATACAGCACAAAAGTCATTTGAAAGCAGTGGAAGTTGTAAGAAGATGTAAGATGGGAATGGGGATCGGCACGTTGTTGGGGGAGAGCACCAAAAACAGAGAGCAGAGGATCGAGCTGTCACTCATAAATAAATCCAACCCCGAGCAAGTTAAAATTCTCATTGACAATATTCTGCTAGCCATCAACATGAACGCCTCTATGCTGTCAGTTCAACAAATTCATGATCACATGGCAAAGTTTGTGAGTCTGCCAGAAAGCTGGCGAAGCAAAAATTATGCCTTTGAGTTTGTGAATTCCATTAATCAAATAGTGCAGAATGAGACGATTTTTAAAATTAAAAATGCTCCTTGGCACACCCTGATTGTAGATGAGAGCACAGACATAACAGTACACAAAATGCTAGTCCTGTATATTAAATACAGAGAGGAAAACAGCGTCAACCATGTTACTGTGTTTGCTGGCTTAATCCAGCTGAGATCATGCACCGCTCAGGATATTGTACAAGCAATACGTCAGTTTTACACCAAGCATGGGCTGGATATGCAGAGAATGGTGATGCTGACCTCTGATGGTGCCTCAGTGATGTTAGGAAAGCGCAATGGAGTTGCAGCTTTATTAAAGCAGCAAATACCACACCTAACTGAGGAACACTGTGTGGCCCATAGAGAGGATTTGAGCATTGATGATGCGTGGAAAGACCTGCCTTTGATGCGTGACGTGGAAACTTTTCTTAGAACGGTTTATTCCACTTTCTCTAGATCCACTGTAAAGAGGGGGAAATTTGATGAGCTAGCAAAGATTCTAGATGAGGATACGCTGTCATTCAGGCCTCTGAACGAAGTGCGGTGGTTGTCACGGGACCAAGCTGTGAAAGCTGTTCTGAGGAGCTACACAGTGCTGGAAGAATACTTCAATAGAGAATCCAGTGAAAACGGAGATCCTGTGGCAAATTACTGTCACAAAAACCTGACAGATCCAAATTTCAGATTTACTCTCACTGCTCTGGGAGATGTTTTGGGCGAGCTGGCACATCTATGTCTTTCTTTTCAAAAACGCAACCTGACTGTGCTAGAAGGACACTGCTTTGCAAGAGCAAAAATTGAGAAGCTGCGTTCCCAATACCTGACAGAGGGAAAGGATGTTAGGTGGAGTGACCGTGTCAAAGAGGCAATGAGTGCCTCATCAGCTGATGGCAGAAATACTGGTGAGATCCTTGGTTTTATTTGTAAGCTTTGTGATCACTTGGATGCTCGTTTTCCAGAGGATGAGTTAAAGTAGTGGTCTGCATTGGACATTGAGGCATTGAGCTCAGACAGCAGTTTTGAGTACGGGCAGCAGACATTGCCACACTGGCAAAGAAGTATGAGGCCATTCTCCACCAGCCACATTCTGTGGAGGTCATTAAAAGTGAATATGCTGAATTCAAGTTCATCATGAGGCAAAAACTGAAACAAGGGTCAATCAGCACATTTTCAGACATGGTGGCTGCAGCACTAAAATGTGAGGAGCTAAAACACATCTCACAGCTTGTGGATATTTGTGCTACATTTCAAGCATCCAGTGCAGATTGTGAAAGAGGATTTAGTTTAATGAATCGGATCAAAACAGCATCCAGAAATCGTCTTGAAGTGGATCATTTGGATCAGCTGATGCGCATAAAGTCAAAGCTGCAAGCAGATGAGGCCATCGACCTGGACAAGGTGTACAATCATTGGAGACGTGAGAAGGACAGACGGGAAAATTGAGGTGAATTTTTTCTCTATTCTTTTTAGCTTATTCTTTATTATGAATTTTGATAGTGAAATGCTTTAACCATGAGTAGTATATGCTAATTAAAACTCCATAAATATTATTTGTGGGAGTCACTTTGGATTATCGCTACTGGTAATTATATATTAGAGTTAATGGAACATGTCATTGCACAAGATGTGAAAGTTTAAATGTGAACAAATTTTTTATCTCTAAAAGATGTACGTCTCTATTCTTCCAGAGCAGGAGCCCCGCCTTGACTCCATTGACTCCAACCTTCATACCCATTTTGAAAAGAGACAGGGGTTTACTGCTGGGACAATCTGTGCACTTAAATAAAAGTCTTATTACAGAAATGTAAATGCGATCATTTTGATTCTTTTAAACTTTAACTTGGACGGATGCAATGTCAGCATGACCTTGGTGTGAAGGTCTGATGTTGCTCACAGTGGTCCATGGGACAGCTCACGGAGTTTGTGTGCTTGCTCAGACTCGTGAAAAATTAGAGGGAACATTGCTTGGAACTACCTAACTTCCACAAGTACTTTCTTGCAAATAGATTACAATACATCTTAAAATGGTTAGAAAATAATCCAGAAACCAACTCATGGTTAGACTTGGAACAGGCGTTATGTGGGAAGATCAACCTGTCAGATCTACCGTTTATTAGCCAAACAGTTAAAAAACAGGATTGTTTCAAAAGTATTAATATAAACGCCACTTGAACAGCCTGGTGGGAATTTCTAAAAATATCTAAGTCATCAATTCAACCGTGCAGAATGACACCCATCTGGAACAACCCAGACATCCTCATAAACAAAAAGATGATACACTTTTCAGCTTGGCAAGCAGGGGGTGTGAGGTTACTAGAGCACTTAATTATTGACAGAAGATTCATAACTCCCCAGGAACTACAAGACAAACATGGAATAAATAACTTCTTGGAATATCAGCAACTTAAGTCTATTATTACTAAAAAGTTTAAATACAGAGACAACGATTTAAAGCTACCAGAAGTAGTTACCTCTCTGATTAATTTTTCAATGAACAAAACTCTCTCCAAAGTATACAAACTTTTATGTAAATTACATAATAATATCTCACTTCCAATAACAAAATGGGATGCAGATTTGAGCATCAGCACAGATGAAAACTACTGGTCAGAACTTTGTCTAAACACCTTTAAACTGACTAAAAGTCCAAATTTGCAGCTAATCCATTTCAAAACTCTTCACAGGATTTACTACACTGGACAGAGGATGTTCAAGATGGGTCTCAGTAACTCAGACATTTTTGAGCACTGTGATAGTAATCTACCTGACTGTTACATGCATGAACTATGGCTCTGCACACCTGTCCAGGCTCTCTGGCAGCAGGTATGTGCCGATCTATCAGCCTGGCTTAAGGTTTCAATCACGGCTTCACCGTCACTTTGCGTGCTTGGTGACATGAGTGCCATCGAGGTAGAAGGAGAATTATTAAATATCATTTTCATAACTCTTTGTATTGCTAAAAAAATCATCTTAATAAATTGGAAAAACAAGAAAAATATAAATATAAGTCAATACAGAAATCTGCTTTTTGATCATATCAGCTTGGAAAAAATGTCAGCCCCAAGTTCAAGTAACTGTGAAAGAATTCAGTCTCTCTGGTCTCCCATAGCTAACTCCATGACTTAGGGGGGGGGGGGGGCCTGGACGTCACTGCTCCCTGCCTTTCTGCCGTGGTGCGGGGTGGGGGTCGGGGCCTCCGCTGCCCGGTGGGGGCTGGTGGGGATCCCATTCGTTGGGGGGTCGGGTCCGGTGCCTGGGCGGGGCGGGCGGGGGCGCTGCGTTGTCTTCTGGGCCTGGCGGTTGGGGGGTGCGTGGTGGGGGGGTTGAGTGGTGGTCCGGCTTGGCTTGGGGGGGGTGGTCTCTTTGCCCGTGCTGGGGGGGGGTTGGCGGGGGGTCCTGCTCGGGGGAGGCAGGTCTAGCGGCTCTGGATGGGCTGCCCATCTGCACCTGGGGCTGGGATCAACCCTTTCCTGGCTCTGGGACGGGGCAGGGCGACCCTCTTGGGGCCCCCGGTCGCTCTGAGCGACACCCGCTGCGGCTGCGGGGTCTTGGGGGGTGTGTGGGGGGGGGGCTGTCGGCCTTGTCTTGTGGGGGGGCTTTCGGTTCGGGACCTTGGGGGTTTGACGGGTTGGGGTCTCCGCTGGTGGCAATCGGCGGTTGCCCCGGCCGGTTGGCTGCCTTGGTCCCGTCGAGGCCTGACCAGAGCTCACTCGGGGCCTGCGCCTGGGGGTGGGGGCCTGGGCTTGCTCCGGGGGGGGGGGGGGGGCGCTTTCTGTCTCCTCTCTCTGTGTGGGGTGGGTCGTGCTGGGCCTGGGGCGTCGGTGCCTCGGGGGATGGGGCCTCGAGGCTGGGGGACCTGGGCCCTATACTAGGGGGGGCTGGGGGATGGATGTTTGACCATCGGGAGACAGTCTACCAGCTGTCCCCAACTTACCCCCTCCCTCATATAATCTCATATTAGGGTGAGGGGGTGGGGGGTTTAGCCTGCGATGCGCTTTGGGGGGGGGGGGGGGCTACTTGGCAGTGGTCCCCCTCCCATGGTTGCCGTATGGAATGGGCCCCCCCTCTCTCGGTTTTATTTGCACCTTAGACATGCAGGGCCCTTGGTAGGGGGGGTGCTTAGATATCACTTCCAGCAAGCAGCAGATGTCCTCCTAGCACCCTACCCGCCAATTTTAACTGCACCTTAGACATTTAGGGACCCTTGGTGGGGAGGGTGAGGGGACATTACTGTGAGTAATCAGGGAATGTCCTCTCTGTGCCCTACCCACCAATTTTAACTGCACCCCCCTAGTACACACACATCTTACAACTCATAATATACATTGAAACACAAACACACACACACATGCACACATACACCCTCACAAACACACGCACACACATTTTGCAAAGAAGGTGGGTCCTAGGTCCATCTGTCCCCTACCCCATCCCTGGTGGGGGTACTGGGCCCTTGGCAGCGGCGGCCGTGTCCCCTGGGTGCCGGTTTCCTGGGCCCGGCAGGGCTCTCTCCGCCTTGGGAGGGGGTTCACATTACACCTGAGCTGGGGGTGTCCGTCTCCCTGTGGGGTGGGTTCGGGGTTTTGCCCCTGGGCGCTGGGCTCCGCCCACATTCCAACCGAGGCCGAGCCTGGTCGGGCCATGTTTACAACACCCCTTGCGGGCCCCCCTCTTCTCCAGGGTGCCCCCCTCCAGGGCGGGGCCGGCTGGCCCCTGCCTTGCTCCTTCCTGGACCAACCGTAAGCCGGGTGGGTGGCTGCCTGGAGCGCAGAGCGGGTCTCCCTTGGGGGGTCCTGGCTCGTACCTGGGGTTGGGGCGGGGGGATGCCCAGAACTCCTGGGTGGTGATAAGGTGCTCGTCTGGAGCTGTCGGCACTCTTCCTGGGTGGGGCCCTGCGCTGGGCCCTCCCGGCGCGGCGGGGGGGCTGCTCCCCTGGTTGGGCTGGGGCGGCGCTCTCTTCCCCCCGTGCCTCCCTGCTCTCTGGCTCTGAGGGCCTCGTGGTGGCCCTGCTGGCCCTGGCCTGGGTGGCGGATGTGGTCGCCCGGGGGCGGTTGTTCTCTGTCTGCTGCCATGTGGGTGTTGGGGGTTCTGGCTGCCGCTGCTGCTGCGGCGGGGGTCTTGATGTGGGGATGGCTGGTCACTCTCCCTCCTTTTTTCACATTCCACCATCCATTTAGAAGAACATAAACACTCACCTGAGCACAGGTGTTAGCTCACCTTTACACTAATAGTTTGCATGATTGAATGAATGAAATATTTCACACTAGTTGGTTTAAAGCAGTGCTTCTCAATTATTTTTTGCCAGGCCCCCCCCCTAGGAAAAAGAAAATGTTTCGCGCCCCCCCATACACCCACCCCACCCACACACTGTATATAGGTTAGTATCTAAGAACATTGCGTAAGTATACCTAAAATTGTATCTTTTAACATTAACAAAAGAAAAAAGCTAAATGATTCCACTTCAAATTTCAACAAATATTAACTTTATTTAGCCACACAGAAACCCTGTTCTAGTCTAAAACAGAAAAGAAGCTTAAAGGGCCTGAAATAAAGTCCTTATTTAAACTAGAAACATTTTGACCAACTGAACCATTTGATGCTGAGAAAAATAATTCAATCAATAAATAATCTTAAATGTAAATTGATCTGAAACATTAACACAGCAGCACCAATATATTTAACACTTTATTTTTGAAGAGATAGATAAAAACATTGTGTTGATTTTTATTTTTCTAAATGATCTATAGTTTATTTATGATGTCATAAAGTGCAGCTGTTTTCCTGCATTACCTGCTGTCTTTATGTCAAATACTAAACAACACCAACTAAACAACAGGCAGACGTAAAAATCAAGTTATATGGAAAATAAAGACACGTCATCAAAATGTCTAGAATAGTTCATAAAGAATGACAGTATTAGCATGAGCTAAGGAGTCTATAGGCAGCGATGATCCTGGTGTTAGGGAACAGGCAGCGCTTGCAGCCCCTCCGCGTGCCCCCTGTCACCTAGCAACCAGAGCCCACACCACCCCTCCCCTTTCCCTCATACTCACGCAGCCGCGTGTGACAGCAGACGGGAACGCGCGGCTGCAGGAACGAAGATTCACTGTTTCAGGCTGTAAACTCTGTGACTGAACAGACAATAGGAACCGAACAGAGGCGCAGGTTTTTTTCCAAGCACTGAGCCGCTGTCACCACGTTAAATGTGCGCACCGGACAATCGCCCATATTGCCTGTGACTAAAACCGCCACTACTACGCGCCCCCCCTGGCATCGCTCCGCGCCCCCCACTATTTGAGAAGCACTGGTTTAAAGTCATAAGTATGCGTGTGTGAACAATATCTGTATTGTGTGCATGTTTTGTGTACATGTTGACATGTGGACATCTTTGCAGCTAACAGGTGTGTTTATAACATCTGAGTGTGTGTGTGGACAGGCCCCGCCCTTTGAGATTTACATTACACTTGAACCTTACCGTAATGATAAACATCCAGTAAAGTTGTTGCTTTAGGCTGCTTCATGGTTCTACCCCCCCTCCTATTATCACCCTCCTATCCCCCCTCCTCTCTAACATCCCTCTCTCTTCTTCCCTCCTTTCCTTTTCCGTCCGGTCCAGCACCAAAGATTTTCAAACATGATGGAATCTAATAAAGTTTGGCCTCAACTACAAAAGGGGTTTATTCAGACATTCCTCTGGTTTGTCATAGATTCATAACCCCTGTTGTTAAAGCAAAATATGTTCAACACAAGAGGCCTTCAGCTCTCATCTGTTTGCCCAGCTGTTGGACAGGACAAGTAAAAAAAAAAATAAATAAAAAAAGACATGAATTCTCCAGAAACATCCAGAAACAGCTCTGAGCAGCAGCCATGAAGGGACTGAGAACAGACGGACATCAAAGCAGAATCCAAGCAGCACCTTCATCCTGATGAAGCTCCGCCCTCTGACCTTCAGCAGTCATCTCCAGGCTCCGCCCCTAGTCTGCATCTGCTCCCTCCATTCTCTCTCTGCGACGGGTGGTCCAGCTGCAGGTGGAGGACTGCATCATCCAGCTGAAGAAGAGGAGGAGCTTCTGCTGCCTCAAAGAGGAAGGTGGAGGAGGTGAGAGGCTGCACTGGAGCTTTGGACCAAACCCTGTGATGGACTCACAACATCTCCAGGCTGTTGGAGGTGCTGCAGTGTGGTCCTTCTCTGCACCGTCAGCTGCAGAGCTTCAGAGCTGCTTCTTCTCAGCTTCATCCAGGGGATGGAAAAGGACCACAGCAGTCTACAGTTTCCTGTGGTGGAGCGGTCGTCACACTGAAGAAAGTGTTGATGGTTTGATTCCAGATGAAAGCTCCTCCTTCCTCACACCGAGGTTTCTGCTCACAGACTGCATTGTTCCTTTGAACTTGTTAGAAGCTGCATGGACTGACTTGAAGGTTTTACTTTAACTCATGTTTATACAGTGGTAATATGTTATCTTGCTGTTTAATAATTTATGTCTTTATTGTTGAAAATATGTGATTTATGGTTTTGTTTTGACTTTTTATTTTTTAAATTGATTTATTCATTCATTCATTCAAAATGAATGATATATATAAAAAACTAAAATGTTTTTGTTTTGGTTTTCATTTACTTTCATGTTTCTTCTCCATGTATTTTAACATGTTTAAGACTTTCAAATCCAGTTTATTCATTTTAAACAGTTTTATCTTAATGAAGAGGCAAATATAATAAGTAATGAATCGAGTCACAGATATTTGATTGAATTTCAGTCAGACATCTCATGCAGTAAGACATTTATTTTCAGATTCTTTTAGTCTGGCATAAGGCTCCGTTCAATTACAGGAGACAAGATCTCCATAAAACTTTGGGGTAATAAACTACGTGTGGAGACAAATGAGGAATCTACATCGAGATGCTTGGCCCGGGTTGCAGATCTGGAAGCTCATGGTCGTCGATGGAATCTGAGGCTGTATGGCTTTCCTGAGGCTGAAAAGGAAAAGGAGGTGATCAACATTTGCCAGCATGTTTTGGCCTCAGAAAAAGGAAAGTATCATGATGCTGTTGATGTCGCTCATCGGATGGGAAAAAAACGCCAGGAGGACCTGAGACTTCGAGGCGTTCTTATCAGATTCATCTCTCGGCTCCTGAAGGAGGAGGTTTGGAGAGCGGCCAAGAAGAACGGGTTTCTCCAAGCTAAAGGCCTGCGCTTCAACAAGGACTTAACAAAAGAGGACAGGGAGAATCGGCAGAAGCTGTGGCCCAAAATCAGGAAGGCAAGGAGGGAAAGGCGGCTTACTTTATGGGAGGCTGCAGATTTATTAATGGGTCAGAAGTTCACAAATGAAGATATAAAAAGAAAAAAAAGAAGGGGAAAAAAAGAGTAATTCTTTTTTTGTCTTTTTTGTTGTTTTTCTCAACCATGTGAGGAGTTCTGTGTGTTCTCTGCATTCTCAGGAACCCCCCCCCCCCTCTCTCAAATCCCTTTTCAGTTTATATTTGAGATGATTCTTCTTGTTTTGTTTTTGTTGGGGGGTTGGATGGTGGGAGGGTTTCGCAAAGGGAGGAAGAAGAAAGGGCAGGAGAGATTAAAAAAAACTCAGGAGTTCAACATTTTTGTGAACTAAAGCTGCTAAAATTGATTCATTATTGCTGTTCTCGATATTGCACTATTTGTTAAATAGTCTTACAATTTTTATAAAACAAAACCTGTTTTCTGTTCTGGTTCATCTGTTTACTCTATCTTCTGTTTCTTTTAATGCCAGGGAACTATGCAATAATGTTAAAACCAAAGCTTTATTTCTTTTTGCTAAGCAATTTCACTCAGATCTCTGTTATTTATAAGAGTCTGTCTCATTCTATTATGGATGAAGCCAAATTCTGGAAGCGTCAGTGGGGCAAATCTTTATGGATTTCAATTCAATTCAATTTTATTTGTATAGCTCAAATTCACAACAACAGTCGTCTCGATGGGCTTCCTATCGGTGATTGAAAAAGTGAAACATGAAAACAAAAGGATCATGAACACATAGAGTTCAATAGGAAAATACTAAAATGAACTAACAAACTGACTAAGCTATACTGGCATCCCTGTCCTTAGACCCCCCCTTCGTGGTAAGGAAAAACTCCTAAAAAACCGGATTCCGGAAAAAAAAACGAAGAAACCTCAGGGGTGCCCACATGAAGGAGGGATCCTCCCCCAGGACGGACAGGCGATTTACCAGAACTCATAGAGAAGAATTAAATTATCTAACTCTACAACTACATATATAAAGTCCAGCAGAAGAGCTTCATCCAGCCGTGGTTGGGGGGACAGTCAGGGGCAGAGACGAGGTACACGGTCAGGTACAGGAGCATGGATGAGCCAACTGGAGTCTGGAAGCACTCCCACTCCCCAGGAGGGAAGAGGAAAAGAGGGACAGTACATGAATGCAATGAACTGCACCAAACAGAGACATGGATAACTAAATGATAAATGATGATCAAGAATAGAGAAGAGAGGAAGGGCAGAAATAGATGAGAAAAGAAAAGAGGACAGAACCCCAGTGCACCATAGTTGCCCCCAGCTTCAACTTCTAGCAGCCTTTTAAAACAAATAGTTATTGTTAGTAAGTTTAATTTAAACAATTAACATTAAGTTAAATAATCTCTGAATACTAACTAGTCTGACAATAAGCCTGTCCAAAGAGGAATGTTTTCAGTCTAACTTTGAATGTAGAAACCGAATCTGCCTCTCTTACATGAGCTGGGAGTTTATTCCATAAAACAGGGGCTTGGTGGCTAAACGCTCTACCTCCAACCGTACTTTTACTAATTCTAGGAACCACAAGCAGTCCTGCATTTTGCGAGCGAAGTGTTCTGATTGGATGGTAAGGGACTATGAGGTCATTAATATAGGACGGGGCCATTCCATGTAACGCCTTATAGGTTAACAGGAGGATCTTGAACTTAATTCTAGAATCAACTGGGAGCCAATGGAGGGAAACTAACACAGGAGTGATGTGATCTCTTCTGCTAGTTCCTGCTAACAATCTAGCTGCTGCGTTCTGAACAAGCTGGAGACTTCTTAAGGAACTCTTAGGACACGCTGCTAACAAGGAGTTACAGTAATCCAGCCTCGACGTAACAAATACATGGATGAGTTTTTCAGCATCACTCTTAGAAAGTATATTTCTGATCTTAGCAATGTTCCGTAAGTGAAAAAATGCGGTTCTACACGCCTGAGATATGTGAGCCTTAAATGATAAATCCTGGTCAAATAAAACCCCAAGGTTTCTAACTGTGGAATTGGGGGCTATACTTACACCATCCAGGGAGACTATCTGAGCAGACAGAGCATCTCTCAGGTTTTTAGGACCTAGTACAATGACCTCAGTTTTTTCTGGGTTCAAGAGGAGGTAATTAATTGTCATCCAGGTCTTGATGTCTCTGATGCAGGCATTCAGTTTCTCAATATTGTCATTCTGATCAGGTTTCATGGATAAATACAACTGAGTATCATCGGCATAACAATGAAAATTAATGCTGTGTTTCCTGCTTATGTTTCCTAGGGGTAGCATATAAAGTATAAACAGGATGGGTCCTAAGACTGAGCCCTGTGGGACTCCATAGCTAACTCAAGTGCACTGAGAGGAATATCCATTTACAATAACAAACTAATATCTATCAGATAGATAGGATTTAAACCACTGGAGGGCAGATCCTCTGATCCCTATGTCATGCTCTAATCTATGGAGTATAGTGTCAAAGGCTGCACTGAGGTCTAACAGGACCAGAATAGAAAGTAGTCCCGTCTCTGAGGCCAATAACAAGTCATTAGAGACTCTAACTCAGGGGTGTCCAAAGTTTTTTTGGTGAGGGCCAAATACAGAAAAATGAGCAAAGGTCCGGGCCGCACACAAGAGGTGACATATTGACACATGATTACTGTGTATTTCTAACTCACCTATAATGTGAAGAACATTGCTCTCAGTGGAGCAGTGATGCTGATCTGTGCCACATAAAACAAGCGCACGTATAAATGAAACATTCACTCAGACAATGAAACCTCATTCCAACCAGGCAGTTCAGAGCGGGTTTATTGAGCAGCTGAAGCAGCAGATCTTTACATACGTAGCTGTTAGTGTGGTTGACTGGCAGAGTGCACGATTTTGTAGATTATAAAGAGTCGACTGTTTTCTCAGAAAAGTAGACCAAAAAAAAAGGGCTTATGGGTGACCAACGAGGACAATTTAACATTAAATGCACACAATTTAAAAAGCTTCATTCTACAATTACACTCTGTGACAAAATATGCAGCCATGAACAAAAAAAATTCCAAAAACAAAACAAGTTATTTTTTACATAAAGGAAATACTTTTTCACAGTTCAGAATGGTTTTCCCCACCGTGTTTGAAATCTCCGACACCAGTGCTTCTCAATTATTTTTTGCCAGGCCCCCCATAGGAAATAGAAAATATTTCGCGCCCCCCTACTCCCCCCCCACACACACACACACACACATACACACAAACTCGCATGGTGATAATATATTAGTTTAGTATCTATAAAAATGGTGTAATTATACCTAAAATTGTATATTTTAACATTAACAAAAGAAAAAATCAATATAAATCCACTTTCAACAAATATTAACTTTATTTTGCCACAGAAACCCTGTTATAGTTTTAACCAGAAAAGAAGCTTAAAGTGCCTGAAATAAAAAAATCTTTCAGACTTTATTTAAACTAGAAACATTTTGACCAACTGAACCATTTGATGCTGAGAAAAATAATTCAATTAATAAATAATATTAAATGTAAATTGATCTGAAACATTAACAGCACCAATATATTTAATGTTTTTTGTCTGAAGAAATAGATAAAAACATTTTGCTGATTTTTTTTTTCTAAATGATGATTGTTTATTTATGATCTCATAAAGTGCAGCTGTTTTCCTGCATTACTGCTGTCTTTCTGTCAAATACTGACACCTACTAAACAGGCAGACAAAAAAAAAACATTGATGGAAAATAAAGACACTTTATTAAAATGTCTACAATAGTTCATAAAGAATGACTTTGTTAGCATGAGCTGAGGAATCTAAAGGCAGCGAGGATCCTGGTGTTGCGCAACAGGCAGCGCTAGCAGTGATACGCGTGCCCCGATTCCCCTCCCCTTTTCTTCTCACTCGTGCAGCCGTGTGTAACAGGAGACGGGAGAAGCTGCACGAACGGTTTCAGGCTGTTTCAGGCGCGCCTCACTATTTGAGAAGCACTGTTCTACACTCACTTGCTTTCTTGCATTTCTTCAGTGCTGCCATTTCTGTGTAAATATCCTTCTTTACTTAATTTCGTTCAGTGGAGAAGCACCTTTCTGTGACTGACTCCATCTAGTGTTGAACCTGAGAAGGGCAACAGTTGAGCTCAAGCGGGCCATATTCAATTGTATTTTCAAAATTTGCTGCGGGCCAATAAAAATAGACCTGCGGGCCGCAGTTTGGACACCCCTGCTCTAACTAGTGCAGTTTCCGTGCTGTGGTGGGGTCTAAACCCCGACTGAAAGTCTTCAAAGTGGCTGTTGTCCTGTAGGTGGCAGTAAAGCTGCTTAACTACAACTCTTTCTAGGATTTTAGAAATAAAGGGCAGGTTTGATATCGGTCTATAGTTGGCCAAGTTGTTAGGATCCAAACTGGGCTTTTTCAGAAGAGGTTTAACAACTGCATATTTAAAAGACTGTGGCACGTAACCCGTTTCCAGAGAGGTATTTATCATTGTTAATATGGAATCATTAATTAGGGGAAAAGTTTCTTTAGAAAGTCTAGTGGGAATTGGGTCTAACAGACACGTTGAGGATTAGGAGGACGTGATAATTGATGTTATTTCCGCTTGATCCACAATAGTGAAGCAGTCTAATGTTACAGAGGTTTCTAAGGATGCCTCCACTTCTACTGCTTCAGCCTGCTCTGGGCTGATAGTAGGAATAACTTGATTTAACTTATGTCTAATATTTGAGATTTTACCATCGAAAAATGTAAGAAAATCATCAGAGCTGAGAGAAACAGGAACATGTGGTTCTACTGAGCTCTGACTGCGAGTTAATTTAGCAATAGTGCTAAAAAGAAATCTGGGATTGTTTCCATTCTCTGATATTAAGGTTGAATAGTTCTGGCTTCTAGCTCTACGCAGAGCTTTTTTTATTATTTAATAGGCTAAGTTTCCAGATATTCAGAGACTGCTCTGAACCGGAGCGGCGCCATTCTCTTTCCAACTTACGTGTTTCTTGTTTAAGAGAACGTGTTTCAGCGTTAAACCACGGTGCTACTCGGTTTTGTCTAACAAACTTAGGTTTCAAGGGGGTATCAACATCGAGTGTACTCCTGAGGGTTTGTAAGGCATCATTAACAAAGTGGTCATTTATACTAGGACTGATGCTATGGGAGCTGGTCTCAGAGTATTTGCTCAGAATGTCACTAAGTACTGGCTGAACTGTGAGTTTAAACTCAGACACAGAACAGTCAGTTAAGGTTCTTCTAAGTTGTTTCTTATTCACTAGGGCAGTATCATGTTCTAAAGTAAGCTGGAAGGTAATCAGAAAGTGATCAGAAATGATGGGGTTAAGAGGAAGGACACTCAGCTGGCTGATCTCTATACCATGGGTTAAAACAAGGTCCTGGGTGTGCTTGTGACAGTGAGTGGGTTCATTCACATTTTGGGTGAAACCAACATCATCTAATAAAGCTGCAAAAGCCTTTCCTAGACAGTCACTGGGGTCATCAACATGAATATTAAAATCCCCCAATATTATAATTTGATCAGAATCTAAAATAGTGGTCAATAGGAAGTCGGAAAACTCAGTTAAAAATTCTGAATAAGGGCCGGGGGGGGGGGGGTTTCGAGTCTTCCTGATTGGGTGATTTATAGACAATATTGTAACAATCCAGCCCAACCATCACTTGAGCGGGGTAGCAAAAGCTAAGCTGCTCATGAAGAGGCTTCTTTGGAGAACTGACCGTGCCCCATACACCATACAACCCCAGTCAGTCTCGTGCAGGAATACTCAGAATGAGAGGCAATATCTTCTTTTGAGCCAAGAGCCTGTTTATTCCATCAATCACAAATAGCCCCAACAACATGGAGGTTACTTCAGTTTACAACCCTCTGACTCGAGGTTTCTCCCTAAAGCTCCCCACTTCCCATGAGCCTTAAGGGCTGAAGGCGGGGCTAACCCCCAGGTTGCTACAATATGATGCTTTCAAATGAATTATAAGCATTTTTAACTTTAGGGCTGAGAAGTAAGCTAGACTGTGATATTACTGCCAAACCACCTCCTTTCCCTGAAATCCTGGATTTCTGATACTTAGCATAAGTGTGTGTGTGTGTGGGGGGGGGGGGGGGGGGGGGGGGGGATTGCTTCATTCAGTCTAACATAGTCATCCTGTTGGACCCAAAGTTCTGTTAAGGCTAGTCAGTGGCGGTTCTACCCTGAATTACTCTCCGGGCGAGACCCTCCCCAGGCGCCCCCCCATAGAAACACTTGACACACTGACATGTTTTGTTATTGAAATTAAGAAATTGATTTAAGAAAAATATGTTGATCAGAATTCTGCACTGCATTATGACAGTTATCAGAACATGAAAATAAAATACAATAAGTATGGCAAAAATACAGTTAGGTGGGAAAATATTTACTCAAATACAATATTGAATAAATAATATAAAATAAATATTATAAAGCACAAATCTTTTATCACACAAATAACACGCTAAAATAAGCTAAGAACAGAAAACACTGACTAAAACCTAACCTTTCTAGCCTTCCTTGATGCAAACTCTTCAATAACGTCATCATATGAAATCTACCCCCCCCCCCCTGAATGATTGATACTAACAACAGCAGGTTAGTGAGTCACTCGTGAGACATCGGTGACCTCAGGTATGATTTGAACCACTGGAGTTTGGAAATTTAGGAAATTTAAATAGTCATGCTCTATATCAGGGGTCGGGAACCTATGGCTCACGAGCCACATATGGCTCTTTTGATGGTCACATGTGGCTCGCAGTCAAATCTTTAATTATACTTTTTTTTTTTTCATTAGACCAGTCTTTATCGTGCGCGATGCGATGCCAGAGGGGCGCGCAGTAGTAGCGGTGCTTGGAGAAAAAAATCTGCGCCACTATCAATTGACTAGTATCTATTATTTCACAGAGTTTGTAACAGCCGGAAACCTATTAATTGCCGTGCCTAAAACTGCGCGCTCCCGTCTCTGAGAAAGAACGCGCAGTTGCAGGGACGGGATGTGAGGAAGAAAGCAGAGGGGGGGGGGACAGGCAGCAGGTGAGTCGCGCAGGGATTGTAAAAACATAAAACTCGCTGCCCGTCATTCACTGCAGTGTGTGAGTGTTTGTTTGTCTCCACGTCTACATGTGAGTCTTCGTCACATCTACAGAACATTCAGACCTACGATCACGTTTAAAGTCTCAACGCCTGCATGAAGCTGAAACTCACCAGTTTCAACCAGACTAGACCATCAGCAAAACCACCACGAGAAATACTCATCATTTATTAGCAACAGCATAACGATGTTATTAAAAATAATCCACAGACTTATTGGACTCTAAAAGTGTTGAAATTACATCAAATGCTCACATTCACTTCTATTTTTAGTGTTAAACATATTGTTGCGGACTGAGTTGGGTCTGCTGTTGGGCCGCGTTAAAAGTTTTGGAGTTCATTGAACGCATCAAGCAGAGATCTGATTGGCTCTCAGTTCTGTCGCTCAGCCTGTTGTTAGGTAGTTTGGGGTTCAGCCATGGGCGGAATAAGGAAATAGGAGGGCTGTTGCGGGAGGGGGGTGGGTATAAATTTGGGAGAAGCGCTCTCGTCTCGGAGGGAGAGATTGATGAGTTGCTGAATTAATTGTTCGGCGTTTGTTAAGGTCTACAGTAACCAGAATAAAGAACCTTAAAAGAGGTTAAGTCTCCGTGCCTCAGTGTGGGAAAGGGACGCTACATTATTGTATGGCTCTTTCGAAATCACATTTAAAAATATGTGGCCTTTATGGCTCTCTTGGCCAAAAAGGTTCCCGACCCCTGCTCTATATCAATCTCTACTTCAGAGAAGAAGAATTAGCTCATGTTTGCTGTCTTTAATCCTTTGTCTGGTACATTTTAGTTAAGATCTGTTACATTATGTTTTGTCACCACAGAGTTGTAGTAAATGGTAAATATTCATCTTTAAAACTACCTACAGATTTATGCAAATTCGTTTGACTTATATTATAACCCAACATTCATAAATAAATAAAAAATAAACTTCATACATGCAGGCTCAAAATTAACCCCTAAATCCCTAGTTGAAAAACATTGTGAAAACGTTTAGGCTGCCACAAATGATTATTACAGTAATGACCAATCTGCAGTTATTTGCCCCATAAGCATGTTATGGCAGCAACAGCAACAGCAGCAGCAGCAACAGCAGCAGCAACAGCAACAGCTACCATCACAGCTCATTTAACATTATGAACTAATATACATCAGCAAAACACAACAAACCTTTGTGTTACTTTGTGTAACAGCAGAGCAGACAGACACATGAATCATAACTAATGTTGCAAGTTAAGCCAGAGCAAACGTTTAAGAAGAAAATCTTAAAAAATAAACAGTGATGTTATTTGCAACATTTGGGCCTACTTTAATTTTGGTCATCGACCAAAACAAAGTTTTCATCAGCAACGTTGTTGTTGCAGGGCATGTAGGATTAGAAAACATGCATCTAGCTGTGAGGACAAACCCTTTTCTTCATCTCTTTTCTCCTCTTCTTCTTTTCATTCTTTAGGCACCAGATGACTTTGACCTTTTTTGTCCATATTTCAGATGTTTTTTGCATTTAGCATAAATGTCCTCCCGAAGGCATCAAGTCCGTCGACTAAACCAACTGTCACCTTAGTGAAAACATTGTTTTATTATCCCATTTTTTATTTGAGCATTTCACACAAAAATAACCCAAAGCAAACCTAAAGCAAGATTTTTTTTTATACCTTTATTAGAATTTAGGTTATAGAATGTCACTGTACGACGGACTTTTAAAAAAGTTTTATAAAGTAGATTCCACCTCCCGCCCTTGTCCTCCGCCGCCCCCCTGTTCTTCCCACATTTCCAGCAGGAGTGCGTGCAGCTGCACCTAGGGGCGCCTATTCGCTACACGGCGGCGTTGTCGCAGTTTTTATTTGGTTTGGTGCATGCGCAAACGCGGCGCTGCTCCGTGCTGACCTCTCAGGCGGCACCCTTCACCCCGCGCCCCCTCCCTTCTCCTTCTCACACACATTTGCGTCTACTTCTCAACGACAGGAGGGAGCAGTGGCGGTTTTTGATATGGGCGAAGTGGGCGGTCGCCCAGGGCGGCACTTCATAGGGGGCGGCATTTGTCCGCCCCCTATGCGTTACACATAATGTGCTACCTACTTAATATATTCAAAGAGGAAACTTGGAGCTTTAAATTTGAAATTGCTTCAGCTGCCGACACTAAACACTTTTATTTTGACACACCAGACCCTTAACAATGTCTTCCTCCTATTTACTCTTCACACTTATGGTGCAAAAAAAAAAAATAAATAAAGATGAAAAAAAGATGAAATAACTCAGAGTGAAACAACGTAAAACAGGCACATGAAAAGGAATTAGGCAGAACAAACACCCGTGCTCAACCCAATTTCGACAAGAGCAGGCAATGGGGATTATTTCCCAGAATGCCTTGCTCCAACACAGCAGACGTGATCACCGCCCTCTGCTGCAAGACGCTTGCGGCCACACCTCTTTGAGGTAGTCTTTGGAACATACGGTAAGTCAAAAAACTCGAGAGGGGAGCGCAACTCACACTAACAGGTAATTGGGAGTCTTTTTCTATCTGACAATCAACTCTGAGCCGCAGCTGCGCCTCCCGTCAGAGAGACGGAGCCGCGTGTGTGAGAGGGGGGGGGAGGGGGGATGAGCGCAGACCAGTTTTTATGGATTGAGGTTTTTTTGGAGGATTTCTACTGTTGGTGTTGCACAAATTTAGGGAAATGCCAAATATTTTTGGAGTAATACCACTGATGAGTTCTATGATTTAGTCTTTAATGTTTTATAAGAACTAAACATATTAATCACAATAAGTTTTATTTTTTAGATCTAATCCCTCTGATATGTTTCACAAAGACACACACAGGACGTCACACACCAAGACATTATTGCTAAAAATGAAGCAGGAGTCCAGCTCTAAAAAAATGATAAAAGAGCAAAAAAGAATTATTTGATTTGTCATTTCCTATTAATATTTCCAGGCTTTCTTTGTTTTGTCCTGCAGCATGTTCATATTTGTATAATTTTGACAGAATATATTTCTATGGAGAGAAAAATATTACAAGTTATTTAGGGTTTAACTTGTGTTCCTGTTTTTATTCATATTTATGTTCAAAAAGTTTAGTTTAAAAGGTTTAAAAGTTTAGCTTTAGTGTGTTCAGTAAATGTTTATCTTCTTCGGCCCAAAACCTAAAGCATGTTTTTAACTTAGGCCCCCTGTGTGACTGAGTTTGACCCCCCTGTAATACGAGTCTAGAAAATTCATGCATTTTTTGTGTAAAATGGCTAAATAGAAGATAGGGAACACAACAGGATGTTGTCAAATTTTGTATGTGTGTGTGGGTGGGGGGGGGGGGGGGGCGCTGGTGGGGTTACTCGCCCAGGGAGTAAGTTAGTGTAGAACCGCCACTGGGAGGGAGCGCAGCTGCGGGGCAGGGGCACCGCCAGCTTTCAGGCTGTTAGAAACTCTGTGACATAAGTAAACCAATAGTGGTGCATAAAGTATTTTACAAGGCCTGAGCTGCCGGCGCCGCCCCCCTCCATTTTTGCGCCCCAGGCAATCGCCCGTATCACCCATGCCTAAAACCGCTACTGAGGCTAGTAAACTAAGGTTGTTATCAGTGATTAACTCATTGACTAAGAGGGACTTAGAGGAAATGGATCGAATGTTTAATAAACCACTTTTAATGACATAGTTCTGCTTGTGAGTACTGCTGTCAGTCACTGTAAGGTTTCTATGACGCGCTCCTTTTATTTGTCTTTAATCACATATAAAGAACATAGCTAAAGCTACGACCTGCTTGACTTTCCCTGCATGGGTTTTGCACCAGCATTACCCTAAGGGAGGCTTAGAGGAGCGGTTTACACTGCTGCTCTGCGCCCGGGTCTCGTCTCTGGGTTGTCAGGTTGACAGACTAAGGCTAGCAGAAATGTTTCTAGAACAACCGCTCCTCAATCCCTGAATCCCCTACAGCCTTTATCTCAACATTTACATTGACCATTATCACACATTTGATTGCATTTTCTCAGAAAAACAAGCACAACTTCATGTTTGTTTGTGTGTGAAATGATTCCAAAAAGCCATGTGTCATCCTGGAGGGACTGGTTTCTCATCAATGCAGACCACCAAGTTTCTCTGGTTTCTGACTATTTGGTGGCTGGTAGGCCTTTTGGGATTTTTGTCAGGGAAAGAAGCTCCAAATATTGGAAGACACCGATCTAAAAGTACTAGGACATCTGGAGAAAGCTCTAGTTCTGCTCCAACTCAGTCCAAAGCACTGAAGATAGATGGAGTTGGATTTGGGAGAGGACTGAGCTCATTCAAATGAAGAAAGAACAAGTCAACAGATGAAGAAGATTTCAGGAAGTTTCCCATTCAACAAGTTCAAGTTTCCAGAGAGCTAGTTTAGCATCCGTGTTCTGGACCAAACCACTGTCCCTCTGAAGGTCCAGACACAGAGAGGCCCAGAGTGACCTGCTGGATCAGAAGTGGAATGTGAGCTGTAGTGGTGTGTCTGCAGCTGGATGTGGAACACATGAGGGAGGGGTCAAAGGTCAATCTTTCTTCCAAACAAATGTTGTCAGTCTATTCTCCAACAATGCTCCAACATATTCAAAGGTTTTTGGTCCCAAATCCAGAGTGTAGCTGGTAGGATGTGATCATTTCAGCCTCAGATTTGGGATCTGTCATCTCTCTGCCGTGACACCGAGTGATGAGTTCATGCTCCAAAGCGGCCCGATCGCTGGCTTTAGGGAGTATTCCAAAAGCTTTCAATGATGCCGGGGAATGAACATTAGGAGATGACGGCTTGAAATGTCTGCAATTCATCAAACTCCAACATGAAGAAGATTTCAAATCAATCAAATCTGTTGATTTCCTGACAAACGTTGTTTTCTGGTCCCTGAATGTTTGATTGTTTTCAAATATGAAGAGTTTTTAAATTTCTGTTGAAATGTAAAGGTTCATTCAGAATTCCCCAGTGACCTCATGTTGGAGGAGGGGGTTCATGAGATAATGTTGGAGGCGGAGCTTGAACACACCGCTTCCTGTAACACATACTCAGGCTAAGTGGAGGAAAAGTTGGGATTTCTTGTGTTTGTAAAGATCTGGAATGGTTTCTTCCCACAAAAAGCCCTTTTTCTGGTTTCCTGCAGATGAATTCTTTTCCTGCTGGGAGTTCTCATCTGGGTTTGCAGATTCTTAGTTGGAGGAAAACTTGGAGCAAATTCTTCCCAGAAAAAGGATATTTTTCTGGAGTGACTTGACATGAACAGAGTGAGTTTGGACTGAAAGGAGCAACAGGGAGGAGATGTATCAAGCTTGGATGTCATCTGGAGAAGAGATGGGGTATATTGTTCAAATGTATGACCATCAGATGTACTCATATTGAACTCTTACACAGTCTTGATACTGACAGCTTCCTCTTGGCAACCAGACGTTTCATTGCGCACAGAGGCCGTCCCCATGCATTCCTCACAGACTGTAGCACTAACTTTAAAGGAGGAGACAAGGAGTTAAAAGAAACCTTTGCAGCCATGAACTTGCACCTAAAGGAACAGCTGGGAGCTGGTTCACCCCTGAACTCCATAAAATCAAAAAGCCAAATGCCGCCAGTTGGAACGGCTGTGCAAAAAACTGGCTCTCCCGTTCATAAGGAAATCTACAATGAACAGATTCTACAATACAAGGACTTGGTTTCTAACACTAAAACGAACTACTTCACTGAACTGATTGATGCAAATAAGGGAAATTCCAAAATGCTGTTTTCTTTAATGGATAATGTTTTTAAACCCCGTAACAGTTTTCCCCCTAATTTTTATTCAGATGAGCACTGTAATTCCCTTCAGTTATTCCTTAACCAGAAAATTCTAGATATCCATCAGCATCTCCAGTCCTCCACCTCTCCTCCCATCCCGTCTGACTCCTTTTCTGTTACTCATATATTCACTTCCTTTCTCCTCCCTGATCCCAGTGAAATTTCCCGCTTCATCCATAAGTCCAAACCATCCACATGTTTGTTCGCTCCCCTTCCAACATCCCTGGTTAAATCCTGCCTTCCTTCTCTTCTTCCCTTCATTTGTGCTATTATCCACTCCTCATTGACATCAGGTATTGTCCCCTCACTCCTCAAGATCGCTGCCGTCAGACCCATCCTAAAAAAACCCGGCTCAGACCCCAATTCCTTTCATAATCTTCGTCCTATTTCTAACCTCCCCTTCATTTCAAAAATTCTTGAAAAAATAGTCGCCTCCCAACTTTCCCATCATCTCACCCAAAATGATCTTTTTGAACCCTTTCAATCTGGGTTCCGTCCCCTTCATAGCACAGAAACTGCCCTACTAAAAATCACAAATTACCTTCTTCTAGCAGCTGATTCTGGATCATCACCATCCTCATCCTCCTCGACTTGAGCGCAGCATTTGACACCATATCTCACTCCATCCTCCTCCACAGACTCTCAGCCCTCGGTATCGAGTCCACCCCCCTCCACTGGTTTCATTCTTATTTTTCAAGCCGCACTCAGTTTATTCAACTTAATTCTTTTAAATCCCAATCCTCACTCATTTCATCTGGTGTTCCTCAAGGTTCTGTTATCGGTCCCCTCCTCTTTATTACCTACCTGCTACCCCTTGGCAATATATTCCGTAAATTCAATATTGATTTTCATTGTTTCGCAGATGACACTCAGCTCTATCTGTCCAGTAAACCCAATTCTTCTATTCCACCTGCCTCCCTCTCCTCCTGCCTGTCTGAAATAAAAACCTGGTTCACCCTAAACTTCCTCAAACTTAACAGTGATAAAACCGAATTACTCCTTGTAGGTTCCAAATCCACCCTTTCCAAAGTTTCTAAGTTTACCCTTTCCATCGATTCCTCTCCAGTTTTCCCCTCCCCTCAAGTAAAGAGTCTGGGTGTCATCCTTGATAGTACATTATCATTTCAATTCCACATCAATAGCATTCCTCGGTCAGGCTACCTTCATCTACGCAATATTAACTGACTCCGCCCCTCCCTCACCATCCACTCCGCCTCCATTTTAGTTCATAGTCTGGTCACTTCTCGTCTAGACTATTGTATTGCTCTTCTCTTTGGTCTTCCCAACAAAACTCTAAATAAGCTTCAATTGGTCCAGAATTCAGCTGCCCGCATCGTCACCAGAACCCCCTCCTTCCATCACATCACTCCTGTTCTCCAGCAGTTGCACTGGCTTCCAGTAGCCTTTAGGATTAAGTTCAAGCTCCTTCTCTACACTTTCAAAGCCCTCCATAGCCTGGCTTCCTCCTATCTCTCTAATCTCCTCCATGTCAACACTCCCTCTCGCTCTCTTCGGTCTTCTTCCTCCCTTCAGCTCTCTGTCCCTCCAGCCCAATTGGTCACCATGGGGAGCCGTGCCTTCAGTCGCTCTGTTCCCCAACTCTGGAACTCTCTCCCCCCAGACCTCCGTAACACTGACTCCTTTCTGATCTTTAAATCCAGACTAAAAACCTATCTGTTTAAGCTTGCATTTCCGGAACACAATTTCTCATTCTCTGTCAGCTGATTTTACTAATGAATCCAAATTATTTTTGTTTTTAACATGTTGTGATTTTATTATGTTTTACCTCTAACTTTGTACGGTGACCTTGGGTGTTTTGAAAGGCGCTTTTAAATAAAATGTATTATTATTATTATTAAAATTCAGTATTTTCTATAAAATATTACTGTTAGAATTACAGTATAGCCCAGCAAATTTACAAAATTTATCTGTGGGTTTTATCATAAAATAACTTTAAATGACAGCTTATTTACTTCAATCAAAACATTAAAGCATGTAATATTTACGGTGTGCCTGTAAAGTTGTTTACATAATCAATGTATTTTTTACATGTTTATACTAGAAACCACAGCTGCCAGTTTTTTACCGTAAAAACTACGGAATTTCTTTTACAGTGTGGGCTCCAAATACCTGTGAAAGTCTCCACTTCCTGGCTTTTGATCTTGACCCAAGTGTGGTCCACATATCTGAACCAGTGGCTTGGAGTAATACATGGGAAAGAGTCCAGGGCTCTTCTCTCGACTTCTTCCATGTACAAATTGGCCACAATGGGTGAGATTGGAGAGCCCATAGCACAGCCGTGCCTCTGCCTGTAGAAGTTTCCCCTGAATTGGAAATTTGTGGAGTTGAGGCACACTTCCAGCAGTTCGCAGATGTGGTCTGGTGTCAGATTTGTTCTGTCTTGTAGCTGAGAATCCTGCAGTAATCTCTTCCTCACTGAAATCACTGCCTCCGTGGTGGGAATGCAGGTGAAGAGGGAAGTTACGTCGTAAAACACCATCGTCTCGTCAGAATCCAGCTAAAGATGTTTGACTTTGTTTGCTAGATCTTGTGAATTCCTAACATGATGCTCTGTGTTGCCAACTAGAGGGGCCAAAATAGTAGCCAGGTGTTTAGCCATGTTGTAAGTTATTGAGTCAATGCTGCTGACAATGGGTCTCAGTGGTATTCCTTCCTTGTGGATTTTTGGGAGGCCATAAATGCATGGAGTGCAGTGACATGCGTTGAGTTTGATGCCTGGTGTGGCACTGACTCCTTTGGAGTCAGATTTACAATTGCAAGAACTGAATATTTCAGCATTTATCTAACAGCAGCTAACAGCTTATAAAATACACACAAAAACATATTTGTCCTACATAGAATTTGTCTTGTATAGACATAGAACACAAATATTGTGTATAAATTATTCATGTACTGTAAACAAATTAAAGTATACAGATGTGTTCAGCACACATTTGACTCTCAGTATTTATTTCTGGTATTTTTCCGACTTCAAATCTGGAGCTTTAATCAGTTATCAAATGTTGTCTGTGAAAAATGATCATAACGATAAAATAAATGATTTTACTTACATTTGTATCCACTTACTCCCATGTTATTTGTAAAAAACAAACATTGAAAAACGTGTTTGGCCTTAGTTTTTGAGTCCATGTGTTGATCCCTCTCCACAAAAATCTCTATGATCTGCTGGAAAAGTCTTCTTTATTTTTCTTTATTTTATGAGACAGGCGTTATTAGTCTGTTTTGCTACAAAGCAGCTGTCAGCTCATGTCTGCCCCCTGCTGGGGACTCCAGGTGAGGCATGCCTCACCTGGAGTCATTTCTCCAGGCCTATAAGCAGTGTTTCCACCGCACGTCTGTGTATACTATTGAGCCCTACCGCCAGAAGTGAGGCACAGCGCTCTCCCAGAGATTCAGCTCCGTCTGTGATCGCGCAACACTCAAATTCTGCAATTTTAACATCAGAAACTGTGGAAAATGTGCTGATTTGACTGAAAATGTACATTTAACATAGATCCATGGAAAATAATATTTACTTAATTTACATTTTTCTATTTTATCACGATCATGACAGGTGAGGCTCTGCCTCCCTTGCCTCACCTGACCGCACATCACTGATGGAGTGGTATTACCCGGGTACAGTCTGTAATAAAGAGGCTTGTCGATGACTTTATCTCTCTCCAGTCTTTGTAGGCAGTCTATAACCATTTTCTTGTAGCCGCTGGTTGGGTCTCTTCTCAGTGCTTCATATGTGGTGGTGTCACTGGGTAGGTTGGTAACTTTGGCTTCATAGTCCGCCGCATTCAGGATCACAGTACATCTCCCCTTATCCGCTGGTAAAATGTTGATACTGTGGTCCTTCTCCAGGGCTGTCAAGGCCTTTCTTTCATTTGAGGAAAGATTAGAAGGTGGTGGTTTGGCACTGGACAGTGCAGCCAAAATTTTGAGTCGTAATTCTTCAGCTTGAGATCCAGTCAGATTGTTTCTTTTCTCTCAATAAGAATGGTGGTCTCAGGTTTATTCTTCCATCCATCTACGGCAGTGTTTTGAAACCAAAACAAACCAACCAGTTCCACCTGAGTCGTTAACCGCTGAAAGATATGACCAACTTGGAGAGTGAGTCACTGGCTCCCCAACCCCCAGCTGAGGACAAAGGACTACTAACGACCCGAAACCAGTTAGGCTAAGTGGACAATACCTCCAGTTTCAGGTCTGACTCCTCCCCCATGAGCGCATATATACCAGCTCTTAGACCAGCTAATTCAGAATTGACAAAGCCTCTTGGATAAGAGGCGAAACGTCTTCTAACTTTAAAAAACAAGTCCAGATGACATCCCCTAAACCTACTACAATGGAACCAACCTGGATGAATGAGAGTCTTCATAGACATTTCTTCTCTTTGTCATGAGTTGGGATCCTAAAATTGGTGTCATACATTTTCTTTTCCACCTCATATGGAGCAGAAAACTGTGTCTATAGGCTGGAACCAGGCAAAGGCAACAACAGCAACACTTCCTCACCTGCACCTGTTGTTGTTTGTGTGTTGATCCACAAACACATGCTGCGAAGAGGAACCTGCAGTGAAGGCAGCCATGTTGGAGCCTCACACATGTTCTCATTAGGATCAAATGAACCAGTGTGTTTGAGACTGAAAGAAAGACTGAAGGACAAAGAAATATGAAGATTCATTAAGGATCAAATCCAGACTTTATTCATGTCTTCAGACAAAAAAGCTGCAGACATTTTACAGACACAATTGAGGTTTATCAACATTTTTCTGAGCAGAAGATGCAGTTCTGGATACAGCCAGAAGGTGTCGCCCTTCTCATTTCAGATACAAGTTCAAACTACAGACCTGGGGGGTATTCCAGGAAGCATGTTTAAACTAGCCTGACTTTAAGCCTGAACTCTGGCTGAAATCCGCCTGAACTTGCTTACTCTGGGTATGTTGGTTCCAGAAGACCGGATATGAGTTGGCGTAATTACGCTCGACTTGGTAACCCTGGGTTAATGCACGTCATGTACATGAAGACATTCTCAATAGAGCGCCGATTTCTGGAGTCACCATGGAAACGCATGGAAAAAAAAAAAAAGAAAGCGCGACACTTGAGACGGAAGTGAGACGGAGTCTGAGATTTTAATGACGGCGTATGAAGATTATACGTCCAACAAAAAAGTAACACGGCTGCATCATCAAAAAAAAGAATTTCTGCTTGGAGAAAATCAACAGACAAAGTAAAACCATGAGTTTCTCATCTTGCTTCCATTTTCCTTGTGACGCATATATATATATATATATATATATTGAACTCTCATATGTCTAAGTTTGAGCCGGTGAATATGCTAATTTTTATAACAATAAAAAGGACGGTAAAAAATGCACGGAGTGCAAAAATTAATTAAAGAATTTCCCATCATTGTACTTGCAGAATAGGAGTGTAGAGAGTGTAACAAAAAATGATTTACCTTAACTGAAGCAAATAATTAAGTTAGATCAAAGTAAACAAGTTTATTTTTCCAACATCCATATGTGGTCTTATCACTCTCTCACTGTGGAAAAAGTATTATCTGAGCTTCTTCATCCACTAAATCATCTTCAAATGGACACGCCATGCTGCTTCACCTCTCTGAAAACAAACTAACCTTCAACTAAACCTGCTCCAGACCAGGTTATGTTCAGAGCATGAGTTGCCGTGGCAACTTGACCTACCCTGAAACATACCTCCATTTCTGGAACCAAAAGCTGAGGTTATCAACTTCCTTAGCCTCAAACTTACCGTGGGAGCTAGCATAACCTGCTTTCTGGAATACCCCCCTGACTGATTTGGTTTGTTTTTTGTTATTTTAGCCATCATCTATGAAGACATCAGAACTATGATTACAGAAAAAACATCAAAAATGTTTCACAAACTTATTTTAATAAATAGAAAAAGTATAATTTCTGTCTATTGGAAGTCATTTGAAGTGAAGCTGTGAAAGTGACCACATTTGTTCAACAACCTCATAGCAACAAGAAACAAAGCAGATTTCTCTCCAAAGAAGTTTTTTTCCGTTTTCCATCCAAACAAAGACAAACAGATGTTCTGTTTGGCAGAAATGTGTTTCCACCCAGAGGAACCTGCAGCAGCTGCTGATCCATCAGAAGATTCTGGACCTGCAGAGACTTCCCACACAGCTGCCTCTGCCTCCAAAGAAGCTGCTGATCTGCATGGAGAGAGAGAGAGCTCCAAGTCTCTGCAACCAAAGCAAAGAAGCAACCAGAGAACAGAAGCACAGAGCTGAAGCAAACATCCCAGAACGTTTGCTTTGGGAGTCCCACCTTCAGTTTGATCCGCTTCAAGACAAAGTCCCACATGAAAGAGATCAAAGTGAGCTAACCAAGCGCTTCATCCAAGAGAAGCAGCTCCAAAGCACAAAGACTCCGTCTGGTTGCAGGAACTCTGGGAAAGAAGGAGCCGGAGGAACTCCTGTGACGATGCTTTCAAAGACCTTGATGGACACATTCAATCAGATCAAAGAGGAGATTGAAAACCAGCAGAAACCAAAACCCAAGAAGAAATCTGGGATGCAGAGATTCCTTCAGTTTTTCCAAAGATCTGAAAGACAGAATTGATCCAAACTGGACTGATTTTGCTTCTTTTAGTTTTTCTACATTTAACAGAAACCAAAGTGGGAGGAGTCATCTTGATGAAGTCCATCAGAATCAGAATCCATCAGATTTTTTGATGGTCGTATAATCTTCATACGCCGCCATTTAAATCTGAGACTCCGTCTCACTGAAGTGTAGCGTGCTCTTTTTTTCTTCACGCGTTTCCATGGTGACTCCGGAAATCGGGGATCCATTGAGAATGTCTTTGTGTACTTGCTGTGCACGTGCATTAACCCAGGGTTACCAAGTCCAGCGTAATTACACTAACTCATATCCGGTCTTTTGGAACAGACATACCCAGAGTAAGCAAGTTCAGGCGGATTTCAGCCAGAGTTCAGGGTTAAAGTCAGGCTAGTTTAAACATGCTTTCTGGAATACCCCCCTGGTTATTTTAGTGGAGTTTTAACCACCAAATGTGGTGTTTTTTTGTGAAAAGAGTTCTGGATCTTCCCTCAACGTTGGAGTCTGGTCCTGCATTTGGGTCATCCTGATATACTGTAACAAAGCCTCTTTTCTGTGCTGCAGAATCAGCTGATTCAAGGTGATTACGTAATCACGTCCCTACTGTGCAGCGCTGCATCTCAGTGTGAGGCTGCTTTCTACACAAAAGAATCCACTGGGATTGTGTCAACGCTTGAATAGTTACTGGAATAAAAAGAATGTAAACACTGGAGATAAAGCCCCTGTGTCAAAGCACGTGTTTTTTTAGAACTTATGTCAGTAAGCTTAGACTTTATTTTGGTTAGAAAACTTTGTTCTCCATTTCAGAGCAACACAACATTGCTCCCAAGTGCATTTTTACCACACTCTGCTATATTTATAAAGATTGCGAGCAGAGAGAAAATGAACAGGACTACCAGCACTGTAAAACACAATGATCATATATCAATAGGCTGAAAGATTAAATTTCACTTCAATAATAAATTACGCAACACAAAGTGTAAAATTAATTAAAACACAACATTGTGCATTCTTATTTCCACTGTTCTTGATATTTGTAGTGAGAAGGCCATTTGATATATTTGGTTCTTTACTGCACTGTTTATATACATTGAAGTGAGTAAATTATTACAAAGACGCACTAGTATTTTTTAACATTTTATTTCAGTGTTCCAAATAACACTACATGCATCGCATCAGTCCACTCCATGAAGCAGTCGGGGAAGAAAAACCAGCTACACACACGTGTCAGGCAGTTAGCCAACTCCAGCTTCTATACTTAAATCAAGTAAAAAAAAATAGCTAGCACATTCACAGTATTAACAAGGAAATCGTACATTTCAAATTTACTTTTTATTTAAAGTAAATACAAAAACAAGTTGAAGTAATTACAGAAACATCTAAGCAACCTTTCTCCTCTTGGCTTCATCATGCGCTAGCATGCTAGCTCGTTAGCTTGCTAACTCGTCCAACTGGTGGTTAGCTTATTAAATAAACTGAAAAACAATCTTCAACTCACCACCAGGATATCTCTTTAAAGATAACTCTGTTTGAAAATCTTTAGAATACTCCTTCAGTGTTGATTTGTGCCAAGTTACTATTTCTGTATATGTTACAGAAACACACTGATGTCCTCTCATCTCACTGTGTCGTCACAGATGGAAAAAACCTTGAGAAATATGGAGTGATATCTCTGCCACCGCGTTGCACACAAAACTTTCTAAGTTGCAAGTGAAAATATTAAATATTTGCTTTTTAATAATTTTTCATTCTGCTTTACTTTTTTTGCTTTCAAAAACATGCATTTGCGTGCGTTGGGTCAAATCTCGCTTTTGTCCTATCTTTGATTTTGCTGACCACTTTGAGTGCAACTTGGCATGATATGACTGCCACTGCCAGCGCCAAAAAAGTTTTTGCATGCGTTGTGTGTCATCTCACTTTTTTCCTATCTTTGATTTTGCTGAGTTAAGTTTCAGTTTAGTATTCAGGTTTTCAGATTAGTTTGTCAACATTTTCAGGAACGAGGGAGAGATCTTTTAGCGGTAACGATGTCCCCAGCAGTAGAAAAAAACTCTCTCACTCGGGACAGAGGTTGCAGAAATGGAGAGATACCTCTTTGCCAATTTTGCAATATGCTTATAGCTGGTCTCATTGGTTCTTCCCAATTCAAGAGGGTTAGCATCAAGAGGGATGCATCCTGTTGCTCTGTATTTGGTAACCTTTACCTTCATCTCCAAAATAGCAGACTTATTTTCCAACAGCATCTGAAAGACTTTGCCAAACAGTTCAGTCATTACTAATTACAGACAATCCGGTGATAACGTTTTAAGTGCATTAGCAGATTAGATGTTTTACAGCGGCATACTCGATCTTCATGAAACATTGTCGGCACACGGTGTTCGACTTATCCAACTGTCTTTTCCCTTCATGGATGCTCACAACAAATCAAAGGTGTTCCGACACAGGAGAGCGTAAGGAGATGGGTGGGTCCTCAAGTTCTGGTATTGCGTCTGCATTAGCCATAGTGCTATAGTTGACATGCTAACTGTCCGTCACCTAATGGAGTCTTGGCAAAAAAATTGCAGTTAACATTAGTTCCGTCTCGGCGCAAAGTTAAAACATTTGGGGGGACAAAAACAAAAAAATAAATTAAATTTAAAAAACCGAAACGGTACAAAGGTGAACATCCCTATTACTTGACTTAACAAAGTATATACTGCAGTCACTACTTTGTGTTTTTATATATATCTATGTATATGTATGTATGTATATATATATATATATATATATATATATATATATACATATACACACACACATATATATATATATACATATATATATATACTGTACATATATATACATACATATATATATATATACATATATATTAGGCCTGCACAATATACCGCAAATTTATCGTTATCGCAATATCAAGCAGTGCAATATCCATATCGCAAAAGTCAGCAAAAATCGCAATAAATGGTTATCTTAAATGTGCTACAACAATCTTATGGCAGCTTGAAGTATTTAACGAATGAAATAGGTCCATTTATGCATTTGACCAATTGGATGGACCCTTTCACGTTGTTGACCAATCAGATAGAGGCATTCTGTTAGATGTTTGCCTCCTACGTCAACGAGGGTCATTTGGAGTATAATTTTTCAATTGTTGCAGTGAAATGGTAATGATGTTTTTGGTTGTTTACTATTTGTGTATATACCGCAAATTATATCGTTATCGGAACATTGATCACTCATATCGCATATCGCAAGTTTTGCTCATATTGTGCAGCCCTTATATATATATATATATAAATAAAGATGTATAAACAGCATTTCAACCATAATGAAGACATTCAAGAATTAGCTCTAATAACTAAAAACAAAAAAAATCATTTCTATTTGCAGGTACATCTAAAACAATTCATTTTGTGAAAAAGTTGTACATATTTTGTCAGCAGTAAAACTCTGTCTAATATCGCTACACAAAGATTTAAATGTATTGATTACTTTTACTTTACCCATTCCCCATTACTTTTTTTGCTTTTGATGTAGAGAAGATGAAAACCTAAAATGAATTCCTAGAAAGTAAGAATATCATATTCTAACAATAAATTTGTAGAAAACTTCATTTCTACACAATAAACCTTGTGCTATCTTAGATGACCCCACCCTTACTTTAATGTGTTATCCCTACCATGACAAAGGTGGAAAGATTTCATGTAATCCATGGACACCAGTGAAGATCACAAATCATTAAAGAAAAACGGTTTAGAGCACTGTCTAACTCCCAACGTTAAAGTGCCTAGGATAGCACAAGGGTTAAATATTAACTTATGCCTCCCTCTAATGAAGTTACTTCATCAATATGGTATGTATCGCCAAGTCTTGAGAGTTCTCATGTGTGTCTTGAGATAAGATATTTGATTACAACTTTTTTTTTTTTACATTTTTTACATAAAAAAGGCTTTCCTCCTGTGTGAGTTATCGTGTTTTTTAAGACAAGCCGCATGACGAAAGCTTGCATCACATTCTTTACAAGAAAAAGGCTATTCTCCTGTATGAATTCTCATGTGTGATTTGAGACCAGAACCATCACTAAAACTTTTAGCACATTCTTTACAAGAAAAAGGCCTTTCTCCTGTGTGAGTTCTCATGTGTGTTTGGAAATGATGTACATGTCTAAAACTTTTTTTACATTCTTTACAAAAAAAAAGGCATTTCACCTGTATGAATTCTCATGTGTCTTTTGAGATTAGACATTTTATTAAAACTTTTTTTACATTCTTTACAAAAAAAAGGCTTTCCTCCTGTGTGAGTTCTCATGTGTGTTTTGAGACTAGTTGCATGACGAAAACATGCATCACATTCATTACAAGAAAAGGGCTTTTCTCCTGTGTGAGTTCTCATGTGTATCTTCAGAGTAGATAATTGACTAAAACTTTTTTTACATTCTTTACAAGAAAAAGGCTTTTCTCCTGTGTGAGTTCTCATGTGTGTTTTGAGATTAGATATTTGATTAAAACTTTTTTTACATTTTATACATAAAAAAGGCTTTCCTCCTGTGTGAGTTATCATGTGTATTTTAAGACAAGCTGCATGACGAAAGCTTGTATCACATTCTTTACAAGAAAAAGGCTTCTCTCCTGTGTGAGTTCTCATGTGTGATTTGAGATTAGATATTTGACTGAAACTTTTTTTACATTCTTTACAAGAAAAAGGCTTTTCTCCTGTGTGAGTTCTCATGTGTGTTTTGAGATTAGATATTTGATTAAAACTTTTTTTACATTTTATACATAAAAAAGGCTTTCCTCCTGTGTGAGTTATCATGTGTATTTTAAGACAAGCTGCATGACGAAAGCTTGTATCACATTCTTTACAAGAAAAAGGCTTCTCTCCTGTGTGAGTTCTCATGTGTGATTTGAGATTAGATATTTGACTGAAACTTTTTTTACATTCTTTACAAGAAAAAGGCTTTTCTCCTGTGTGAGTTCTCATGTGTGTTTTGAGATAAAATACACGACTAAAGCTTTTATCACATTCTTTACAAGAAAAAGGCTTTTCTCCTGTGTGAGTTCTCATGTGTGTTTTGAGACTAGATACACGACTAAAGCTTTTATTACATTCTTTACAAGAAAGTCGCTTACCTTCTGCATGGATTCTTGTGTGAATTCTGAACTGAGATTTGTTACAAAAGCTTTTACCACATTCTTTACAGATATAACATCTTTCATCAGACCCAGTTTCCATGTAGTCAGACGGGTTAGTATTTATTCTTGAGTTTTTACTAGACCTGATAGAGGAAAATTTCTCTTCTTTTGTAGATTGTTTGTATTTCTTACCAAGATTTGTCTTCTTGGGATTTTTTCTAACATAAGAGTCACACTGAGCTGCTGACATGTGAGAGCTGTCCACAGTTTGGACATGACTTCTGTCTGTTCTCTTCCTCTGATCTCTGTTCTGTGGGTCTGTCTCTTCATCTGTAGTTGATGTTGATTCTTCATGTTGGTTTCCTTCTTCATCCTGACTATCAGTTACATTAAAGCTCTGCTGATTGTTTAGATCTGCTTCACTGTTTTCCTCTTCCTCATAAGTAGGAATCTCCACCAAGGTATCAGTCTCCTGCTTTAGATCAAGATGCTCTTCATCCTGACTGATGCAGAGTTCCTCCTGTTCCTCTTTCATCTGTGGAGGTTCTGGTTCCTCCAGTTCCTCTTTGGTCTGTGGACGTTCAGGTTCTTCCTGTTCCTCTCTGAAGTTCCTCTGCTGGATGCAGAGATATTCCTCTTCGGTCATCAAACACTGGGGGAGGGCTGCAGAAACACAAGTAGAGGCCCTTTTATATGCTATGGTGACTTTATGCATTGTTAAGTACCAATACAATTTTAAATAGACTCATTCAGAACATGCAAAATAAAAAAACTTATAGTGTTTTAAAATAAGTTTTTTGTTTTCTTTAGCACAACAGTATAAAACTGTCCTCTACACCTGCCCCTATAAGGAGAGCTGTTTCAGTCAATAACTTGTAGTCTGAAAAAGGTAAAGATAGAAAATAATAATTTTGATTTATCGATTTTTGATTTATTGATTTATTTCAAGCATTGTAGTCAAAGCAATAAAGAATTTACAAATTACAGTCATGTTGAAATGCATAGTTTAAAAAGACATAAAATAAAACAAGGCAAGGCAAATTTATTTATATAGCACATTTCATATACAGAGACAATTCAAAGTGCTTTACATAAAAAATTAAAAGAAACAATTAAAAACAAATAGAAAAAATGCGATCATTAAAATAAAATTAAAAGATAGTAAACAAGATTTGAATTTAAAACAAGCATAAATAAATAGTGTGGACATAAACTTTTGAATACATATTAATTAAATGCTGCTGAGAACAGGTGAGTTTTTAACCCGGATTTAAAGACACTGAGTGTTTCAGCAGATCTAATGTTTTCTGGAAGTCTATTCCAGATCTGTGGAGCATAGAAAGTGAATGCAGCTTCACCATGTTTAGTCCTGGCTCTAGGGACTGATAAAAGTCCGGATCCAAAAGAGTGGAGAGGTCTGGCTGGCACATACTGGGTCAGGAGGTCAGCCATGTATTTTGGTGCTAAACCATTTTAACAAAGTAATCAGTTTTTTAAACTAGTAACATGACTTTAAAGTCTATCCTCTGACAGACAGGTAGCCAGTGTAAAGACCTCAGAACTGGACTAATGTGGTCCACTTTCTTGGTCCTTGTGAGAACCCGAGCGGCAGAGTTCTGAATAAGCTGCAGTTTCCTGATGGATTTTTTTGGTAGTCCTGTAAACACACTGTTACAGTAATCAAGTCGACTGAAGATGAAAGCATGCACTAGTTTTTCCAGGTCCTGCTTAGACATCAGATCTGAGATGATAATAGGCTGATTTTGTGACTGCCTTAATGTGTTTATCAAAATTTAGGTCTGTGTCTATCAATACACCCAAGTTTTTGGCCTGGTTGGTAGTTTTTAGTTAAATAGATTGAAGCTCTATAATGACGTCCAACCTTTTTTCTTAAGCCCCAAAGACAATAACCTCAGTTTTGTATTTGTTTAGCTAAAGTATATTATGGCACATCCAGTCATTAATGTCCTCAATGCATTTACCAAGAGCCTGTACAGGTTCTCGGTCGCCTGGTGTCAGTCTAATATATATCTGTGTATCATCTGCATAACTATGGTAGCTAATGTTGTTGTTCTTTATCACTTGGGCCAGTGGGAGCATGTAGATGTTAAATAGAAGTGGTCCCAGGACGGAGCCTTGGGGTACTCCACATGTAATTTCTATTGAGTTAGAAGTGAAGTTACCAATGGACACAAAATATTTCCTGTTTTCTAAGTATGTTTTGAACCAGTTTAATACTGGCCCAGTGAGACCCACCCAGCTTCCAGTCGTCTGAGTAGTATTGCATGGTCGACTGTATCAAACGCAGCACTGAGGTCCAGTAGAACTAGCACTGACATATTCCCACTGTCTGTATTCAAACGTATGTCATTAATCACTTTGATCAGGGCCGTTTCAGTGCTGTGATTCTGTCTGAAGCCGGACTGAAAGACATCATAGCAGTTATTTTTTATTAGAAATTCATTTAGCTGATAGAAAACAGCTTTTTCAATGATCTTGCTTAAAAATGGCAGGTTTGATATCGGTCTATAGTTGTTCATTTGAGTTTTGTCTAGACTGTCCTTTTTTAGAAGAGGTTTAATTACAGCTGTTTTCAGTGGATCTGGGAAAACGCCAGATGTTAACGACAAGTTGACAGTCTGGAGCAGGTCTGGTTCCAATGTCTTTGAGACTTTTTTGAAAAAGCTTGTGGGTAGAATATCCAGACAGCAAGAGGAGGAGTTCAGTTGCGATAGAATGTCCAGCAGTTCTTTACTGTTTATGGGTTGAATTTGAGCAATTGGATTAATACTGGTTTCTAGTGGATAGGGTTCATATCTTGAACTTGTAGTTGATGAAACTATTGTTTGTCTAATGTTTTTGATTTTGTCCCTGAAGAATTTGGCAAAGTCATTACAGCCTTTGATGGAGTAAAATTCTGGTGCCACTGACACAGGGGGTTTTATCAACCTGTCGACTATATTAAATAGGACCCGAGCATTATGGGAGTTTTTGGTAATAATTTCCGAAAAATAGGACTTTCTTGCATTGCACAGTTGTAAATTATTTAAGTGAAGTTTCTCTTTATAAATGTCATAATCTACCTGTAGTTTAAAAACAAAACAAAAAGTCACTAAAATCACATTTGCTTTATTAAATACAGTGATTTTCTTTGTTTTTTTAAGGAAATGAAATTGCAGATAAGTAATTCATAAATGGTACAAACAGGTCTTCAATGTTATATAACTGTATACTCAAATGAAATCATGCTGAGATAAATAGGACCAATTTACTAGAAAGGGGACGGAGGGATTAACAGAAAATGTAGTTTTTTAATCACTGCGGTGATGAACCACCAGGGGGCGCGGTTAACCACCTTGCCTGTGGTGGTGTTGGTGGGTGTGTTTATGTTTGAGTGCTAGCCTGGAGGTGCTGCGGGCAGCGCAGACGGTAAAAATGTATCAAAATGGACGAGCTTGAAGATTTGATGTGAGAACTTGTAAAATAGAATGTGGCAAACCAAAAGTCTGCATCTGTGTGTAAAAATCTTCTGCTGTAAAGTTTGAGAAATAAAATCACAACTGACAAATTAAAGCTACAAGGAGCATTTAGCGGGCCCAAGCAAGTGCGACCACCTGGCACGGGCGACCGCCCCGCGAGCAACGCCCTGCTCGAGCCGTTTGGCGTCATTCTTCCTTCTGCTTTCTGGAGCTGCAAGCTACTGTAAACATGACAACAGCTTGTCGGTGGGGGGTGGGGGGCTGTAATCTGTTGTCTTTAAGGACAGAGATTTTTGCATATAGCATGAAAAAAAATTCTTCAACCGAAGCCTCGTTTAGACCTGCTCATTTTCTCATCAAGAAGACGGCATTTTCAGATTAAAGAGTTGTCAAACAAGCAATGATGATAATTACCAACACTGTACCTAAGGATGAGAAAAATGGAACTGATCTAATCTCCACTACAATGTCAGCTGGGTCAATATCACCATAAGGTGCCTTTGAGACTTTGAGATTTCCCACACAAAAATATGGGATTTTCCACTTAACTTCACATTTATTGTATTAGGTGGATGTTGTGCTGTTAGAAATTCATGTTAGTCAAGCTCCCACACTTTTTATAAATAAACAGCAAGCAGTTAATGCACTCATAAACAGGAAAAAATGTCAACCCTTTCATGGACAATTTCAAAGTAGATTAAATACATTATAATTAGATCGTGGATTATAATATTCATATTTTCAGAAAGCTACTTAGTCCCTTTGTCAAAACTGCGTATCAGCTAATGAGAAAAGTATTTGGATAGTAATGAAATTAGAGCAAACAATTTGTTTCTACACAAAATCAGCGAGTATTGCACTTTTTTTCTAAATAAAATCTAAGAACAAAGAAATCTGGTGAAAATTTCAACTGATACTACTTGGCCCATACGTATTCATAAAGGAATCACAAAGAGAGTTTTGCTGACTTTTGAAAATAAGATGTTTATTACATTAGAATAGGGAATTGTATTAGGCAAAGTACCTGCCAGTCATGGTATCAACAGTAGGGATGGGTATCGTTAAGGTTTTAACGTTACTACTACTCTTATCGATACTGCTTATCGATCCGGGATTTTAACGGTACTCTTATCGATACATTTTGAGGACGAAAAATAAATAAATAACAAATTAAGAACATAAAGTGTATTAGTTCCTCATTATGCAACAACATTGGGGTTTTTTTAACAAAACATTTTACTTTATACATGAGAATGTTCCAGACAGGATATTTATTTAATTATTTAATCTAATTATTTTTATTATTTATGAGTGTGATGTTTCCTTTGATCTTTTGTCTATTTTCCACAACCTTGAATAGACTTTTCTGTCTGTCAAACAGCAGAGTAAAGTTAAGTTAAATGATGGAAACAAATTCACTTTGATGCCACCTCCTTTCTATTTTGCTAACTCCATTTATTTTTCTTTAAATCCAGTAAACTCAATAAATGACGTTAATTTTACAGATGACAACTATCATTGGTTAATAATTATTATTAAGTATTAGGAAGCAGCTGATAGTTTGTCGCGGGTCTGGAATCATAACCGATGAATCTAAGCCCCGCCTCTCTACATGTTTGTTGTATGCTCCGCGTGCAAACCCCCCCCCCCCCCCCCCGCTGCCCCAGCGTAACAGCGCAACATGCGGTCATCGTAGTAGCAAGGTGACAGCATGGAAGGCAAACTTAATCAATTTTACGCAGAAACGGGTGTTCTTAGTCTAGGGCGCTCACGTGTCCCCTACGAGAACACCACTGACTGTGTGTGCGCTGCCTTGTCTTGTGTGTGCGCGCGCAGTGCATGCTGTATGAACAACAGCCCCGACCCCCGTGCACACAAATAGACAGACAGAGCTCTCCTCTTCAACGAGAATACAGAAATTAATATCATCATTAATTAACGGAAAATTGATTGACTTGGTAAGTTAAATATGGCAGATAGCGCTTATATCTTGTGGAATACACAAAAAAAATAACTAGTAACTTCTCCAGTACCGATAGCAGAACCGATCAGGTCAGATCTTAACGATACTGCGGTATTGAAGAATGTGGCCCCGGGGCTAGTTCAATACCGGGGCACGGTACCCAACCCTAATCAACAGATGTCATCTTGGAGACTTGGCCAGTGGAACTTGTTAACGCCATGGCGGTGCATACATTTAACTTTCACATTGTGCTCTTCAACATCTCTGATGACACATGGATATGCTTCATTGTCGTAATTAACAACACACCACTCTCCAATGTGGTTTACCTCAATCACTTCTGGTCTTCAAGGATTATCTGGTGTCTCTCCACATGCTTGGGACTCGCTGGAAGGACCTGGAACATTAGCTAGAGTGACCTCTTGAAGGTTAAAGCATGGACAATCCAAAATACCTTCCCCCCTTTTACACAGACATGAAATGTCTCTATATTTTATTTGCCCGGGTTTCAGACTGATAATTTGGTGGATTTTCATAGTGCCTTTTATGACATCTATTGCAGGTACCTCAGTCGTGGATTCAATATCACTCTCTGGGACATAGAGCAGCTCAATAGATGTCTCCAGGCTTATCAGCTTTTCATACAAGCTCTGGGCATCAGGAATGTCTCCTCCATGGTCTACAATCCGTCTGCTGACCTCTTGAGTGCTCCACCCACACCATCTGGTGCACCTTTGCCATGACAAGCCTCAAAGAAATTCCACGTTATTTGCTTTAACCCATACTTGTAGGGTTCTGTTGAGAGGGAGAAGAAATGTCCTTTTTGTCGATACTGTGTCGCAGGCCCATCGCTGCAAAAATGAAGGATGTTGACTTGTGGGTGTCATTCTCTCAGTATCTTCAGAACTGAATCAAGGTGGGCCCAGATGGCGAACAGGGTCATGTCTTCTGGAGGGTGATATGGAGCAGAAGGTGTGTGGTGCTTGTTCACCAGTGATGTAGAGCAACCCAGTGTGCAGACTGGCCTGCTTATGTGAACCTCCAAAATGCACAGATTGCATTTCTTCACTGTACTTGCACGAATAATTTTTGCTAAAAACCTATATGCAAGAGGGACTCATTGTGCTTCAAGCTACTCCTGAGCTTCCTGTAGGCATCAAACTACCATTTAATGTTGAAAACATGGCGCCTGAAAAGGAGCAGCCTCTCCTGGAAATCCTTGTTGAGGTCATATTCTGTAGTTTGTGTATCCCTTTTCACTGTGATTGTTGACACTTTCTCATCCTTTGTGATCTTCCTTGTTATCCACTGAGAAAAATTGATGTTTTCTTTCCCAGGAGTTTTCAGCATTGGATGACAAGTTAAGAAGCATTCACTGCATTCACCATAAGCACAGACTTTGGCTTTTGGTCGCTACAGACATTTCTTCAATGTTTCTTGAGGACAACAACCCATGACTCTGTAATGCATTGGCAATGAATTGTAAGTTCTCATGTTTTTTGCAAAGACATGTGTTACGATCAGAGGAGGAAGGGGTTACTATCCAAAAGGGTCTGAGGTGGCAAATGGAGGTGTATGAAATGTGGCCAATATGCTCAGAGACAAATCTCATATGCAAATTCTTCATTGTATCAGTAAGCAACCTCTTTTGCATCTTTTTCTTCAATCGTGTAACTGTTTGTTTGCGACCAGTCGTAAATCGACTAACATCGTCTGGAAGAAAAAATGTTGTAACATTCTTTCTAATCTCATTTCGGCTGATGCACTTCCTTCCACAGTAGGCAAGATCCATAGGATACTTTGTTCTCTTCTTAGAGTACCCAAAAGCAGTCTGGCCGTACTTTTGGAGCTTGTACTTCTTAACAATATTTCCACTAGCCACTTTTGCTATTAACTGCTTCTCTCTGTTTGTTTTTGCATATTCATATTTTCTTCTAATATCGTCAAGCAAGGATGTATGAAAAAGAAGAGCTGTTTTGATGGGTGAATTAACTTTTTTACGTACCAACAAAGCATTCACTTGTGTACGTGGTGATTTGGATGCAGTTTCTTTTTTGGCCCTATGGTACCTCTTCTTATATTTTTCAGTTTTAGTTTTCTCTTTTTCCAGCTGAGCCTCCAACATTTTGATCTGTTTTTTCAGTTTTCTTTTCAAACTCCTTCGAATGCTTTACCTTTGACGGCATTGTCTGAAACAAAACCATTTTATGAGGATTTTTATGTGGAAAAAAAATAGGATGTTAGTATTCAGTGTCATTTTATGAGGAAAAATCTGATGATAATTTTTATTCAAATAATTAGAACATTTCTAAGAGGTCTCATAACTTGTACTTCCAATGGTCTAACCTGGAGGGCCCTGACTCAAGCTGACTCTTAGGACTTTCAGCTCCTGTTGGGGAGTTGGGTGGTGTATCTGACTGTAGCAAAGCACTGGCCCTTTCTTTGGCTCTGGCTAGATGTTTCGCTTCTCTCCATTTCTTTCTTCTGGCCCTCTTCTCTCTTTCACTGAGCTCACTGACACCCTTCTTTCTTCCAGTTTCTCTGTCTTTTTTCCATTTGTCCCTTTCCTTCTCAAGATACTTTTTTTTCTTCTTTCTGGGTCAGCATCACAACGTTCCTGATATCTTCTTGCTATTTCAGCTCCTTTCGATCTCATACCTTGAGGAAGATTAAACATTGTCCTTCAAACACTTTATGTTTAAGTCCAAGTAAACTTGGCTAGCCTGATCAAATGAGGCTTGCTGATACACATGTAAATATATTTACTGATCTAAACTGTTATTTATTGTTATAAAATGTCAGTAGGACCTGTTACATTATGTAACATTATCAGCTTGTTGCCATAAACTATCAAAATGTCCTTCCTGTCATGAACCATGACCACCCTGCCAAAGAAGGCTTGCTGACAGGGTGGACAATGACAGGGTGGACATTTTTAGCTAATGTTAGCATTTACTGAGCACATGGTGGACCTTCACATAGCAACATTATTCAGTTAGCAAGCAGCCTGTGTACTGTTTAACTTATATATTTTGAATTAAGGAAAGACTTTTATATTAATTCATATTTCACTATGACAGAGTGGACATATTAAGCTTGACAACATCTGACTACACACCTCATATGATTAAAATGACCAAACAAAAATGTAAATACTTACTCTGCAACTAGCCACTGTTTCAGTCTCCAGTGAAGAAAGACAAAATGCGGGTTGTGGTGTCACTTAAAACATTAGTGGGTTTTTTTAAAGAGACAGTTACCCCAAAATGACAGGGTGAACAGCAATGTCAGGGAAGTGCGCAAAATTTTCAATAGCATTATGAAAATAAAATTTGCGTGATCAGAATTACTTGTTTTATCAAATAATATGCTGTGACAAAAAAATGTGTACCAATTTTTTTTTTTAATTTAGCATAATTTAACAATTTCTTACACACCCTGAAGTAAGCAGACCAGTGTGTGGGACATACCAAAATCACATACATCCAAAGAAATAAACATGCATAAACTGAAGGAATCACAATTTGAGAAACAAATTATTTGACTGATATGTGTGGAAGTCTTTGGTCACTTATGGTAAGAAGTCAGATTTTAATTATTGTGCTCCATTTTGTTAATGACTGAGTGATAATCATGAGGACACCAAAAACACTTTATAGTGATAATGACCCAGCTATTTCTGATAACTCAGGTGGACCAGGATCTTGCAATGTGCAGGTGGTTTAGCATCCAGTGTTAAGATTTGCATTTTCACATCCACCCTGCAAAATCTGTAGCAATATTCCATCTCTGTCAGCATTTCCAGGGTGGAGGCGGGGCGATGACGTCAGTCCTCACTCGGTGTGGCTACATGCTCTGCGCAAGCCAAGCATCTCTGATCAGTGCAGCCGGAGTCTTTGTGTTTGTGTAAAGTGAAGGGTGCTTTGTAACATTCAACGCTCCGGAGGACGCTTCAGCCCTCAGACCGTCTGACTGTGTCTCCCTGGAGAACCGAATCTCTAAGCAGAAGAGTAGCTTTGAGGCGGCTTTTGAAGGCGGATGCGCCGCTTCGGGCATGCAATCATGTGAATTTGTGTTTCCAATTTTGTCCAGACAAAGTAAAGGTTGAAGATTTTCCCACATATTTTCTAAACTGAAATCACTGACATTAAACAGCCTGAACATTCATGGAGCTGAACTGGACACAGAAAAACCTCCCTGTTGTGTTTCCACCCACCAATGAGGAGCAGTTTGATGAAGATGAAGCTGCACTGGAGGAAGAATCAGTCCAGAAAAGATGGAGAACAATTCTGACACTAAGCAGTTTTTCACTGATGTGTTCAGGTTTGAATCTTTTCTGTCTGCAGATCCATGAGCAGGACCCTGTCTTTGGGTTTTAGCTTGAAATGGAGTTTCGGAAATAGAATCTGTCTGAATGTCTGGAATTGGAGACATGGAGACATCAAAGAGGTTTAGATGGATTTTGGGTTAGACAGAGAAATCTGCTGAAAAGAACTGAACTACAAACCCAAGATAGAACCATTGTTGAAGAGAACATACCGATAGTGTGGAGATGAAGCTCAGAGTCACACTGACCTGCTGACACGTGACTGATGCAGAGTTCTCCTGGTTCCTCTTTAATCTGTGGAGGTTCTGGTTCCTCCTGTTCTTCTTGAATCTGTGGAGGTTCTGGGTCCTCCTGTTCCTCTTTCAACTGTGGAGGTTCTGGTTCCTCTTGAATCTGTGGAGGTTCTGGTTCCTCTTTAATCTGTGGAGGTTCTGGTTCCTCCTGTTCCACTCTGAAGTTCCTCTGCTGGTTCCATTGATCTTCCTCTTCAGTCATCCAATGTTGGGGGAGAACTGCAGGGACACAAACACAACAAGGAGCCTTTTATACGTTTCCAGGACTTTGTTTTTTTTTTTCAAGCATCAATAAACTCTGTGATCATTGGAGAAAATGTCTGAGGAGTCTGGAGGACCAGAAGAGACTAATGGAAATAAATTTATGCAGAGGTGAGTAGTAACGTGTTACATTTACTTTTGTAACTTTTTGGTGAATTGTACTTGTGAGAGTAAGACAAGGCAATTTGTTTGTATAACCCATGTTGAGGTGAACAGGGGTTCTACTATATTTTCTATGTTCTTGTTATTATGCATTTAATTGATGAAGTTCAGTTAAGTTAGATCTTCACAGAATCAGACTTCCTGCTTCAATAACTCCTCTGATAAACTTTCAAATGTGTCAGCAAGTACCTCACTTTTTATTAACACACTGAGTGAACTACAAAAGCAATTCTAAAGAAAAAAAGATAGTTTTTATTGCCTTTTAATCAGAATTGTTCGCTTCAAACTGTGAATGCAAACAGAGCAGGGAGACGGCTGCCAAGGTGCAACCTCTCTGAAACACAGTCTGTAAAAATCAGTAGTAAACTTTTAAAAAGCGAATACATGTCTATATTTATATGAACTGGTAATGAAAACCCGTCAGCATAGTCATGCTACATTATTATTATTATTATTATTATAATCAGGGCTCCAGACTAACTTTTTTCACCAGGAGCACAGTGGCCCCTAACTGAAAATTTTAGGGGCACAACCAGAAAATTTAGGGGCGCATACCGTAAATCAACATGCTAACCAAATCTACTAATTTCCACTGTATTACTAATAAATACTTTAATAATAGATGCAGAAATTACAATGTGCTGTTTCAAATTCTGTGTCACATTTTATTCTGCACTTTTGAAGATGCAACAACAGGTAAACTGACAGCACCGTCACTGTCATGACACTACAAATAGAAAAAAAACGGATGGAAATTCATCTTGATGACACCAAATAAGTGCAGCCAAGATGCACGATACGCGTGTTTGAGATCACCCAGGTGAACTCAACGCTGCGCAGATCACCTGATGTGTTACATATATTTTTGTTTTTGCTCAAACAGCACCTGTCAATCATCACAAAAATATCGCGATAAAGGGGTGGAACAAGGGGCAAACCTACCCAAACACAGCTGGAAATTTAGTACTGAACTGACTGAAAGCTGCCCTACAGACTACAAAACAATGCATTATGGGACATGTGTCCTGATGGTTTTTGTAGTTGAGTGATTAATTTAAATAATTAAAAATACCAATTCATTAAAAAAAGGCTACATACATTACAAAACATTAAAATAATCATAAAATATATAAAAAAACAGATCACACTAAGGGGGAGAGGCATACTAAAACTAAATTGAATGTTAAGGACAACTCCAACTTCCTGTTGTCCTTCAGTCTTGCTGCAGATCCCCCCCCACCCCCCCCACCGCCTGGTCTCCCCAACGATCCAGGCGAGGTGGCGGTTCATCTCAAGCACGTCTATTGTTGCATTTTCCCCACGTATTTTCAGTGTGTCTAAAACTAATGTTGTTTTTGCTCGAGTGTGTTTAATGTCCAAGCTCCCTTAGCTGTCACGCATGTAGGTGTGGGACATTTATTCTCCTCAGCGGACCCGACTCCCGCGGGAGGGGTGTGCTGCCGTAACAGTCGTGCATAAACCGTTTGATGCGCCGCCGTAACCGTAACCAAAACTTAGCCTTCCTCCGGGTCTGTGTGACCCAGAGAAAAGTTCAGCACGGAATGCATGTATTCAGAAAATTAAGAGCGAATAAATATGTTCTAAAAAGGAAAGTAAGGAACTCCCGGTCCGGGGTGGGAGGGGGCTGTCAGGTGTCCTGCTTTCAAGCCCTGTCATTGTCCCGCCCCCAAGAGTCATATACCCCGCTGTGATTGGTTGGTCAGCTCCGTGCACGACAATGAAAAAGTGTCATTCATTAAAACTGACGGGCTGCAGTAACATTAAACTTTCATATTAAGGCGGGGGGCGCAAAATATCATCTTGGAGACCGCAAATAGCCGCGAGTTTGAGACCCCTGCTGTAGTTCTGTCACTGGTACACTAGCCGCAGGTCAGAAGAACGAATCAATAGTTCACTTGCTCATAGCTCAGACGCACATATCAGGTTGTGAGGATATTTGTCTCCGTTTCCTTCCCACAGATGTTAACGCGCGCTCGATTGTCTCTAGGCCCCTCCCCCTCCACGCATTTTAGCCACTTACAGCGGCTTTCCCTATTCTTCTCACGCGCAGTGGCCGCCTCATAGACGGGCATCACGCGAGTGTGTGCTCGCGTTTCACGAGTATGTGCGTGAGTGTGTGTGTCTGCCTGCGTGCGTGTGCGCTCGCGTCTCATTGATTATTTAATTGATCATTGACGTGCCCCTTCCACGTTTAATGTATAAAAAAATACGTAGGGTGGGGGAGGCAAATTTACTGGTCGCGCATGTGCGACAGGATGTAAAATTCAGTCGCACACTCTCAAATTTTGGTCGCAAAATGCGACCATTTGGTCGCAGTCTGGAGCCCTGATAATTATACTAAATTTTGTTAGAAAGTTCCACTTCCGGCTCTCGGAGAAGACGCCACGCAGGCATAGAGCAGCTGCCGTTCTCAACTCTATTTACCGCATAAAAGCATAAATATTGAGAAAGGCAATTTCTAAACATGCCACCAAGAAGAAACCCAGTGTCTGAGGAATATGAGGACTTGAGGAAGATGCTTGATTTTGTGCTGGAAGAGATCAAAGCTATGAAGATTGTTCACGGACAAATTCTGGATGCTATCGGAGAGGTGAAGCAGGTCCGGGCTCTGCAAGAGCAGTGTTTCAACAGGATGGATATAATTGAAAAACGAATGGATGACCAAGAGCAGATCTCCAGATCTAACGACGTGATAATCACCGGATTGAAAATCAAACCCCTATCATACGTGCATACAGTGACCGCTGGGAACGGTGAAGAATCCGAGGAGCAGGAGACGAGCTCTGTGGAAAAACAGGTGGAGGAGTTCCTAAAGTCCAATTGAATTTCTCTGGACACCAACAATGTGGAGATCTGCCGACGCTTCCAAGGAGAAGAGACATCGACAAACCAGCGAGCCTCTTAAAGTTTGTCAATTGGAAACACAAAGCAGCTTTATTGAAGCAAGGAAGAAATCTGAGGGGAACCAACGTTTTCATGAATGACAATCTCACGAAAAGGAATGCCGACATCGCCAGAAGAGCACGTTACTTGAAAAAGCAGGGGAAAATTCAAGGAACCTGGGTGAAAGACTGTAAAGTTTATGCCAAACTCTGTGGCTCCCCTGAGCAGTCCAAGGCTGTTCTTATCAGGAGCCTGCAAGATTTGGAAAAATATGTACCCACTACAGTCTAAATAAGAGATACGTGAAGATGCTGGTCTTACGAGATGAGGAGATGAACTCTACTATCCATGGCTTCTAAAAAAAACAACACTCTTTCTTCAACAGTCACCTGCAACCACAACTCTCAGAGAGATCTGAATGGTGAGCAAACCGACCTTAAAATATTCAGTGATAATGACAACAACCTTCAAGACATCGACCCTGATCAATTCTTTTCCACTGTTAACATGGACTGCAAATATTACAGCATAGACGACTTTAAAAACTCTGTTAACACAGAAGAAAAACTGTCAATCATTCACTTTAACAGCAGAAGCGTGTACACCAACTTTGAAGACATCAAGGACTATTTACAGAACATCGGGCATTCCTTTGATATCATAACCATATCTGAGACTTGGTTCAGCCGCGACAAGGACGCTGACTTTGAATTGGAAAACTATGAACTTAACTATGTGAACAGAGTAAACAAAAAAGGTGGAGGAGTCGCAATATATGTGGAAAAAAATATGAAGTTTACGGTAATTGATAAATTGTCTGTCGCAGTGGATGGAATACTGGAATGTCTTACAATTGAAATATGTAACAATTCAGGGAAAAATGTCATTATAAGCTGTGTTTACAGGTCGCCAGGGTCAAGCTTAGAGGTGTTCAGTGACTGGATGGAAAATATGTTTACATCTCTAAATAACAAAATATTATACATCTGTGGAGACTTATATTATTGATATATATATATTGATCTGATAAACCCCAGCAAACATAAAGCCACCGACGACTTTATCAGCAGAATGTATGCTATGAGTTTATATCCAACCATAACAAGACCCAGCAGAATCACTACTCAAAGTGCTACTCTTATTGATAACATATTTACAAATAATATAGAATACACTCATATGAGTGGATTAATGATATGTGACATAACTGATCATTTACCAGTTTTTGCACTATTTGACATCAAGGTGAAGACAAAGAAAATTATAAAAGAACCAATCTACAAAAGATTAAGAAATGAAAAAACCATGAATGATCTAAATAATGACTTATCCAGACAAAACTGGAACTCTGTGTACAGAGAGAAAGATGTCGATATCGCTTATAAATGTTTTTTAGAAATATTTAGCTCACTTTACAATAAGAACTGTCCATAAATTAAAAACAAATTTGCCAAATGCCCTTGGTTAACTACCAGTCTACAAAATGCTTGTAAAAAGAAAAATAACCTCTATAAAAAATTCTTAAAACAGAGGACAAGAGAAACTGAACAAAGATATAAGTCATATAAAAATTAACTAACTGAAAAAACACAGTACAGTAAAAAAGTGTACTTCAATAATCTATTGAATGAAAATAAATACAACGTAAAGCGAGTTTGGGAAATATTAAATAACATCATTAAAAATGGGACAAAAAAGCGAACTTATCCAGATTACTTTACAGATGAAAAGGGTCAAAGCTATGACATCAATGTAGCAGCAAACGGCCTCAATAACTACTTTGTAAACGTGGGTCCAGATTTGGCAGCAGAAATTCCAAAATGCAAAACCAACAAAGACAATAATCCACCCATCGAAAGGATCCCACACTCAATATTTCTCTCTGATGTGAACGAAAATGAGCTGATATCAATTGTGAATAATTTCAAGAGTAAAAACTCAAAAGATTGTGAGGATATAGATATGAAGGTGGTGAAAAAAGTAATTTATAGTGTATCTAAGCCTCTAACATGCATATGTAACTTATCATTACAAACTGGGAGATTCCCAGACCAAATGAAAATAGCCAAAGTGATTCCTATCTATAAGGGTGGAGACAAACACCAATTTACAAACTATAGACCTGTTTCTCTTCTTCCGCAATTCTCAAAAATTTTAGAAAAAATATTCAATGATAAATTAGCTTTAATTATTGAAAAACATAACATTATAAATGAAAACCAATATGGTTTTAGAGAAAATAGATCTACCTCATTGGCTATCATTGATGCTGTGGAGGAAATCACAAATGCTTTGGACAAAAAGAAATATGCAGTTGGAATTTTCATTGACTTAAAAAAAGCATTTGACACTCTCAATCATGACATCCTACTTGACAAACTGGAAGGGTATGGGATAAGAGGATGAGCGCTGACTTGGGTCATAAGCTATTTAACTGTATGTATGTATATTCATCCATCTTTGTCAAGATGGATGAATATACATCAGAAACCAAAGAGATAAGTTGTGGTGTCCCACAAGGATCAATTCTGGGCCCACTGCTTTTCAATATTTACATAAATGATATATTCAATGTTTCAAAGCTTCTGAAACTCATATTATTTGCTGATGACACAAATATATTCTATTCTACAGACAATCGCAGGAAACTTATCAAGGTGGTGAACACAGAGTTAAACAAAATAAAATCATGGATGGATTACAACAAATTATCTTTGAACCTAGATAAAACCAAAGTGATGTTTTTTGGAAACTACAATGCAAATAAAGAGCTCTCAATTGAAATGAATAATGTCTTAATCGAAAGTGTTACAGAAATCAAATTCTTAGGGGTTTTTATCGATGACAAACTAAGTTGGAAGCCACACATCAGACACATACAAACTAAAGTCTCAAAAAGTATTTCAATCGTAAATAAATCTAAACATATATTAGAATACAACAGTAGATATTTATTGTACTGCTCCTTAATATTACCATATTTCACCTACTGTATAGAAATCTGGGGGAATAATTATAAGAGTTCACTACATCCTCTCTTTTTACTTCAAAAACGAGCCGTCGGAATTGTACATAAAGCCGGATATCTTAATCATACTAACAATCTATTTTATCAATGAAGACTTTTAAAACTGCATGACCTTGTGGATTTTTACACTGCGCAACTTTTATACAGAGCCAGTTGGAAATCGTTACCATTCAATATCCAAAAACAGTTCTTAGAAAATGAAGGAGGCTACAGACTGAGGGGATGTAGGAACTTCAAGATCAAACTGATAAGAACCACAAAGAAAAGTTTCTGTGTGTCTGTGTGTGGCACTAAACTTTGGAACGGTTTAAGTAATGAGCTCAAAAAATGTTCAAATATTCAAAAATTCAAGAAAATGTATAAAGAAACTCTTATATCAGGATATGAAGATAAGAGGATTTAAGGATCAACAGGTGGTGAATAATTCCAAATACATGTGTGAACTTGATTGTGGTGAAATAATCAAAGCTCTTTTAATTACAACCACTGAGTGTTATATTGTAATGTGCAATAATGATTACTGAAAGGGTTGAATTACAACCAATAAGCTATTGATTTTGTTTACTTGATCTGCAATGTGTAACAATAATTACTGGTTTAATGTGATAATGTGTTCTAAAGATAATCAATTATTATTACATATCGGTATCGTTACTGTTTACTGAAATCATGAATGAATGTTTTCTGAAGATCATCAATCATTACTAGGCACTGGATTTTGTTACCTCAAGAGAATCTATTTGATCAGAACTGGATTTAAAACACTGTGAAACTATCAAATGAATGAACTCAGTAGGGGTGGGATTATATAAGCTTGCTTCTTCCCACTCCTTTTCAAGCAATAAATCAAACTCTACTTATACTTCAGTTAATGATCACTGTATTTAATTAAGCAAATGTGATTTAAGTGACATTTTTGTTTTGTTTTCTGTCTTTTTAATCTATGCATTTCATCATTTCTGTAATGAGTTTGATAAATATGTGTAATTTCTTTATTGCTTTGACTACAATGCTTGAAATAAATCAATAAATCAAGAAAGTCTATCTCTATTTTATTGCATATAGTTTTTATATTTAAGATATGAATCCTAACATATGTATACAATAGCTCTGAAGATACTATAGCTTCTGTCAACAAACCTGTACTGACTAATCATGACCTTACTGTCCTACTGCAACAAAGATTATGTCAATATTTCACTTTGTTTATTGTTAGGAATTTTTCATATTTAAATATTGATCAGATTTGGTCAAAAATGCTCAATAGCTATGAAGATGCTGTAGTTACTGACACAAAACTTACTGTGCTGACTAACCATGACCTAGTTTTCCAACTACAATAAAGATTATGTAAAAAAAAAATCTATCTTCAGAGCTATTGAGGATTTTTGACCAAATCTGATCCATTTGTAAAAATGAACAATTTCTAAAAATAAACAAAGTGAACTATTGACATATTCTTTATTTTAGTATGACAATAAAGCCATTATTAGTCCGTAAAAGGTTTGGTGCCAGTAGCTTCAGTATCTTCATAACTGCTCATAATTTTATTCATTATTCATATCTATTAAAATTTGAAAAAGTATAGGCAACGAGATAATAACATTGTGCTAACGTTACGATATAAAACATACAATTACACACAGAAAAAACACTCAAAACTGAAGCGGCGCCATTTAATCCAGTGCTGTTGTTTTGAAAGGAGAAGAGTGTGTTATTAAATAATATGACTTTAATTGTGTGTGTGTGTGTGTGTGTGTGTGTCTGGCAGGTCAGTGTGTGGTGTGGCTCTTTGACTATCACAGTTAGAAATGTCGGCTCTTTGTGTCAAACTTGTTGCCCCCCCCCCCCCGTGTTAGAGGCATTCATAGAAAGAACGGCGGATGTAACATGGAATAAAACGTTAACCAACGACCCAAAACTAAGGGAAGAAAGTGCAGCGGGTTTTTTTGTGCTGTAAGTTTTTCTCATGTGAAATTCACTGCATTTGTTACCGTTTTAATGCTTTTAATCCACGTTACAGCCACTGTTTCTTTTCTATTAAAGCCCCAAAATGAAGGTCCCGCCTCGCTGCTTGATATGCAAATTTTAGCCAATCAGATCAACCAGAAAGGTCCCTGCCCCCAAGTGACAAACACACCGCCCCTCTAGTGACAAAAACGCCCCCTTAACACTGAGCGTACATCCAGGTCAGGGCTGCAAAAGAGAATTGACCGAGCAGGGATCTCTGTTCAGTTAGGATTGCAGCCGTGCAGTTTTAAAATGTGGGGTCGCTCGGTTAGAATTGCACCTGCGCGTTGTGAGGTTCACTCACTCAGTTCCTACATACACCCGCACAGTTGTCTTTACGCCCTTTCACTTTATGGCAGAGATGTGATTCCATAGTATATATGCATGCTTATTGTATTGCAGAAATCTGCTTGATTCCTGCCTTCAGTAACAGATAATAGGTACCAAGGTCACTAGTAGGGCTATTTTTGACTTTTGGTCTCTGTTTTCTTCCTGTACTGGAGTGTTTATGGAGCCACGACACCTGCAATGCAGACTAGACAAAAACACACCATTCTAATGACGTATCCACTACATCTTCCCTTTCTGAATAATAACAAAAGCCTTTTAGCCTTGAGGACAGAGAGAGAGGACAGCCACAGAGCCTAACAGGTCGTGTTTCTCCACCTCTCCCCTTTTGGAAAAGGTTTGATAATTCATGCAGACTCTTGTGTGTCTTTTCATTTCTGCACTTTTCATTTTTGGACGTCCTGAACCATCCGAATCTGCACTGGTGTCAAGCCAGCCCTCTCTCGTTGAACGGCTGTCAAGCCAGCCCTCTCTCAAAAACAGTGTGCCGCTTTCTTCCGTGCATTACGGTAACAGCAAGAAGTACTTTTTTTTTTAAAGGTAAAAACATATATGAACATGTAAGAACTGTCATTACATTTTTATGTATATACAAACACGCCCCCCCGTATAAATATATATCTATATATATATTTAAAAGTCTGACTAATTTCTAAATAAAACGCAATTCAAATCATGAATTGAGGAGTACTTATAATGTTGACAAAAATAACTGCTAGTTTTCAGTGCGTCATTTCACTTCTCATTATAAGTGTCCCACCTGGTGATGTCACATGAAAAGTTTGAGATGGATCTGATGTGGAATTTCAAAATAAAACCCAATTGAAACCTAAAATAAATGTGTTTTTGCCATATGTTCACATATGTCTAGTAAAATAACTGCTAGTTTTCAGAGAGTCATTTCACTTCTCACTGATAGTGTCCCACCTGGTGATGTCACATGAAAAGTTTGGTAAAAACACATTTATAGCAAATTTCAATTGGGTTTTAGTCTGAAATTCCACATTAGATCCGTCTCTAACTTTTCACGCGACATCACGTTTTAGTTGTTTTACTCAATTGGAAAACATGCATCAACCAACATGGTAGCCTTATCATTTTTTATTACACATTCATTCACAGAGGCCAATGGATCTTAAATAAAATTAATTTCACTTTAAAAAATATTGTTTTGTTTTTTTTTCAATTTTATACAGACTGAATATTTTATATCTGACACTGAAGCAATCCTGATAATAAATTCAAAAGGGGCTACAGAAAAGAGTGAAACATCTGCCTAAAATGTAAACGTCCAAACAATTACAAAATTACACTAAATTAAACCTGCAAACATTTGTGAACACAAAAGTTTGGAGTTAACCTCCTTTTTCTCCTGAAATTTCACCAGACCGATAATATCAGGGTTCAGATTCTGTGCAGGAACACATTTACTGTCATTCAAGTGAGCAAAACACAATGAAATGTCCACTATTATTATTCATTATTTTAAGAATCTTTTCCTGGTTGCTGCCTGAATTTTGTGGCAACACCTGCCATCTTCCTGATCTTTTATGGAGCGCCATCAGTGACCAAAATTACTTTATGTGACCAGTTCACTCCAACATCGTCCAGAACAGTAACTAGAGAGCTAACTGTGTAGTCAGCTGTTGTTGTGTCCATCCACTCCAGAAACTCCACTGTGACGATCTCTTCGTCACCTCTAATAAATATGCACAGCTGTACATATCTGTGATGTTGGTGTTTTCGTTAATAGTGACTGAAAATACAATAAATGACTGGATTCCTTTATATGGCTGCCTATGTTTCCTTAGAGATGTTGGATCTGAAGTCATAATTCTTGACAGACTCATGTTTAAGGTCGACTGCTTTTTGGGAACAAGACTTCTGCAGCCTTCAGCATTTTTCCATAAGTTCACCATCAGAAAATGGTTTGGATGTTTGCTCCAACTTGTTTGCAATAAGGTAGCGAGCTTTCACTGCTCCATCACTGACGTCACTGCAGTAAATCCAGATGGTTATTTATCGGTCCAGCTAATAGTTGCTTAAAGTTTTTTTCTTAACTGCAAATGGTGAAACTTTTCCTTATGGTGAGTCTCATAGTGGAGCTGAATGTTATCTTCTTGGAGAACCTGTTGATGACATACCAAGCATGCTGGTTTGCATTCAGCTCTGTGAACAAATAAATCGCTTTCCATTTTCCTGGAAAGCTCAGGATTTCACTTCAACCTTTATTTTTCTTTTTGACAACATTTTGGTCATTAAGGTGTCACTATACTGATCATCCTTCAGCGGTGAGGATCACAGGGAACATAACTACTGTCTACCCAGACACAGAGCTGTTAGGTTTCGTTTTTGGCACATGCAGTTATGTTGTTTCACCTGTTTAGCTTTCCTTTGCTCCCCCTAGTGGCGGAATTGCGCATTTCGGTTATTTCTTTAAAAAAATCACAACTCACCACAGGAATGGACTAGAAACTTGCTTTCTTTTTTAAACAATCTTATGATTTTTACTCTTCATGTGTGGGCCGGACTAAACCACCTGTCGGGCCGGATATGGGCCGCGGGCCGTATGTTTGACACCCCTGCGCATGTAAGAAAGCGGCACACTGTTTTTAAGAGAGGGCTCACTTGACACCAGTGAATCTGCGAAGGCCAGACGGGAGGCCAACACACAATTAGTACACAAAGTAAAACAGAAAAAAAAGACGACGCTGAAGTTGGCTTCCGATTCGCGAGTGCACTAAAGGAGCTTTGCACTGTCTTTTTTCGCACTAAGATCACATTTGACAGGGTCCTGTTCAAAAACCGCAGGACCTGGACTGCTCAAACCTGGATTGATTTTTGCATTAGACACTAAAGAACCCATTAAACCCAGTTTCTGATTTGTGAAAACTTCTTCTGATTTGTGAAAATGAGAAATAGGTTGATTTTGATCGCATTTTGCACATTGAATCCACCTTTGACCGGGTCCTGTTCAAAAACCGCTGGACCTGGACTGCTCAAACCTGGATTAATTTATAATTAAGATACTAAGGAACCCATTAAACCCAGTTTCTGATTTGTGAAAACTTCTTCTGATTTGTGAAAATGTGAAATAGGTTGATTTTTACAGCATTTTGTGCATTGAGTCCACCTTTGACCGGGTCCTGTTCAAAAACTGCTGGACCTGGGCTGCTCAAACCTAGAATAATTTATAATTTAGATACTAAAGAACACATTAAACCCAGTTTCTGATTTGTGAAACCAATCTCTGATTTGTGAAAATGTGAAATAGGATGATTTTGATTGCATTTTGCGCATTGAATCCACCTTTGACCGGGTCCTGTTCAAAAACCGCTAGACCTGGACTGCTCAAACCTGGATTAAATTATGCATTAGATCGGAAGATTCACCAGATCAATCTGGGATGCTTTTGGGGCAGAGAAGGACATGGTCACATGTAGACTTGAATTCCTTCACAGTACAGAAGTTGTATAAACATGTCTCATTCCAGCCTTTCCAACTGCAAAAAGAAGTTACAACTCAATACATATTGTGTAAGTTCATTATATTTATTGACAAAACTTTTTTATACACTTATCTAGCAAACTGTTTGCTTGTTTTTACTGTTATTGTAACAGAAACAATAGTTTTGTTGCAAGGTGTGAAGACTTCACTAAGTTGCAGGCTGACGTTGACAAGTGGTCCAATGACATTATCGTGCTACTTCCATGCAAAAGTATGTATAAAGTATAAAGTAGCATATATATGAGAATCAAACAAAGAGAAGTCCAAATATTTGAAACAAATCTTGTACTTTCTCACTTTTTAACATTTTCAGAGGTGCAGGGCCATGCACAGAACAAAAAAGAACATCAAAAACGTACCTTTATGCATGGGTTGCCATGTCTTCTACTGGTATCAATCCTTCACAAAAATGCTTTGACTGAGAACCAGCCTCCTACAGCGTTGCCACATCTAATTGAACTTCTTGGTTGAAAGTAAGGCGTAAAATGCAGCACTAATGTAGAGATTTATAGCATTGGGGTTAATTTAATTAGCGTCATATGTATTTTTCGCTACTATTGAATTTTGGAGGGAAAATTAATTATAGAATCATTTAAATTTTTCTGGACTGGACTGGACTGGATTGTACTATTGTATATGTTTACACAGGTACGAGCCAGTGGCCCATAACATATCACCTGGGTGCTCAAAATCATTTTGTTGCATTCCACAGACTGGGCACAGACAAAAGCTGGCACTTTTGTGATGGACTACAGGAATCCAAGACGGCTGGAAGAGGCGACATAAAAATCTCAGACATCAACATACAACAGAAACTGGTAAACAGATGTCAGATTGGACACATAGTTATGGTCACGGTTAGCATGAGCCCCTGACTTGTTTTTTTGTTCAACATTTCTTGGTTTGTTTACTTTAAAGTTCCTGTTTTGGTGTTTTGCTTCAAGTTGTCCTTCCCTTGTCCCTATTACCTTTACATTGCATAAGATCAGAAACTGGGTTTAATGGGTTCCTTAGTATCTTAATTATAAATTAATCCAGGTTTGAGCAGTCCAGGTCCAGCAGTTTTTGAACAGGACCCGATCAAAGGTGGATTCAATGTGCAAAATGCTACCAAAATCAACCTATTTCACATTTTCACAAATCAGAAGAAGTGTTCACAAATCAGAAACTGGGTTTAATGGGTTCTTTAGTATCTAATGCATAAATCAATCCAGGTTTGAGCAGCCCAGGTCCTGCGGTTTTTGAACAGGACCCTGTCAAATGTGATCTTAGTGCGAAAAAGACAGTGGAATGCTCCTTTAGTGCACTCGCAAATCGGAAGCTGTGAATCGGAAGCCAACTTCTTCAGCGTCGTAAAAAACAATAAAACATGAAGCTCAAAGGTCTTCTCTGTTTCTCTGATGAAGGTCACATACCTATGTGGTGTAGCTGCAGCTGTGGTTTCCAGATGACATCCAGCAGTCTGCGCTGACGACAGAGCTCCTGCTCGTACTGGACGATGGTTCCTTCACAGAGTCTGCAGATTTCTTCAGCAGCAGCAGCTAGTCGCTCGTTGATCAACTCTCTCAGAGACTGAAGGGAAGACATGGTTCCTGCTCCGATCTTCAGCTCCAACTCCCACAAACACCGCCGTCCTCTTCACTGCAGCTCCGATCGATCATCTGCTAGTCTCACAATCACAGCAATCCACGTTGTCTTTCCGTTCAACACTTCTTCACTCATTTACGACACATTGGAAAATGCTGAGAGTTCCACACGAACCACGTATCGTCCTTTCTGTCCAAAAACCTCACAAACGTCCCAACAAAACACCACCGACCTCTGAACACAAGCTAACGCTGCTAGCCTGCTAACAAGCTAACACTGCTAGCGCCTCGGGCTGTTCTTCTTCTTCCTTTAGCTAACAGCGTCATGGTGCTTTAGCGCCACCAGGTGGTCTGGAGCAATGGGTTTTATCGCTAGAGGAGACACGCCCGCTTTAAAAGCCTGGCCGACGGTGACGGAGCGCGACGCCATCTTGGTGAGGTCGACGACGTGGCAATGATTTCTATTGCTTTTAGTGGTGTCTAAGTAGCTTTTATATACTATATATATTTTTACATTTATATATATTTATACATATATGTAAATATATTATATTTATATACATTATATATATATATATATATATATATATATATATATATATATATATATATATATATAGATAGATAGATAGATAGATAGATAGATAGATAGATAGATAGATAGATAGATAGATAGATAGATAGATAGATAGATAGATAGATAGATAGATAGATACATCATTTGTTGTTATTAAAGACGAGAAACAGTCAGCCTTATAAGCTCAAAATTGAATGAAAATGCATTGTTGCAGGACTTCTTACAAATGCAAAAAATTACAAAAATTTTTTAAAAATAATTTCTAAACATTTAGAAGTTTTAGACTTCTTTGACATGTAATTTAAATTATTTAGAAAAACCCAACAATAAGTCATTAATAATAATAATAATAATAATAATAATAATAATAATAATAAATCAATAATAAGTCAATAGATAAAAACTATGTCTAGTAATAATAATAATAATAATACATATTCAAAAGAAGTCCAAAAGGGAGCAATACATTTACCCTAAAAAAAAAAACAACAGCAACAAAGAAAAACAATAGATTTATACTGATTCATGTTAGTGATCAATTTGTGTAACACAGATGGTATGGTGTCGGGTTTCAAGCTAACAGTCTGGCCTCTTATCAAAATGTGTTTCCACAAATTGTTTTGAACAGTCAGACTGTATTACTAGTTGGTACCACAGTGATCCATCTGGGTTAGCTCTTTTTATTGCTAAGATCCAATTTTTCCTTAAGTCTGAATCCATTGGAAACCTGCAAGAAAAGTTCAGTAACTGAGTCAGAAACGTTTAAATCTATATTACTATAATAGCCCAGTATGCTGTATACAGGTTTAGCAGAATAAAATGTACATTTATGTCGACAGCAAATTATCCGTACATCATGTTTGTAATAGCCCTACAGCATCATGCATGTCAACATGTGTATGATTATATGAAGCCCCTGCAGCATTGAAAGAAAGAAATTATAGTACTTACCTGTGAAATGATATACCTTCCTCCTTCATGGACTCAGTTCTCTGATTTTGGCAGTTGAGACCCGCACAATGAACTGGTATTATGCACAAAATGTGTTCACATGCATTCACTGCAGCAGTGACTTGACCTCACAAAGATGGCGGTGCTCTCCTCCCATGAGGAACCACGTGATGTCTCCTCTAGTGATATAACTCATTGGTCTGGAGAGTTGTCTGTCGCTCATATTATCGTATCGTTGGCGGCGAAAAAACAACCATTTTTTAAACTTTACCTGCAAATAAAGGTATAAACGATTATTTTTTTATCCACGATAGTTCAGTGTGACTTGTCTATTTTGACAAGAAAAAGTCTTTTTCGACCAAAATGGAGAAGGGAGAACAGGACATGAACTTCCGATTCCGGCTAATGATGTTAGTCGCCATTTTGTTCTTCTGCAGCCAGGTCTTCTTGTGTATATTTAACCGAACGAAGAAGAGTTACAGCGGGAAAAATAAGTATTGAACACGTCAACATTTCTCTCAAAAAACATATTTCTAATCGAGCTATTGACACGAAATTTTCACCAGATGTCGGCATCAACCCAAGTAATGCATACATAGAAAGAAATCCAAACATTTATGTCCATAAATAAAGTTATGTGTAATAAAGTGAAATGGCACAGGGAATAAGTATGGAACACATGAAGAAAAGGAGGGGTAAAAAGGTCTGGCAAGCCAAGATAGCAGCTGGAGTTTGTCAGTATTCAGAAGGTTAACCTGCCCCCTATTAGTGCAAAGTAATATCAGCTGGTATAGTCCTGATTGATGCTTTTTAAAAAGGTTTCTCACCAGCAAGGTGTTAGACAACAAGCATTGCATGATGGGTAAAAGCAAAGAGCTGTCCAAAGACCTTCACAACCTCATTGTTGCAAAACACCCTGAAGGCATTGGTTACAGGCGCATTTCTAAATTTCTGAAAGTTCTAGTGAGTACCATTGGGGCCATCATCCAGAAGTGGAAAGAACACGGCATTACCATAAACCAGCCACGGCCAGGTGCTCCTCGCAAGATTTCAGACACAGGAGTCAGAACAATCATCAGAAGGGTTCTCCAACAGCCCAGGACCACCCGTGGAGAGCTTCAGAAAGACCTGGAATCAGCAGGTACCTTCTCTCTGTTGGCTGAAGACAAATCAGATGACAGTGAACAATGAAAACAACATTAGATATGTATTGCTATGTAGATGTTTCATATGTCAAATATTGTCAACAAAGCCTACATCCATGACATGCTCAAATTTTACCTGATTGAATTATGTTTTTATACTTCATTTTTAGCTGCTGCCATGTTCTTTTAATTCCTGCAGGATTGCATCTACATGAAAATGAAATCAGGGACATTGAATTAGATTAATGTAACAATTACTTTTTGGAAACACAATTTGCTAGTACTGCTTACTTTCTTAATCCAATATAAACCTATACCACATGATCAATACAAGGGAAGACAAAAGTTCACTTTTAAAAACACAATTGCATGTATTAATATTAAACTGACCAATGTTTGCAAGAGGGGAAGGTTCACAAAAAAGTCCTCTAAACATTACAGACGTTAAATGCATCCCCCCAGATTGGTTCTGTACATTATGCAGCATTTCATGCAATTACACCAGAAATAACACTTCAAAAGTACACCGAAATATTGCCATTTTTTATTTCACACCTTACGGTATTTAAAAAGTTATTACAGCCAATATTTTATAACAATGATTTAAATGCAAACTTACGCATTAACTCGAGCAGCTATGTTTTCCCACGCTAACAGTCTCTGTTTTGCAGATGCAGCGGTGTTGCTTTTCTTCTGGAATATGTGCTCATATTCACTGTAACTCTGCAGCAGCACATCAAGTTCAGCTGGCGAAAAATATGCAGACCTCTTTGTTTCCACGGTTGCCATGGGGACTCGTAATATCTGCACTCCATTGATAGTAGGGTTGGGCAATGTCCCTTAAATTGGCAGTTGACGATGTTTGCAGTCAACCATCGGGATGGACGATGATATCGTCGGGGGGGGGGGGGGGGGGTAATTTTTCGTTATTATATAATTATTATTCGTTATTTTACTTTATTACTTTATTTATTTTATCTCCCAAATAATGACTCATCCGCGATGATCCAGTATAAACTGAGGGAAGTGACTTTAAAAAAAGTAAAACAAACAGAACAGAATAGAAAAGAAGTGGTCCGCTCCTCCTGCACTTGATTAGTCAGGTGGACCAGTGGAGTAGCGACCGTGTCTCTAGCAGAGCAGACAGACTTATTTTTGATTTTGATTTGAAATGGTTTATTTCAAGCAATCAAGTAGGAACAATACACAAAAGCAATATAATCATCAGTTTTACATTCATACAGTAACTAATCAAACTTAGGATAATTAGACATATTAATAAATATTGCTTGAAAGGGAGTGGAAGGAAGCGAACTTATATAATTCCACCCCGTTATACTATAACCATTTTAATACATAATTTAATCAATATCTGGTTCCCAGTTTTTATCAGACAGAATTAAAAATCATAAGGTATCAATAAAGCACATGACAAAGATGAATTACTTAATAATTATGTTAAAAATAACTATTTTAGAAATCAACATGGCAAATGCAGATCAGTCATCTAAAATATATGTTACTCATAAAAGTCATTCATATGATTAGAACATAATGCTATATCAGTAAAATAGACAACACTGTTTCAGAGATTTTCATAGTAAACTTTCATCAAGTATCAAAAGTTAAAAACATGTGCAAAATTATGTTACATTAGGAAAGATTTTTGAATCAATTTATCAATTTTTGGAGCAAGTGAAGTAATATCATTAACTTATTATTATTATTATTAATCTTTTTTTTTTCCTTTTTTTTTATATTTAATAAGGTAATGCTGTAAGGGAGAGAAAAAAACAAACAAAACAAAAAAAAAAAACAAAAAAAAAATAAAAGGGTCCATATTCTGTCAATTATCCAAGGTTGGCATATATTCTGCTGAAAAAACAGCTGATCTTCTGGGTTCAAAACAGTTTCTAGTCTCTTCCATGTTATGTCTGCAGACATTAGATTCAGGTCCATATCCTTCTTCAGCTGATATCAGCTCGGTGAAAGTTGAGGTCAACTTGCCTGCAGGTCAGAACTCTCTGCTGTTGATTCAGGTGACGTCAGACGTATGGAGAAAGTGATGAATACAGGTGTCATATTTCTTGAAATTATTTGACTCTTTGGTTTATTACTCCATGTTGTTTTAGACAACTGTAAACAAGCACTTCTCAAAGTCTTTCATGGTGTTCACAACCAGAACCTTGGACCGGTCCGGTGGACCGAGTGGTTTGACGTAAATCCTGCAGCCTTTAACCCAAGTGTTCTCTATCTTCTTCTGCTTCCTGAGAAGCCGTGCATGTTTGGAGATTTCAGCATTCCTCCTGGTCAGATGGTCGTTCAAATAAACATTAGATCCTTTGAGGTTTTTACGTTGATTCATCAGAGCTAGCTTGTGTTTGTGATTCACAAACCTGATGAGGATCGCTGGTTTATCCGTCTCCTTTCTCCTGGGGAGCAGGTGACAGGTCTCGATGGTATTGAGATCCAGGGAAATCCCTTTTGATGTGAGAAATGAATGTATTTGCTGCTCCAGAGACTCTGCACCGCGCTCCGTATTAGCACTGCTAGCTACGCTAGCGCTAGCATTAGCATTAGCAGTGCTCGATCCTGCTGTTAGCTTCGCTCGAGGCTTGATTGGTAATCCAGTGAGAATGACATTATTCATCCTTACTTGTTGTTCCACATCATCCAGTCTTTTCTCCAGAATGTCGACCCGGTTTTCTCGTTGCTCGTCTTGAGCCCGAAATCTTCGGAACTCTTCCAGCATTTCCATGAGTGGCGTTAGCTTAGCCGACACCTGATCCATAAAAGATTTAAGCGTTTCTTGAATGCTATCGATAGCTTTTTTGAGCTCTTCATATTCCTGGGATTTCTTAGGGGGCATGGTCAGCTCTCTTTTTGGAGAAAATCAGCTTTTTAAGTAATTTAAGATAGTTGTATCCGCAGAGAGACACTCCACGCGCCCTGCCTGTAACCCGGAACCGGAAGTTGCTGTGAGGGGAAGGGGGGGGGGTGCTTCGTTACGTGTGGGAGACTTAGGACTGTGATCCGTCCCGCCACTCTACGTGAGCGAGCTACCGATCTCAGGAGAACTGGGTCTCCCGGTAAAAGTGTGTGTCGGGGCCCGGAGCGCCAGCACACACACAGCGGCTGAGGAGCGCTGTTAGCTTCAAAGCAGAAATGTCGCTCGGTCCTTAAAAAACCGTTCAAACAATCACGTGGATTTGTGTCCAGTCATGTCTCGACAAAATAAAGGCTGATGTTATTCCCACATATTAAGATGCAGATTGAAGCGTTTCCCGCATGGATACATTTTATGTTCATGCTAATGTTGTTAGCCCGCCCCGTGTTGTTAGCATACTGCTAATACGGGCTTCTTTCCGGCTCCGTTCAACAGAAAAAGCACTGACCACACGGATTACAATTAAAATGAGCGAACAGGCGCTTCATAATAACCGTAACATTAATAAAAGCACGTTTAGATCATCTAGTATATTACCGAGCTGTCATATCTATCTATGTAGCCGCTCGGCGGAACTAATCTTCTCTTCCGGTTTGAAAACACTACTGCGCGTGTGCGAATGATTTATTCCGACATTAAGTGTCACCCATGGGAACGTTTTTTATATTCTGAAAAAGTTTTTCTGGGCCCATGTACACGGTTGGATTCTAATCCGACCAATGATCAGATCAAGATATTTTGTTCATGTAACCGCGGCTTATGGTGTCGACTCGCAGCGTGGTGGGGGCGTGGCATCACGATGGTGTCTCTCCATCATGATGTCTGTCACCTATCACAATGGACGATGGTATCGTCCATCGGCACAACCCTAATTGATAGTGGCTTCTTATAGTCGCGGTGCGCACGCTTAACTCCGATTCAGTCCACTCAGAGTTGATTGACCTTACTCTGATCAGCTTCTCTGAAACAGAAATCCCTATGTCATGCTCTAATCTATGGAGTAAAATACTGTGGTCGATAGTGTCAAAAGCTGCACTGAGGTCAGGACCAGAATAGAAAGTAGTCCCTTTTCTGAGGCCAATAACAAGTCATTAGAGACTCTAACTAGTGCAGTTTCCATACTGTGGTGGGGTCTAAACCCCGACTGAAAGTCTTCAAAGTGGCTGTTGTCCTGTAGGTGGCAGTAAAGCTGCTTAACTACAACTCTTTCTAGGATTTTAGAAATAAAGGGCAGGTTTGATATCGGTCTATAGTTGGCCAAGATGTTAGGATCCAAACTGGGCTTTTTCAGAAGAGGTTTAACAACTGCATATTTAAAAGACTGTGGCACGTAACCCGTTTCTAGAGAGGTATTTATCATTGTTAATATGGAATCATTAATTAGGGGAAAAGTTTCTTTAGAAAGTCTAGTGGGAATTGGGTCTAACAGACACGTTGAGGATTTGGAGGACGTAATAATTGATGCTAATTCTACTTGATCCACAATAGTGAAGCAGTCTAATGTTACAGAGGTTTCTATGGATGCCTCCACTTCTTCCGCTTCAGCCTGCTCTGGGCTGATAGAAGGAATAACTTGATTTAACTTATGTCTAATATTTGAGATTTTACCATCGAAAAATGTAAGAAAATCATCAGAGCTGAGAGAAACAGGAACATGTGGTTCTACTGAGCTCTGACTGTGAGTTAATTTAGCAATAGTGCTAAAAAGAAATCTGGGATTATTTCCATTCTCTGATATTAAGGTTGAATAGTACTGGCATCTAGCTTTACGCAGAGCTTTTTTATTATTTAATAGGCTAAGTTTCCAGATATTCAGAGACTGCTCTGAACCGGAGCGGCGCCATTCTCTTTCCAACTTATGGGTTTCTTGTTTAAGAGAACGTGTTTCAGCGTTAAACCACGGTGCTACTCGGTTTTGTCTAACAAACTTAGGTTTCAAGGGGGCATCAACATCGAGTGTACTCCTGAGGGCTTGTAGGGCATCATTAACAAAGTGGTCATTTATACTAGGACTGATGCTATGGGAGCTGGACTCAGAGTATTTGCTCAGAATGTCACTACGTACTGGCTGAACTGTGAGTTTAAACTCAGACACAGAACAGTCAGTTAAGGTTCTTCTAAGTTGTTTCTTATTCACTGGGGCAGTAGCATGTTCTAAATTAAACTGGAAGGTAATCAGAAAGTGATCAGAAATGATGGGGTTAAGAGGAAGGACACTCAGCTGGCTGATCTCTATCCCATGGGTTAAAACAAGGTCCAGGGTGTGCTTATGACAGTGAGTGGGTTCATTCACATTTTGGGTGAAACCAACATCATCTAATAAAGCTGCAAAAGCCTTTCCTAGACAGTCACTGGGATCATCAACATGAATATTAAAATCCCCTATTATTATAGTTTGATCAGAATCTAAGACAATAGTCGATAGGAAGTCGGAAAACTCAGTTAAAAATTCTGAATATGGGCCGGGGGGGCGATAAATAATCATAAATAAAACAGGTTTTCGAGTCTTCCTGATTGGGTGATTTATAGACAATATGATACTTTCAAATGAATTATAAGCATTTTTAACTTTAGGGCTGAGAAGTAAGCTAGACTGTGATATTACTGCCAAACCACCTCCTTTCCCAGAAATCCTGGATTTCTGATAGTTAGCATAAGTGGGGGGGGGGGTTGCTTCATTCAGTCTAACATAGTCATCCTGATGGAGCCAAGTTTCTGTTAAGGCCAGTAAACTAAGGTTGTTATCAGTGGTTAACTCATTGACTAAGAGGGACTTAGAGGAAATGGATCGAATGTTTAATAAACCACATATAATGACGTCATAATTCTGCTTGTGAGAACTGCTGTCAGTCACTTTAAGGTTTCTATGACGTGCTCCTTTCATTTGTCTTTCAGCACATAAGCTAAAGCTAGGACCTGCTTGACTTCAGAGAGAAAGTTCTCCTCTTACCGCTTGTTCTTGTCCAAATGATCAAGATGAAGGTTGTTTTAAAGAAGCGGCGCAGTGATACGAAACATTTAAGATAGTTGACCGGAACTTCTTATATCATCGTGCGGTTATCACATTTTAATGCACACCCAGCAGCCAATCAGAATCGAGCATTCACCCAGACCATGGTATAAAGCAGGATAAAACTGAACTAAAAGACTGTTTATTTGAACAACACAACAATTAAGATTTGTATCTGAACTAATATTAGACTTTTTTATTTTCATCAATAAGTGTTGAAATATGAGGAGAAAATAGCGTCAAAAAGGAAAGGAAATGTAAGGAAGTTTATCTTTTTCTGATTGGTCTGAAACTGACGTCCATCTGTTCGTTATCCCCAGACAATAAAGACATAAAATGGTTGCTATGGAGATAAAAAAAATCAACAGAAAAACTGTCAATTTGGAAAAAAAAAGTGGATTTTCCACCAATCTATCACATGTAGTTCTTACCAATACAATCATCTAAATCAATGTGTTTTTCTGAGTCAGTTAATATTGCTGATTGCTCATGCAGAGCAGCAGGACTTTGGTCCAAAGTCTCCTCTGTAGCTCACACAGTACCCCCCCCCCCACCCCACCCCCACCCCCCGCCTGCAAACAGAAGCTACAAGACTCGCGTGGAGCAGCAGGTTCATTCTAGCAGCCACAGATCTTCTTACAAGTGGGTTGTGGAAAATCTCCCAATAAACACTACAAAAAATAATTTCAGACACAACTTATGAAGGAAAAGAACTGTTAAAATGTTAAAAAAGGAAACATGAAATGAAAATATGTAGAGTCCAGCAGATCTCCACAGATCTGTCCAAGTGGGGTTAGTGCACGATTGAGCATCAGTACGAACACAACTATTTAATCCACGGGCACAGATCAGTCCGTGCACATCGTTTATCAGATTTTTTTAACGACTGGCACCTTGGCTGGGAGCTCCATATTTTTCAGCATCTCAGAGCTGAAACTCTTACTCTTTAGGACCCAGCAGCGTATTGACCGCTGCAGCTGCAGTCACGTGATTTCTGTAGAGAAGTGAGGGGTCGCAGCCTTTCATGCACACAGACACACACAGAGTTCTGTCTCAGTCAGTTAGCAGAGTTTGTCCAGCAGACACACAGACGTTGGAGTTTCTCCATTTTCTTCTTCTTCGGTGAGTCTTTGTGTAAAAGTTGTTTTCTGTTTTCATGATGAAGCTGTTGTTTCTGATCTGTGAGGAAAAGAGCAGCAAACACAACAGGTCACTGAGTGACAACATGGCCGCTCTGAAAGTTTTCATGAAGGCGTGTCGAGACGGTTCAGAGAAACTCTGGTCCTTGCAGACCAGCATAGTGTCGCGTAGGGCGCTGGCCAAACGAACACGGAAAAGTTATTTATGGTTCGTATTTTTTATTTTCACGGCTGTTTGTTAACATAGATTTACATGAAGTGATCATTAAAGGAGGCGCATTGTTATAAACGTTTCGGCACCGCAGCCCCTCCCTCCCTTCCTGCCTCCCTCAGAGAGCGCGCCCCAGGGAGGAAGAATTCAACTATTAAAGTCACAAAAACCTAGAAGCTGTTTCTGGTTTGAACTTCTGCTGAACACCTGTTCACTTATTTTAGGAAAACAAGAGCAGACATACATGAAAAGTCAGTCCCAACAGAGAAGAACGATGATGATGATGATAGAGAGAAAGAGACGATCAGCTGATGATGAAGAGGGAGAAGAACAGAGAGGAGCAGAGGAGATTCAGGGGCATTTGATGTGGTCAAACACAGCGACTCAACATTATAACTTGCAAAAATGTTTTTTTTTTTTTTTTTGTTATTTAAATAATCCATTCTATTCTGAACTTCATAGATGTTATGTTCCATCTTTATGGCGCTTAGCATATGAAACAGCGGCCATTTTGATCCAAATTCTCAACTCCGTAACAGATTTTAATGTTACGAGATTTTAATATTTGTGTTGTTAGAAATATACAATTATTTCAATAATAACCACAGCATGCTGAATAGATTTCAGATCCATGTAAAAGTTTGGAATGAGATGGATCCAGCAGCAGAAAGACAAATGAGTTTAAGGGAACGCAGGAGTGAATCTGATCCATCAAGATGGAGAAATACCTTCAGAGAGAGAGGGAAAGATGGAAGAAGAATGTAGAAGAAGAGAGGAAAGAAATGCTCCAAGAATTGGTGACTTCTTAGAGTCTAGATCAGGGAGACCAGATGAAGATCCATCACAACAAAACTCAAGGTTTGGACAGGAAGCAGTGTTATGAAATGTCCTTTGATGCAATTCATTTTACATTCATTATAAAACAAGATGCAGGAAAAAAAGGAAGACTTTCTACAAACAAACCAATGTTTGTTTTCCTTTGTAGGCAGCATTTATCTGCTGAGAGGAAGGACAGAAGAACAAAATATAAACTCAAGAGGCAAAGAGCTGAACTACAAGAAAAACCTGAAAAATTAAGAAAATCTAAAGAAAAATACAGATTTAACAGATTCTGATTCACCAGGTTCAAAAGTAAAAAGAACAACTTCAATCTGCCTCATAAATCCCCAAACAAAATACAACATTCTTTACCATGAATTACATTTAAGAAATTAGAAATAAATACAAAATTCACCAAAGACGAAGCAAAGCAGCTGGAAATCAAAATCAAATACAGGTTGCAAAAATCTGAAAGTGACTGACTTGCTTCTCAAACAAGAAAATGAAAAATCCTGAAAGAGATCCAGCAGGTTTTCTGAAGCCTCAAAAGAAAAAAATCAAGGGGATTCTATCTTAGAGATAATGTAAGTAGAATGACAACAGGAACCAAAAAACACCAACGAGGAAGAAATTCAAAATGCAGAAAAGGTTCTATGTTCATATGCTGTTGTAGTTCTCCATTATTATTATTATTATTATTATTATTATTATTATTATTATTATTATATACTTCGTTAAACTACAATTTCCATCAAATGTTGCTGTGGTTATGAGATGAAAACGCTCCTAGCAACTCCCAGCATTGAAGTTTAGAGGATGGAATTCCAAATAAATCTGTTTGTTCCTTCAACCCGTCACCATGTTCAACCCCGTTATGCCTGTTTCAACCCTGCAACACAAGTGTCAATTTATTTATAAAAATAATAATAATAATAATACAGAATTGTTTGTTGATATTGGTCTATAATGGGGGTCGGCAACCCACGGCTCAAGAGCCGCATGTGGCTCTTTAGCGCTGGCCTAGTGGCTCCCCGGAGCATTTTCAAAAATGTTTGAAAATGTAAAAAGATAGGAGAGAGTAATATATTTTTTGTTTTAATATGGTTTCTGTAGGAGGAAAAACAAGACACAAACATTTGTACGTTTTTCCAATGCTGTAAGAATGTGTAGAATAAATATTAAATTTCAACATTTCTGTCATCGAAGATTTGCGTCATAGTCTGTGCGACACACGTTTCTACCAGCAGGGCAGCGGACCGCTAGCAGTGTTGCCAGATTGAGCGGTTTTGGTTCTAAATTTGTGGGTAAAAAATGGCTGTGGGTGGGTATGCATAATGTGGGCGGTTTTAGGGTCGGTTCAGCGTTTTTTTTTCCGCCCTCATGAATATATAATAGCGGACTACATTAGGCTGTGTACCTGTTGGAGTCTTATGTACTGAAGCTCCATGAACGCACCAGGAAGAGACGCTTAATGGGCTTTGTCATCTAACCTGTTGTTGGGGGTGTGCAATGCCCCTCCTCTTAGAAATTGTGTTCTTTAAAGGATGATACCGTGGCCGCGTGTGGGAGGAGCTATCAGCTAAAGTTATGGCACACAGTGGTGATCTCGTAGGGGACACGTGAGCACCCCCCCGAAAAAATCCTTTTATCCCCCTAAACACTAAGAACACCGATTTCCGTGTAAAATTAATGAAGTTTGCGTCAAGGAGTCCCTACCATCCTGTCACCTTGCTGCTACGATGACCTGCGCTGTCTGTGAACATGCTGCGCGTGCGGGGGGAGCAAACAATGAACAGGTAGAGAGGCGGGCCTTAGACTCACCGCTTATCGTTCCAGACTCGCAACAATCTAACAGCTGCTTCTTTAAACTTTATAATAATTAATAACTAATAATATTCTTCATCCATAAAATTAACGTCATTTATTGAGTTTACTGGATTTAAAGAAAAGTAAATAAACAGAAAGGAGTCTGCATCAAAGTGAATTTGTTTCTATCATCTCACTTAACTTAACTTAACTTAACTTAACTTAACTTAACTTAACTATGGTATTTGACAAATAGAAAAGTCTATTCAAGGTTGTGGAAAATGGGCAACCGATCAAAGGGAAACATCACGCTCATAAAGAATGACAATAATTAGTTTAAATAATTAAATAAATATCCTGTCTGGAACATTCTCACGAATAAAGTAAAATGTTTTGTTAAAAAAACAATGTTGTTGCAAAATGAGGAAATAAAACACATTATGTTCTTAATTTATTTATTTATGTATTTATTTTTCGTCCTCATAAAGTATTGATAAGAGTATCATTAAAATACCGGATCGATAATCACTAGCGATAAGAGGAGTAGTACCGTTAAAACCTTAACGATACCCATCCCTACGCACGTTCCATTTTGTTGCTTTTTGTTCGAATCCTCAAAAGTAAAAATGACATCAAAAATCGGATTTCTTTATTGCATTTTTTTAATTTTATCAAAGCAATGAAACATAATTCATTGATATTGTAATGAAGTTAAACTTGCACAACAGAGCAGTCGCGTGATGCGTCGTTCTCTGCAGAATGCACTGCAGGGCAAATAAACATTTAATAGTTATTGCTCATTATGTATTTGTAGCAACTTAGTCACTTTGATAGTAGGCTAATATAGCTAATATAGATACATATTGCATGCGTTGCCTTCATTATAAGGCTTAAATAGGGCTTTTAATATTTTGCGGCTCCAGAGATATTTCTTTTTTGCTTTTTTGGTCCAAAATGGCTCTTTCAACATTTTGGGTTCCGACCCCTGGTCTGAAATGATGATAACTATCTTAAAGTCTGTATTTTGGATTACAAATCTTCCAATAATTTGCTCATTTCTTGAAAATGACCACAGTGAATTCTGCCTGGTAGTTACATTTTAGGATTTTATAGAATTTATTTATTTAAGAGAAGTGTTCAGTTTGACATGATTTAATTAAAACAGGGGACATATGATAATTTAAACATTGAATTTTGCATAAACAATTTTATTTTAATATTCATGGAGATTTCATAGTGTACGTAACAGGGTTGAACATTTACTTCAACCACAACTAGGTGGGGGAGGGGCTTATTCAATTCAATACAATTCAATTGTATGTAAAGCCCAAAATCACAACAACAGTCGTCTCGATGGGCTTCGTACCGCTAATTGTAAAGTAAAACATAAAATCAAAAGGATCATGAATACATAGAATTCAATAGGAAAATACTAAATTAAACTAACAATCAGACTAAACTTAACTGGGCATCCCTGCCCTTAGACCCCCCTTCGCTCTTAGACTCACTGCTTCTGATTCCAGACCTGCAACAAACTAACAGCTGCTGTAACGCGTTTTAGTTTCTTTGCCTTTGCGTTTGGTTCCTTGTTTTTCTTTAGAGGTCTGAGTTCATTTCCTGTTTTATTTTGTAGGATTTCCTGTTTTGTTGCTGTGGTGAGTTTTACTTTGGGTCCCCATCTGTCCTGATTGTGTTCACCTGTGTCTCATTCGTCTGTATGTATTTAAGTCCTGTCCTTCCCTTCCTCCTGTGCTGGTCCATAGTTTGGTGTTATGCTGGTCCCCTGTCTCTGTGTAGCTTTCATGTCTCCTCTTCTGAGTATTTCAAGTTTCGAGTTTTCTAGCCTGCTTAAGCAGTGGTTTTTGGTTTTGTAGTTTCGGTTATTTAAAGTGTGGGTGACATGGCCTATTTTAATAAGCCAAAATATAGTAAATAGTCTCTATTTCATGTTGCGATTGTTTTTAATATTTTTCGAAAAAGAATAAATAGCGAAAAACGCGATATAAACAACGAGGACGGCAGCTGGCTTCACGCATTCCGCCGAATTCGTGCCGCCCTGTTTGTGACGTAACGAAAGGCAGACAACATGGCTAGCTGAACAGAAAGATGAAGAGGAAAGTTGCGGAGATTATCATGATGATGAGTCACTTTTGCAACCGTATCGATTCGAACCCTTTTGCGAAAGTGAGGAGGATATAGCAGAAAGTAGTAGGTCTAGCGATCTCTTGAAAATGGTGGGGATTGCGTTCGGTTTCAATACTTTTTTATATCTGACATGCATTCCCAAATCTTTCATGAGCTGTGGTGTTTCTTCAAAACAGTCTGCCTCAAAATGTTCGCTGCATAAAGTTGACGAAGCAGTTGGGACTAGAGGTAAGATCGGGCCTAAAAAATCCGGCCCGACCCGACACAGGCCCGCTGGCATTAAAGCCGAACTCGGACCGAACCCGACCAATTAACTTGATTTGCAGGACCGAGCCCGAAGCAAACCCGAAATTTCAATTTAACCCATAGGATTTTTGACAGAAAAAAACCCGCCAGATTTCTTAAAGGTAAAATAATCTATATATTTTTATGATGATGAAAGCTATTTTCCTTCTAACAGAGAGTGGTCGCTGCAGCCGCGCGCGTATAAGCTGCTGTTGTGGCATAGAGTTCCGCTGGAAGCGCGGCGCATAGGTTCCTCCCTACATGACAAATGCATTTGCACAACGAAATAGCGCTGGAACACAGAATAAGAGGCCAGACAGAGAGAGTGACAGAGAGATCTGGATGATGCGCACTCGCTTCATTACGCGGAGAAATACTGCAGCCGCGGCGGTGCGCGTTTGCCTTTTCAGTTTCGTGGGTGTGTGCGCTAAGGGAACGTTCTCCCTCTGAGTTAGAAGACCCGAAATTCGGGTCCGGTCGGGCTCGGACTCGGGCTCGGGCTTAAGATCTTACCTCTAGTTGGCACCCAATTCGCCCTCCTTCGCTGAACTTGTTCTGTCCATTGTTTCAGCAGCGTTTCTTGTTTTGGGAATTTATACACAGATACACTTTCACTAGATGTATTGCTACATCCAGCTGCCACACAACGACTTGGCATGTTGATGATTAACAGATTTAAACACGAGAGAAACGAAGACTACCTGTTTTGTTTACATGCTGTCCGAAGCGGAACTGCGAAAGTCAATGCCTTTCGTGACGTCACAGGTCATATCGAGTTCACTTCCAGCCTGCGCTCTTAGCGGCAAATTCAAATCTCTGATTCCTTCGAACGATGTCTATTATTCATATGCTTCGGATTTTTTTCGACGCTAACTATTGGTATCAATAGAATCAGCGTTTAAAGGGCTTTTTTATTTGACAAAGTTGTTCAAAGCATGGCATCCACACTTTAAGCCCCCGTTCCCCTGCAACCTCCTGTCTCCTTCATCCTCTCTGCGCCTGGGTCCTGCCCCAACTTCTCCCGTAACAGCTGCTTCCTAATAACAAATAGTTGTCATCCATAAAATGTATGTACTTCATAGGGTTTACTGGATTTTGAGGAGTCTGCATCAAAGTGAACTTTTTTCTGTCATCTCACTCATCTTAAGTCTAAATGTTTGACAGATTTTGGCTGCATTTACACTGCAGGTCTTGATGCTCAAATCCAATTTTCTGACTATATCTTTTTTTTTTTTGGATGACCTGCTTACTTCATCTTTTAAAAGTGACCCGTATCCGATTTTTGCATTTACACTATACAATGCTGAAAAAATCAAACGTAGACGTTCTGAGGACTATGTAGCAGCATTTCCGCCTCCTGCGGACGTCCTTTAGACTTTTGTGTGTCTGCGGTTGTCATGGAGGCAACACAGCGACGGAATGAGGCGTTGCCTTGGGAGCTCCTGGATGAGACAGGAGAGGGGATGCGCAGGAGAGGAAAAAGGAGTGCTGCTCGGCTGGTTTATGTGCTCTCTAAGTTTTGAATGAGGAAGTGGTTGCAGACGTTGTACTGTACTAACAGTTTGAGCCAGGCAAAGAAAAAAACTGCTTCTAGCCTGTTCCGGAGCAACGGTGTCCCGCTTCATTAGTTACCGTTTGCGTCCCGACCGGGACCGGACCAGAAATAACAGCGGTTTCTGATTATGGTTTGAAGCCTGAGGCTGAAAGGTAACACGCTGATGGGGCTCCAGCTGTCCTCAAACAGCAAAATCAGCGGCCAAAAGCACCTTAATAAGTCATGTGATCTCAGTTGTGTCCTGAGTTGACGTCACTGGCATTTACTGGGGAATATCCGATTTGTCTGCTGAAGAAATATATGTTTTCTGTCTTATCTTTTATACGTTGAAGTTTTAATCTTCAGTGCTCAAAGCTTATTCCTCTTTGGCATTCCTTTAGATAAATGTATGGATGCAGAAGTAGACTCCCTTTTTTCTCTCTTGTATGAGAAGACCGGATCTTTTGTGTGCAGCTCTGGGAGATGGGCTGAGAAGCAGTAAAGCAGCACATAGCCTCAAGTTTGTGTGAAAGGCAACCCAGAATGGCGGAAAACAGAGAAGACCCATCCCGAGACCTCATAAATCTTCGCACAGAACACCCGTCCACACCACTGGTAAGTGAAGGAGCAGGCGCTTACGTTTCCTCACACAGCACTCCAGCTCGACAGGGAGGAGACTTGAGACAGATGCTAGGCGTAACAGCCACAGTCACTGAGATCCAGTCTATTGAACAGTGTGCGGGCGTGCAGGACCACCCGGACTCCACTCTTTTAGTGGACGTTCAAGCTCCAGTTTTTACTGCATTCAGGGAACTTTTTCCAGATCGATTGACCACAGCCCCATCGAGTTTCCCCTACACGGGTAAGGACCCCAGCACACATTACTCCGAGTGTGTCCAGAAATGGATTGATAACAAGGGCAGAGACCCCAGCCTGTCACTCCTTGAAACAGTCATGTTTAGAACTGCAATCCTGGCAGGATTGCCTCAGGACGTGCAGGATTTATTAAAAGCAGACCCAGACTTGTTGGCTGCTGATGAGAGTCGATTTAAAAGACATCTGATTCATCAGTGCAGAGCACACTTGGAGAAAAAGAAGAGAGCAGAGGGAGAATTTGAACAGCTGAAAACCCAATTACTCAAACTGCAGCTTGCACAGGCCCGGAAAGAATCCACTCAGGATAAAAAAGGTGTTAAAAAAGAAAATAACATGATGAGTTTAGTACCCCCAGAGCCAGCAGCAATGATGTGGCAGTCTCAGGCATTCGGAGGCCGGGGCAGGAGAAGGGGTGGATATTCTGGAAGACATGGGCCACCCAGGGGACCCCCCCCAGCAGCAGCTGGAGATGAATGCTTCATCTGTGGCGCTCCGGATCACTGGGCACGACACTGCCCATACAAAGATACCCAACAGCATCATGCACAGACCAGGGGCAGAGGGCGTGGCGGAAATGAACAGCACCCACGACCACTCCAAGCCCCTCCTCCACCGTGGCAAGGACCACAATGGTGGCAAGTCGGACAATACCACTAGGGGTGCCCAGGAGGCCTGAGACCATTTGCTGATGCAGGAGAATGGTCCCTTTTAAGCTCACAGGTCCCCATGATGGGTCTAGTGGACACTGGTGCAACATGTTCCTCTATAAACTGTCCGTTACCTCCATCTGCTCTGAAAAATGAACACATGAACTTTGTTGGCTTCTCTGGGACACCTCAAAACCTGCAAAAGACCATCCCACTGACTTTTGAACTGGCCGGTCAGATGGTGGAACATTCATTCACCACACACACCTGTGAATCTGTTGGGACGGGACATTCTTGTCAAAACAGGAGCCAGCATCCTATGTTCTCCAGATGGGATACAGATCACCTACCCGAATGGACATGTTCTGACTGGATGCCATGCCACACAATATGAGGGACAGTGGTTGCTGCAGCCTCAACCACTGCTGATGTTTACTGGGCCCTGCTGGATCCAGAGGCCCCTGACACGCCAGGTGTGTTTCATGAATTTCAGGTATGGAAGCCATGGATCCTGTCCTTGAAGCCATATTTTCCGCCTCTGGATGACCTGCACTGCACACTCTATTATGACAGAGAGGATGATCAACTGTACCAGAAAGAATTTTATCAGGTAGAAAGCCACACGTGGCATTTAAACTCCACTGACATATATTGGCCCTGAGGGTGTAGCGGCTTATTGTGCATTCACACACTCACAATTGCAACGGTACCGGATGTCAGACACAACTGTACCTCATATATCATTAGCATTCTCCCCCGGTCATGAGGCCCGGCAGCTAGGACCTATGACTAAGAGGGGAGTTAATAACACAGACTGGCAACATTGTGCTCTTTCAGGTGTTCAATTTTCTCCCTCCACAAGAATGTACAGGATCATTTTGCCTCCAACCACTAACTCCTCAGTACTGGAGCATGTCTGCATTGCCAGACATCACGGCAGAGAGAAGACGAATCATGAAGATGCAGAGGCGATGTTAAAAACGCTCCCTGACTCTTCATGGTCCACGGGTTCATTTGATGTTGGTTCAGGCTCCACCGTCCCCCGCGGTGGAGATTCAGTTAACTGCAGGAGCAAAGTTGTTCAGATCACAGTACCGTTGGGTGAAGGATGCAGATGAAGGAATGGAGGAAACTTTGATTGGGCTGTGGAACTCTGGTGTAATTGAACATTCGCATGTTTCGTGGTTTGAGGGCTGACAATGACGTAACCACTACTCCAGTCCTCCCTGTGCCTGACCCACATCGCATGCTGTCAACTTTAACCTCACAGTGTATGTGGTTTACTGCCATTGATTTGGCCAACGCCTGCTTTTGTATTCCATTACACAACATCAGACACCTATTCGCATTTCAGTATAAAGGTGTCCGCTTGCAGTACACACGCTTGCCACAAGGATTTAAAAATTCCCCTAGCATTTTTAATCAATGTCTGAAGTCTCTCCTGCAGGATATTGTGCTACCAGAGGGTTGTGTTTTGTTGATTTATGTTGATGACCTCTTGCTGGCAGCCTCAACTTCTGAAACCTGCCTTCAAGCAACAAAAGATCTTCTCCTGTATGACTTGGGTTTTAAAGTGTCTAAGAAGAAACTGCAATGTTGCAGAAGGGAAGTCACATTTCTAGGCAGAACTGTTTCCAGCACAGGATCATCACGTCCGACAGTCCAGTGACAGTCAGAGAAATGTTGGCCTTTTTGGGCCTTTGTGGCTACAGTAGACACTTCCTTCCTTGTTTTGTGGATCGCACTGCCCCCTTGAGGTCAATGATTAAAGAAAAGGGAACAACCCACCTCACAGCTGCATTAGACTGGACCCCAGAGACTGATGAGATTTGCGTGACATTAGCGCATGCGCTGCTGCTCTCGCACCCCCAGATTATACTCAGCCATTTTATCTCGACGCTTCAATGACGCCCACAGTTGTTAACGCTGTTCTCTTTCAGAAAAATCAAGGCAGATGGGATGTGCTAATGTATTGTAGCATCTCCCTTGATGCCGTTGAAGCTCGTTCACCGCTATGTACTCGTTATGGTGCAGGACTGGCAAAAGTTATTCTCAAAACAGCACACATCGTGGTGTCACATCCCTTGATAATTTTTACAGAACACTCAGTCACATCATATGTTGCTTCATCCTCCTTCACGCAGACCAGGCTGCTGAAAACTCTGACAGCTCCGAACATTCAGTACCAACACACTGGGAATAACATGTCAGAGGGCCTTTCTGTGGACCCTCACTCTTGTTCTGTAGCTGTGGCGAAAGAACTGCGAACCAGGCCAGATCTGGAAACGAAACCTCTTCCAGAAGGAAGAATTCTCTTTACAGATGGTTGCTGTTTCCGCTCCACATCTGGAACTCTTCAGGCAGCGGCTGCTGTGGTGGAGTGCTCCAGAGGTGAGTTCACCCCCCTAACTACACAAACGTTAACAGTAAAACCGTCGGCACAAGCAGCAGAAGTCCTGGCCCTCGAAGCTGCACCTGGAGAACAGGTAACACCCTACTCTGACTCTGCCTACGCAGTGTCGGCTGCATTGTTAGATTTTGCTGCGTGGAAAAGGAATTGTTATCTTACAGCGAGAGGGGAGCCCATAGCTCAGAAGGACCTGATGCACCTTGCCTTTCACAGGGAAGTGAATAGGACGCCTGTTCACCTTCACGTTGCATAAAACTGTCTGTTGTTTTCCTATTTTTATATTCAATTTATATTTTTTACTTTCAATGTATCTAGTTTTATGTGCTTTGTGTTTTACCTCTTAAGTCTGCAATGTTTCCCTCCACTAGTGGCCTGGGGTTCTCCCAGTCCAAGAGAGGGAAGGCTTTCATTTTTGTCTGGTTTCTTATGTTTTGCGAAACATGTGACAGAAAAGGATCGGGAGCACGGACAATATGCCATGTTACCCGTCAGCGACCCCTTTCCACCCCCCCGGCTGTGAGATCAGCTTGTATGATGCCCTAACATGTCTCCATTTCCTCCCGTAACTTCAGGTGTTCCTTTTCTTTACAGGAAGTGTTATCTTTTTTGCTTTTTGAATTTAAATTTGTTTATTTTCTTTATTTGCTACTTTATCTCTTGTTCTATGTTAACTTTTATTAACTAAATTGTGCAGAGGTTAGGCCTGGTGATGCATGAGCATCCTTAGGGTTAGCTGCCGATGGGGCACGGAGTTGTTGCAATCCTGTCCGACTGCACACTGAATGTTTCTCAAAGAAGGTCTAAGTCTGCTCCGACAGGTTGTTCGCTTGCACACTCATGGGTCACCTACCTCCTTTGTAATGCTCATTTATTCACATTGATTTTGTGTTACAGATTGTGAGGGTTTGCGGCCACAGCTGTCAGGTCATGTGGACCTATTGAAATGTTTTGTTGTTGAGGGATGTGGTCATGAATTTTTGTGATCTCACTTCCTGAGCTCAAGAGAGGGAGGGAATTGAAGAAATATGTTTTCTGTCTTATCTTTTATACGTTGAAGTTTTAATCTTCAGTGCTCAGTGTGATGGAACCATCTTTTTTATCTTGTAAAAGCTCATTCCTCTTTGGCATTCCTTTAAGATAAATTTATGGATGCAGATGCAGACCCCCTTTTCTCTCTCGTATGGAAAGACTGGATCTTTTGTGTGCAGCTCTGGGAGATCGGCTGAGAAGTACATTTGTCATGGACCAGATTTAAACCATCTGTGCTGAAGATCCAATCTGTGGGAGCCGAGTTCTGTTCACGTTCTCGGGCCAAGAAGAGGCTGACCCAGTCACTCCAGCGCCTGCTATGGAATTTCTGCCCTCCGAGCAGATTCAGACACAACTTCCAAATATGGTCTGGCGGAAGCAGGCGGTCCAGCTGTCGACGAATCCATGCATCCAGGGGGAGGAGATCCGGTCCGCCATGATTAAACTTTCTCTGCAGAACTTTTTCCTTTGTTCTCATCTGCCTGCATCCTAAGTCACATGTAACTTTTTGCATTTGTAGGCTTTCCAGTTTGAGAATCCAGATATCTGTCTTAACTTTGTTTTAGAAACTTTGTTAGGGAAATAAAACTTTGTCTATCTTTATCTGGTTGAATCCTGGTTTTTCTCTCCCGACTTTTGAACATGCATAGGAAAGTCTGCAAGGCGAACAGATTATTTCCTACAGTGTAGAAAGAAGAACAGGACTTTTCTTTCACTTTGGATTGAGGTCAGAATGTGGCGATTTCATGTTTTTGTTGGGACTTTGTGGAAAGTGTTGAGTCACTTTTGAAAAACTTTTATCATCTTTGTATATTTGTACAAACATGAGCTCTAAAAAGAAAACGAGGGATTTTAAGGCAACAGAGAAGACAGGTTTGATGAACTTCTACTCCCACGGTCGGTGCAGCAGAGACAGAAACCATCAGTGAGGCCTTCATCACATCACCACACCACCAAAGCTGGATTCCAGAGCGCTTTATCAAAGCGCCTTAAGCCCGTTTGGACTCTGGCGCTCCACGCGCTGGATGAATAGTGGCGTTTGGAGGAGAAAAACAAAGGAAAACACACGGAGAAGGATTCTGCAAAGGAAATCCCAAGTTCTATTGGTAAGTCAGCATCCTGGAAACATGCTTTGTTGGTTCTGAAGTGGCATGAATGCAGACTTAGATTGGTTTGTTTCCTTGGATTCTTCAGATGGATTCAAGCTGTAAATGTTGTCAGCATAAAGCAAGTTTGGACTAAACTAAAGCAGAAAGTGGCTTTGAAGATGGTCAGGAGAAATGAGGGCTTTTTTCAGGAATTCTTGGAAGAGGAGGACTTCTCCAAACAACCAGAATCTAGGAGGAGGTTTTTTCAGCATTGATATCAGGATTTAGCAGGAGCTTCAATCCCATTTTGGTTCAATCCAAATGTTTACCGTCCATATTCAGGAGTTCAACTCTGAAAGCCTACCATGACATCATAGACATTAAAGACCGTGTTACCTAGCAACCAAACACAACAAACTGTAGACTATTCAAACTGGACAATTTGGGGCAACAATTCATTTCCAACTCAAGTTTGGTTGAAAAATCCAAATGATGGAAACAGATTGTGTAAAGGAAATGAGGATATATTGGTGAGTCACAGTCCTGGAAACATGAGTTGTGCTCTGATGAAGACGCCTGATCCAAATGTGGATTTTTGAAATGTTCTTCATGAGATTCAAACTGATTGAAGCTTTGAATTAAAGGTGTCAACACATTTCTGCATTGGATTCATTCTGTTTCAGTGTCTAAGGTTGGTTTTGTGGCAGAAACCAAGTTTTTGTTGAACAGTAGCGTTTGAAAAGCAGAAAGTGGCTTTGAAGATGGTCAGGAGAACTTCTTTGAAGAGGAGGACTTCTCCAAACAACCACAACCTTACAGGAAGTTTTCTGAGCATTCATAGAATGCTTTTCAAATGACTCATCATTTTCCACTAGAAGCTAATGAGTTTTTCCAAATGCATGCTGAATATTCTTAGTTCTAGCTTGGAAAGCACTTTGTGGTATTTTCCTGGAAAACCTGCTTTATCAATCATTTTGGTCTCTTTTTCTTCTTCTAAGTTCCAGCTTGGTGAGTGTGCAGGTCGCCATGGCAACCACTGTCCAGGTCAAAGGGAGGACCACGGCCATCCAGTTCCAGGCTTTTGGATTGATTTGGATTTGATAAACATTTGTTTCCCACATTTTAATAGTAGAATTCAACACGGAACATATAGTGGATTGTAAGAATAGGAACAAAAAAAGCAACAACTAAATAATCCTCCTCCCCTTAAAACATGCATTTGACTATGAACAAGTCTAAATCAAATCCAAGCAAAGACCAGCGCTGGGGCTCCTGCTAGTTTCTTTTAGAAGAGCCTGCCTCTTCAAAACATAGAATGTTCAACAACTAGAGCTAAAAATGTCTGTTGGTAGATTTCTGGATGTTGGCCGTATCCCAGCGAGCAAGGCCAAGTCAGCCCCATATGGTTTCAAAGTGGACAGAAAAGGTTTTTAGGAGTTTATAGAATGTTCAACAACTAGAGCTAAATGAAACTAGTGCATGAAATGACAAAGAACTTCCTGTTTGAAAGGAATATCATGATGGCTTCCACCTGTCTCTTTGCTTTTCCTTTCTTTTGTGTTTCTCCTCTTTGGGAGGTTACACAAAACTGCACTTTAACCCAGAAGGAAACAACAACCGCTCCACAATCCCTGAATCCCCTACAGCCTTTATCTAAACATTTACATTGACCAATATCACACATTTGATTGCATTTTCTCAGAAAAACAAAGCACAACTTCCGTTTGTTTGTGTGTGAAATGATTCCAAAAAGCCATGTGTCATCCTGGAGGGACTGGTTTCTCATCAATGCAGACCACCAAGTTTCTCTGGTTTCTCACTATTTGGTGGCTGGTAGGCCTTTTGGGATTTTTGTCAGGGAAAGAAGTGAACCTGGGCTCCAAATATTGGAAGACACTGATCTAAAAGTACTAGGACATCTGGAGAAAGCTCTAGTTCTGGTCCAACTCAGTCCAAAGCACTGAAGATAGATGCAGTTGGATTTGGGAGAGGACTGAGCTCATTCAAATGAAGAAAGAACAAGTCAACAGATGAAGAAGATTTCAGGAAGTTTCCCATTCAACAAGTTCAAGTTTCCAGAGAGCTAGTTTAGCATCCGTGTTCTGGACCAAACCACTGTCCCTCTGAAGGTCCAGACACAGAGAGGCCCAAAGTGACCCCCATTTCTCCTTTTTGGTCTTTCCAGTGGCTGACTCCGCCCCTTAGGACGTCCCCCTGTGTGGATCAGTGGTCAGTGGGTTGGAACCTGCTGCAAATGCAGGCTCTGGTTCTAACTGCTGGATCAGAAGTGGAATGTGAGCTGTAGTGGTGTGTCTGCAGCTGGATGTGGAACACATCAGGGAGGGGTCAAAGGTCAATCTTTCTTCCAAACAAATGTTGTCAGTCTATTCTCCAACAATGCTCCAACATCTTCAAAGGTTTTTGGTCCCAAATCCATAGTGTAGCTGGAAGGACATGATCATTTCAGCCTCAGATTTGGGATCTGTCATCTCTCTGCCGTGACACCGAGTGATGAGTTCATGCTCCAAAGCGGCCCGATCGCTGGCTGACCTTCATGTGACTGTGGGAGCTGCAGCAGCTGAGGAGCTCAGCATCTCTGCAGACTCAGATGGAGCTCAGAGCTTCTGAAAGGAAATGACAGAGTTGTGGAAGTTTAGTGGCTGAACTTCTTGTAGGTCCTGCTTGGTTCAGGTTGTTGCTGGTGGTGGAAAGAGCTCCTGCAGACCTCCTTGCTGTTGGAAGGATCTTCTGTCTGCAGACTCTCTGATGCTCCAGCAGGAGGCGCTGCAGTGTGGTCCTCCTCATGAGTCCTGAAGCTGCAGAGCTTCAGAGCTGCTTCTTCTCAGACCACTTTCTTTGGTTCTGATGTTTTATTATATTATAGTTATTATTATTTATTAATCCTAATTAGTTTTCCTCTTTCACATGTGATCATTTATGGTGTTTACATGTATAAAAGGTACATCTAAAAAAAGAAATGTACTGATTTAAAAGAGGAAAAACATTGTGGCCTAAACAAACAAAATAATATTTTTATTAATAATTATTATTTATTTTAATTTTGTAGTTGGATCAAACAAAATGCAAAAGAGAAACATTTTTGTTATAATACATGATCCACCGCTACTATTATTATTTTCTATTTTAAAATTGATAAAAATTTGATGAAACTAAAAATAAACAAAGTAAATTCGATGGATAATCAGAATCTGAATTACTTTATTTGATCTTATATGTGTGATATTTGTGAATTTATTTATAAATAATATAATATTTAAACTATTTTTTCCAAAAACCCTCAAAGGATTGGACGTCACTTTTCCTACCAATAGTTTATGTCATAATTTTCAGATTATTTCATATTTCAGTTCGCGAGGACCTGTGTTGTCCAGGAAATATATTACTCTTCGTTTTATTTCGGTTAAATAAGAAGACCTTGGCTGCAGACGACAAACTGGCGACTAACATCAATGGCCGGAACCGGAAGTGACGTCCCGTTCACCCTTATCCAGTTTGGTTGCTCTTTTTCTGGTCAAAAAAAGATTAGTCACATCATAATTTTGTTTATAAAAACTTTCACTTTCTCTTTTATTTGCCAGTAAAGTAAAAAAAAGCGATTTTATGCCGCCATCGACATCATCATGTGAGCGACAGACAACACTCCAGACCAGCTGGTGGCGCTAAAGCACCATGACGCTGTTAGCCAAACAAAGAAGAAGAACAGCACGAGGCGCTAGCAGCGTTAGCTTGTCAGCAGGCTAGCAGCGTTAGCTTGTGTTGAGAGGTCGGTGGTGTTTTGTTGGGACGTTTGTGAGGTTTTTGGACAGAAAGGACGATACGTGGTTCGTGTGGAACTCTCAGCATTTTCCAAAGTGTCGTAAATGAGTGAAGAAGTGTTGAACGGAAAGACAACGTGGATTGCTGGGATTGTGAGACTAGCAGATGATCGATCGGAGCTGCAGTGAAGAGGACGGCGGTGGTTGTGGGAGTTGGAGCTGAAGATCGGAGCAGGAACCATGTCTTCCCTTCAGTCTCTGAGAGAGTTGATCAGCGAGCGACTAGCTGCTGCTGCTGAAGAAATCTGCAGACTCTGTGAAGGAACCATCGTCCAGTACGAGCAGGAGCTCTGTCGTCAGCGCAGACTGCTGGATGTCATCTGGAAACCACAACCGCAGCTACACCACATAGGTATGTTACCTTCATCAAAGAAACAGAGAAGAAGACCTTTGAGATTCAGCTCCACGCTATAGCGGGGACAGACGGCAGTCAGCTCAGCTGTGTCCGCGTATCTGTCACATGCAACGCCGGGAGTCCCGGCAGCAGCAACGCTGCATGGTTCACTGTAGGCACTGGGTCAGTCAGAAACAGCACAAAAACAGCAGCACCTGCTTCAAAGGCTTAGAGGAACAGCAACAGGAGTCACGCACGCAGCAAAAGCTGCCTGTAATCCGGCTATGGTTAGGGCCAAAACACAGCTAAACAGCTTTGGATGCTGCTCCTTCCAACCTGGAAGCCGCAGGTCTCAGGCTGAATCTGAACTGAAGAGCTTTCATCCTCTGAAGATGAAGCAGCTGCTGTGTCAGATGGTCTTCATGAAGTGAACCTCTGTCTGCCACATTTAGATAAATAGTACTCAAGTTAAAGTAGAGAGTGGGTATCCAAATGATTACTTGAGTAATAAAGTACTTGGATTCAAATCTACTCATGTAGTGATTAATTAATGAGTAACATCTCATTTATGTCATAACAACACAACGAGGGTCATTCAGAAATAATGTAATAATATAACTTTTAATGAGGAAGGAAATAATTACATCCATGTTTCAAAATTAATCATGAGGCAACATTTGCTGCAACAAATAAATGACAATAAATAGTTTGTAACCATTCCCTCCTTTTCTTTGTCAAACATTGTTCTACCAAGATGTTCTTGATCATTTACTTTGATTTTAGTCATGGATATTTCGAACAAACTGAATGTTTGGAATTTGCTGTGGTGCCAATGTGCCATATACAACACTTGGGAATAAAAAGAAACAATAATAAGCAAAAATAACACAATGGTCAGAACAATAAATGGAAATACAATTGGGCAAACTGGATGGAGAAGGTGCAGCTAATGGACTGGTGACTTGACATGTAATTGAAAAGTCTAAGGGGAAGGAGTTAAAAATGTTCATGAGTTTGAATGCAGAGGGAAAGAAACTGTTACTATGTCGGGGGGTTTTGGTCCAGAACCAAAAATGCTAGCATTGTGATCAGCATCATAAGCTGACTCAGAAAAACACATTGCTTAAGATGCTAATTATGCTAACTATTCTAATTCCACTTAAGTTCATAGTCTGGTCACATCTCACATCGACTACTGCAATGCACATCTCTCTGGTCTTCCTAAGAAAACTCTGAACAAACCTCAGTGGTCCAGAATTAAGCAGTCCTTTTTTAAAATTTATTTATTTTTTATAATGAATTAAGCAACGTGTTGCAGCGTGGCGTCTCTTCCTCCATTTGATCCATTGTGTCCACACCTTCATTTCTTTCTTGGGAACAAACTTCCCACTCTCACTGGAAGCCATGATGTTGCTTTGCCGGAGTCCAACGTGGACGGGGAACAGGTCTGACTTACTGCCGGCTATGCGAACCAAGCTCCTACTCTGGTCATACAGAGACCGGACAGCCCTTAGGAAGGCTCCCCGGACCCCATACTGCCAGAGCACCCCCCACAGGACGCGGTCGAACGCCTTCTCCAAATCCACAAAACAGATATGGACTGGATGAGCGAACTCCCACAATCCCTCCAGCACCCTAGATAGGGTGTAGAGCTGGTCCACAGTTCCACGACCAGGACGGAAACCGCACTGTTGTTCCTGATTCCGAGGTTCGACTATCGGACGGACTCTCCTCTCCAGTACCCTGGCATAGACTTTCCCAGGGAGGCTGAGGAGTGTGACTCCCCTGTAGTTGGAACACACCCTCCGGTCCCCCTTCTTAAAGAGGGGAACCACCACCCCTGTCTGCCCGTCCAGTGGTACAGTTCCCGACCGCCATGCGATGCTGCAGAGACGTGTCAGCCAAGACACTCCCACAGCATCCAGAGACTTGAGGTACTCAGGGCGAACCTCATCCACTCGCGGGGCCCTGCCACCAAGGATCTCTATTGACTACCTCGATGACTTCAGCCCGGGTAATAGACAGGTCCACCCCAAAGTCCTCACCCTCTGCTTCTTCAAAAGAAGGCGTGTCAGTGGGATTGAGGAGATCCTCGAAGTATTCCTTCCACCACCCGACAATGTCCCCAGTCGAGGTCAACAGCCCCCCACCTGCACTTAAAACTGTGCCTGTGGAGAACTGCTTTCCCCTCCTGAAGCGCCAGACGGTTTGCCAGAATTTCTTCGAGGCCAACCGATAGTCCTTCTCCATGGCCTCACCAAACTCCTCCCAGACCCGAGTTTTCGCCTCCGCAACAGTCCGGGCCGCAGCTCGCTTAGACTGCCGATACCTGTCAGCTGCCTCTGGAGTCCCACAAGCCAGCCAGACCTGGTAGGACTCTTTCTTCAGCTTGACGGCATCCCTTACTTCCGGGCTTGCAAACTCCCCCACCACGTTAAAGTGGCGGTTCACAGGGGAGAGTATTGAACACGCTTTCTGAAATTTATGTAATACTTAGTGCAAAAACCTTTGTTGGTGATTACAGCCTCAATACGCCTCCTGTATGGAGAAACCAGTCGAATACATTGCTCAGGTGTGATTTTGGCCCATTCATCCACACAAACTGCCTTCAAATCTTCAAGGTTCCGGGGGTCTCTTCTGTGAATCCGGATCTTCAGTTCTTTCCAAAGATTTTCAATTGGATTCAAGTCTGGTGATTGACTGGGCCATTCTAGCAGCTTTATTTTCTTTTTCTTCAACCAGTTGAGTGTTACCTTGAATGTGCGCTTGGGATCGTTGTCTTGCTTAAAGATCCACCCTCTTTTCATCTTCAGCAGCCTGGCAGATGGCAGCAGATTCTGATCAAGAATGTCTTGATACTTTTCTCCAGTCATTATTCCTTCAATGATATGAAGTCTACCAGTACCACATGCTGAAAAACAGCCCCACGCCATGATGCTCCCACCTCCAAATTTGACTGTTGGTATGGTGTTTTGGGGAATGTGCGGTGCCATTTTTCCTCCAAACATGTTGTGTCTTATGACTTCCAAAGAGTTCAGTTTTGGTCTCATCTGACCAGAGTATCTTCTCCCAGAATGTCATGGGTTTATCCAAATGTTGTCGCAAACTCCAAACAAGCTTCAACATGCTTCTTCTTCAAAAATGGAGTCTTGCGTGGTGTGCGTGCATGGAGGCCATGGCGGATGAGTGCATTACTTATTGTTTTCTTTGAAACAACGGTACCTGCTGATTCCAGGTCTTTCTGAAGCTCTCCACGAGTGGTCCTGGGCTGTTGGAGAACCCTTCTGATGATTGTTCTGACTCCTCTGTCTGAAATCTTGCGAGGAGCACCTGGCCGTGGCTGGTTTATGGTAATGCCGTGTTCTTTCCACTGCCGGATGATGGCCACAATGGTACTCACTGGAACTTTCAGAAGTTTAGAAATGCGCCTGTAACCAATGCCTTCAGTGTGTTTTGCAAAATAAGGTTGCTTAGGTCTTTGGACAGCTCTTTGCTTTTACCCATCATGCAATGCTTCTTGTCTAACATCTTGCTGGTGAGAAACCTTTTTAAAAGGCATCAATCATGACTATACCAGCTGATATTACTTTTCACCAATAGGGGGCAGGTTAACCTTCTGAATACTGACAAACTCCAGCTGCTTTTTTGGCTTGCCAGACCTTTTTACCCCTCCTTTTCTTCATGTGTTCAACACTTATTCCCTTATTCCCTTATTAATTGTTTTGCAGCACCTTATCTAAAGTGAGGACAGTTTTTACCACAAACAACCACAAAGCATAAAGCTTGTAAAAAGAACTTTATGACATTAAAACAGACTAAACATACACAAATCTTTCTGTCAAAGATATATAATAATTTAATTCAGACAAATAAAAAAAAAATAAAAACATATAGACCAGTGTTGGCTGACTCTAGCATCATAGCTAATAAGGATAAAGTATTAGCATCTATCCTGGGTGAAACATTCATTGCAAATCACATCACCAGGAGACAATTCTCTGCATTCAATGCCAACTTCATTCAACCACTGTTGCCTTGCTTCAAAGTCCACTAGAAAGTTGCAAAAGCCAGTAATTCTTGAAGACAGAAGACAAACCTATTACCTACAGGAGCCATGCTAAAGCTAACACTCTAACCTGCCCATCTTTGATTCTGGAAGGAATCAAAGATGGGCAGGTTAACTAATGTCACCATTGGCTAATGAATCTTGTCTGAATTAAATTATTATATATCTTTTACAGAAAGATTTGTGTATGTTTAGTCTGTTTTAACGTTATAAAGTTCTTTTTACAAGCTTTATGCCTTGTGGTTGTTTGTGCTAAAAACTGTCCTCACTTTAGACGAGGTGCTGCAAAACAATTAATAAACTGTTAATAAAGTTAATTAATACATTTGTAACGCTTATAAGCAGTTTAGTAAAATGGATTTAGAAGACAATGGTCTGACTTTAGATGTTAATAAATCTTAACACTTTCAGGTATTTGCAAGACATCTAAAATACTAATAAATATCTTACTAGCATCTGACACATTAATAAAGCCTATTAATTTGTTAAGTTAGTCAATGAAAGCTTATGAACACTTAGGCTTGTGTCAGGCATCTATAATGCTAACAAATGTCTTACTTGAACCCCAAACAATAATAATACTTCTTAATTTGTTAACAAAGGTTATTAATAAATCTTATTAAGCTTATTAACACTGACACATTTGTTAGGCACCTATAATATCAATAAATGTATCATTAGCATATTAAAAACATCCTAATAATAATGCTTGTGAATGTGTTAACTACGTAATTTAATAAACCTTATTAGACTAATTGTACTAATAAATGTCTTACTAACACCCTATAAATTCATTTATAATGTTTGTTAATGTGTTAACAAATAGGGGTGTGCCAAAATATCGATATGGTGATATATCGCGATATTTAATCCCGCGATTGATTCTCAAGACGTCTTCATCAAGTATCGACCTTTTATTTACGTTAAAAGACCCTGTAAAACGTTATATTAACCATCCTTTGGTAGGACAATTCTTCGGAAGGTCGATAGGGGGCGCTCGTTGCGAGATTGGCTGTTGCGGGCAGACGAAGAAGAACATACATTCAAACAAAGATGGCGGGGGGAGAAACAATCAGAAGCGAAAGCAACTTAAAAGATGCGCTGGCAGCATTGAAGCTGCATCAACGGAGTTGTGTGCGAAAGCCGTGGCTGTTGCTGGCCTGAAGCCGACACAGCCCAGCACGGATACATTTTTCCAGACGAAGCTACCAAGCACCGGCAATAACAAATGGTAAACAAAACGGGAGGTGGAGAACTAGGGATTTCGGTTTTCATTTAATGGAGTAGAGCCACGCTTTGACATTCCCTCTTGGAAATACTGAAAAAAGGATCCCTGCGCTGTACGGCCAGACCAAAGTTACAGTTGAGATGGAAACGGGAGAAAGAGAGGCATCCCTGCCCATAGACCCTCCTTCTCCTCTAAGCAGCGGTAGAAGAGTGGCTACTTGATGCTAAAAAGCCTGTGGTTCTCAAGAAAAACATGAACATTTAAACATACATCGCATGCAGCTTTTCCCCAATCATGTTTTTCACAAAGATGTTTACTTTTAGATGCACTTTAAGTTCTTCATGTATTTTATCCCTGGTCATTTATTTTGAAAGCAGTTTATCTCTTAAATAACTTTAAGGAAAGTTCATAGCTACTTGATTTTTATTGTTCTGGGAGAATTTTATTTTTGTTTACACCACATTGCACTAAATGGTGTCATTTATTTTTAACAAAGACACTATCATTTGTTCACAGAATTAATATGTGATTCACAGCTATTTTTTCAATTAAGCGATGGCTATGGTTTTGTTTTTCAAAAGTTAATACCAATGTGTCTGGCAGCTACTTGACTTATTCATTTTTTATCCTTTTTACAGCAATTTTGAACTAAATAATGGCACTGCTGTTCATGTTCACAATTGTTTAAACAATATTGTACAGATATTTCCAAATGAAAATTGTCATTGTTTGTCAAAGGCAGAGTATAACTGATTTCAGCAATGTTACACAAAAGTCTGTTATTCATTACACCAAATAGGACACAAGTTGTTCATTATCATTGTGTTTAAAAAATAAATGGGGAAATATTTTCCAAAAAACTGTTTTTCAAGTTCTTCTTTCTTAAAGTTTGATATATCGTGAGTTGTTAGAGACAAGATATATCGATTATCACAATATCGCCATATCGTGATAGTATCGTTATCGTGAGCAATGTATCGCAAATCGTATCGTATTGTGAGGTACCCAGTGATTCCCAGCCCTATTAACAAAGCTTGTTAAGGAATCTTAATATAAAGTGTTACTGCAACTTCTTTTATAAAAAAGCAATTCATTGAAAATGTTACAAGTTTACATTACAAACAATGGTCCTTCAGGGGCTCCTTCTCAAACACTGGAGGTTGTGTTGTAGATAAGCAGTCACAGGTGGTAGGTTATCTTCCTAGAAGGGTTTATTGCAGGGGTGTCAAACATATGGCCCGCGGGCCATATGCGGCCAGCCAGGTGGTTTAGTCCGGCCCACACACAAAGAATAAAAATCATAAGGATGGTTAAAAAAGAAAGCAAGTTTCTAGTCCATTCCTGTGGCGAGTTATGATTTTTTTAAAGAAATAACCAAAATGTGCAATTCCGCCATTTTTAGATGGTGAACTTATTGAAAAATGCTGAAGGCTGCAGAAGTCTTGTTCCCAAAAAGCATGTCGACCTTAAACATGAGTCTGTCAAGAATTACGATCAGATCCAACATCTCTGAGGAAACATGGGCAGCCATATAAAGGAATCCAAGCATTTATTGTTTTTTCTCAGTCACTATTGATGAAAGCACCAACATCACATATAACTGTGAATATTTATTAGAGGTGATGAAGAGACCGTCACAGCAGAGTTTCTTGAGTTGATGGACACAACAACAGCTGATGACATAGTCAGCTCTCTAGTCACTGCGTTGGACGATGTTGAAGTGAACTAGTCACATGAAGTAATTTTGGTCACCGATGGCACTCCATCAAAGATCAGTGGTGCTTAACAATACACAAAGTCTTCAAAACATAAAAAGGGCTTCTTCTTGTGTTTCTGCAGTCCTCCCCCAGCACTGGAGTACTGAAGAGGAGGATCCCTGCAACCAGCAAAGGAACTTCAGAGTGGAACAAGATGATCCAGAATCTCCACATTATAGAGAGGAAGTGCAGGAACCAAAACCTCCACATTATAAAGAGGAACAGGAGGATCCAGAAACTCCACAATTTGAAGATGAACAGGGGGTCCCAGAACCTCCACAGATTAAAGAGGAGCCAGACAAGCTCGTCCTCAGTCAGGATGAAGATCAGATTGATCTGAAGCAGGAGACTGATACCTTGATGGAGATTCCTACTTATGAGGAAGATGAGAACAGTCAAGCAGATCTAAACAATCAGCACAGCTTTAATGTAACTGATAGTCAGGATGAAGAAGAAAACCAACATGAAGAATCATCATCAACTACAGATGAAGAGACAGACCCACAGAACAGAGATCAGAGGAAGAGAAGAGACAGAAGTCATGTCCAAAGTGTGGACAGCTCTCACATGTCAGCAGGTCAGTGTGACTCTGATGTTAGAAAAAGTCCCAAGAAGACAAATCTTGGTAAGAAATACAAACAATCTCCAAAAGAAGAGAGACTTTCCTCTATCAAGTCTAGTAAAAACTCAAGAATAATTAGTAACCCATCTGACTACATGGAAACTGGGTCTGATGAAAGATGTTATATCTGTAAAGAATGTGGTAAAAGCTTTTGTAACAAATCTCTGTTCCGAATTCATGCAGGCATTCATGCAGAAGATGAGCAAGTTTCTTGTAAAAAATGTAAAAAAGGTTTTAGTCGTGTATCCCATCTCAAAGCACATATGAGAACTCATACAGGAGAGAAGCCTTTTTCTTGTAAAGAATGTGAAAAATGTTTTAGTCAATTATCTACTCTCCAAATACACATTAGAACTCACACAGGAGAAAGGCCTTTTTCTTGTAAAGAATGTAGAAAGAGTTTTAATCACATATCTAATCTCAAAAGACACATGATAACTCATACAGGAGAAAAGCCTTTTTCTTGTAAAGAATGTCAAAAAAGTTATAATCAAATATCTCACCTCAAAACACACATGAGAACTCACACAGGAGAAAAGCATTTTTCTTGTAAAGAATGTAGAAAGAGTTTTAATCAAATATCTAATCTCAAAACACACATGAGAACTCACACAGGAGAAAAGCCTTTTACTTGTAAAGAATGTAAAAAAAGCTTTAGTCTTTTATGTAATCTCAAAACACACATTAGAACTCACACAGGAGAAAAGCCTTTTTCTTGTAAAGAATGTAAAAAAGGTTTTAATGATTTATCTAATCTCAAAAGACACATGAGAACTCACAAGACTTTCTCTTCACAATCAATGTAATAAAGGAGTTAGTGTAAACTCTAAATTCTAAACTTTTCTGATAAGAGGTCAACAACTCAACCTTTGCACCACAGTCAAAGACTTTAATTTTACAAGAGGGGAAAAAGTTCTGTATCTCACAAAATGTGAACATTTTTTTAATGTTTAAAACTCCTGGGGTGAAACCCCAATGTTCAAATGAACTCCATAGCAACCAGAGCTTTCATTTCAAGTACACAGAACCACAGTCTGATATACCACTTTGATGCAGTAACTCTTTTAGAGGCACAAGTGAGTATTTAATGTGTAGAAATGAAGTTTTCTAAATACTTAATTGTTGTAACATGATATTCTTACTTTCTAGGAATTCTCTTTGGGTTTTCATCTTTACATCAAAAGCAAAAAAGTAATGGATCAATGCATTTGAATCTTTGTGTAATGATATTAGAGAAAGAGTTTTACTGCTGACAAAAAATGTACAACTTTTTCACAAAATGAATTGTTTTAGATGTAACTGTTAATAGAAATGAGTTGTTTGTAATGAGTCATTAGAGCTAATTCTTGAATGTCTTCACTATGGTTGAAATGTTTCTTATACATCTTTAATTCTAACACTTTTAATGTGATCAGTGAACATTTAATAAATATTTGAACACAAAGTAGTGACTACAGTATATAGATCAAGAAATCATTTAGTAGAGATGGGTATCGTTAAGATTATATAAATAGTACTCCTCTTATTGATACTGCTTTTAATCCTGTTTTCTTATTAATATTTTTATGTGTAAAAACAAGGATGGAGAAGACAAATAATCTTTGTACACGAAAACCATTTTAGAACCATTTAAAACATAATGCATTTGTAGCCTTGATTAATTTGAGACGCATACATCTTACATACAGTCCCGTATGCAGACACTAGGGGAAAACACCCTTTTGAGAGACTCTTCCTAAAGTGTCAAGGAAGGAGGACGTTTCTTCTAATCTCTATATCGCTAGAGGAGACACGCCAGCTTGGGAAGCCTGGCTGACGGTGGCAGAGTGCAACGCCATCTTGGTGAGGTAGTCGGCGCCCACATGACAATGCATTCTATAGCCTTTGGTGGCATCTAAGTGGCTTTTATATAATTTATATATTTTCATATTTCTATATATTTATACGTATATATAACATATATGTATATAATTTATATATATACATATCATTTGTTGTTAAATAAGAGATACAGTCGGCCTTAAAATCTCAAACTTTAATGAAAAATGCATTGTTACAGGACTTGTTACAAATAAAAAATGATTACAAAGAATTTTCAAAAATAATTTGTAAACATTTTGAAGTTTTAGACCTCTTTGGCATGTAATTTAAATTATTTAGAAGAGCCCAACAATGGGTATAGTAGCTATAGTAAGTCAATGATAATAACAACAATATATAATAACAATAAACAATAAGTCATTAATAATAATAAAAATGAATCAATAATAAATAAGAACAAAAAATCCATAGAAAGTCAATAATAATAAATGATAACAATAGATCATTAATAAGTCAATAATAATTAATAATAAGTCCAAAAATTAACAATAGGTTTACCCTACTGATTCATGCGAGTGATGTAACACAGATGGTAACACAGATGGGATGGTGTCGGGTTTAAGCGAACAGTTTGGCCCGTCTTATCAAAATGTGTTTCCACAAAATGTTTTGAATTTAGCCAGGCTGTATTGCTAGTTGGTACCCACAGTGATCCATCTGGGTTAGTTCTTTTGACAGCTAATTCCCACTTTTTCCTTAAGTCTGAATCCATTGGAAAGCTATTAGAAATGTTCAGTCACTGAGTCAGAAATGTATAAATCTATATTACTATAATAGCCTAGTATACTGTATACAGGTTCAACACAATAAAGTTTACATTTATGTTGACAGCAAATTATACGTTCATCGTGCAGCATGTTGATAACAGCCCTGCAGCATTATGCATGTGAACATGTGTTCTATTAATGAAGCCCCTGCAGCATTAAAAGGCAAAATATATAGTATCTACCTGTGAAACGTTATGCCTTCCTCCTCCATGGACTCCTTTCTCTGATTTTGGCAGTTGAAACCCGCACAATGAAGTGGCATTTTTCACCAAAAGAAAATGTGTTCACATGCATGCACTGCAGCAGTGACTTGACCTTAACCAAGATGGCGGTGCTCTTCTCCCATGAGGAATTAAGTGATGTCTCCTCTGGCTAAATAATTCATTGGTTTCTTCAGGTCGGTAAAGTTAGAAAGATATTCACAGATGTGGACTTCCAGCCTCAATAACTCCTCTGATAAACTTTCAAATGTGACATCAAGTATCTCAATCTTTTTGTATTAACCCTGAGAGTGAACTACAAATGCATTCCAAAGAAAAAAAGAGATATTCTTTTGCCTTTAGATCAAAATTGTTCTCTTCGTGGTGTAAATGCAGACATGCAGCGAGCCGGCTGCCAAGGGACCGTCAACAAAGTGTAATCTCTGTGAAACACCATTCTATCGAAATCAATCATCTTTTAAAATGCAAATAAATACCTTGCCCCTGAGCGCTGGGCCCCGCCAAATTTCCAACTGTGGCAGAGCCTGGTCGGGCCATATTTACAATACCCCTTGTGGGCCCTCTTTTTTCCCCGGGGTTCCCCCCTCCTGGGCGGGGGCGGCGGGCCCCTGCCTTGCTCCTCCCTGGACCAACCGTGGGCCGGGTGGGTGGCTGCCTGGAGTGCAGAGCGGGTCTCCCTTGGGGGGTCCTGGCTCGTACCTGGGGTTGGGGCGGGGGGATGCCTGGAACTCCTGGGTGGTGGTGGGGTGCTCGTCTGGGGCTGTGGGCGTCCTTCTCCGGTGGGGCCCTGCGTTGGGCTCTCTCGGCGCGGCGGGGGGGCTGCTCTCCTGGTTGGGCTGGGGTGGCGCTCTCTTTCCCTCCGTGCCTCCCTGCTCTCTGGCTCTGGGGGCCTCGCGGCAGTCCTGATGGCCCTGGCCTGGGTGGCGGGCTTGGTCGCCCGGGGGGGCGGTTGTTCCCTGCCTGTTCCTGTGTGGCGTTGGGGGGATTCCGGCTGCCGCTGCTGCTACGGCGGGGGTCTTAAGGTGGGGATGGCTGGGCACTCTCCCTCCTTCTTTTCACATTCCACCATCCATTTTAAAAGAACATAAACACTCACCTGAGCACAGGTTTCAGCTCACCTTTGCACTAACAGTTTGCATGATTGAATGACTGAAATATTTCACAACTAGTTCTAGTTGGGGGGCGACAGTGGCTCAGGTGGTTGAGCGGGTCATCCAATGATCGAAGGATCGGCGGTTCGATTCCCCGCTCCCACCAGCCAAAATGTCGTTGTGTCCCTGGGCAAGACACCTCACCCTCCTTGCCTCCAGCGTGGCCTCCACTGGTGTGTGCATGTGTATGAATGATCCCGGTGATGGTCAGAGGGGCCGTAGGCGCGAACTGGCAGCCACGCCTCTGCCAGTCTGCCCCAGGGCAGCTGTGGCTACAAAAGTAGTTACCATCACCAAGTATGAATGAGGAGTAAATGAATAATGGACACAATGTAAGCGCTTTGGGTGTCTTGAAAAGCGCAGATAAATCCAATCCATTATAGTTGGTTTTAAGGCATAAGTATGCGTGTGAACACTATCTGTTTTGTGTACATGTCGACATTTTTGCAGCTAGCAGGTGTGTTGATAACATTTGAGTGTGTGTGTGGACAGGCCCCGCCCTTTTTGTACTACATTTGAACCTTACTGTAATGATAATCAACCAGTATACTTGTTGCTTTACGCTGCTTCATGGTCTTATCCCCCATCCCCTCCTATTATCACCCTCCTACCCCTCTCTAACGTCCCTCTCTCTTCTTCCCTCCTTTCCTTTTCCGTCCGGTCCAACACCAAAGATTTTCAAACATGGTTGAAATTAATAAAGTTTGGCCTCAATTTCAAAAGGGGTTTATTCAGACATACCTCTGGTTTGTCAGAAGATTAATAACCCCTGTTGTTAAAGTAAAATATGTCCAACACAAAGGCCTTCAGCTCTCATCTGCCTGCCCAGCCGTTGGACAGGACAAGTTAAAAAAGAAAAAAAAAAAAAAGCAAATAAACGTCTGCATTTATATGAACTGGTGATTAAGACCTGTCAGCATATTCATACTTCAATAGATATTTTGTAAGAAAGTCCATCTATTATATTTTATTGCATATATTTTTCCCATATTAATAGAGATAGGAATCATAATTAAAACTTTCTGTACTGACTAATCATGTCCTTATTGTTCGACTACAATAAAGATTTGGTCAGAAATTCACTTTGTTTATTTCTGGGAATCTTTTAGATTGAAAAAGGGACAATATTTGGTCACAACTTCTCAATAGCTCTGAAGATGCTTAAGTTACAGTCACAGTCACCAAACTTTCTGCACTGACTAATCATGACCTTATTGTCTAATCTTTATGTTCTCTAAATATAATTTTACCCAATCTGTCTTATTGCTACCTTTCTGCTGAGAGTTTTTTTTTTAAAACACGTAATTGTTTTGTTTTTAAATGTCCTGCAGATAATAAAACTCAAATTATTTAAAATTGGTCAATGTTTTGCAGAGTCTGGCTCAACTTCTTTTTTTGGATGACTGTTTCAGGTTCTTGTTCTTGCTTCTCTTTGTCTGTAAATGTAAGATCAAAAAATGGAATAAAGTGTGTGATGATGTCCAAAATTACATCTCACAGACTTTGGAGGAAATGAGAGTCCATCAGCACTTCACCCCACAAGCCCAGGCTTACCTCATTTCACTTTTTTCTCCCCATCAATTTAGGGTTCAAAGAGTTTTTTATGTCTTAGAGTGCCTGATGTCAACAGATATCTCTGTCTTTGATAGCACAGCCCATTAGAAATTAATAACCCAATGCACCACTACTGTAGCTTTGGAGGGTTTTTGTCAAATAAATTTTAATGTGTTTTGAAGTCAGCACCTCTCCTGTCTCTCATTCTCCTAGAAACTAAAGTCTAAGAAAGAAGGGGGCAGTAGAAAAACCTTGAGCACTTCAATAACCCCTTAATTGCAGGTTTTTCTTTCAGGTTCCATAAATGAAGCTATGGTGTTTCCCCATGGCCAGTTTTTCCCTTTATACATTTATCTAAATATTTTCACATATTAAGTTCAATTCCTGAAATGAAATAACTTTTAAATTATTCACGATCTTCTATGTAAAAGGAGTATCTTTAGCAACTTAATCATATTATTTTATAAGGTTAATAATTATTTAACAACAGCCAATATTGATTATTCATACTGAGTAAGCAGGTGGAGACCAAATACTTTTTCTTCCAGTCCAGACTTCACTTTGTAGCTGTCAAGGATGTGGTTGTCCCAGGGAAAAAAAATTACTAGCTGTGTTTACATGGGCAAAAGTCATCGAAAAGAACATCTGATCGGAAGAACAATGCATCATGTAAACGCACCGTTCAGAATAGTCTGCCCCGATCAGACTCGTTCGGATCTAAATTTCTTTCGGATGGAAATAGGTGGGTTATACCCATTGTTTATCCGATAGTTGTTCATGTAAACGGTCATTCCGATCGTGTGTCACTACTGCTCTGGTTTATGTCATGCATAGAGGGTGTTTCGCTGAGAGAAAGCTTTGGAGCTCATATGGGACGACCAGCTGCTCTGCGGACGCCCCGTGAAAAGCGCCGCTCTTGCCCCGTTGTCTCTTCGCCTCTCCCCTCTCAAATTCAAATTCAAATTAATTTTATTTATATAGCACCTTTCATGACAGCAAAGACAGCTCAAGGTCCTGTACATAAAAACAAAATCAAATGCAATAAAATACAATAAGATACATTGAATTAGCCCCACACAATAAAATACAGAAAGACAAACACCAGTGGAAAATAAATAAATAAATAAAAAGATAAACCAGAGAAACCAGAAGGCGGCGTCTGCCCTCTCCTCCTATTGGCCGGGGTGTCAGTATAAAAACCAAACACCCCAGCCAAGGGTGAGAAAACACTCGTAAACAGTCTAATAAAATAAATATGTGTTAAAATATCATAAAAAGTATACAAGTAAAATTCTAGATTAAACAGATATGTATATGATAAAATGTCATAAAATACAAGAATAAAAATTCTAGATTAAGCAAATAAAATGATAAAATGATGTGATAAAACATCATAAAACATAAAAAGATATATATATATAGATTAAACAAGTAAAATGTTAAAATTTTGTAGTAAAACATCATGAAACATCAAAAGACATAAAATCTAATTAAAAGCTAATTTAAAAAGGTGTGTCTTTAATTTCTTTTTAAAAACCTCCACAGTGGATGAGGCCCTCAAATCCTCAGGTAGGCTGTTCCACAGACGAGGCCCATAGTATCTAAACGAGGCCTCGCCGTGGTTTTTTGTCCTGACCCTGGGGACCTTCAGCAGGCCTGCACCTGAGGACCTAAGGACTCTAGGAGGTTCATACGTTAAAAGCAAGTCTGATATAAAAGAAGGACTAAGACTTAGACCATTAAGAATCTTAAAATCAACCCTGAAGCTGACAGGGAGCCAGTGCAGAGATCTTAAGATTGGTGTAATGTGCTCCCTCTTCCTAGTTCTTGTTAAAAGGCGTGCAGCAGAGTTCTGGACTAGCTGCACACGGTTGAGAGTGGTTTTCTTTACACCAGAAAGAAGGGCATTACAATAATCTATCCTTGATGTAATAAAAGCATGGATTAAGATTTCAGCACTGGCTCTAGAGAGAAAGGGTCTCACTCGGGCAATATTTCTCAGATGGTAAAATGCACATTTAGTTAGTTGATTCACATGTTGGTCAAAGCTAACATCTGCATCTAAAATCACACCAAGGTTCCTTACTGTGTCACGTGTAGTCATAGAATTGGATGACAGATAAGATTGGACCCTATCTCTCTCAGCTTCAGAACTGATAACCAAGACTTCAGTTTTGTCCTGATTGAGCTGCAAAAAGTTCTCTCCCATCCACATTTTAATGTCTAAAATACAATTTAAAAGGCTATCCAGGGGTCCAGTGTCATCAGGAGACACGGCTACATACAGTTGAGTGTCATCAGCGTAACTATGAAAGTCAATGTCTCCTGATGACATCACCAAGCAGAAGCATGTAAAGATTAAAAAGTGTGGGACCCAGGATGGAGCCTTGGGGCACCCCACACGTCAGTTTATGCCTTTCCGATGAAAAATCATTTACAGTAATAATAAAATCTCTGTTGGTGAGGTAAGATTTAAACCAACTAAAAGCTGTCCCAGTACACCCCTCACGAGGGGGATGCGGGGGAGGAGCGCTTCATGCCCCCTGACGTCTGGACCCTGCACCCAAACTCTGTGTCTGGGCTCGGGTGCCAGTGGACCGAGTGAACCGTGTCTCTGAGCAGAGCTGCTGGATTGATAACTTTGTGTTTGGGGGGAGGGAGGGATGCTTTGTTACATGTGCGCTTTGTTGTTTTGTTATGTGTGGGAGAATTCGGACTGTGATCTGTCCCGCCGCTGTGGGTTAGCGGCTGCTAGACTCAGGAGAACCGCTTCCAAGGAGAGCTCGGACTTTCAGAGCTTTTCAGAGCAGAAATGTCGCTCAGTCTTTAGAAACATGTTCAAACAATCACATGGAATTGTGTTTCCAGCCGTGTCCAGACAAAATAAAGGCTGATGTTATTCCCACATATTTACGTGCAGCCAAGATGCAGATTGCAGCATTTTTGCGGCATGGATTTTGTGTCCATCAAACAAGGCTGATGTTGTTAGTGCATGTTAGCCTCTCTTAGCCTGGCTTCTTCCAGCTCCGTTCTTCCACAAAAAAGCACTGACCACGTGGATTAAATATAAAACGATGATCAAACAGGCGCTTCATAATATGCATAACATTAATAAAAGCCCGTTTGGAAGATCGCCTCGTATATTACCGAGCTGCTGCATAAATATATGTGACAGCAAAGGTTTGTTTACAACGGGACACATTTTCCTTCCGGTTTTTCGACACTACTGCGCATGCCCAAATGATTTATTCCGACCAAAAGTGTGACCATGTGAACGTTTGTTCTAATCGTAAAAAGGTTTTCTGTGCCCATGTGCACGGTTGAATTTTGATCCGACAATTGATCCGATCAAGATACTTTGCCCATGAGGAACTTTGATCTAGATGGACTTATCCTCCACAATTACAAAGTCATTACAGTGATTTCTTACTTTTAAAGTTACTTTGATTTTCCTTGACGCTCGTAGGTGACAGTTTTCAACACCTGTTCTGTCGGTGTGAACCATCAACAAGGCCAAGACTTCATAAGGAAAAAAAAGACATAATGATTGAAGTTCCTTACCTGTGTCTGATGTCCATTGAAACTTAAATTAATATAAAAAAAAAAACATCTAATGTGTAAATTGAACCAACTCTTTGATGAGGAACAACTGCTCTATTAATGCCATGTTTCTGTTTATGGCATAACAGAAACATACTTTCCTTTTTTGGTGTTTATGGAAGGACATTTATATACTTGAATGTAAATATCGACTTTGTTTTCATTGATTTTTGAATGTTCAGCCACTGGATCCTTTGAAAGTTGATATCCAGTTAACATTGGACTTTTCTTTCAAACACATGTCACCTGTTGAGAGCTGTCACCTGCTAGTGTCACGGACAATCTAAGTCAAGTCAAGTCAAGTCAACTTTATTTATAAAGCGCTTTTAAAACAGCAGAAGCTGACCAAAGTGCTGAACAATGCAGAATAAAAACAAAACAACAAACTAAAACAAACAGAATAAAATCAATAAAAATCAATATATTAAATAAAAATAAATAAAACCAATAAAAATACATAAATAAAACCATAAAAACATCAACTCACCCTGAGTTAAAAGCCAGGGAGAAAAGGTGAGTTTTTAACTTGGATTTAAAATCATTCAGTGAAGGGGCCTGCCTAATCTGCATAGGGGGTGCATTCCATAAGCTGGGGCCAGCAAGGGGCAAATGCTCTATCCCCTCTGAGTTTCCGCCGTGTCCTTGGCACATCTATGAGCAGCTGATCAGCTGATCTAAGTGAGCGGGAAGGGGAATCCAGGTGTAGGAACTCAGAGAGGTAGGGCGGAGCCAGACCATTTAAAGACTTAAAAACAAAATAAAAGAATTTTAAAACGAACTCTAAAATGGACAGGCAGCCAGTGGAGAGAGGCCAGAACTGGTGTGATATGCTCTCTCTTCCACGTTCCAGTTAACAAGCGTGCAGCAGCGTTCTGCACCAGCTGGAGACGGGACAAGAATGAGTGAGGGACACCAAAGTACAGAGAGTTACAGTAATCCAGCCGAGTTGTAACAAAGGCGTGGATTACTGTCTCAAAGTGCTTTCTTGATAAAAATGATTTGACTTTAGCCAGCTGTCTTAACTGAAAGAAGCTGGATCTCACCACCGAACTGATCTGCTTGTCCAAGTTAAAACCATTGTCCATCTTCACTCCTATGTTTGTGACTGTAGATTTCACCAATTGAGTGAGAGAACCCAGAGCTATAGGGTGCGACTCACTGTTGCCACTGGGACTGAAGAATCCCTCTGTCTTTTCCTCATTGAGGTGGAGAAAATTCAGAGCCATCCAGATGTTTAATTCCTCCAAGCACTTAATTAAAGGGCTGATGGAGTGGGCATCCTTCTTTGTTATTGGCACGTATATCTGGGTATCATCCGCATAGCAATGAAAAGCACAGTTATGCTTTCTAAGAATGGAACCCAGGGGGAGTAAGTAAAGGGAGAAAAGCAGAGGCCCAAGGACTGAACCCTGCGGGACCCCATACAGTAAAGGAGCAGAGGAAGATTGAACATTATTGAGGTTTACACAAAACGTTCTATCTTCTAGATATGACCTGAGCCACTGCAGAGCAGTGCCGCGGATGCCTACAAGTTGCTGTAACCGGGAGATCAAGATGTTGTGATCCAGTGTGTCGAAGGCAGCTGTAAGATCCAGTAGTACCAGAACCACATGGTCCCCAGCATCTGTGGCTAAGAGGATGTCGTTAAACACCCTAAGCAGAGCTGACTCGGTGCTGTGTAGAGTTTTGAAGCCAGACTGGAAAACCTCAAGGTTGCCATTTTCATCTAAAAAAATCCTTCAATTGGACATACACAAATTTTTCCAGAGTCTTCGAGAGGAAAGGAATCCAATCCAATCCAATCCACTTTATTTATATAGCACATTTCTCAAACAGGCAGTTTCCAAAGTGCTGTACAGTGACCAAAAAACCGGACAAAAGATTGTCAAACAAAATAAAAACAAAGTAGACCAGCAAAATTGATAAAATAAGATAAAAATAAAAACAAGATAAAAACAAGATAAAAGCACAGATAAATACAGATGACTAAAAATACAGATAAAAACATGGATAAATACAGATAAAAACACAGAGGACCACACAACTCATGCTGTGTTAAAAGCTAGAGAGTAAAAATGTGTTTTAAGACGGGATTTAAAACACTCTACAGAGGGCGCTGTTCTGACATGCAATGGTAAAGCGTTCCACAGCTTTGGGCCAACAACAGAGAACGCTCTGTCTCCCCTAGTGTTGAGCCTCGTCATGGGCTCCACAAGCTGGAGCTGGCCCTCTGACCTCAGAGCACGTGCTGGGGTATAAATCTGAATGAGGTCAGAGATGTATTCTGGAGCCAGTCCATGTAAAGCTTTAAAAACAAACAATACAATTTTAAAATTAATCCTAAAATTAACAGGAAGCCAGTGCAAAGACGCAAGAATGGGTGTAATGTGCTCATATTTTCTGGCTCCTGTTAAAAGTCGTGCAGCAGAGTTCTGGACTAACTGCAGTCGGGAAAGTTCCTTATGGGAGACCCCAGTGTAAAGTGCATTGCAGTAGTCCAGTCGTGAAGAGATAAAAGCATGCATGACCTGCTCAAAAATATTAAAAGATAAAAAGGGTTTGACTTTAGATAAAAGCCGCAAATGATAAAAACTTGATTTTAAAACGCCATTTATCTGTTTATCAAATTTAAAATCACTGTCCACGATGACGCCAAGGTTGGTGACTGTGGGCCTCACGTGATGCTGAACGGGCTCCAAGTCAAGATTGGCTTTGGGTCCAAATATCATGACCTCCGTTTTCTCCTCATTAAGTTTTAAAAAGTTCTGGGCCAACCAATCCTTGACGTCTCCCAGACAGTTAAGTAAGGGCGTCAGGGGGCTGCTTCCATTATTTTTAACAATGGGCATATACAGTTGGCAGTCATCTGCATAAAAATGATATGACAAGCCATGTTTCTTGAAAATTTCAGCTAAAGGAAGCAGGTATAAAGAAAAGAGCATAGGTCCTAAAATTGAACCCTGGGGAACTCCAGAAAGTAATGGAGCAGAAGATGAAGTGGAGTCCCCCAGCCTAACCGTAAAGGACCGCCCTGACAGGTACGATTTAAACCAGTTCAGGGCAGTCCCCCTAACACCCACACAATGTTCAAGGCGGTTTAAAAGAGTTGTATGATCCACTGTGTCAAAAGCAGCAGTCAAGTCTAAAAGTACTAAAATAGCAGAATTACCAGAGTCTGTGGAAGGAAGTTTAGAAATGGGTCTAAAATTGGACAGCACAGAGGGATCCAGGTTAGGCTTCTTGATCAACGGCTGTACTGTAGCATGTTTACAGTTTCTAGGAAACACACCAGAGGAAAGGCTGCCGTTTACAACAGCAAGAACTGCAGGTCCCAGAGTAGTGATAATCTCTTTAAACAATCGGGATGGAACCGCATCAGAGGGGGAACCTGAGGGCTTCAGGTGTTTCACAGTCTCATATGAAACGGACAGAGTCACTGGTTCAAACTGGTCAAAGGTTACAGGGCAAGACACAACATCAGAGGGGTCAAAACCAGGTGGTGATATGAGGGCCCTGACATTATTCACCTTGTCCACAAAAAAACCTAAGGAAGGTTTCACATGTCTCCAGCGTAGGTTGGACACAGACAGACTTGGGGGCATGTCTTCAAATGTTAACTTTCACTTTGTAACGACTCTCGATTCTTTAATATATTTATCATAAGTCAAAACATTTAATTGTTTATAATCTTCTAAAGATGTAACTTTTTCTGTGAATATGTTCACGCGTTGTCTCAAAAAATATTTGTCTTGGATTCCTTGCATGGCTCAAATTAGGAGGAGGACTCAAAGAACGCTGCCAAAAGATTCATGTAAATGAAAAAAGAAATGTATATGTTTAATTTGTGGTCATCTTTAAGTTCCTTAGTTATTAAAGATAATGTTTTTTATATAAATTATTTTTGTATTCCCCAGTGAGTACTTCGAAATGAGGAGAAATGGCAGTGAAATGGCAGCCTGGAGTTGTAACTCACACCCACCAGTAGGACTCCACCAGTTGTGGACTTACCTTGTTTCTGTATTTACTTGAATGATCATTTCAAATTGAAATGTATGTTTTCCTTGTTAATATTGAGAATGTGCTGGATATTATATTTTTTTAAGTTGATGCAAGTACAGAAGCTGGAGTTGGCTAACTGTCTGACACGTGTGTGTAGCTGTTTTTTTCTTCCGTGACTGCTTCATTTTTAATGTTTTTTCTGTAATTCTAGGTTTGATGTCTTCATACATGATGGCTAAAATAACAAAAACCAAACCAAATCAGTCAGGGGGGTATTCCGGGAAGCATGTTTAAACTAGTGACTCCATTAATCTTTTTATCATATTAATTACGGTAGTTATATTTTCTTGAACTCTCATATGTCTAAGTTTGAGCTGGCAGATATGCTCAATTTTATAACAATGAAAAGGACGGAAAAAAAATGCACGGAGTGCAAAAATTCATCAAAGAATTTTCCATCATTGTAATTACAGTTAGAAATTGTAGGGGTGCAATAAAAACTCATCATTCTATCCCTCCCTCTCCTCCATGGTGCAGAGACCTGAGCAAAGTAGGACAAAATAACTCAGCAAAACACAGTAAAACAGCTAAACAACTAAACACCTTTGGTCAAAAACCCACACTTAAACTCAAATCCGCCCAGACAGGCAAAGGGAATGATATCCCTTTGGAATGCTTCACCTCTCTCAAAACAAACTAACCTTCAACTAAACATGCTCCAGACCAGGTTATGTTCAGAGCATGAGTTGCCATGGCAACTTGACCTACCCTGAACCATACCTCCATTTTTGGGACCGAAAGCTGAGGTTATCAACTTCATTAGCCTCCAACTTACCGTGGGAGCTAGCATAACCTGCTTTCTGGAATACCCCCAGGTCTGTAGTCTGAAATTGTATTAGAAATGAGAAGGGCGACACCTTCTGGCTGTATCCAGAACTGCATCTTCTGGTCAGAAAAGTGTTGATAAACCTCAATTGTGTCTGTAAAATGTCTGCAGCTTTTTTGTCTGAAGACATGAATAAAGTCTGGATTTGATCCTTAATGAATCTTCATATTTCTTTGTCCTTCAGTCTTTCTTTCAGTCTCAAACACACTGGTTCATTTGATCCTAATGAGAACATGTGTGATGCTCCAACATGGCTGCCTTCACTGCAGGTTCCTCTTCACAGCATGTGTTTGTGGATCAACACACAAACAACAACAGGTGCAGGTGAGGAAGTGTTGCTGTTGTTGCCTTTGCCTGGTTCCAGCCTACAGGCACAGTTTTCTGCTCCATATGAGGTGGAAAAGAAAATGAATGACACCAATTTTAGGATCCCAACTCATGACAAAGAGAAGAAATGTGGAGTTTGTCACGTCAACATGCTGCAGCCTTCTTTTTCCAGAGGGGAGTCCGACTGTCCTTCTAGTGATGCTCCGGTAGTTTCATGGATCAGAAGGTTGAGGGTTCAAGTCCCTTCATGGTTGAAGTCAGACAGAAGAAGAGTTTGGTTTGGATTCTTTCTTGTGTTTCTGTTCTCATTGAGTCTCTTCTAGTTCCAGGTCTGGTTCAAATAGTGGAATCATCCAAAAGGATGAAAACAGTCCTCCAAGCAGACGTCAGATTGAAAAGCTCATCAAAGAACACATCCAACTAGCCAATCAGCAAAGCACTGACAAGCTGGACTTGTGCTCTCCTTCAGTGAAGAACCTCCTCCTGCTGCTCCTCCATCTTTAGCTCTGACTTTGGAAGTCTTAGCTCCTCCTCCTCACCATCACTGTGACTGTTGACGTCTTCCAACTCCTCCAGAAAGCTGTTTTCTGATGAAGGTCTAACATCTCCTCCCTGTTGCTGCTTTCAGTCCAAACTCACTCTGTTCATGTCAATTCACTCCAGAGAAAATCCTTTTTCTGGGAAGAATTTGCTCCAAGTTTTCCTCCAACTAAGAATCTGCAAACCCAGATGAGAACTCCCAGCAGGAAAATAATTCATCTGCAGGAAACTAGAAAAAGGCCTTTTTGTGGGAGGAAACCATTCCAGATCTTTACAAACACCAGAAATCCCAACTTTTCCTCCACTAAGGCTGAGTTTGGGTTCCAGGAAGCGGTGTGTGTTCAAGCTCCGCCCCCAGCAGCATCTCATGAAGCCCCTCCTCCAACATTAGGCCACTGGGGAATTCTGAATGAACCTTTACATTTCAACAGAAATTTCAAGCTAAAAACTGGAAAAAAAAAACTCTCTTCATGTTTGAAAACAATCAAAACATTCAAACAGGAAGATAAAACAACGTTTGTCAGGAAATCAACAGATTTGATTGATTGTAAATCTTCTTCCTGTTGGAGTTTGATGAATGGAAGTAGAATCTGTAGAAAGTCAGTTGATGTTTTCCATTTCAGGAAATGAAGGTTTGATCTGCAGATTTCCTGATCACTTTCTGACTGGGATCCAGACCTGATCTAGACGTGACTCATGAGGAACCAAACAGCACAGAAACTGCTCTGAATGTTCCCTCTTCTTCACTTTCTGTCTGACTTCAACCATGAAGGACATTGAACCCTCAACCTTCTGATCCATGAGGCCACATGGTCTGAGAGAACATCCAGGTCCAGCTGCAGGTGGAGGACAGCATCATCCAGCTGTCACAGGCTGGGGGCGGAGCCTGGAGATGACTGCTGAAGGTCAGAGGGCGGAGCTTCATCAGGATGAAGGTGCTGCTTGGATTCTGCTTTGATGTCCGTCTGTTCTCAGTCCCTTCATGGCTGCTGCTCAGAGCTGTTTCTGGATATTTCTGGAGAATTCATGTCTTTACTGATCCAAATGTGGGATTTCTGTTTTTGTTTGGACTTTTCTTTATTTAAGGCTTTTAGCTTTTGGAACTTTCTTTGTTTCTATGCTTTAACTTCCAAACGGGTTTATCTAAGACAATCTGATTGTTTTTCATTTGACTTTCTAGGAACTTTCTGTTTCCTCTTTGAGTATTTGGACTTTTGAAAGACTTTTAGCTGCAGTTTCATCCTTTGAACCAGATGGATCTGAATCTAGAGTCAAAGATTCTAAGGAAATCATGGATTCACAGACATTTGATCGAATTTCTGATCCAGACAGAATTTCTAAGAATATTCAGCATGCATTTGGAAAAACTCATTAGCTTCTTGTGGAAAATGATGAGTCATTTGAAAAGCATTCTATGAATGCTCAGAAAACTTCCTCTAAGGTTGTGGTTGTTTGGAGAAGTCCTCCTCTTCAAAGAAGTTCTCCTGACCATCTTCAAAGCCACTTTCTGCTTTTTCAAACGCTACTGTTCAACAAAAACTTGGTTTCTGCCACAAAATCAACCATAGACATTGAAACAGAATGAATCCAATGCAGAAATGTGTTGACACCTTTAATTCAAAGCTTCAATCAGTTTGAATCTCATGAAGAACATTTCAAAAATCCACATTTGGATCAGGCGTCTTCATCAGAGCACAACTCATGTTTCCAGGACTGTGACTCACCAATATATCCTCATTTCCTTTACACAATCTGTTTCCATCATTTGGATTTTTCAACCATACTTGAGTTAGAAAAGAATTGTTGCCCCAAAATGTCCAGTTTGAATAGTCTACAGTTTGATGTGTTTGGTTGCTAGGTAACAGGGTCTTTAATGTCTATGATGTCATGGTGGCTTTCAGAGTTGAACTCCTGAATATGACGGTAAACATTTGGATTGAACAAAAATGGGATTGAAGCTCATGCTAAATCCTGATATCAATGCTGAAAAAACCTCCTCCTAGATTCTGGTTGTTTGGAGAAGTCCTCCTCTTCCAAGAATTCCTGAAAAAAGCCCTCATTTCTCCTGACCATCTTCAAAGCCACTTTCTGCTTTAGTTTAGTCCAAACTTGCTTTATGCTGACAACATTTACAGCTTGAATCCATCTGAAGAATCCAAGGAAACAAACCAATCTAAGTCTGCATTCATGCCACTTCAGAACCAACAAAGCATGTTTCCAGGACGCTGACTTACCAATAGAACTTGGGATTTCCTTTGCAGAATCCTTCTCCGTGTGTTTTCCTTTGTTTTTCTCCCCAAAACCTAAACCAGAGATTGAGTGGAAATAGGGCTGACTTTCTTTTACAGTCCAGTTCCATTGTACTTAAGGGGTAAGTACCAAGTAATATACAAGTGAACATACCCAGTATTTAGTAATGAAAGTATCATGTAGTTGAGTGGAAATAGTGCTGACTTTCTTTTACGGTCCAGTTCCATTGTACTTAAGGGGTAGTTTCTGTGGCAAGTTCATGGTAAATACCATGAAACATGGGTAAAGGTCAAGGTATTTTATTTGTACTTACCTTGTTCATATATGTGGTAAGTACCACAAAAGACACCGTTGCACAACATGTAAATACCCAGTAAGAATATTATAAATACCCAGTATGTATTTAAAGTTCCATGCAAATTTTGAACCAAAAGTGTAGAACATCGATTAATTTACCCTTGAACTTACCCGGGTACGTCACATACTCTGCTTTTTGGAACAGAGTCCAGCTTTGGAACAAGCAGAGAACCAACAAACAGCAGAAACCCACACTGTGGGAAAGACTTCACACTTCTGACTGATGTTCACGTCCACTTTATTCTTCACAGATAAAATTGGAACAGAACAATGAGAACCAAACAGAACAGAGGAACAGTTCTGATGTCTACTAAAAAACATGGATCACAAGAACACCAGACACAAACACCAGTCTGGTTCTTTATCCGCCTCTTCCTTCATACGTTTTTAGGAAAACCTTTTCCTCACTAAATGGTAGAGATGTGGTTCTACTAAGACTGTGGATCGTTCCTTAGGTGGGGATCCGATTCAATTCATGAATCAAGCTCAACGGCTCACAGATCGAAACACGATTCTTGCTTTTTAATAGAATATGTTTGTACAGTTACTATAGGTATTTTTTTTTTTTACAGGATGAATAAAAAAGTTTAAATTATATGAAATAAATCAGCATCATTTAGAACCGAAGATCAAAATCAACAAAAGTGATACAAACACAAAGATTTATATAAAAAGAAAGAAATGGGGTTTGTTACTTCAAACAAGTTTCCATCAATATTCTGGTTACGTTCAGCAGTAACATAAACAACAAAAACATAAACTTAATTGTTGTCGGGTTGCATGGTGGTGCAGTGGTTAGCCCTCTTGTCTCAAAGCAAGAAGGCCCTCGGTTCAAGTCCTGGTTGGAGGATCTGAAAACAGTAGAGTTTGCATGGTTGTCCCTGTGCATGTGTGAGTTTCCTCTGGGGGCTCCAGCTTCCATCCCAAACATGCTTCATAGATCGATTGGTTGGTCTAAATTGTCCCTAGATGTGAATGTGAGAGTGCATGGGCCCTGTGACAGACTGGATGCAGGATGTCCCCTGCCTTCATGACCCCAAAAGAGAACAAACAGCTTAGAAGAGGATTCCACATGAAAATGTTCTCCACAGTTTTTCCATCCTAAAAGTTCTGCAACACTTTATGTTTTAAAACATTGCATATTGAAGCCGCTATTTCCGCGCTACAGAATTTGCTGATTCATGGTGATTCCATTAGTTAGTGGATTTAAAAGAAAATCTTTTTTCACTCAATGGTTACTAGCTCACATGCCTTGTACAAATTAAAAACTGAAGACCCTTCTTTTAGCCTAAAACAACAATGAAAATATGACAAAAAAAATCAAAGATGTTTACAAAACATTTCTCATAATAATGTACACACTTTGACAACATAAACATTGTCTTATCAGAAAATACAACAATGGTCAACTCAATAAGTTTTGCCTAAAATAATAAAAAACAATTACAGGACAAAATGTAGTTAATGCCTCCTTTGAACTGAATTACTAAATCAATGCTCTGTGTCATTGAGGCCACCAGCTTGGGGGTGTGCACATGTAATGAAAGCTCAGGCTGATTTAACATTAGACTTCAAGTCGTCTTTATCATTAGGCCTGGTGTTTCATCTTCCTCTTCTTAACAGATCATAGATTTATTCATTGGATTCAGCTCAGGGAACTTTACTGGTTGATCAAACAGTAACATCATAGTCTTTGAAAAGGATTTAGGCAAAGTTGGCAATGTGGGAAGGTGCAGAATACAATCAGTCCCCCAGTCTGACTGAGATCATTTATCCCTCCAATACCAAAGCAGTCGCTGGCAGGAAGGACACAACACACTTTGTAAACCTTGTGCTATCTTAGATGACCCCACCCTTACATTGACGTATTCTCCCTACCATGACAAAGGTGGATAAAGGTAGAACATTTTCATGTAATCCATGGACACCAGTGAAGATCACAAATCATTGACAAAAAGAAGTTTCAGCGCACTGTCTAGTGGATCTAGATGACCCAACTCCCAACAGTAACGTGCCTAGGATAGCACAAGGGTTAAACATGATCACTAAATGTTTTTGACATAAACATTTGTTATAATGTTTTTCCTGGACAAAGAACATTGTTTTATTTAAATTTATACAATAAATTCACTAAATTAAACTAAGGCTTAAAATATTCCAACAGTTTTCCTTTTTAGTATAAAAAAAATAAAGTTCTTTCTTTTAAAAACGAAAAAAAAAAAAAAAAAAACAGACTAAATGGCCTTTTCACAATATTTTCCCATATACTGTACAAGTTTTCTGCTCTAAGTTTTTCTGTTTCTGAAGTTGAGATTTTTCTCTAAATCCTTTATATTTTTTTTTCGTTACAAAAGAAAAGCTTCTCCACTGTGTTTTCTAAAGTATTTTACTAAATTACATTTATGACTGAGCCATTTATCAGCCAAAAAAACTATCACTCACCTGTATGAGTTTTCGTGTGTGTTTTGAGATGATCTATACGACTAAAACTGGCATCACATTTATCGCAAGGGAAAGGCTTTTCTCCTGTGTGAGTTCTCATGTGTGTTTTGAGATTAACTATTTGACTAAAACTTTTATCACATTCTTTACAAGTAAAAGGCTTTTCTCCTGTGTGAGTTCTCATGTGTGCTTTAAGATGAGATATTTGACTAAAACATTTTTTACATTCTTTACAAGAAAAAGGCTTTTCTCCTGTGTGAGTTCTCATGTGTCTTTTGAGATGATCTAAACGACTAAAACTTGTATCACACTCTTTACAAGTAAAAGGTTTTTTTCCTGTGTGCATTCTCATGTGTGTTTTCAGACTAGACATTTGACTAAAACTTGGATCACATTCTTTACACGTAAAGGGCTTTTCTCCTGTGTGAGTTCTCATGTGTCTTTTGAGATGATCTATACGACTAAAACTTGTATCACATTCTTTACAAGTAAAAGGCTTTTCTCCTGTGTGAGTTCTCATGTGTGTTTTGAGATCATATATTTGACTAAAACTTTTTTTACATTCTTTACAAGTAAAAGGCTTTTTTCCTGTGTGCATTCCCATGTGTGTTTTCAGACTAGACATTTGACTAAAACTTGAATCACATTCTTTACACGTAAAGGGCTTTTCTCCTGTGTGTGTTATCATGTGTGCTTTAAGATGAGATATTTGACTAAAACATTTTTTACATTCTTTACAAGAAAAAGGCTTTTCTCCTGTGTGAGTTCTCATGTGTCTTTTGAGATGATCTACACGACTAAAACTTGTATCACATTCTTTACAAGTAAAGGGCTTTTCTCCTGTGTGAGTTCTCATGTGTGTTTTGAGATCATATATTTGACTAAAACTTTTTTTACATTCTTTACAAGAAAAACACTTTTCTCCTGTGTGAATTGTCATGTGTCTTTTGAGATGATCTATACGACTAAAACTTGTATCACATTCTTTACAAGTAAAGGGCTTTTCTCCTGTGTGAGTTCTCATGTGTGTTTTGAGATCATATATTTGACTAAAACTTTTTTTACATTCTTTACAAGTAAAAGGCTTTTTTCCTGTGTGCATTCTCATGTGTGTTTTCAGACTAGACATTTGACTAAAACTTGAATCACATTCTTTACACGTAAAAGGCTTTTCTCCTGTGTGAGTTCTCATGTGTATTTTAAGATGAGATATTTGACTAAAACATTTTTTACATTCTTTACAAGAAAAAGGCTTTTCTCCTGTGTGAGTTCTCATGTGTCTTTTGAGATGATCTATACGACTAAAACTTGTATCACATTCTTTACAAGTAAAAGGCTTTTTATAAGTTTTATAAGCTTTTTCATAAGTAGGAATCTCCATCAAGGTATCAGTCTCCTGCTTCAGATCAATCTGATCTTCATCCGGACTGATGCAGAGTTCCCCTGGTTCCTCTTTAATCTGTGGTGGTTCTGGTTCCTCATGATCCACTCTGAAAATCTTCTGCTGATTTTTTAGATCTGCTTCAACGTTCTCATCTTCCTCAAAAGTAGGAATCTCCATCAAGGTATCAGTCTCCTGCTTCAGATCAAGCTGATATTCATCCTGACTGATGCAGAGTTCCCCTGGTTCCTCTTTAATCTGTGATGGTTCTGGTTCCTCTTTAATCTGTTGAAGTTGTTGCTCTCCTTGTTTCTCTTCAGTTTGTGGAGGATCTGGTTCCTCATGATCCACTCTGAAGTTCTTCTGCTGATTTTTTATGTCTGCTTCACTGTTCTCATCTTCCTCATAAGTAGGAAACTCCATCAAGGTATACGTCTCCTGCCTCAGATCAAACTGATCTTCATCCTGACTGATGAAGACATTCCCTGGTTCCTCTTTAATCTGTGGAGGTTCTGGTTCCTTCTGTTGCTCTTCACTTTGAGCAGGTTCTGGTACCTTCTGTTGCATTCTTAAGTTTCTCTGCTGGTTGCAGAGATCTTCCTCTTCAGTCATCCAATGATGGGGGAGAACTGCAGGAACACAAACACAAGAAAAGGCCCTTTTATACTTTTAAACGAGTTTGTGTATTGACAAACACCAATAAAAGTCGAAATCTGCTCAGTCAGGAACCTTAGAGTTTAAATCTTTAAATATGAAAAACTGTTCTTTCCAGGGGTGCTGGATGGGCTGCCCATCTGCACCCTGGGCTGGGATCACTCCTTCCCTGGCTCTGGGATGGGGCGGGGCAACTTTCTTGAGGCCCGCGGTTGCTCTGGGTGACATCCACCAGGTCTGCGGGGTCTGGGCGGGGGCTTTGTTGGACCTGTCCTGTGGGGGGGGGGGGGGGGGCTGTCTGGAGGAGGGGGGGGGATCTAAGGCTGTCCCCAACTTACACTCGTCTTGATATAATACCTTATTAGGGTGATGGGGGGGGGGGGGGGTGTTCAGACTGCATTGCACCTTGGGAGGAGGATCTACTTGGCAGTGGTCCCCCTCCTGTGGTTGCCGTATGGAATTGCCTCCCCCCCTCGGTTTTATTTGCACCATAGACATGTAGGCCCCTTAGTTATGGGGGGTGCTTGGACATCACTGCCAGCAAGTAGGAGATGTCCTTTAGGTCCTACCTGCCAATTTTAACTGCACTGTAGACATTTAGGGCCCTTGGTGGGGAGGGTGATGGGACATCACTGTGAGTAAATGTGGACGAGCTTGGTCGGGCCATGTTTACAACACCCCTCGTGTGGACCCCCTCTACTCCTGTATGTCTTCCTCCTGGGTGGGGGCGGCTGACCCCTTGCCTTGCTCCTTCATGGACTAACCGTGGGCCGGGTGGGTGGCTCCCAAGAGCACGGGGCGGGTCTCCCTTGGGGGGCCCTGGCTCGTACCTGGGGTTCGGGAGGGAGGATGACCAGAACTCTTGGGGTGATGATGACGTGCTCGTCTGGGGCTGTGGGCACTCTTCTGGGGCGGGGCCATGCGTTGGGCCCTCGCTGCGTGGCGGGGGGCTGCTCTCCTGGTTGAGCTGGAGCTGCACTCTCTGTCTCCCCCCCCATGCCTCCCTGCTCTCTGGCTTTGGGGGCCCCTTGGGCTATGGTGTCAAATTAGCGCCTAAAGTATTGCGCATCAAAACCTCAAAACCCCAAATCTGCGAATCAAAATGCATAAATGCATGAGAACTAAAACCCACAATTTGCAACCAAAAGCTATTCCCCAAAGCACAATCCTATTTCTCAGCTGCCGATTTGTTTTCTCCATCCATCCATCTTCCTCCGCTTATCCGGGACCGGGTCGCGAGGGCAGCAGTCTAAGCAAGGATGCCCAGACTTCCCTCACCCCAGCCACTTCCTCCAGCTCCTCTGGGGGGACCCCAAGACGTTCCCAGGCCAGCCGAAAGACGTAGTCTCTCCAGCGTGTCCTGGGTCTTCCCCGGGGCCTCCGCCCAGTGGGACATGCCCAGAACACCTCTCCAGGGAGGCGTCCAGGAGGCATCCGGACTAGATGCCCGAGCCACCTCAACTGGCTCCTTTCGATGTGGAGGAGAAGCGGTTCTACTCCGAGCTCTCCGCGGGTGACCGAGCTTCTCACCCTATTTCTAAGGGAGCGCCCAGCCACCCTACGGAGGAAGCTCATTTCAGCCGCTTGTATTCGGGACCTCGTTCTTTCAGTCATGACCCATAGCTCATGACCATAGGTGAGTACTGGAACGTAAATTGACCGGTAAATTGAGAGCTTTGCTTTTCGGCTCAGCTCTCTCTTCACCACGACCGATAGAGTGACCGCATAACTACGGACGCCGCTCCAATCCGCCTGTCAATCTCACGCTCCGATCTTCCCTCACTCGTGAACAAGACCCCAAGGTATTTAAACTCCTCCACCTGGGGCAAGGACACTCCACCCACCGAGAGATGGCAAGCTACCTTTCTCCGGTCAAGGACCATGGCCTCAGATTTAGCGGTGCTGACCCTCATCCCAGCCGCTTCACACTCGGCCGCAAACCGCCCCAATGCACGCTGGAGGTCCTGGTTCGATGAAGCCAACAGGACAACATCATCTGCAAAAAGCAGAGAGGAAATCCTGTGGTCCCCAAACCAGATCCCTTCCGGCCCCTGGCTGCGCCTAGAAATTCTGTCCATAAAAACTATGAACAGAACCGGTGATAAAGGGCAGCCCTGCCGGAGTCCAACGTGGACCGGGAACAGGTCTGACTTACTGCCGGCTATGCAAACCAAGCTCCTACTCCGGTTATACAGAGACCAGACAGCCCTCAGTAAGGCTCCCCGGACCCCATACTCCCAGAGCACCCCCCACAGGATGCCACGGGGGACGCGGTTGAACGCCTTCTCCAAATCCACACATATGGACAGGATGAGCGAACTCCCACAAACCCTCCAGCACCCTAGATAGGGTGTAGAGCTGGTCCACTGTTCCACGACCAGGACGGAAACTGCACTGTTGTTCCTGAATCCGAGGTTCGACTATCGGACGGACTCTCCTCTCCAGTACCCTGGCATAGACTATCCCAGGGAGGCTGAGGAGTGTAATTCCCCTATGGTTGGAACACACCCTCCGGTCCCCCTTCTTAAAGAGGGGAACCACCACCCCTGTCTACCAGTCCAGTGGTACGGTTCCCGACCGCCACGCGATGCTGCAGAGACGTGTCAGCCAAGACACTCCCACAGCATCCAGAGACTTGAGGTGCTCAGGGCAGACTTCATCCACCCCCGGGGCCTTGCCACAGAGGAGCTCGTTGACTACCTCAGTGACTTCAGCCCGGGTAATAGACAGCCCCACCCCAAAGTCCTCATTCTCCGCTTCTTCAAAAGAAGGCGTGTCAGTGGGATTGAGGAGATCCTCGAAGTACTCCTTCCACCGCCCGACAATGTCCCCAGTCGAAGTCAACAGCTCCTTACCTGCACCGAAAACGGTGCCTGTGGAGAACTGCTTTCCCCTCCTGAAGCGCCGGACGGTTTGCCAGAATTTCTTCGAGGCCAACCGATAGTCCTTCTCCATGGCCTCACCGAACTCCTCCCAGGACAGAGTTTTCGCCTCCGCAACGGTCCGGGCCGCAGCTCGCTTAGACTGCCGGTACCCGTCAGCTGCCTCTGGAGTCCCGCAGGCCAGCCAGGCCTGGTAGGACTCCTTCTTCAGCTTGACGGCATCCCTTACTTCCGTTGTCCACCACCGGGTTCGGGGGTTACCGCCGCGACAGGCACCAGAGACCTTGCGACCACAGCTCCGAGCAGCAGCAGAGACAATGGAGGTGGAAAACATGGTCCACTCGGACTCAATGTCCCCAACCTCCCTCGGTACCTGTTTGAAGTTCTCCCGGATGTGGGAGTTAAAGACTTCCCTGACGGAGGGCTCAGCCATACGTTCCCAGCAGACCCTCACAGTACGTTTGGGTCTTCCAAGTCTTTCCGGCCTCCTTCCCCGCCACGAATCCAATCACCACCAGGTAGTGTCGGTGACAGCTCCGCCCCTCTTCACCCGGTGGTCCAGACCAGGGCCAAGGCGCTGAACAACTACAAGGAGTCATTGACTCCTGCTTACCTCAGTGATTGAGGCACCCTTGTGTCGAAATGTTCGTTAGACATGACGCGCACAGAAGTCCAAAAACAAACACCACCGGCTCAGATCAGAGGGGCTTGACATCACACCCCCCAGTGACCACTGTCATTGCCCACGTGGGCATTGAAGTCCCCCAGGAAGACAATGGAGTCCCCCGTTGGGGCACTTTCCAGTACCTCTTCGAGAGACACCAAGAAGGCCTGGTACTCCGAACTGCTGTTCGGCCTGTAAGCCGAAACCACAGTTAGAGACCTGTCCCCCACCCGGAGGCGGAGGGACATGACCCTCTCGTCCACCGGGGTGAACTCCAACACTTGGCGGCTGAGCTGGGGGCTCACGAGTAAGCCCACGCCAGCCCGCCTCCTCTCACCTTGGGCAACTCCAGAGTGGTAGAGAGTCCAACCCCCTGTGTGTTTTTAACCACAGTGTCAGTATCAGTCATGTAAACCTGGGAATAATTGCCCGTGAATTGTCACTAGGGTTAATTAAATATGTTATAACCTATAAGGTTTCTCAATACTTTTCAGGGTTTACAGACAGAGGGAATTAACAGAGCAACAATATTGCTGTGCCATATTTACAAAATGTATGCGTTTGCACTATGCAGACTGGCAGAATTCTGGTATGAGTAAATCAGAGCAGAGTAAATTGTAGAAGACCAGCAAAAACGTGCTTTATTCCCCTTAAAATTATTCCAGTATTAGACATCAATGGAATTATTAGTTTATTTTTAATTAGGTGGTGATTTTAAAATGGACTATTCCTGTATATCTGTTGTTTTCTATAAGGGCCATTGTTATGCATGCCATAACAAAAAAGGCAGGAATTCTGAGGCAGCTACGACGTGGATGTCTACAACTTCTTGAAGGTAAAGAAAACAATTTTAATCTTAATTTTTCTCTTCTTTTTTGGGTTAATTAACTTTGCTGTTTTTGTTTCTTTCCAGATGCAGGCCCCAAAGACGTCCCTGGTGTGATGCAAAGGCTGTCCAGCTGGCTCACAGACATCTCCTGTTAACTGAAAGAGAAGCATTTAAAATAGTTGTCCATTTTGACCATGATTGCATTGACAACATGCCCAGGCACACTGTCTGCTTCCCATTTCTCAGTGCCTGCACAAAAACAGTGACTTTTCCACCTCAAGTCTTTTGAGGAGTTTTAAAAACATTTATTTTAATTTCTCGGAATTGTGGTTCAGAATTTCACAGAATCTAATGCACTTGACTCTGTGTTTCAAAGATATTTGCAAAACCATCGATCAGTCTTCTGTACAAAACACATTTAATGGTCAAACATTAAAAAGTGAAGCATTACAAAATACCAGTGGTGATTATTAGCCATTTATTTTCTTAAGGGGGGGCAGTATTTGGTAAGGCAGATGAGATCTGTTCACATTGTTGGTTTCTGTTACATCCTGCTGTGATGACATGCATAGATCAGTACATAAATGTTAATGTCTTGGCCATGGTTTTCCCACAAGGGTTGAACAGGTCTGAGAGGAGAGAGGACAAGCCACAGAGGGAACAACAACCCCAACAGTTTCCTGCTCTGCCTGGTTTAAGTTAGACTGTCGTCCAATGCCCACTAGCATCCTGCACACAAAGAAAAATGTATTTAAGAAAGTTAAAATGAGAAAAAAAAAAAATATATATATATATATATATGTATATATATATGTTGCACTCTTGAAAGAGATGAGGAGGCCGCTTGATAGAATTCAGTTGTTCATTTGTCCACCGACATGAAAAGGCAACTGCACTTTCCTTTCTCGTTTCAGCTCACAAGCCACGGACTCTGTTAACGTGCTCGTCTTTCTCAGAATCCCTCTTTTCTTCTCAGAATTTTGCAAGCGCCACCTAGTGGCGTCTTAAAGCTCGCAACATGCAAGGTGTTTTGCACAATTAACAAAACAAAACTGTTGTGGGAGCTTATCTTCCACATTATCTTGGCCTACTTATGAAAAGAAAAATGTCTGATAATATTACAAATGTCCATTTCCCACACTCTCCCCTCAAAATTATAATGTCGTCTCGACATTCTAAAATATCAGAGAAAAAATGTAAACATCAATTATATTAATTATCAATTATTAAAAAAAACTTGCCCCTTTCACCCTCCGCGGGTGGTTTCTCACTCAAGCTCGGGTCCTCTACCAGAGGCCTGGGAGCTTGAGGGTTCTGCGCAGTATCTTAGCTGTTCCTAGCACTGCGCATTTCTGGATTGAGATGTCTGAGATCTTTCCAGGTATCTGTTGTAGCCACTCCTCTAGCTTGGGGGTTACTGCCCCGAGTGCTCCAATTACCACAGGCACCACCGTCACCTTCACTTTCCAGGCTTTCTCCAGTTCTTCTCTGAGTCCCTGGTATTTCTCCAGTTTCTCATGTTCCTTCTTCCTGATGTTCCCATCACTTGGCACTGCCACATCCACCACAACGGCTTTCCTCTGTTCTTTGTCCACCACTACAATGTCTGGTTGGTTCGCCATTACCATCCTATCAGTCTGGATCTGGAAGTCCCACAGGATCTTTGCCCTCTCATTCTCTACCACCTTCGGGGGTGTTTCCCATTTTGACCTTGGGGTTTCCAGTCCATATTCTGCACACATGTTCCTGTATATTGTTCCAGCCACTTGATTGTGCCGCTCCATGTATGCTTTACCTGCCAGCATCTTACACCCTGCAGTTATGTGCTGGATTGTTTCAGGCGCCTCTTTGCACAGCCTACACCTTGGGTCTTGTTTGGTGTGGTAGATCTGAGCCTCTATCGCTCTGGTGCTCAGGGCTTGTTCCTGAGCTGCCAGGATGAGTGCTTCAGTGCTGTCCTGTAGGCCAGCCCTCTCTAGCCATTGGTAGGACTTCTTGATATCAGCCACTTCAGTTATGGTCCGGTGGTACATCCCATGCAGGGGTTTGTCCTCCCATGAGGATCTGTCCTCCAGCACTGTATCCTCTGCTCTCCATTGCCTGAGACATTCACTGAGCACGCTGTCAGTTGGGGCCTTGAGCTTGATGTACTCATGCATCTTGGATGTTTCATCCTGGATTATGGCTTCTACGCTCACTAGTCCTCAGCCTCCTTCCTTGCGGCTAGCATACAGTCTCAGGGTGCTGGATTTGGGATGGAACCCTCCATGCATGGTGAGGAGCTTTCGTGTCTTAACATCCGTGGTCTGTATCTCTTCCTTTGGCCATCTTATTATTCCTGCAGGGTATCTGATAACTGGCAGTGCGTAGCTGTTTATTGCCCGGGTCTTATTTTTGCCATTGAGCTGGCTTCTCAGGACTTGCCTTACCCGTTGGAGGTATTTAGCTGTTGCAGCTTTCCTTGTTGCCTGCTCCAGGTTGCCATTTGCCTGTGGGATTCCGAGGTACTTGTAACTGTCCTCGATGTCTGCTATTGTTCCTTCTGGGAGTGAGACCCCTTCTGTGTGGACTACCTTGCCTCTCTTTGTCACCATCCGGCTGCATTTCTCGAGCCCGAATGACATCCCAATGTCAGTACTGTAGATCCTGGTGGTGTGGATCAGGGAGTCAATGTCACGCTCGCTCTTAGCACATAGCTTGATGTCATCCACGTAGAGGAGGTGACTGATGTTGGCCCCATTTCTGAGTCGGTATCCATAGCCAGTCCTGTGGATTATTTGGCTGAGGGGGTTCAGACCTATGCAGAACAGCAGTGGGGAAAGAGCATCACCTTGGTATATCCCACATTTGATGGACACTTGTGCAAGTGGCTTGCCATTGGCTTCAAGGGTGATTTTCCACAGCTTCATTGAGTTTCCTATGAAGGCTCTTAGAGTCCTGTTGATGTTGTACAGCTCCAAGCAGTCATTGATCCAAGTGTGTGGCATTGAGTCATAGGCTTTCTTGTAATCAATCCAGGCTGTGCACAGGTTGGTGTGTCGTGACTTGCTGTCTTGAGCGACTGTTCTGTCAACCAGGAGTTGGTGTTTGGCTCCTCTGGAGTCTTTACCAATGCCCTTCTGAGTGTTGCTCATGAATTGATCCATGTGCCTATTTATCTTGGTTGCAATGATGCTTGACATGAGCTTCCATGTTGTGGAGAGACAGGTTATTGGTCTGTAGTTGGATGGGACTGCACCCTTTGAGGGATCCTTCTGGATCAGGATCGTTCGCCCTTCTGTTAGCCATTCGGGGTGAGTCCCATCTCTTAGCAGCTGGTTCATTTGTGTTGCCAGGCGCTCGTGGAGTGCGGTGAGCTTCTTTAACCAGTAGGCATGTATCATGTCAGGGCCCGGTGCTGTCCAGTTCTTCATACCTGAGACTCTTTCTTGGATGTCTGCCACTGTGATGGTTACTGGATTCTGTTCAGGGAGGTTGCTATGTTCTTCTCTTAGAGAGACCAGCCACTGGGCATTGCTGTTATGTGCTGTCTCTTTCTCCCACACACTTTTCCAGTACTGTTCAGTTTCTAGCCTTGGTGGGTCTGCTCGGCTGTTTTGACCCTGCCACTGAGCGTACACTTTCGCGGGTTGAGTTGCGAACAGCCTGTTTATCCAGTCTGGCTTCATTGTCTCTTGTGTACCTCTTTAGGCGGCTGCTCAAGGCTAGGAGCCTTTGTTTGGCAGTTTCCAGTGCTTCAGGTATGGGCATCTGGCTGTATCTCTTAGGCACTTGCTTTCTCATTGTACCTCTTTGAGCCTCTGTCAGCTTACTCACATCCTTCCGAGTTGCCATGATTTTGGTCTCTAACCGCTGCTTCCATGGTGGGTATTGTTTTCTTCCATGGTTGCTCTTATAGCCAAGCATCTCAAGGATTACTGCTGTTGAAGTGTAAACTAGTTCATTGGTTTCTGTGATGGTTGAGGTAGGAATTGCCCTCAATGCTTCATTCACAGTTTCCAGTAGACTTTCAGGCGGTACATCACTTAACCGTTGTAGCTGGTGTCGGGGTTGCCAAGTGTTCATTCTACAGGTCAGTTGCTGCCTCCCTCAGCGTAACTGTGGTTGTTGGGGCTGTGTACCCAATCTCAGCCTCCTCTCTGACCTGTTGTTCTGGCTCTCCTGGGGTATTGCCATTGTATTGTATCGCTTCAATCTCAAGTTGTGATAGGAGTTGCCGCTTGTGGATGTTCGAGCATTGGGCTACCAGTTGTTTGGCAGTTAGCCTTGATTGTGGGTTTCGAAGCATCCATTCATTCCACATTCTCTGCATGTAACCACGCTGGATGTAACCACGCTGGTTGGGATTACTTGAGTAGTAGCATTGTAACAAAACCTTGTTCTCGCATCTAGTCCATTTCCGTCTTGTTCCAGTAGCCCACTTTCCATCAGGGTGCTCTGGTCCCCCAGCACCTGACGCAGACCTTGTTTGGCCAGGCGACGTCTGAGCCGGCATGACACATGGTTAATTGTCTCTCATATTTGTGAGGTAGGCCGTAGCATAAAGGGTCTTGCCCAAGGACCCTCACTGTGATGTTATGGTAATTGCCCCATTTCCATTGTTATGGTAATTGCCCCCATTTACCATTGCCATTATATTGTTCATTCCGCCCCTGGGAATCAAACCGAGGTTTCCTGCGTGACAGTCCTGCACCTTACCAACTGAGCTACCCATATATAGCTCAGTTAAACATTGCCAAGTTTACCATGCGACTCGTTTGCTGTGGCGACCACTGATGGGAAAAGCCGAAAGTGAAACAACATATATATATATATATATATATATATATATATATATATAGACACACACACACACACACCTTAAATGAAACTCATTAGCTGCATATTGTGAGAGTTAACTTCCTGTGTGATCCTGCAATCTTTAAGGTTGAGAATAAAATGGTTATAAAAAACTTTGTTGATCCCACACGTGGGAAATTTGTTCTCGTACCTCAAATAAATAATGTGTTTCTGAATCATAATTTTACTTTTATTATTTTAAATAGGGATGAACTTGATCCCAAACTAGGAAAGGTGTCACTTTCTTACAGCAATATGTTGCTTTGTTCAATCAATCTGTAATCCCTAAAGATATATTGAGAAACCTTTTAAATTATACATGAATGTACTTCTTGAAAAAAATCTTTGATTAATCCTAGTGACAATTCACGGGCAATTATTCCCAGGTTTACATGACCGATCCTGACACTGTGGTAAAAAACTCGACTTTGTTTAATCCATAAAAGTCATGAAAAGAGCTGGAAACCCCGCTCGCATTGAGCTAGCTAGCATGCTAACACGAGAGAACAATGCTAATAGTTTGTCATGCAGCGTCTAACTTTCTAACATCTTTTTTCACTAGCAGCTACTGGTGGAGCTCCTCATCTGACTGTGCTGGCGTCCTCTGGTTAAATAAATTACAAGTTTGATCGTTTAATATAGTAAAAGATTTGAAAAACATGAAAAACTTACCGGCACATTCTAAACTGGTCTGTTGACGTAAGACTCGGTGTTTTTTGGCAGCCAATGAGCTTCTGAATATCAGGGATGTCCCGCCTCCCCTCCCCTTGACTGACATGTCGCTGTTTTTACGTGTCGACAGGTTTTAGAATCAAAACCGCAAAAAATAAAAGCGCAACTCAAAAAGACAATTTCAAAATAAAACTGCACCTCAAAAACAGGATTTCAGAAAGGCGAGAAAACAAATTGCCAGCTGAGAAATAGGATTGTGCTTTGGGGAATAGCTTTTGGTTTCAAATTGTGAGTTTTGGTTCTCAATCTATGCATTTTGATTCACAGATTTGGGGTTTTGATGCACGGTTTTACTGTTTTGATGCGCAATACTTTAGGCGCTAATTTGACACCATAGTGGGCGGCCCTGCTGGCCCTGGCCTGGGTGATGGATGCAATCGCCCGGGGGGGCGGTTGCTCTTCATCTGCTGCTGTGCGGGCTCTGGCTGCTGCAGCTGCTGTGGCGGGGGTATTGGTGTAGGGATGGCTGGGCACTCCCCCTCCTTCTTTTCACCTTCTATAATGGATTTTTCGAGGAACATAAACACTCACTTGAGCACAGGTGTTAGCTCACCTTTGCAGTAATATTTTGCGTGGTTGAATGAAATATTTCACACTAGTTCAGGGGTGGGCAAACTATGGCCCGCGGTCTGGATCCAGCCTGCCTCCATGTTTGGTCAGGCCCACTGAACATATCAGAGACCCGTGTTTTTGTTTTTTTTATCTGCCCACATGATCAAGAAGTGACATTTTCTTCCCCCCTTCTGCAGTCTGTGCTCCAACCTGAAACCCTCTAAAACAGTGTTTTTCAACCAGTGTGCCGTGGCACACTAGTGTGCCGTGGGAGATGGTCAAGTGTGCCGTGTCACTCTACTCGCCTCCTTCTTTCACATTCCATTCCACCATTCATTAGAAAGAACATAAACACTCAACCTGAGCACAGGTGTTAGCTCACCCTTACACTAATAATTTGCATGATTGAATGAATGAAATATTTCACACTAGTTGGTTTAAAGGCATAAGTATGCGTGTGTGAACAATATCTGTATTTTGTGCATGTTTTGTGTTCATGTTGACATGTGGACATCTTTGCAGTTAACAAGTGTGTTTATAACATCTGAGTGTGTGTGTGGACAGGCCCCGCCCTTTGAGATTTGTATTACACTTGAACCTTACCGTAATGATAAACATCCAGTAAAGTTGTTGCTTTAGGCTGCTTCATGGTTCTCCCCCCCCCCCTCCTATTATCACCCTCCTATCTCCCCTCCTCTCTAACATCCCTCTCTTCTTCCCTCCTTTTCTTTTCCGTCCGGTCCAGCACCAAAGATTTTCAAACATGATGGAATTTAATAAAGTTTGGCCTCAACTACAAAAGGGGTTTATTCAGACATTCCTCTGGTTTGTCATAGATTCATAACCCCTGTTGTTAAAGCAAAATATGTCCAACACAAGAGGCCTTCAGCTCTCATCTGTTTGCCCAGCTGTTGGACAGGACAAGTTAAAAAAAAAAAAAAAAAAAAAAAGTGTGCCGTGGCAAATTGCCCTCATTAACTGATCTAAAACCATTTCCCATCTCCAGGATATCAGCTCTGTGTTCATCCAAACAGGCCCTGATAAAACACTGAGTAGTTAGGAATATAAAAGATCAGAAAATTACTTTTTCTTTGTGTTATTTTGATTCTATTAAAGACATTTTGATAAGAATGACGGTACCACCGCGATTTAGCTGCAGCTATACCTGTTTCCTGAAGTCCCGCCCCTTTAACTGTCTCCACCAATCATTCTTGAAGGTTTAATCACATGTCATCAGTCTGACCAATCAGAAGTGCTTAAGTCTTAACTTCCTTGTCCCAATTTAGCTCAAAAAGTCGCTCAGTTCTAACAAAATTACCAGCTAAAGCTCGTCTTTAGCGGTGTAGCTTTCCACAGAATCCGGGATCAGACCGTGAACAGAGAGACAAAGAACAATGAAGCTCAGAGACCTAGTCTTTCTGCATTTTCGCAGTTTCCACTTCTCTCCCATGAGCATTAGGTCACGACAGCGCCTTGCGTACAATGAGTCGTCTTTGTTAAACGTCTTAAACAACAAGAACATACATTGGTAAATTTCCTAACTAACCTTTATTTACATCATGCTGGTGTGCCGCGGGATTTTTGTCAAGGGTAAAGTGTGCCGTGGCTCAAAAAAGGTTGAAAAACACTGCTCTAAAATCTGTCAAACAGAACAGAAGACAGTCTTCTCTTTCTACGTCGCAGTTCATCGTTACCGGTTTAGCTCATTCTTTTAGAGCGATTATGCTGCGTTTTTAAACAGCACCCTGTTCTGTGTCCTGATTGGCAGGAGACCCTGTCACTCAATCTCCTCAGTCCGTGCCGTGTTTCCTGTACAGAAACGCAGAGCTCTTCAGATCTACAGAAATCTTTGATCCATCAGATCTTTGTTTTCATTCTAAGATCCTGGCCTTAATTTTCATGAAAGTTTGAGATTTCAAACAAGAGAAAAGGATGAAAATGTTCATGTCTGTCTGAGAAAAGGGTATGTAGGCAGTGAGGAGTTTTACTGCCATAAACTTCTGTAATCAGACTCCTTGGATTTTAGCAATCATGGTTATTTTTAGAACGAAACTCCTGCAATAAAATGAGCAAACTCTGTACTGGTGAAAAGGTAACGCAGATATATGCGTAGCTGCAGCAGAACATGTAGAAATTTTCTTTTTCATAATTACTGGATGAGGAACAGACGCACAGGACACAGCGCAGCCGCGCAAATCGTGAAAAGTGACGCAGCCCTGAAAGTCTCAGCGGAATTATGACAGGAGAGGATTGACTATCAGAAAACAAGTGAAGGGAGACCGAAGATCCAAACAGTCATGCTGCTGATGCCCAAAATGGATGAACCGCGAGGTGCCAACAGTTCTCACATACAGCCGCCTTGATGGCAGTGATGCCAAGCTGCTGTTGGAAGAGTTTCATCAACCGGGAGGTGTAGTTGGTTCCCTGGTCTGTCAGAATTTCATCAGGTATTTCTACCCTGGAGAAAAACTGAATTAATGCTCTCATGACTGCAGGAGCTGTAATGGTGTGCAGGGAAAAGCTTCTAGGAACCGTGTAGCAGAATCACAAACCACCAGGATTTACTCGTGACTAGGGATGGGTATCGTTAAGGTTTTAACGGTACTACTACTCTTATTGATACTGCTTATCGATCCGGCATTTTAACGGTACTCTTATCGATACTTTGTGAGGATGAAAAATAAACAAATAAATAACGAATTAAAAACATAAATGGTTTTATTTCCTCATTATGCAACAGCATTGTTTTTTCACAAAACATTTTACTTTATACATGACAGTGTTCCAATAAAAACATGGAATGCACGTTGATGTGCTAGACCAGAGTCGGCAACCTGAACCTCTCCAAGAGCCATTTGGATCAGTTTCCCACTGAGATGAAAGCACAGGGAGCCGCTACACTAGGGGTGTTAGAAAGTTAGAAAAACTTTTTGCTGATATATGGTGATAGTTAATTTGGCCATACTTGTATTGATTAAAAATGCTGTCAGGATATTTATTTAATTATCTGTATTCTTTATGAGAGTGATGATTCCTTTGATCTTTTGTCCATTTTCCACAACATTGAATAGACTTTTCTGTCTGTCAAACACACAGAGTTAAGATGAGTGAGATGATGGAAACAAATTCACTTTCATGCAGACTCCTTTGTCTTTATTGTCTTTAAATCCAGTAAACCCAATACATTATATTAATTTTATGGATGACAACTATGTTTTAATAGGAAGCAGCTGTTAGTTTGTTGCGGGTCTGGAATCATAAGCGGATGAGTCTAAGTCCCGCCCCCGCCTCTCTCCCGCATCATATGGTAATTGTAGCAGCAAGGTGACAGGATAGTGGGGCACCCTGATGCAAATTTAATTCATTTTACGCGGAAATGGGTGGCGTTCACAGATGCAGACACGCCCCCTCCGTGTGCTTATGCTGCTTTCTTCCTTCTACCTGCTCGGTACCAACTGACAGTGTTAAAGGCAACACGACACTCTGAGAACGTGGTAGTTATTTTACGGAAACACAGAGAGCCGCCGCATTTTGGACCGTTAGCTCTTTCTGCCATCCTATAACTTTGGTAGCGTTCCTGTGTGTTGACTGATTGGCGAGTTAAATATGGTAGATACGGTTTATATCTTGTGGGACACAAAAAAGCGACTTCTCCAGTACCGATAGCAGAACCGTCGAGATCAGATCTTAATGATACTGCAGTCTTGAAGAATGTTGCCCCGGGGCTCCCTAAATACTGGGGCACGGTACCCAACCCTACTCGTGACCACTGCTGTTCTTAGGTAAAGGTCCAACAATGTCCATGGCTATTCCCCTGAATGGTGTGGAAATGATGATCAGCAATGCTTTGTCTGACTTATGTGTGATGGCAGTTTTCTGGCAAGTAGGACATGTTGCACAGTACGTCTGAATATCAGTGTACATAGAAAAAACGTGAACTTACACCAAGATATGTTTTGTGATGACCCAGGTGACCAGTCCATGCGAGTGTGTGTGCTAAGTGCATGATGAGTGGCCTGCAGGTGGTTGAAACAACTAACCATAGGTATATGAAGAAGAGGTTCCCATGAAGAACGCGGGGCAAGAGGCCTTTATTCATCGAAATCTAACAGCACGCGTTCATGTTCGGTGTTACAGAGTGAAGGAGAACAGTAATAAGCCGCCCCTAACACAAAATCCTCCGGCGGATGGCCCTGTCGCCCGCACTTAAGAACGCACGCAGCTTATAACGGAAATGAATACAATGGAAATGAATAATTAGAACGCAGTAAATTTGTCGTATTCCCTCACAAGACAGAAACTTCGGTTTTAGAATGAGGATGTGTGCTTCTGAAAGCACGCGCCTGTGTGTCTGTAAAGGGAGCCGCGAGTCACGTGCAGCGCAGAGCGCACGCCGACAACAGAGAGTGACAGGCACTGTGGGAGAGAAGGAGAGAGTAGTCTGAAGGAAAGAAGGAAAGTCTGAACATAAGACTAGCAGAAAAAGGAAATTATCAGCAAGGATGAATGTATTTAATGTGTTTATTTATTATAGTTCCAATCACGCGCCATATGCTGAACTTTCAAAAATAAATAAATAAATAAAACGAAAGAAAAAAGTGCTGTGATGCGGTCATCACCGCGGTGATAAGGTCATCACCGTGGTGATAAGGTCATGATGAGGTTATCGTCACAGCCCTCCTTGCTGGGTCCGCCTGCAGCGTCCGTCGCTTGGATACCAGTTAAAGTCAATGTTTGATCGCTACATGGAGTGGTGTCAGTGAACATCTCACATACAGTGCATGGAATACACGGAGAATGTTGAGAGATCAGGTTTATTATTTAGAAGAGTTCTGCATGGTAATCATGTTCAGAAAAGAAAACACAGGGAGCCGCATCACCCTCTGCAATCTTAGGGGTTAGGGGTGAGTTAAAGCCCCTCCCCCACCTCTCTACCTGTTCACGTCCTGCAGCTGAGAGCTGTTTTCCTTCAGTGTATTCTACACAGAGAGCGCAAAACACGGTCATCATAGCAGCAGGTGGACACCACAGTCGGAGCGCCTCACCGCAGATTTCATCAGTTTGACGTGGAAATCCAGAAACCATAAAAAGGATAAAGCGGGTTAAGAAAATAAATGGAAGGCTGGTCGGAAATATTTATACTTTACTCATTTTGTTATTAGTGTCTTTTGAAAATTAACTTATTTGTGGCCGGATCTTTCTCTCTTTCTCTCTCTCTCACTCACTCACTCACTCACTCACTCACTCACTCACTCACTCACTCACTCACTCTCTCACTCACTCACAGACAGACAGACAGACAGACAGGAAACGGCAGTTTCAGTACACACGTACACGTACGCACACATACACACACAGAGCTAGCTAGCACTGGTTTTCAGCACCCACATAGTATATACACCCGCCCGGACAGTAAGTTAGTGTAGAACCGCCACTAAGTGACAGACGGGTCACCAAACAGAAGGAAAGCATGAAGCTCAAAGGGCTTCTCTGTTTCTTTGATGGAGGTAACATACCAACTATGTTGAGCTGAAGCTGCGGGTTCCAGCTGCTATCCAGCAGTCTGCGCTGACGACAGAGCTCCTCCTCGTTCTGGACGATGGTTCCTTCAGCAGCAGAAAGTTGTTCTCTGACAGAACCTTCCTGAGGTTCTGAAGACATGGTTCCTGCTCCGATCTTCAGCTCCAACTCCCACAAACACCGCCGTCCTCTTCACTGCAGCTCCGATCGATCATCTGCTAGTCTCACAATCACAGCAATCCACGTTGTCTTTCCGTTCAACACTTCTTCACTCATTTACAACACTTTGGAAAAAGCTGAGAGTTCCACACGAACCACGTATCGTCCTTTCTGTCCAAAAACCTCACAAACGTCCCAACAAAACACCACCGACCTCTCAACACAAGCTAACGCTGCTAGCCTGCTAACAAGCTAACGCTGCTAGCGCCTCGTGCTGTTTACTTCCGGGTCACGTGCAGAAATTTGATTGAAAAAAACGCATAAAGTGCGTCGCTGAACTACAATACGGCTGAAAAGTTTTAATTCAGTAAATAATAAGGAACATAAAATCATGATACAAAAAAATCATTTTTGGGGAAACTTTATGAGAGCTGTTGTGACGTCATCACACTGTGTCTCAATCCAATGTTCAGATATTGACTACATAACGCATCAGAGGTTAAATTAACCTTAAACATATTTGTTTATTGTATTCCTGAACTACAGTAAATGATAAAGAAATGTCTTAAGTGAACAAAGAAACAAAGAGAAATTCAACAGCAAAAAACCCTTAAATAACTGTTTTAAAGAGAATTATTACAGTATAAACAAACATTAAACTGTAGTCAAAAACAAGACAAATAATATTTTAGAAATTCTTTAGGTGAAAAAACAACACAGAAGTTTCCTAGATTTCAGTTAAATTAGATTAACATTTACATTTATAAGATATATAACTGAGATATAACAAAATAAAAGAAAAGTGAAAAAAATGAATGAACAATGAAGAAATTAAATATTTTTAGAATGCAAACATTTTTCACCAACATTCTGCAAGATTGTAACGCTGTTTCTTGTTTCTGTGTCGTCTTTACAGACTTGCTTGATAAAAACTGGAGTTTTTTTTTTTATTATTTCAGGTTGAAACAAAATAAACACTTAAGGATTTTTTCCCCTTTCTTAATAACTAGATAAAAATCACATGTAGTTTCTATAAAATTTTTAATTCTTGCTGTTTATATTTGAACCCTTTCAGCTTTTTCCTAGGTCTGAGAGTTTTAACGGAAATGAAATATTTGACAATCCACTTGATGAGAAGCTGCAGAAAGACTGAAATCCATCAGATTGTAAAAACGTAGAGGTGGTCCTTTGATGATGATGATGTGATGAAGATCAGACGCTGATGTCACTGATGTTCTGGCTGTTGATGGGCTGGATGTGGGTCCTGGTGGTGCTGAAGAATGAAAGATCCTTCTACCTGCAGTCATTCCTGAAGGAAGCTCATTGCAGCTGTTCTCTCCTGACAGATGGAATGATGGGAAATGAAGTTCATGTTGAAGTGTGGTCCAAGCAGAACAGAAAGGTCTCACCTCAAAGTCAGGACTTGGATCAGCTGCTGTTCTCTGGGAGCGTGCACGTGCTGCTGCATGTGCTTCTGTCATGGCGTTCTGGATGAGCTGCTGAGGTCTGTTTGCATCAAGACTCTCAGCTGCTTTAGTCAAACTGCTGAGCGATGGAACAATGGAGCCATTTCTGAAGGAAGAGGATCAAACATGATGCTCTGCATCCGTTTGCTTCAGGAAGTGGAGGTTTTTTAGAGTCTCCAGACTGTTTCTGAACGGCCAAAGAAAAGCAGCTGATGTGGTTCTGTCTCCTACCAGCAGGGAGCGCTCTCAGTCGGACAGAACAGATCCTCAATGCTGCTCTGAGAAGGACTCTTCTGTTCCAGAAGCAGAGACTGTTCACATCCAGGAGAATCTGGACTCCAATGAATCCCAGAGAATCTCCTCTCTGCTGTTTGGACACTTTGACCAGCAGAGGGCAGCAGAACTTTCAGCAACTCTGGATCTGATCCCACAAAAACAATCCATGGATGATCAGATTTCAGAATTGGAGTCCTGAATATTTGAAGGATCAAAGACAAAGATGTTGTTCAATAAAGTTCATTCCAAAGCGTGACTGATTCATGAAGTGGTTCCTTGAGCCGTGAGTTTTGCCAGCAGCAGGAATCCCTGAGAGTTAGGAGACAGTTTGTGGAGAGAGTTTGTAGATTTAGGAGAAACCAACGTTTGAAATGAAACCAAAGTGTCCTAAACCAAAATCACTGAATACATCTCAATGTTCCACAAACAGTCATTTTCCACAGTGGACCGTCACCACACACTTTACTAGACAGTTTTTCACAACTTTTCTGACAACAAATCCTGAAATTGTTCCATTCAAGGAAACATTGACTAATATTTGTATTGATGCTGTTTTCCATCTGTGTTTTCAAACCTGCATCAAGAATTAGCTCATGTTTATTGATTCACTTTCTTTGGAAGTTTGGCTTCTCTGATGAACCACCAGAGGGCGACAGAGAACTGTTGATATTATGAACAGAACAGTCAAAGAAATCAACATTTAGCACAAAGTGAACAAACTTAGGTCACGTGCTAACATTCTGATTCTGTTGGAAAAGCCTTTTGTTTTGATTTCTTCAGAATTTTGGCTCAAAAAGACCAATGACAAATGAAACTCCAATAAAGTTGCTTTATAATGAGGAAATGAAATGTTATTTTTATTGAATTATCAAATGGAGACTCAGCTTCAGGTGATAAAAAGGTTGGTGCTAGTTTTAGAAAGAACATGCCTTCTGCACAGTTTGCAGTGAACGTTACTCATTTATGTCAGTTTTTAATGAACTGAAATACCTCCACACAGGGGACGACATTTACTATATTACAATATATTTTTACAAGCCAAATTATAACACTATTTTACAAAGAAACACTATAGAAGTTTTGCTTTTTGAACTTTTTCTGATTTATTTAAAGAAAACAGCATCAAAGTAATTCTTGGTGTGAACTCGTCTTTATTGTCGTCTAACTGTAAACTCCAATTCAAACATGCTGACTAAACAAGGACAGATTTCCTAGAGATTTCCTAATTCTGCTTCCATGTGATCACATGAAAACAGTCCAATGTTTTGGATTCTTCTTCTTCTATATCAGTTGACATTAAAGCTGCAGCTCTGTCACCAGGAAACAACATGTGACAGGTCCCAGTTTTTGGTGGAACACCGTCTCTGTGATGCTACAGACGCTGCTAAAACACAGTGGATTTCATTCTGTTCTATGGAGAAAAGACTGTTTTATTCATGTCTGATGATTCATCTTGGAGTATTTATCCTCCACGTCTATAAGTCCGCTCAGAGAAAATCCTGTCCGACTTTAAAGCGGTCCGTGTTTCCATGGTGACAGAGGGAACAGCTGGTTAGCATCTTTCTAACTTGACTGAACTGAGGGTTGGGGCTTCCAGCACAGAACCAACCTGAGAGCAAATGAACATTCAAATCCTCCACAAGCTAAACCCCATCAGCGTTGGATTGCTGCTGACAGACAGACTTCATTGATGGCATCTTCCGTTCTGGACCTGACGTTTAGCACACCATAGCTGGATTCCAGAGCGCTTCATCAAAGCGCCTTAAGCCCGTTTGGACTCTGGCGCTCCACGCGCTGGATGAATAGTGGCGTTTGGAGGAAGTGCGGCTGCGCAGTCCGTCACTGAACACCGTCACTGCCTGGAGCTCTTTCTGGGTCCTAGTGCCCTAAAGGTTACAGCTCCTGGTTACACAAGAAAAAAGTCCATTCTAGAGGCCACTCTGACGTCATCATCATCAAAGACAGCGTTACCTAGCAACCATACCAAGACCATAGCAGCTATAGAGGGAAACACAACAAACCATCAACGGCGGTTAAAGCAGTCAGACGTTTGTTCTGCAGCTCAGCAAAAATCTCTGGTTTAGGTTTTGGGGAGAAAAACAAAGGAAAACACACGGAGAAGGATTCTGCAAAGGAAATCCCAAGTTCTATTGGTAAGTCAGCGTCCTGGAAACATGCTTTGTTGGTTCTGAGGTGGCATGAATGCAGACTTAGATTGGTTTGTTTCCTTGGATTCTTCAGATGGATTCAGGCTGTAAATGTTGTCAGCATAAAGCAAGTTTGGACTAAACTAAAGCAGAAAGTGGCTTTGAAGATGGTCAGGAGAAATGAGGGCTTTTTTCAGGAATTCTTGGAAGAGGAGGACTTCTCCAAACAACCAGAATCTAGGAGGAGGTTTTTTCAGCATTGATATCAGGATTTAGCATGAGCTTCAATCCCATTTTTGTTCAATCCAAATGTTTACCGTCATATTCAGGAGTTCAACTCTGAAAGCCACCATGACATCATAGACATTAAAGACCCTGTTACCTAGCAACCAAACACAACACACTGTAGACTATTCAAACTGGACATTTTGGGGCAACAATTCTTTTCTAACTCAAGTTTTTATGAAAAATCCAAATGATGGAAACAGATTGTGTAAAGGAAATGAGGATATATTGGTGAGTCACAGTCCTGGAAACATGAGTTGTGCTCTGATGAAGACGCCTGATCCAAATGTGGATTTTTGAAATGTTCTTCATGAGATTCAAACTGATGGAACCTTTGAATTAAAGGTGTCAACACATTTCTGCATTGGATTCATTCTATTTCAGTGTCTAAGGTTGGTTTTGTGGCAGAAACCAAGTTTTTGTTGAACAGTAGCGTTTGAAAAAGCAGAAAGTGGCTTTGAAGATGGTCAGGAGAACTTCTTTGAAGAGGAGGACTTCTCCAAACAACCACAACCTTAGAGGAAGTTTTCTGAGCATTCATAGAATGCTTTTCAAATGACTCATCATTTTCCACAAGACGCTAATGAGTTTTTCCAAATGCATGCTGAATATTCTTAGTTCTAGCTTGGAAAGCACTTTGTGGTATTTCCCTGGAAAACCTGCTTCATCAATCATTTTGGTCTCTTTTTCTTCTTCTAAGTTCCAGCTTGGTGAGTGTGCATGTAGCCATGGCAACCAGTGTCCAGGTCAAAGGGAGGACCACGGCCATCCAGTCTCCAGGCTTTTGGATTGATTTGGATTTGATAAACATTTGTTTCCCACATTTTAATAGAACTCAACACGGGACATATAGTGGATTGTAATCATAGGAACAAAAATAGCAACAACTAAATAATCCTCCTCCCCTTAAAACATGCATTTGACTCTGAACAAGTCTAAACCAAATCCAAGCAAAGACCAGCGCTGGGGCTCCTGCTAGTTTCTTTTAGAAGAGCCTGCCTCTTCCAAACATAGAATGTTCAACAACTAGAGCTAAAAATGTCTGTTGGTAGATTTCTGGATGTTGGCCGTATCCCAGCGAGCAAGGCCAAGTCAGCCCCATATGGTTTCAAAGTGGACAGAAAATGTTTTTAGGAGTTTCTAGAATGTTCAACAACTAGAGCTAAATGAAACTAGTGCATGAAATGACAAAGAACTTCCTGTTTGAAAGGAATATCATGATGGCTTCCACCTGTCTCTTTGCCTTTCCTTTCTTTTTTGTGTTTCTCCTCTTTGGGAGGTTACACAAAGCTGCACTTTAACCCAGAAGGAAACAACAACCGCTCCACAATCCCTGAATCCCCTACAGCCTTTATCTAAACATTTACATTGACCATTATCACACATTTGATGGCATTTTCTCAGAAAAACAACCACAACTTCACGTTTGTTTGTGTGTGAAATGATTCCAAAAAGCCATGAGTCATCCTGGAGGGACTGGTTTCTCATCAATGCAGACCACCAAGTTTCTCTGGTTTCTTACTATTTGGTGGCTGGTCGGCCTTTTGGGATTTTTGTCAGGGAAAGAAGTGAACCTGGGCTCCAAATATTGGAAGACACTGATCTAAAAGTACTAGGACATCTGGAGAAAGCTCTAGTTCTGGTCCAACTCAGTCCAAATCACTGAAGATAGATGGAGTTGGATTTGGGAGAGGACTGAGCTCATTCAGATGAAGAAAGAACAAGTCAACAGATGAAGAAGATTTCAGGAAGTTTCCCATTCAACAAGTTCAAGTTTCCAGAGAGCTAGTTTAGCATCCGTGTTCTGGACCAAACCACTGTCCCTCTGAAGGTCCAGACACAGAAAGGCCCAGAGTGACCCCCATTTCTCCTTTTTGGTCTCTCCAGTGGCTGACTCCGCCCCTTAGGACGTCCCCCTGTGTGGATCAGTGGTCAGTGGGTTGGAACCTGCTGCATATGCAGGCTCTGGTTCTAACTGCTGGATCAGAAGTGGAATGTGAGCTGTAGTGGTGTGTCTGCAGCTGGATGTGGAACACATGAGGGAGGGGTCAAAGGTCAATCTTTCTTCCAAACAAATGGTGTCAGTCTCTTCTCCAACAATGCTCCAACATATTCAAAGGTTTTTGGTCCCAAATCCAGAGTGTAGCTGGTAGGACGTGATCATTTCAGCCTCAGATTTGGGATCTGTCATCTCTCTGCCGTGACACCGAGTGATGAGTTCATGCTCCAAAGCCGCCCGATCGCTGGCTTTAGGGACTATTCCAAAAGCTTTCAATGATGGCGGGGAATGAACATTAGGAACAGATGACGGCTTGAAATGTCAGCTGTTGGTTTCTGATCCAGACAGAAATTCAATCAAATGTCTGTGAATCCAGGATTTCCTTAGAATCTTTGACTCTAGATTCAGATCCATCTGGTTCAAAGGATGAAACTGCAGCTAAAAGTCTTTCAAAAGTCCAAATCCTCAAAGATGAAACAAAAAGTTCCTAGAAAGTCAAATGAAAAACAATCAGATTGCGCCAACACATTACACCGGTTTTAAAATCGCTGCATTGGCTCCCTGTGCGTTTCAGGATTGATTTTAAAGTTCTTTTAATGGTTTATAAATGTTTTTATGGTCTTGGGCCCTCATATATAAATGATATTATTTCAAAATACGAACCCTCGCGGACCCTGAGGTCCTCTGGCACTGGCCTCTTAGTTGTTCCTAAGGTGAGGACCAAAACACACGTTGAGGATTTGTTCCACCATTACGGTCCTCGCCTGTGGAACAGCCTGCCGGAGAACCTCAGGGCCGCAGAGACTGTAGAGGTTTTTAAGAAGAGGCTCAAGAACAACCTTTTTAATCTGGCTTTTATATGACTTTGATCATTCCTTATGTCTTTTATTATTCATCTATTTATTAATTGAGGTATTTATTTATTTATTTATTTATTTTCTTGTAAGGACTATTATTATCTCTGTTTCTAATATGCAATTCTTTTTATTGTTATTTTACCAATGATACTTAGGTTATGTTTTAATCACTGACGTTTTTATTTTTTAATTACTAACATTCTTATATCTTATTTTATTTTTTATCTTTTTCTATTTTTATTGTTGTTATTTTATGATCATTTTTATTTTTTATTCTGATGTTTTTTACTCCAGTGTTTCCTCTTGGGGATCCATCGTTCTTGGGCACCACCAGCCTGACCTGTAGGGGGTGCCGTTGCTGTGGTGCCCGTTCTAATTGGGCGGGCTGGGGTCCCACTCTGTGGTCTAATAGCCATGGATGGGGCCCTGGGCTGCCCTGTGTTGGGCGGGCGCTGCCGTAATGGCCCCTGTGGTCCGGCTGGGCCTTGGAATGAATGGATCCCCATGATATCGTTTCCTCACAGCAGTACCAAGCCAGACCTTCTTCAACTGCAGTTCTTTGTTTCTGTTCACGGTTCTACTGGGGTAACTGGGTGGTGAGGGAGGGGTACCTTCTTTGTGTGATTGTCCTTTGTTTTCTGTTTTTAACAACTTTCATTTTTTATGACTGTTTTATCTGTTTTTATGTTAAGCGCTTTGTGTTTTTAACCAAAATGAAAGGCGCTATATAAATAAATAAAGTTTGAGTTCACCAACTGCTGATTTAGAAACAAGGTCCTGCCTCCAACCATGAAGGGATTTGAACCCTCAATCTTCTGATCCGAAGTCAGACGCCCTGTCCATTAGGCCACATGGTCTGTGAGAACATCCAGGTCCAGCTGGAGCTGGAGGACATCATCATCCAGCTGAAGAAGAGGAGGAACTTCTGCTGCCTCAAAGCGGAAGGTGGAGGAGGAAGAGGAGGAGGCGCTGCAGTGTGGTCCTCCTCATGAGTCCTGAAGCTGCACCGTCAGCTGCAGAGCTTCAGAGCTGCTTCCTTCTCAGACTTTCCACTTTCTTTGGCTCTCTGGCTCTGATGCTGCTGCTGCTGCAGAAAAACCAGCAGAAAAACTCTGCAGAGACTCACAGAGAGAGGATGGAGGCAGCAGATGAAGCTGCTGCAGACTGGGGGCGGAGCCTGGAGATGACTGATGAAGGTCAGAGGGTGGAGCTTCATCAGGATGATGGTGCTGCTTGGATTCTGGCTGGATGTCCATCTGTCCTCAGTCCCTTCATGGCTGCTGCTTCTCTTCTGCTGATGTTTCTGGAGGACGAAGTTGCTGGAAAACGCTGAGTCTCTTCTTTCTGCAGCTTCTGACGGCAGAAACAGTCGTTTCAGTTTAAACATCAATGTTCCAGTCTCACTCCACATAGACTCCTGTCCTTCTTCAGACGTTGCCATGGAAACCAGCTGACTCCAGCAGCTTCAGAAGCTCCTATTTGACAGTACACAGTAGCGGGATGAAGCAGGAGGGATGTTTCTGGAAAAAGCTTTTTCTTTTTCATCCCTGAAACCTGAAGAAGATGAGGAGTTCTGAGCGTCTTTTCTGATTCTTTCATGAGGATCTGTCAGCTCACTGACTTTACTGACTGAAACAGTCGGTTCAGTTTGCATTGAAACAGTGAATTTTCCTCCTGACTCTCTTGCTGATCTGGAGGTGAATTTCAGACGAATGACTCATGGTTCAGTAGAAACACGTTGGTTTGAACTCCAACCTTCAGAGGAAACATTTGATCCAGTCAAAGCAGAAATCAGCCTGTGGCAGAAATCTCTGTCAGAATAAACGTCTTCAGGATGATGGAAAGCAGAGGATTCCTGCTGCTGAAACTCATGGAAAGCCGTTCTTCAGAACAGGACTTTCTACAGTGGGAACCTGACGTTCCATGTAGAACCCTTTGGGTGTCAAAGTCAGTAGCCGCTGTTACATGGGCAGAATATCTTGATCGGATCAATAGTCGGGTTAAAATTCACCTGTGCACATGGGCATCAGAAAACCTTTTTCCGGTTAGAACAAACGTTCCCATGGGTCACACTTTCGGTAGGAATAAATCATTTGGGCATGCGCAGTAGTGTCGAAAATACCGGAAGGGAGATGAGTCCCGTTGTAGACAAACCTTTGCTGTCACAGACATTTATGCAGTAGCTTGGTAATATACGAGGCGGTCTTCCAAACGGGCTTTTATTAATGTTATGAATATTATGAAGCGCCTGTTCGCTCATCATTTTATATTTAATCCGTGTGGTCAGTGCTTTTTATGCTGAAGAACGAAGCTGGAAGAAGGGTTAGGAGAGGCTAACAACACGGGCTAACAACATTTAGCCATTTGATAGACACAAAATCCAGAACCATGCGGGAAAACGCTGCAATCTGCAGCAGTTTGGCTGCACGTAAATATGTGGGAATAAGATCAGCCTTTATTTTGTCGGGGCACAACTGGAAACACAATTCCATGTGATTTTTTTTTAACAGTTTCTAAGGACTGAGCGGCATTTCTGCTCTGAAAAGCTCACACACTGCCCCAAAGCCGCTGTAAGCTGGCGGCTCGAGCTCTGCTCTGTCCTCGTGAGTCCTGCAGCCGCTAACCCAGAGCGGCGGGTCGGCTCACAGTCCGAATTCTCACAACAAAACAACAAAACGCACACGTAACAAAGCACCCCCCCCCTCAAACACATTAATAAATCCGCCTGCTCTGCTCAGAGAGGTTCACTCGGTCCACTGGCACCGGAGCCCGAACGCAGAGCTCAGGTCTCCAGACGTAAGTGGACACGCATCCCCCCCGCATCTCCCTCTTGGGGGGTGAAAGAGAGGGGAGAGCCAGCAGGGCGAAGGCGGAGCGGCTCTCTATGCGGAGCCTCCGCAGAGCAGCTGGTCGCTCCAAAGTTTTCTCTCAGCGAAACACCGTCTATGAATGACGTAAACCAGAGCAGAAGTGACACACGATCGGAATGACCTGTTTACATGCAACCACGATTGGATAAAGGATCGGTATAACCCACCTATCTCAATCGGAAAGAAATTTTGATCCGAACGAGTCTGACCGGGGCAGAGTATTCCGAACGGCGCGTTTACATGACGCATTTTCTTTCCGATCAGGAATTCTTTCCGATTACTTTTTCCCATGTAAACGTGGCTAATGAGGGTGAGAGGCTCAGAATAGACCCACTGCTCCTCCACATCCAGAGGATCCAGAATCTGGTTCAGATGACTCCTGGACACCTCATTAGATTCAAGATTCAAAGGGTTTACGGCAGGGGTGTCAAACTCATTTTGGTTCGGGGGCCACATTCAATCCATCTGATCTCAAGTGGGCCGGACCAGTAGCGTAAAGGCAAAATAACAGCTTTATTTTTGTTTTTTTTACCCAATTGGAAAACATGCCGTACATATATGTGATGTTGGTGTTTTCATCAATAGTGACTGAAAATACAATAAATGACTGGATTCCTTCATATGGCTGCCTATGTTTCCTTAGAGATGTTGTGTCTGGAGTCCTAATTCTTGACAGACTCATGTTTAAGGTCGACTGCTTTTTGGGAACAAGACTTCTGCAGCCTTCAGCATTTTTCCATAAGTTCACCATCTAAAAATGGGTTGGATGTTTGCTCCAACTTGTTTGCAATAAGGTAGCTAGCTTTCACTGCTCCATCACTGACGTCACTGCAGTAAATACAGATGGTTATTTATCGGTCCAGCTAATAGTTGCTTATCTTTTTTTTTTCTTAACTGCAAATGGTGAAACTTTTCCTTATGGTGAGTCTCACAGTGGAGCTGAATGTTATCTTCTTTCAGCACTGCAACCTGTTGATGACATACCAAGCATGCTGGTTTGCATTCAGCTCTGTGCACAAATAAAACGCTTTCCATTTTCCTGGAAAGCTCAGGACTTCACTTCAACCTTTATTTTTCTTTTTGACAACATTTTGGTCATTAAGGTGTCACTATACTGATCATCCTTCAGCGGTGAGGATCACAGGGAACATTACTGTCTACCCAGACACAGAGCTGTTAGGTTTCGTTTTTGGCACATGCAGTTATGTTGTTTCATCTATTAAGCTTTTCCTTTGCTCCCACTAGTGTCAGAATTGCGCATTTCGGTTATTTATTTAAAAAATCATAACTTGCCACAGGAATGGACTAGACCAGGGGTCGGGAACCTTTTTGACCAAGAGAGCCATAAACGCCACATATTTTAAATGTAATTTCAAAAGAGCCATCCAATAATGTAGCGTCCCTGTCCCACACTGAGGCACGGAGACTTGACCTCTTTTAAGGTTCTTTATTCTGATTTCTGCAGACCGTATCAACGGAGTACAATTTATTCTACAACTCCTGAATCTCTCCTGCTGACTGAGACGAGAGCGCGTCTCCCACTTTATAGTCACTCACTCCCGCTCCAGTCCTCCCATTTCCCTTATTTGGCCCATAGCTGAACCCCATTGGTCCAAACTACCTAACAACAGGCTGAGCGACAGAACTGAGAGCCAATCAGATCTCTGCTTGATGCGTTCCTTGAACTCCAGAACTTGTAACGCGACCCAACAGCGGACCCAACTCAGTCCATTAGTAGCTCGTGTGTCTGGGTGCCGAAAGGCACAGAGTAGGAGCAGTGTGGACAGGCTTGGCCTGGTGTTAGCGGCAGAGGAGAGAGCTTTGTGACAGTTTTACACTCCTGCTGATTGCACACCACTTCTCTGGACTACGTAGCAGTATTTCCACCTTATGGGGTCCGGAGTTTGGGACCACAGCCTCCTTTGGAAGCCCCGCTTCGGACAGAGCTACACTGAGCTAAACCCTGCCCGCTAGCTAGTCCGGGGAAGCTTCGAAGCATAGGAGGAGGAAATGCTGCTACCCAGACCTGAGAAACTCTAAAACATCATGTGAATTTGTGTTTCCAGTGGTGTCCAGACAAAATAAAGGCTGATTTTACTCCACTTTTTTCCAGAAACCCTGAAAAGGTTTATGTCATAATTTTCAAATTATTTCATATTTCAGTTCGTGAGGACATGTCATGTCCAGGAAATTTATGACTCTTCGTTTTCTTTCGGTTAAATAAGCTGCAGACGACAAAATGGCGACTAACATCATTAGCCGGAACCGGAAGTCTCGTCCCGTTCACCCTTCTCCAGTTTGGTTGCTCTTTTTCTGGTCGAAAAAGATTAGTCACACCATACTTTTGTTGATAAAAACTGACACTCTCTCTTATTTGCCAGGAGAAAAAACGATTTTATAGTGCCATCGACATCATTATGTGAGCGACTGACAAGACCAGCTGGTGGCGCTAAAGCACCATGACGCTGTTAGCCAAACAAAGAAGAAGAACAGCACGAGGCGCTAGCAGCGTTAGCTTGTTAGCAGGCTAGCAGCGTTAGCTTGTGTTGAGAGGTCGGTGGTGTTTTGTTGGGACGTTTGTGAGGTTTTTGGACAGAAAGGACGATACGTGGTTCGTGTGGAACTCTCAGCATTTTCCAAAGTGTCGTAAATGAGTGAAGAAGTGTTGAACGGAAAGACAACGTGGATTGCTGTGATTGTGAGACTAGCAGATGATCGATCGGAGCTGCAGTGAAGAGGACGGCGGTGTTTGTGGGAGTTGGAGCTGAAGATCGGAGCAGGAACCATGTCTTCAGAACCTCAGGAAGGTTCTGTCAGAGAACAACTTTTTGCTGCTGAAGGAACCATCGTCCAGAACGAGGAGGAGCTCTGTCGTCAGCGCAGACTGCTGGATAGCAGCTGGAACCCGCAGCTTCGGCTCCACCGCATAGGTATGTGACCTTCATCAAAGAAACAGAGAAGCCATTTGAGCTTCATGCTTTCCTTCTGTTTGGTGACCCGTCTACTCTGTCACTCAGTGGTGGTCCTACACTAACTTACTGTCCGGGCGGGGGTGTGAGTACCGAACCTGTCCGTCCGTCCCGTCATGTCTATTCATGTGATGTTAGCTGCTTTTTTTTTTTTTTTAGTTAGAACTCTCTAACTAAAAGAACATAAAATAATTCCCACTATCTAAGGGTATCAAGTAACATTAGCTTATTCAACTTAACTTTCTTACTTCTCTTTTTTTCCCTGTTAATCAAACACAAAGTTCCTCACATTTCTGTTAACCAAACACAAATTTACATACAACATTCTTTTTTTTCTTCTTCTCTCTCTTCACCAACTTTCACAGATCTAACCGCTTGGGCGGACGGGACACGCGTCCTGAAGATGTTACATAAGGTTGCTTAACAGTGTCCTGCGTGTCATTACTAGGTATACTCAGTGACGTGCAGTCAGGAGAGGCAGGTGAGGCTGTGCCTCACCTGTCATTATGGGAAGAAAAGAGAAAAAGTAAATTCATTTATTATATTTAATCAGTAATTTGTGATTTGCAGTCATTTTCCATTTAAATGTACCATTTTTGGGTGTTTTTTCTTTTCAAAATCGCTGAATTTCCGCATTTGCCGTTCAGATACTAAGAAGTGACGTGCGATGAGGCACCAGCCCGCTGAGCCTCACCTGGGATTGCGCAATACCTATGCAGTCAGACGGTACTGCTGTCTCTCTGTATGTCGGTTCAATCACTTGTACTATATGAGCTGAGTTTACATAATTTAGCAGATGTATATGATGTACAGTGTTTGTTTTTATAAATAACTGTATGTGAGGGACGTGTTTCTTGTGCTGAGCGCTAAACGCCGGCCAAAAAGCCGCTGGGTGAGGCCAGAAGTTCTCGTGCCTCATGTTAGGGGGCGCTGGTGAGCCCTGAGATTATGACGCTAAAAAATAATAGAATAAGAGATAGCAAGCGGCAAGTCATTTTCTTCAGAAGGAGCGGCGTATGGACTTTATTTACAAGTAAAGGTAAGACGATAATAACGTTTGTTGCTTTATAAACGTTTTTTAGACAAATAACTTCTGTACTGTACTGTCAAATAATAATTTTAATAATCAATGTGAGCAGAAGGCTTGAAATCGCGGAGATTAGCCCCGCCCACCGCGACCCGAGTGATTAGATGAAACGGGAGAAAATGTAAAATTATTATGAAAAAAATACAAAGTACAGTGGGACAAATAGTGACTCAGGTGTTGCAGCCGCTGCATCCTGACTTCTGAAGCCCGCGGTGCAGGTGTGTTTGTTCGGGAGAAGAACACAGTGATAGGCAGTTGTTGTCGCTCTTTTTTCTGCTTTGCAAAAAGATCCTTATACACTGACATGCCACCATCAAGAGAATTTGCTGTTTTACGTACGTGCACATATTAAACTGCAACGTTATTGACGCACAGGTAGAGAAGAAGCGGAGTGATTTTTTAGCCAATCAGAATGCAGAACACCATGCACGATGCAAATCCGTGAAGTACCGAAACCGTGAAAAGTAAACCGTGTTATAGCAAGGGATCACTGTATATGGAAAAAAAAAAACATGTTGAAATGATATTTTAAACAAAACACGTTAACTGTTGTCAATCAAATGGTGAATAAGTTACTCAGTATGGTTCATATGTTTGTAAATATGACTGATGACGTCAGTGCCTCACCAGCCATTAACCTCAGCGCACGTCACTGGGTATACTAGATACTCTACCTGCATTATCTTCTACTCCAGTCTGCTGTGTGGACACAGTTAGCTCAGACCTTTACGGAGAACATAAAGGTCTCTCACATGTGTGCGGTTGCGCCTAATCTGACCTTCATCAGTGTCAATAATGTACGACCTAGGTGTAGATGTATGTTGTACCACTGTCCCTTCTTTCTTCTCTCATGGCAGCCATACAGTTTGACCTGTTTGAAGAACCGTCAGAGGACTGACCTGGTGACGCTGATCGTACTGGCGTTGCTGGTTTGCTTTATACCGTCTCTGTTTGGTTTTGAATAGTTTCATATATGGCCATCTTGGGAGAAGTGTCACAGGCTGCTGTGGCAGTGTTGTCTTCAGCTGTCTGCCCATCAGCAGCTGTGCCGGGGAGTAGCCGCACTCGAGCGGTGTAGCCCTATAAGAGAGAAAGTGCTTTTGTCTTTTCACCTCCTCCTTTCCACAGTCCTTTAACTGTGGCTATACTCTGTCAGCTTCTTCCTAGACTATGTGAACAAACCCGTACTCCGTAGCGAAGTCCTTGAACTTTTCACTGGCGCACTGCGGTCCGTTGGCCGACATCACCGGGATCCCATGGCGACTGAATGTCTCCTTCATGGCAGCTACGACTGTCGCTGCAGATGTCACATTCAGCTTGGCCACTTCAATGTACCATGAGAAATAGTCCACCACCAGAATATAAGTGTCCTTATTCCAAAAGAACATGTCTGTACCAACCCGATGACAGGGCCGCTCTGGTACGGGTGTGGTCAGTAGTGGTTCTCGATGTTCTGCTTTATGTTGTGAACACGTGTTACAATTTTCCACAAACTTACTGGTGTGCACCGACAAACCTGGCCACCATACAGACTGACGAGCTCTAGCCCTGCATTTGACTATGCCCTAAGGTCCCTCATGAATCTGATTCAGGATCTCTTTCCTCATGTTTTGTGGAATGACCAGTCTGTCCTCCCAGCAACAACTCACCCGCCAGATTGAGATTTTCTTTTTCTGACCAATACTAACTCAGCTCCCATGGCAGCATGTGCCTTTCAGGCCAGCCTGTTTTACAGTACTGGATAACTTTTGCACAAACAGGGTCAGCGTGTTGTTTTTGTTGAATCTCTCTTAGTCTGGGTTCTGTAGCAGGAATGCTCTGAACTACAGAGTCCACAAAGACTTTGACCTCTGCTTCATTGTTCAATTCTTCTGGTGTGAGTGTGTGGTTTTCTGGTGCTCTAGACAGTGTGTCTGCCGTTATTAAGCACTTTCCCGGAACATGCACGATGTGAAATGTGAACTTCATAAGTCTCAATCTAAACCTAATCCAGTGCTTCTCAAATAGTGGGGCGCGCCCCGTGCGATGCCAGGGGGGGCGTGGTAGAGGCGGTTTTCGGCACAGGTAATGAGGGGAATCGTCGGTGCACAAATTTAACGTGGGGGCGGCGGTCACTGACAGCGGCTCAGTGCTTGGAGAAAAAAATCTGTGCAACAATTCCTATTGTCTGTTAAATCACAGAGTTTACAGCCTGAAACCCGTGAATTCCCGTTCCTGAAGCCGCGTGCTCCCGTCTGCTGTCACACGCGGCTGCGTGTGTGAGAAGGAAAGGGGAGGGGTAGTGTGGGCTCTGGTTGCCAGGTGACACGGGCCACGCGGAGGAGCTGCAAGCTCTGCCTGTTGCCCAACACCTGGATCCTCGCTGCCTTTAGATTCCTCCGCTCATGCTAATAATGTCATTTATTTATTAACTATTGTAGACATTTTTATGACGTGTCTTTATTTTCCATAAATGTATTCTTTGAGATCATAAATAAATAATCCATTATTTAGAAAAATATTCAGCACAATGTTTTTTATCTATTTCTTCAGACTAAAAACCTTAAATATATTGTTGCTGCTGTGTTAACGTTTCAGATTAATTTACATTTAATATTATTTATTGATTAAATTATTTTTCTCAGCATCAAATGGTTCAGTTGGTCAAAATGTTTCTAGTTTAAATAAGGAATGACAGATTTTTTTTATTTCAGGCACTTTAAGCTTCTTTTCTGTTTTAGACTAGTAGAGGGTTGTGTGGCTAAATAAATGTAATATGATCGGAAATTTGAAAGTGGATTCATTTTGTTCTTTTCTTTTGTTAATGTTAAAAGAGACAATTTTAGGTATACTTACACAATTTTTATAGATACCTAATATATTGTCACTTTGCGAGTGTGTGGGGGTAGGGGGGGCGCGAAACATTTTCTTTTTCCTAGGGGGGGGCCTGGCAAAAAATAATTGAGAAGCACTGACCTAATCTAACCTAAATCTAAAGCCCTGGTGCTCAGCAAAGGTACAAGAGGCTTATGATCGGTCTCCAACCTGACTCTTAGTCCCTGGGTGTAAGGGGCTAGTCTTTCACAAGCCCACGTCACCGCCAGAGCCTCCTTTTCTATTTGGGCGTAGTGTTTTTCTGCAGGCGTCAACCCTCCGGTAATGAACACTACTGGCCTCCAGGTTCCATCTTTTTATTCCTGAGTGAGGACGGCACAGAGCCCGTATGAAGATGCGTCTGCTGCCACACACGTCTTGGCGTCGATTGAGGATGAGGCGAGCACCTGTGGTGAACTCAGTTCAGTCTTTAGTTTCTGAAAAGCCTCTTTCTGAGCGTTCTCCCAATGCCTTTCGTTCTTTTCACAAAGCAGGTCTCTTAATGGCTTTGAAAATGAGGCCAGGTGAGGAATAGTTGGCCATGCCCAAAACTCTCTTCACTTGCTCTACATCTTGCGGTTCGGGCATCTCCATTATAGCCTTGACTTTGTTTGGGTCTGGGGACACCCTTTCAGCTGTAACACAGTGGCTTACAAAAGAGATTTTATCTTTAGAGAACTCACACTTGTCGTTCAGTGTCAGTCCCTCTGCTTCAAATCTCTGCAGAACTTTGCGAAGCCTCTCATCGTGCTGCTGCATGTCCTCTCCCACGACAACGACATCATCTGCGTGGCACACCACCCCGTCACAGCCCTCCAGCATCTGTGACATGGAGCTGATGAAATCCCAAAAGGCAGGCGGTTAAACGCGTATCTGCCAAAGGGTGTGATGAACGTTGTTAAAAGTCTGCTTTCTTTCGCCAACGGGATCTGCCAGAAGCCTGAGGTGGCATCCAATTTAGTGAACACCTTTGTACACCAGCATAGCTAGTGTGTGGTCCACAGCTGGGAAGATGTGTCTCTCTCGTCGCACCCACTTATTTAGGTGTGTCATGTCCACACACAGTCTTGTTTTCCCTGGTTTGGCTTTTGGTGCCACAACCAAGCCTGCACACCACTGTGTGGGTGGTGTCACTGTGGAAATTACACCCGCTTTTTCCATCCACTTCAGTTTCTTTTTTACTGCGTCTCGCAGGGGTAGCAGCACTCGACGTGGAGTTGACGGGGCATATGGGACCGCTCCTGGCTCCAACTCGATTTTGTATGGCTCTTTTAACTTCACTAGACCAGAGAAAACTGTGGGGTACATAGCCACTGCTTATGTCTGCACTGCACTCACCCGCTTAATGATCTCTAGAGCAGTTACTGCGGGAAGGCCTAGCAATGGTTTATATAGTCCATTAACCACATACACATCTTGCATAGTTGTTCTTTTATCAAAGTCAGCTCCCCTTTGAAATCTCTCCTTACGTCCAGTTTCTGTTTGCCTGGAACATACAGCAGTTTGCATGGTTGCAGTGTCCCATGCTTCTCTGGGGAGTAAATGCTGCTCGGGATTGCCGTGACACTGGCACCCATGTCTAACTTAAACATAAACTTAAACAAGTCTTTTCCTGGTTGAGATGCACAATGTTGCTCCACTCATCAACCTCTTTGTTCTCCATTTCACCTAGAAATGCTAAATCTTCTTCGTCGCCTTCACTTTTTCTTTGCTGTTGTTGTCCAAATATATTGTGGATTCCCCCGGTGGATCTGCATTTCTTTGTATAATGTCCTTTTTTGTGACATTTCCTGCATTCTGCATCCCGGGCAAGACATTCAAACCGTGTGTCTTTTTAACTGTCCACGTCTGCTACACTCGACTGTTTTCATGTCATTTTTGCTTGTTACTGCTTTAAATGACTTTGAGTTTCGTTTTTGTACAGCCTCCACCTGTCCTGGTAGCTCCGCCCCCCTGAGAACCGGCTGCTGTCTCGTTATCTCTTCACTTTGCCTCACATGCGTCATGGCTTTCTCCAGTGTTAAATCTGCATCCAACTGCAGGCTCTCTGAAAGTCTGGCACCTCTTATTCCCACAGCTATGCGATCCCGTATCAGCTGCTCTCTCAATGCTCCAAACTCACAGTACTCCGCCAGCGTTTGCACCGCCGTAATAAAAGATTCCGCACTCTCACTCGGCTCTTGATTCCTCCGGTTGAAGCGCGCTCTTTCCAAAATGACGTTCCTCTTCCTCACACAGTGTGCCGTGAACGCTGCAGTTACGTCATCGTATGACTTTTTCTGTGCGTCTGTGAGCGGCAACACATTCAGGATGTCTTCCGCGTCGTCGCCAGCTGCGTACATGAAGCTGTTCACCTGGAACTCTTGCGACTGCTTGTCGAGTGCCGAAGCTATTCTGTATCGCTCGAACCGCTTCAGCCATCTTGGCCACTCCGCACCTTTTGCAAAGTCGAACTTGCCTGGCGCTGCTAGCTGCGACACGGCCACTGCTCCGTCCCTGCTCCTCCTGTTTGCATCTGGCCTGTACAATATACCGCAAATTTATCATTATCGCAATATCAACCAGTGCAATATCCATTAGGGTTGAGCGATGTCCCCTAAATTGGGATGGACGATGATATCGTCGGGGGGGGGGCATTTTTAATTTTTCGTTTTTCGTTCTTATATAATTGCTATTCCTTATTTTTCCTCATTTATTTTATTTCCCAAATAATGACTCATCCGCGATGATCCAGTCTAAACTGGGGGAAGTGACTTTAAAAAAATAAAATAAACAAAATAGAAAAGAAGTGCTCCGGTCCTGCGTTTGATTAGACCGGTGGAACGAGCGACCATGTCTCTAGCAGAGCAGACGGACTTACAGTTTTGTGTTTTAGGGGAAGTAAGGATGCTTTGTTACGTGTGGGAGACTTAGGACTGTGATCCGTCCCGCAGCTCTACGTGAACGAGCTACCGGAATTTAGGAGAAGCGGGTCTCCCGGTAAAAGTGTGTGTCGGGGCAGAGCTTGGAGCGCTAGCTAACGCAGTGTGTAAGCTTTGAAGCAGAAAGGTCGCTCAGTCCTTAGAAACCGTTCAAACATTTGTGTTTCCCGTCGTGTCCCGACAAAATAAAGGCTCATGTTATTCCCACATATTTACGTGCAGCCAGGATGCAGATTGCAGCGTTTCACGCATGGATTTTATGTTCATGCTAATGTTGTTAGCCCGTGTTAGCATACTGCTAAGCCTGGCTTCCGGCTCCGTTTTTCAACAGACAAAGCACTGACCACACGGATTACAATTAAAATGATGAGCAAAGAGGCGCTTCATAATAACCGTAACATTAATAAAAGCACGTTTAGAAGATCATCTAGTATAATACTGAGCTGACGTATCTATGTATGTAGCTGCTCGGCGGAACTAAGTTTCGCTTCCAGTTTTTAAAACACTACTGCGCATGTGCGAATGATTTATTCCGACCGAAAGTGTGACCCATGTGAATGTTTTTTTATGTTTTTCTGGGTCCATCTACACGGTTGGATTCTAATCCGACCAATAATCCTTATCAAGATATTTTGCACATGTAACCGCGTCTTATGGTGTGACTCGCAGTGTGACGGGGGCGTGGCATCACGATGGTGTCTCTCCATCGGGATGTCAGTAACCCATCACGATGGACGATGGTATTGTTGCAGTGAAATGGTAATGATGTTTTTGGTTGTTTTGCTATTTGTTTATATACCGCAAATTATATCGTCATCGCAATATTGATTACTCATATCGCATATCGTAAGTTTTGCTCATGTCGTGCAGAGGACTTCTTCAGCTGTCCTGCTTTTTTTTCTGCACTGACAGCAGCTTCCATCTCTCGCTCTCACTCTCGCTCGCTCCCTCTCTCCCTCCCTCCCTCTCTCCCTTCCTCTCCCCACGTTTGCTGGCTGTCTTTTTGCTGCAGCCGGGCAGGAGTGTTGACTTGGTCTCAGCCACTCTGTAGAATACACTGAAGGGGAACGGGGGAAAACAACTCTCAGCTGCAGGATGTGAACAGGTAGAGAGGCAAAGCAGGTAGAGAGGTGGGGGTGGGCTTTGACTCACCCCTACCCCTTATGATTGCAGAGGCTGATGCGGTACCCTGTGTTTTCTTTTCTGAACATGATTACCACTTAACTACACATAACTGCATTTATGGACATAAATGTTTGGATTTTTTTTATGTGTGCATTACTTGGGTTGATCCCGACATCTGGTGAAAATTTCATGTCAATAGCTCGATTAGAATAGAGTTGTGACGGTGTTGGACTTTTCATCACCACGGTGATGAACCACCAGGGGCCGCTGTGTTGCGGTTAACCACAGCCCCCCCCCCCAAAAAAAACAAACAAAAAAACCCCACACAAAATCACCCAGCTGCCACATCAGAAATAAATACAATTACAACATAGTATTCTTTATTAACAAATAACAGTAACAACTAACTGCTACCTATCTAACTAATGAACTAACTATGTAGGTGTTGTACATTGACTGTGTGTGAGCGCGCAATATATTGGATATGCCCCACACATGGCGCTTGAGCTCAACTCTGTTGCACTTCTCAGTTTCAACACTAGATGGAGTCGGTCACCGAAAGATGTTTCTCCACTAAACAAAATTAAGCAAAGAACAATATTTACCAAGAGTCACCAGAAATGGCAGCACCGAAGAAACGCAACATAGCAAGTGAGTGTAGAAGATTTCAAACACGATTTCTTTAAGGAAATCAACGGAAAGTGTGTCTGTTTGATTTGCACTGAAGATGTTGCCGTGATGAAAGAGTATAATCTCCGTCGGCACTATGAGACCAAGCATCAGACCAGCTACACTTCGTACAAGTATGTGTGCATTACAGTCAATGTGCAACAGATGATTTTATTCCTTTCTTAGGAACAAACTTCCCACTCTCACCGGTAGCCATGCTGTCGCTTGCTGTGTCGTCTGTCACGCGCCATACCGCTGTGAGAAACTAACGCTACGGAAGCTCTGGGGAGCCAAAAATGCGCCACATAAAAACTCGATTTTATTTTTGAAATCGCCCGTAACAAAAAATTTGAATTAATTCATTTAATCGATTTATCGCCCAGGCCTACACGTGACTTGCCCCACCAGAGGCTCGAACATTTTTTGACCACTACTACACAACAATAAAGGACGCATATCACTCTGTTTCCCGCGTTGCCCTGGGACTTTCTGACCACTGCCTAGTCTATCTCACCCCAACCTATAGGCAAACGCTGAAATCAGCTAAGCCCATAGTGAAGACTGTGAAGAGATGGTCAGATGAGTCAAAGATGCAACTGCAAGCCTGCCTTGACTGCACTGACTGGAGCATCTTCGAGGCTGCTGCCACAGAACTGGACGAACTCACTGACACTGTCACATCCTACATCAGTTTTTGTGAGGACATGTGTGTGCAGACTAAAAGCTTCTGCACATACAACAACAACAAACCATGGTTCACTGCTAAACTGAGGTAGCTACGTCAGGACAAAGAAGAGGCCTACAGGAGTGGAGATCGGGACCGGTATAAGCAGGCTAGAAACAAGCTAACAAAGGACATCAAGTCGGCAAAGAGGTCCTTCACTGCAAAGCTGACAGGCCAGTTTTCTGCCAACGACTCTTCTGCAGTTTGGAAAGGTCTGCAGACCATCACTAACTACCGGAGACCATCCCCCCGCCCCTCAGACAGTTACCACCTGGCTGAGGAGCTTAACGACTTCTACTCCAGGTTCGAAAGAATATCACCTTACCCCTCAGCCACCATTTCCATCACACAGGACCTACCTGCAATCCCAACATCCCCCACACCTGCCTCCTCATCCGCACTGATCTGCGAACGAGATGTGCATCAACAGTTCCAGAAGCAGAAGATCAGGAAGGCTCCAGGTCCCGATGGAGTCTCTCCCTCCTGCCTGAAAGTCTGTGCTGATCAGTTAGCTCCCATCTTCACCAGGATCTTCAACAGCTCCCTGGAGATGTGTGTGGTACCTGCTTGTCTCAAACTCTCCACCATCATCCCAGTTCCCAAGAAGTCCCCAGTCACAGGACTAAATGACTACAGACCAGTCGCCCTGACCTCGGTAGTCATGAAATCCTTCATACGACTGGTGCTGAACCACTTGAAGGTCATCACAGAGCCTCTGCTAGATCCCCTGCAGTTTGCCTACAGAGCAAACAGGTCAGGGGATGACGCAGTCAAATCAAAGGGGTGTCTGCAGACACCTACGCACGGGTTCTATTTGTGGACTTTAGCTCTGCATTTAATACCATCGTCCCAGAGCTCCTCCACCACAAGCTGTCCCAAGTCACTGTGCCTCTCCCCACCTGTCAGTGGATCACCAGTTTCCTTACCGACAGTAGGCAGCAGGTGAAACTGGGTCGCTCCACATCCAGCATCCGGATCCTGACCACTGGTGCCCCCCAGGGGTGTGTTCTCTCCCCTCTGCTCTTCTCCCGCTACACCAATGACTGCAGATCAGGAGCCCCCTCTGTGAAACTCTTGAAGTTTGCAGACAACACCACAGTCATTGGGCTCATCTGGGACGGTGATGAGAGTGCATATAGAGGAGAAGTGGAGTGGCTAGTCCTCTGGAGCAGCCAGAACCACCTGGAGCTGAACCCACTCAAAACAGTGGAGATGACAGTGGACTTCAGGAGGAACCCCCCCACTCCCCCCCCACTCACAATTCTCAACAGCACTGTCCCCTCAACAGACTCACACAGGTTCCTGGGGTCCACCATCTCACGAGACCTTAAGTGGACCTCTCACATTGACTTAGTCCGGAAAAAGGCCCAGCAGAGGTTGTACTTCCTGCGACAACTCAAGAAGTTCAACCTGCCTCAGGAGCTGCTGACCATCTTCTATACTGCAATAATCCAGTCTGTCCTGACCACATCCATCACGGTCTGGTTTGGTTCAGCTACCAGACATGACAGGAACAGACTACAGAGAATTATTAGATCCGCTGAGAGGATTATTGGTTCCAGCCTTCCCCCTATTCAGGACCTGTACCGTTCCAGAGCCAAGAAGCAGGCTGGGAGGATCGTAAAAGACCCCTCTCATCCTGGACACTGCCTTTTCAGCCTCCTCCCGTCAGGGCGGCGCTTTAGGGCAATGCGAACCAAAACCACTCGCCACAAAGACAGCTTCTTCCCCCGAGCTGTCACTCTTATGAACTTCTGACTCTGGACTACTCAAGGACACTGTTCAACCACAGAAACTTTTAAACTGGAATTATTGCTGCTGCATTATTTTTTTATGTGTGATTTATTTATAAATTTTTCAAAATAAGAAAACACAAACAAACAAACAAACAACCGTTCAAAACCACAATTACAAAGAAAAGAAAATACATAAAATAAAACAAAATAACAAAAAATGTACACAAATGAATAAACAAAATCTTACAATCAATAAAACAATATACTGTGCCACCAATCTAAAAACAGCAGAGACACTGCACAACTCACAACTGTTAATGTGCCCGAAAGTTCACTGGGTCGTTTCCAAGGTCAAGGACATCACATGCTCCAAGAAAGGTGACCAAATTTCAGAGAATCTACATCTAGTACCATTTAAACAACGTCTGATTTTTTCCAGCTTAATGAAAGAAAGAGAGTCTTTTATCCACTTTGAGTGAGTGGGTGGGCGAAGGTCTTTCCAGTGCATCAAGATAGTCCGACGGGCAAGTAATGTCAGAAAGGCATTAAGGTCCTCTAACCAAGGAGGGAGAGAGTGATTGTCCGGAAGTATACCAAAAAGGGCTGTCAAAAACATATGAGTAAGATTTGCAGGGCCTAGATTACATTTTACACAGTTAGGATCAGTGCCTGGAAAAACTCTGGCAAGTCTGCTTCTAGACCAATGAGCTCTATGAACCACCTTACATTGAATGATACAGTGCCGGGCGCATATTGATGAGGAGTGAATTCGCCCTAGCACAGATCTCCACTGATCATCATTTATGTCTACATGAAGCTCTTCTGACCAAGCCGCACGTAGATGGTCAGATGACGAAGCAAGGGTGGATAGTAAAAGGTTATACATTTTTGATATTGTACCCTTCAGAGAGGGGTTGATCCCCATGAGAGTGTCAATCATAGTGGCTGTTGGGGTACTGGAAGAGTCAGGGAAATGACGACAGATAAAATTACGAGCCTGCAGATACCTAAAGAAATGAGTGTTGGGCAGATTAAAGTTTTTAGCTAATAACTCAAACGGAGCTAAAGTTCCATCTATGTAAAAGTCTTTTACTGAAACTAAGCCACGACTTCTCCACAGGGCAAAAGTCTTATCTGTAGATGATGGAGGAAACAAAGGGTTAAGAAGGAGTGGGGACATGAGAGAGATTTTTTGAATTCCAAGGTGCTGTTTAAGTTGAGTCCATATCTTTAAACAATGCTTAACTATGATGTTATCGGTATAAGATGTGAAAGAAAATTTAACAGGCAGACACAGAAGAGAGAATAAAGTAGCAGAGGCAAAAGTACAAGATGATTCCTCTATTAGTGACCAGACTGGCTTAACAATGTGACTATGACACCAAAATAATATTGTTCGGATATTTGCAACCCAAAAATAAAATAAAAAGTTTGGTAAGGAGAGGCCACCATTATCTTTGCTTTTCTGTAATATGGTTTTTCTCATCCTTGGAGGCTTTTTTCCCCCATAGAAATTGGGCAATAGAGTTGTCAAGGGACCTGAAGAATTGATTTGGGATAAATACTGGTAGGCATTAGGGCTGAAACGATTCCTCGAGTTACTCGAGTTACTCGATTACAAAAATTACTCGAGGCAAAAACTCTGCCTCGAAGCCTCGTTAAATTCCTATGACGCGCACTATACGCGCGGCGCAGGGATTTGTTTGTGTCACAAGGGCCGTTTATTCACACTGACCTTTTTAATTTAGTTTGCGCGATGGCGGAGAATAGATCTATAAATAAACGGCAGAAATTGTCTAAAGTGTGGGATCATTACAGTAGGGTTGGGTACCGTGCCCCGATATTGAATGAGCCCCGGGGCCACATTCTCAAGACCGCAGTATCGTTAAGATCTGACCTTAACGGTTCTGCTATCGGTACTGGAGAAGTTACTTTTTCTTTTTTTTGTGTGTCCCACAAGATATTAACGTTATCTGCCATATTTAACTCACCAAGTCAGTCAATTTTCCGTTAATTAATGATTAATAATTTCGGTATTCTTGTTGAAGCGGAGAGCTCTGTCTGTCTATTTGTGTGCACGAGGGGCGGGGCTGTTGTTCAGACAGCACGCACCGTGCGCGCACGCACACAAGACAAGGCAGCGCAGGGGACATGTGAGCGCCCCATACTAAGAACACCCGTTCCTGCGTAAAATTAATGAAGTTTGCATCAAGGAGCCCCTACCATGCTGTCACCTTGCTGATACGATGACCGTATTTTGCGCTGTTTGTGTAGAACACGCGGGGGCAGCGGCGGCAGGGAGGTGGTGGTGGGGGTGGGGGGTGGGGGGGGGGCTTAGATTCACCTCTTATGATTCCAGACCCGCGACAAACTATCAGCTGCTTCCCAATCCTTAATAATAATCAATAACTAATGATAGTTGTCCTCCATAAAATTACTATAATGTATTGGGTTTACTGGATTTAAAGAAAATAAATAAATAGAAAGGAGTCTGCATCAAAGTGAATTTGTTTCCATCATTTCACTTAACTTAACTTAACTTAACTCTGGTGTTTGACAGACAGAAAAGTTTATTGTGGAAAATGGACAAAAGATCAAAGGAAACATCATGCTTATAAAGAATACAAATAATTAGATTAAATAATTAAATAAACATCCTGTCTGGAACACTCTCATGTATACAAAGTAAAATGTTTCGTTAAAAAAAACTGTTGTTGCATAGTGAGGAAATAAAACACTTTATGTTCTTAATTTGTTAAACTTTTGGACTTGGAAATAAATACCTCTGTTGAGAAATAAAAGCCAAATGCTTGTTCATTTTACAGCCACATCATTTTTGTTTTGCATTATTTGTTTTGGTTGTTCAAAAACACACACAAATCCTTTTATCCGATTACTCGATTAATCGATCGATTAAGTGCTAGATTAATCGATTACAAAAAGAATCGATAGCTGCAGCCCTAGTAGGCATAGAAAAAAATAAAGAAATGTAGGCAGCACATTCATTTTAATGCAGCTTATTCTACCTGCAAGAGATAATGGCAGCATAGACCAGCACTGTAAGTCACAATTAATTTGATCCAGTAATGGGATAAAGTTGGTTTTGAAAAGATCAGAAAATTCCTTAATCACTTGAACGCCTAGATACCTAATGACAGATGGAGAGATTTTAAAAGGTAAGTCTGAGGGGGGTAGGCCATGGCCTCCGGATTGATGGGAAAAAGTTCACTTTTATTTAGGTTTAATTTGTAGCCAGAGATCTGACCAAACTCCCGCAGCAGAGCTAAAACTGATGGCATGTAGACAGTTGGATCTCAAAATAAATAATAAAAGGTCATCTGCATATAAGGCTACTTTATGATCTACACCGCCCCTCAAGATACCACACATAGAGCTAGTTCTAATGGCCGCCGCAAGTGGTTCAATGGCTAGCGCAAATAAAAGAGGAGAAAGAGGACAGCCTTGTCTAGTTCCACGGCCCAAGGGGAAGTATTCTGAGTAGTCGTTATTAGTGCGAACACGTGCCATAGGCGATGTGTACAGTAATTTAATCCATGACAGGAATTTAAAGCCAAAGCCAAAGCGTCTCAGAGTATAAAACAGGTAAGACCACTCAACCCGATCAAAGGCCTTTTCAGCATCCATAGAGATGACCATTTCAGGGGTGCCAGTTGAAGAGGTGCAGTATAAAATATTCATAAGCCACCTAATTTTGTGATATGAATGTCTGGTTTTAATAAAGCCAGTTTGGTCTGGACTGATTAATGTGGGCGTTATTGGCTCTAAGTGTTTTGCTAGCAGTTTTGCTAAAATTTTAACATCCGCACACAGCAGAGATATAGGCCTATAACTGCTGCAGCATCTGGGATCTTTATCCCTCTTTAGGATAAGAGAGATTGTGGCCTGTCGCAAAGTTGCCTGTAAAGCACCAATATCAGCTGAAGTCTGTAACATGTTTAGCATTAGAGGGGATAATTTATCCAAAAAAACCTTAAAAAATTCAGATGGGAACCCATCCGGTCCGGGGCTTTTCCCACTCTGCATAGACACGACAGCATTCTTTAGTTCTTCAGCAGTAAAAGGCTTATCCAATTGAGCAGCTACATCTGCTTCAACTGTCGGAATATTAAGATGTGAAAAGAAATCTTCATAATGTTTTTCATCAGGAAAACATTCAGAAGTGTATAGAGCAGAATAAAAATCCCTAAATGTGTCATTGATAGTTTGAGGATTAAGTATGAGTCCATCAGAGGTAGAGAGTTCGGTAATATTTTGAGCTGCTGTTGACTGTCTGATCTGGTGTGAGAGTATTTTATAAGGCTTATCCCCGAACTCATAATAGCTATAACGGGTCCTGAGTATTAATTGCACTGCCTCGTCGGGGGCTATCGAGTCAAATTCTGCCTTTTTTATAAGCAATTCCTTAGATAGATCAGCACTGGGGGATTCTGCACATTTATTTTGCCGTTCCGATATGACGGAATAAAGATCACGGCTCTTTTGTGAGGCTATCTTATTTTTATAGGCACTGTATGATATTATTTCGCCTCTCAGAAATGCTTTACATGCTTCCCAAATTGAAATAGCAGATGCATCTGGTGTATTATTAGTAAAAATGTAAAGGTCTATACGTTCACTAATAAACTGAACAAAGTCTGTGTCTTTGAGAAGCAATGGGTTAAAGCGCCATGGAGACCATGACAAAGAGTTGCCTGGGGGGGAAATATCAAGCGTAACAGGTGAATGATCTGATATTACTATGGGGGTGTATTCACAGGAATTGACAGTAGAGAGCAAATTATTATCAATGAGGAAAAAATCTATTCTAGAGAAAGAACTGTGCACCGGCGAGAAAAAGGAGAAATGCTTAACATTTGGATTAAAATGACGCCAGACATCTGTGACACCATATTGTGACATGAACAGTTGTATGGCCTTAGAGCAGGGGTCGGGAACCTTTTTGACCAAGAGAGCCATAAACACCACATATTTTTAAATGTAATTTCGAAAGAGCCAAACAATAATGTAGAGTCCCTTTCCCACACTGAGGCACGGAGACTTAACCTCTTTTAAGGTTCTTAATTCTGGTTACTGCAGACCGTAACAAACACCGTACAACTAATTCAGTTACTCCTGAATCTCTCCCGCTGAGTCGAGAGCGCTTCTCCCAACTTCTTATTCTTATTCCCCCCTCCTGCTCCAGCCCTCCTATCTCCCTTATTTGGCCCATAGCTGAACCCCATTGGTCCAAACTACCAAACAACAGGCTGAGCGACAGAAATGAGAGACAAAGATCTCTGCTTGATGCGTTCAATAAATCCAGAACTTTTTAACGCGGCTCAACAGCGGACCCAACTCAGTCCGCGACAATATCTTTAAAACTAAATATACAAGTGAATGTGCTGTAATTTCAACACTTTCAGAGTCCAATAAGTCTGTGGATTATTTTTAATAACATCGTTATGCTGTTGCTAATAAATGATGAGTATTTCTCGTGATGGTTTTGCTGATGGTCTAGTCTGGTTGATACGTGGTGAGTTTCAGCTTCATGCAGGCGTTGAGACTTTAAACGTGATCGTAGGTCTGAATGTTCTGTGGATGTGACAAAGACTCACATGCAGACGTGGAGCCACACACACTCACACTGCAGTGAGTGACGGGCAGCGGGTTTAAGTTTTTACAATCCCTGCGCGACTCACCTGCTGCCTGTACCCCCCCTCTGCTTTCTTCCTCACATCCCGTCCCTGCAACTGCGCGCTCTTTCTCAGAGACGGGAGCGCGCAGTTTTAGGCACGGCAATACACAGTATTCCGGCTGGTACAAACTCTGTGAAATAATAGATACTAGTCAATTGATAGTGGCGCAGATTTTTTTTCCCCAAGCACCGCTACTACTGCGCGCCCCTCTGGCATCGCATCGCACACGAGAAAGACTGGTCTAATGAAAAAAAATAAAGTTTAATTAAAGATTTGTCTGCGAGCCACATGTGACCATCAAAAGAGCCATAGGTTCCCGACCCCTGCTTTGGAGGATTTGGACACAGAATAGGGCTTAGATGAGGAACGATCCAGTGTTGGGTTAAGGCAACAGTTAAAATCACCTCCCATTACAAGCTGGCTGTTATATAAATTAGGAATGGAAAGGAAAAGTTTCTTAAAATATTCTTCACTGTCAAAGTTTGGACCGTAGACATTCACTAATGTGAGACTCTTACCACAAATTCTGCCTGAAACTATAATGTAACGGCCATTGGGGTCTGATATTACCTCAGTAACAGAAAATGGAACTGATTTATGGACAAGAACAGCCACACCTCTGGCTTTACTGTTAAATGATGAGTGATAAAGTTGCCCAACCCACCCAAATCGCATCTTCAAGTGATCAGCTGCTTTCAGATGAGTTTCCTGCAAGAATGCAATCTTTGTGTTTAGCTGTTTTAAATGACTGATTACCTTCTTTCTTTTAATTGGAGAATTCAATCCCTTCACATTCCAACTAACAAACCGTAAGGCTCCTCCAGGAGCAGGTGGGGCATTAGGACCCCGCATATCCTGTGTTTGAGTAAAATGATTCTGGCCCCAATACTCTGACATTAATAAACTTTACAGGAGAAGTAGCACAGAAAAAATAATAACAACAAAAATGACAAAAACACAACAAAACTGAAAAAGAAAAAACAGCTGTTACAAAAGGTAACAACCAACCCTCTGATATAATTATCATCATATTTTAATACTTCCTTAATCCTAACTCCCTGCTACCACAATGGGGCTACAAAAATATAAGAGCAATTCAGTTTCAAGAAAATAACCTTATTCAACCACAAACCTATGATATAAGAAAAATAAAACACTGCCTGTTTGCAGCATTAGCTTTTTTTTTTTTTTTTTTAACATCAACTCAAATCACACTTTGGAGCCAATCAGTAAAATGTTCAGATTAGGCACACATTTATATTTGTCCAAATAATGCAAAACGTTTTCACCTCTGTTTAGGAGACGTTGCGTGTGTCCTGTACAAACTTTTCAGCCGCTGCTGCCGATGCAAACCACTTTTTCTCTCCGTCCGGCAAGGTGATGCGCAGTTTGGCTGGGAAAAGTAAGGATGGTCGGTATCCTCTCTCATACAGCTCAGCCATGGCAGCGCGGTACTCATTACGGAGCTTCAACACGTCTGGACTGTAGTCATCGTAGAGACGGATCGCGTGTTCCTTGTAGGATAAATCCTTCCTCTTACGGGCCTCGCGGATAATTAAATCCTTCACCTGGAAACGGTGTAAACAGAGAATCACAGGCTGCGGTTTGGCTCCCCGCAGCGGTTTGGCCCCAGGTACTTGATGAGCTCGGTCAATCTCTGGAGGTGTAGGGAGAATGTCCGGACCAAAACCGTCACTGAGGAGCTGTGAGAAGAACACACTTGGACGAGGGCCTTCCATGTTCTCAGGTAGGCCAACAAGGCGAATGTTGGAGCGCCTGCTGCGCCCCTCCAGGTCCGCCACCTTTAATCGGAGCAGATCATTGTCTTTTTGCAGCGCGCTGCACTGTTTCTCCACGTCTGTAAGACGTTGTTCAACTGCTCCAGCGTTGTCCTCCAAAGACGTAATACGATCACCGTGAACAACGATAGAAGCCTCTATGTTGGCCAGTTTCGTGGCGAAAGTTTCAAATGAGGACTTAAACTCAGTGGAAAGGGCCTCTTTATGTCGCTCCAGCAGAGCTGTGATGTCTTCCAGGGCTGAATTAGCACCAGCAGCTGCTAGGCCAGGGTTGGGCCCTTCTTTGTCAGTTTGTCTGGTTTTCGGCTTCGACATTTTTACAATAGGTTTATCTGGAATAATTTGAAAAGCAGTTCAGTCACCAAATGTGGGTTTAGGAGGGTGTCTACAGGTTAATAAGGTTCAAGTTTTGAAATGCCCATGAGGAGCAGGTTGAGCACGCGTGTTGCAGCTCTCACTCCATACCGGAAGTCTGCTGCTGCATTTTTGACCTTTTTATTTTAATCCATTTCTTGATTCAGTTATGTTTGTTTATTCATACAGCTACCTTACATCTACCTTCTTTTTATTATTTATCTTTTTATTATTTATCTTTCTACCTTGGTAGTTTGCACGAGAGCACAAGTAACCGAAGTCAAATTCCCTGTACATGCGCTGTACTTGGCAAATAAAGTGATTCTGATTCTGATTGCGGACATACTACCCTCCGACAGACTGGCCTCGCCCACAAGTGGCTGGGATAGGCTCTGGCAACCCCGTGACCCCGAAAGGGACAAACGGTTTGGAAAATGAATGAATGAATGAAATTACTGAGATCATTTAGGTTTTGACTAGAAATACTTACTGCTTAAAGTGTTGTAAAGAAAAACAAAATTAACTACTTTGACATTGTACTGCATTTGAGTCTGAGATTCAGGTAATTGGAGTTGCCTTTGATTCTTTGAAATTCAGCTTAAAGCTTAGTGCAGGGTTGCTCACACTTTTTTGGCGTGTGAGCTACTTCTGAATCGACACTGTCTTGAAGATCTGCCTATAATATATATATATATATATATATATATATATATACAATTATTTTATATGATAAATACTACATATGATAAATACTTTTAGTAAATGTTTGTTATGTTTATTAGTTACATGTTTATTTGAACATTGTTGTTTATATACTGATGATTAAGAACTACATAGTAAGATTACACAAAGATACTTGACAGATTAGGCTTTTTATTACAAAGACAGAAAGCAGCGACTATCATTTGTCATGCTCTGTAAACCGTGCAATGGGGGGAGCATCATGGCATTTCCAAAGCGCTGCTGGCTCTGTACGAAGCTGGGGGGGGGGGTCGTCCGGAGTGGTCTTGTGCCGGGAACATGACAGGCAGGGCCGAGAGTTTGAGCTCAATGTTTTAACTGCTCCAGTTGTCTCAGGTTTGACAGGTGTGTTACATCCAGGCTCAGTGGGTGCAACATAAAAGACACAACCAAGGGCTTACGGTACGAAACAACCAGGTTTATTCCCACTAATGTGGAAAGACTAGCAACAAGTATCTGAGAAGGGACAAAGGCTGCTGTGTCAAGCACGAGTCATCCTGCTAGTGTGGCTGCCAGCCATGGGAGAAGCAGCACATTTCTATCCAGAATGCATTGATAATCTTGAGATTTCATTTGACGTTACACAACTTCAAGACACCCTGTGCCAGATGCAGCAAAGCAGCCCCAAAAACAGAACTGAGCCTCCTCCATGTTTCACAGTAGGGACAGTGTTCTTTTCCTTGTGTGCTTCATTTTGGAGTCTACCAATGTGAGGAAAGTGGTTATTCTAAATAGGACTGTAAATAAGAAAGGTTAGGTTCGTACCCTACAGTTTCCTTGCACACCAAAATGAATTAACAATGAGTCATAGACAAAACTCATCTTCAGTGGAAGTTTACTCCATACAAGCAGCACAAATCAGGTTGTACGAAGGGTTACAGACGAAGTGAACAGAATGCATTCAAAGTCTGCACACAAGGAGGCAGGGAGATGGGCTTGGTATAAGAACCGTGCATTTGCATATTCAGAAGATCATACACTGGACAATAGTGTGAAAATCACACCCACAGGTTGTTCCAGGCGAGGTGCTCGGAGGTCGAGATGCTTCAAGTGTCGGATCCCTCTGAGGCTCTCACAGACACAGCACACACAAAAATAAAAAAAGGGAGGACGATGGAGGAATGCTATGAGAAAAATGGTTTGATTGTGCTGTCTTCAAGTGTAATATAATTTTGAGATGATAATACATCCATAATGAATTAAGTTTGAACCATTTGTGTAATAAAAAGTAAAAGGGAGTTTCTAACTATTCTTAACTAACAGAGCTGATGTGCCTTACCAAAAAGCTCCAGTTTGGTCTCATATGTCCAAATGACATTTTCCCAGAAGCGTTGTGGCTTGTCAACATGCATTTTTGCAAATTCCTTTCAACAGTGGTGTCCTCCTTGGTCGTCTTCCATGAAGGCCACTCTGGCTAAAGCAATGACAAATGGTGCAATCTGACACTGATGTACCTTGATCTAGGAGTTCACCTTTATTGTCTTTGGAGGTTTTTCTGGGCTCTTTGGATACAGTTCCAACTATCCGTCTCCTCAATTTGTCATCAATGTTCCTCTTCCAGCCACATCCAGGGAGGTTGGCTGCTGTCCCGTGGGTCTTAAAATTCTAAATAATATGTGCCACTGTTGTCACAGGAACTTCAAGGTGCTTAGAGATGGTTTTATAGCCTTTACCTTTACGATGTTTCTCTATCATTTTGTTTCTAATGTCCTGGGACAATTCTCTCCTTGGCTTTCTGTTGTCCATGTTCAGTGTGGTACACACCTTTTCACCAAACAGCAACGTGACTAATTTTCTCCCTTTAAATAGGCAGACTGACTGTTAATGGGTTTGAAAACAGCTGTGATGTCAATTAAAGGACATACCTGAGTTTACCTGGGTGGTTAGTTCTCAGTCTTTTATGGAGGCACCATTAAGGCTGTGACGATGACCGCATCACCACGGTGATGAGGCAGTGATGACCTCATCACTGCACTTTTTTTTTTTTTAAGTTGAAATACGACAAATTTGCTGCATTCTAATTGTTCATTTCCATTGTATTCATTTCCATTACAAGCTGTGTGTGTTCTTGAGTGCGCGACATGGCCGCCGGAGGATTTTGTGTTGATTTTGTATCGCCTGGTGCCACTGCTGTCCGGAAAGGTGTTGGAGGCCTACATGGCAATTGACGAGCAGCAAGCCCACATCTATAAAGACCTGAAACACGCACTCCTGGTGAAATTTGACATCTTGCCAGTGACTTATCGCCTGCAGTTCCGGCCCGTTGTGGTGCCATCTGGGGAGAATCCAACTCAGACGTACCACCGATTGAAGGGCCACTACCGTCGCTGGATCCGCCCAGAGAAACAAACGAAGGACCAGATCGGGGAGATCGTCATCCTGGGGCAGCTGCTGCGTGTGCTTCCAGCTGACATCAGGACGTGGGTAAAGGAGCACGAACCAGAGGATGGGCTCACTGCTGCCCAGCTTGTGCTGCAGTACGTTAATGCTCGACGAGGGGCATCTACAAGTCTTTTGGGTGGGGATCAGGGTCATCCCATTCAAACTGCTCCATCGAGACCTGCACTGAGAGATTTCAATCAGGCAACGCAAGGTACCAACCCAGCACCTGACCAGCGAGCAGTGGGTACGGACCTTGTGTGTTACTATTGCCAGCAGATTGGTCACAAAGCCTCCGTATGCCCAATTCGCAAGACTAAATTCACAGGTGCTTGCTATGCACCCAGGCTGCCACAGGAGCAGGGCCTGTTCACACGGACAAAGACATTTTCCAGCCACTTAAATCGGCGACTGTTAATGGATAGCAGGTTACTGCTATTCTGGACACTGGTAGTTTTGTTTCTTTGGTCCAACAGAGTTTAATCCCTTTTGGTGGACTTGATTATGGCAGGCTAACAAATGTTGTGTGTGTACATGGTGACAAACATTTTTACACAAAAGCGGATGTAACTGTGACCGTAAATGAACAATCATGTCTTTTGACTGCTGGAGTGGTAGAGAACCTGCCTTGTTGATTTGATTTTGCGGTGTGATTTACCTATGTTGGGGGACTTGTTAAATGAGGCTACTGAAACAGCTAAAGCTAAGCTGAGCTAGCTGTTAGTGTGTTTACTAGAGCTCGGGCTAAAGCTGCTATGCAAAGTCTTATACACACGGATGACAGTTTCTTTGATGGGAGCAAAGAAATGCCAAAAAAAATTCCAGAGACGGTTTGAAAAAAAATTAAGTTGCCGGATCCTGAGATCCCAACCGCAGCAGAAACATTTGAAATACCAGCTGACATTTTAGCTTTGCAAAATGAAGACCAAACTTTAAAACCTTTATTCGCCAAAGTGACGATGGAAAGTAACCAATTTTTGGGAAATGTGCAGTTTATTGTTGTTGATGATCTGTGTGCAGCTAAAGGTGAACACCTATGGTTAGTTGTTCCAACCAACTGCAGGCCACTCATCATGCACTTAGCACACACACTCGCATGGACTGGTCACCTGGGTCATCACAAAATATATCTTCGTGTTAGTTCACGTTTTTTCTATGTACACTGATATTTAGACGTACTGTGCAACATGTCCTACTTGCCAGAAAACTGCCATCACACATAAGTCAGACAGAGCATTGCTGATCATCATTTCCACACCGTTCAGGAGAATAGCCATGGACATTGTTGGACCTTTACCTAAGAACAGCAGTGGTCACGAGTAGGGATGAGTACTGTGCCCCAGTATTGAACCAGCCCCGGGCAACATTTTTCAAGACTGCAGTATCGTTAAGATATGACCTCAACGGTTCTGCTATCGATACTGGAGAAGTCGCTTTTTTGTGTCCCACAAGATATAAACGTTATCTGCCATAATTGACTCTACAAGTCAGTCAATTTTCCTTTAATTAATGATTATATTATTTTGCTATTCTCTCTGAAGAGGAGAGGTCTGACTATTTGTGTGCATGGGGAACGGGGCTGATGTTCAGACAGTACGCGCCGCGCGTGCACAGGAACGCTACCAAAGTTATAGGATGGCAGAAAGACCTAACGGTCCAAAATGCGGCAGCTCTATGTGTTTTTGTAAAATAACTACCACGTTATACAGAGGAGGTAGAAGGAAGAAAAGCAGCATAAGCAAATGGAGGGGGCGTGTCTGCATCTGTGAACGCCACCCATTTCCGCGTAAAATGAATTAAATTTGCATCAGGGCGCCCCACTATCCTGTCACCTTGCTGCTACAATGACCATATGATGCGGGAGAGAGGCGGGGCTTAAACTTATCCGCTTATGATTCCAGACCCGCAACAAACTAACAGCTGCTTCCTAAAAGGAAGCTAAAAGGAGTCTGCATGAAAGTGAATTTGTTTCCATCATCTCATTCATCTTAACTGTGTGTTGGACAGACAGAAAAGTCTATTTAATGTTGTGGAAAATGGACAAAAGATCAAAGGAATCATTTCCCTCATAAAGAATACAGATAATTAAATAAATATCCTGACAGCATTTTTAATCAATACAAGTATGGCCAAATTAACTATCACTATATATAGGCAAAAACTTTTTTCTAACTTTCTAACACCCCTAGTGTAGCGGCTCCCTGTGCTTTCATCTCAGTGGGAAACTGATCCAAATGGCTCTTGGAGAAGTTCAGGTTGCCGACCCTGGTCTAGCACATCCACGTGCATTCCATGTTTTTATTGGAACACTGTAATGTATAAAGTAAAATGTTTTGTGACAAAACAATGCTGTTGCATAATGAGGAAATAAAACTGTTTATGTTTTTAATTCGTTATTTGTTTATTTTTCATCCTCACAAAGTATCGATAAGAGTACCGTTAAAATGCCGGATCGATAAGCAGTATCAATAAGAGTAGTAGTACCGTTAAAACCTTAACGATACCCATCCCTAGTCACGAGTAAATCCTGGTGGTTTGTGATTCTGCTACACGGTTCCTAGAAGCTTTTCCCTGCACACCATTATAGCTCCTGCAGTCATGAGAGCATTAATTCAGTTTTTCTCCAGGGTAGAAATACCTGATGAAATTCTGACAGACCAGGGAACCAACTTCACCTCCCGGTTGATGAAACTTTTCCATTGGCAGCTTGGCATCACTGCCATCAAGGCGGCTGTATGTGAGAACTGTTGGCACCTCGCGGTTCATCCATTTTATGCATCAGCAGCCTAATTCCTTGTGATCCTTCCGGTTTTTTGTTTTTGCAATTGGCTGACCAGGCCATCTCCATGATTAATTCCACTGGACGCAGTGCCTGGCTGGGGGAGGCTGACATTGCTGATGTTCTCAGTGTTTGGCCTCACCATCCCTCCCAGTAGCGTCTTTTGGCTTAAGTTGGCACTCCGAGTGTTTTGTATCAGTTTAGCTTTCGGGTGTCGTATCAGTCATGTTTTCGACTACATTTCTCAGACTCTGCTGGGTTGGTGTAATCCTATGGGCTCCCCTTTGTTTAGCATCTTCTTGGTGTTTTCTCTGTGTTCTATTTTCCTCCATTATCACTGGTCTTTTGCATTTCTGTGGTCAGGCCTCGTTTTTGAATCTAGGATTTCGCTTTGTGTAAGTAAGACGTATGGTCCTCTGCCCATCTGGAATTATTCCTGCCATGGATCTCCGGTTTATTGATGCATGCCTCTCTGCCACTATGTCATCACTTGTGTTTGTGCAGCACATCGTTAATTCAATATTTGGTTGCAGGGGTTGACATAGCCCAGAAATTTGCACTGGCCCACAGGGCCAGTAGTTTTTGAAAGTTACTGGCCCTGCCTGAAAGTTACTGGCCCGACACCGCGCACAGCGGGACCCGCCGCTCCGCAGATGCTTGCAACTTTAAGGGGGTCCGGGGGCATGCCCCCCCCGGAAAATGTTAATATGGTGCAATTTGGTGCATTCTGGTGACATCTAGCACTTATTTATACACTTTTCAATTACTGAAAATAGACCATATCAAACTTGAATCTGCTTTAGTCTGTTTCAGATGTTTTGAAGAGAGCACTGCAGTGTAGTAGGTAACACTAGTTCAGAAGTTTTCATGCTGCTTCTAATCACTGCTATTTCACATTTGTTCATAATCAATAGTTAAGAAGTTTTATTTACTTTTCTGCTCTGACTGCCTTGACGTTCTGCTTTTTGCTACTGTTGCAAAGTTGCATTTACTTTTTAGTTACTTTAGTTACTTAATTAAATTAAGTAATTGAAAAATTAAATAAAAATAAATTACTGAGATTAGGCCTGCACAATATACAGCAAATTTATCGTTATCGCAAAATCCAGCTCTGCAATATGCATATCGCAAAAGACGGCAAATATCGCAATAAATCATAAACCTTAAATGTGTTATAACAATCTAATGGCAGCTTGAACCATTTAACGAATCAAATAAATCCCCTTATGCATTTGACCAATCGGATGGACGCCTTCACATTGTTGACCAATCAGATGGAGCCCTATTATGTTAGATGTTTGTCACCTATGTCAACGAGGGTCATTTGGAGTATAATTTTTAAACTGTTGCAATGAAATGGGAATGGTTATTTGGTTATTTTGATGTTTGTTTATATACAGCACATTATATCGTTATCGCAATTTTAATCTCTGATATCGCATATCGCGGGTTTTCCTCATATCGTGCAGGTCTAACTGAGATCATTCAGCTAACTAGAAATACTTACTGCTTACAGTGTTGTAAAGAAGAACTAAATGAAGTAGTTTGACATTATACTGCATTTGAGTCTGAGATTCAGGAATTTGGAGTTGCCTTTGATTCTTTACATTCATCTTAAAGCTTAGTGCATACAGTTTCATCTTCAATGCATTCATTAAATATCTTGCTGTCCATACTACTAATTCCACCCATTACTCCATCTAACATATTCCTATCTATTCCTGCCATGTCTTCCACATCTCTGACATGCTTCAGTCTCTCTTCAGTGACGGTGTCGGATTTATGATCAAATGTAATAATAACCCACTGGCTTGTTCCTTCATTGTTGCTGTTTAACATTGTTTTGTATTGAATTGTTACATTCAATAAAGTTTGAAAAAAAAAGTAGTGAGCGCGTGCCGCGTGGTGCTCGGCAGTGAAAGCCGCGCGCGCAGGCGGGAGAGAAGGAGAAGTGATAACAGGTTTCCCATAGAAACCCTTGAAGTCTGAACACAGGACTAGCAGAAAAAGTAAATTATGAAGATGATTTTAAAAGGTGAAAAATATATTAACCGTTAGATATTTTAGTGGCCCGAGTGGACAAGTGAAAAATAAAGTCTTGTGGTCTGTACTGCTCGAAAAACAGGACCGGGCCAGCGGACAAATGGCTATGTCGAGCCCTGCGTTGTATAATTAAGAAATTGGCTGTGTCCGAATTACCGCCCTAACCCCTAACTACTAAAATCCTATGTAGTGCAGCACTATATAGTTCTCTATAGCAATTCAGACACCCGTGCTCACTACTTTTCTCTTTCGGGTGTTGTTAATAAGGCGCTTGACACGAAAACAAAGTGGCGCATTACCGCAACCATCTGGCCTGGAGGTGAACTACTTCTATTTAACACAGAGAATGACACCTATTTGTCAGAGTAAAAACATATTAAATATGAACATTTTACGAAGACTATTTATGAATCTGCTGTGTTCTAATCATGGAAAACGTGGCGGATTTATAAATAATAAAATTACAAACATGGTGTAGATTTGTTGTAGGAGGGTGATAATAGGAGGGGCGGGGTAGAACCATGAAGCAGCATAAAGCAACAAGTTTACTGGATGTTTATCATTACGGTAAGGTTCAAGTGCAGTACAAATCTCAAAGGGCGGGGCCTGTCCACACACACACACTCAAATGTTATCAACACACCTGCTAGCTGCAGATATGTCCATCTGTCAACATGTACACAAAACATGCACACAAAACAAATAGTGTTCACACACGCACACCCATGCCTTCAAGCTAACTGGTGTGAAATATTTCATTCATTCAATCATGCAAACTATTAGTGTAAAGGTGAGCTAACACCTGTGCTCAGGTGAGTGTTTATGTTCTTCTAAAATGGATGGTGGAATGTGAAAAGAAGGAGAGGAGTGCCCAGCCATCCCCACACCAAGACCCCCACCGCAGCAGCAGCGGCAGCCAGAACCCCCCCCAATGCCAAACGGCCGCGCCGGGAGGGCTCAGCGCAGGGCCCCACCCGAGAAGGGCGCCCACAGCCCCAGACGAGCACCTCATCACCACCCAGGAGTTCTCGGCATCCCCCTGCCCCAACCCCAGGTACGAGCCAGGATCCCCCAAGGGAGACCCGCTCCGCGCACCAGGCAGCCACCCACCGGCCCACAGCTGGTCTAGGAAGGAGCAAGGCAGGGGACAGCCGACCCCACCCAGGAGGGGGGCACCCCGGGGAAAAGGGGGGCCCACGAGGGTTGTTGTAAACATGGCCCGACCAGGCTCTAGCACAGTTGGAGATTTGGCGAGGCCCAGCACCCAGGGGCAAGGACCAGAATCCACCCCAGAGGGACACAGACACCCCCGGCTCACATGCATCGCAGGCTAAACCCCCCACCCCCTCACCCTAATATGAAATTATATGAGGAAGGGGGTAACTTGGGGACAGCTGGTAGACTGTCCCCCGGTGGTCAAACAGCCGTCCCCCAGCCCCCCCCAGCATGGGGCCCAGGTCCCCCAGGCCCGGAGTCCCATCCCCAGAGGCGTAGATGCCCCAGGAACAGCACCACCCACCCCACACAGAGAGAGAGAAGCCAGACAGCGCCGCCACCAGCGGAGACCCCGACCCCGACCCCGACCCGTCAAACTCCCAAGGACCCGTACCCATAGTGCACCCCCCCCCCCCCCCCAGAAAGCCGCCCCCACAAGACAGGGCCGACAGCCCCCCCCCCTCCCCCCCCCAGAACTCGCAGCCGCAGCGGATGACACCCAGAGCGACCGGGGGCCCCAAGAGGGTTGCCCCGCCCCGTCCCAGAGCCAGGGAAGGGCTGATCCCAGCCCCAGGTGTAGATGGGCAGCCCATCCAGCGCTGGTGGACCCACCCCCCCGAGCAGGACCCCCCCGCCAACCCCCCCAGCAAGGGCAAAGAGACCACCCCCCCAAGCCAAGCCGGACCACCACTCAACCCCCCCCACCACGCACCCCCCACCGCCGAGCCCAGAAGACCACGCAGCGCCCCAGCCCGCCCCGCCCAGGCACCGGACCCAACCCACCGACAAACGGGGTCCCCACCAGCCCCCACCAGGCAGCGGAGGCCCCGACCCCCACCCCGTACCACGGCAGAAAGGCAGGGAGCAGCGACGACCAGAACCCCACCCCCTAAGTCATGGAGTTAGCCATGGGAGACCAGAGAGACCGAATTCTTTCACAGTTACTTGAACTTTGGGCTGACATTTTTTCCAAGCTGATATGATCAAAAAGCAGATTTCTGTAGCTTTAAGTCATTGCCTCTGTATTTAAACTTTTTAGTAATAATAGACTTGTGTTGCTGATATTTTAAGAAGTTATTTATTCCATGTTTGTCTTAAAGTTCTTGGGGAGTTATGAATCTTCTGTCAATAATTAAGTGCTCTAGTAATGTTACGCCCCCTGCTTGCCAAGCTGGGAAGTGTATCATCTTTTTGTTTATGAGGATGTCAGGGTTGTTCCAAATGGGTGTCATTCTGCATGGTTGAATTGATGATTTATATATTTTAAGAAATTCCCACCAGGCTGTTAAAGTGGTGTTTATATTAATACTTTGGAAACAGTCCTGTTTTTTAATGGTTTGGCTAATAAATGGTAGATCTGACAGGTGGATTTTTCCACATAACGCCCGTTCCAAGTCTAACCATGAGTTGGTTTCTGGATTATTTTTTAACCATTTTAAGATGTTTTATAATCTATTTGCAAGAAAGTACTTGTGGAAGTTAGGTCATTCTAAGTCTCCACAGCTTTTTGCAGATTTTAAAGTTTTTAGACTAATTCTTGCAGGTTTATTGTTCCATAAAAAGCTTGATATGGATGAGTCTAATTTTTTGAACCATTTTAGTGGCGGTTGTGTGGGAATCATTGAGAAGAGATAATTAACTTTGGGTAAGATTTTCATTTTAACTGTGGCTACTTTGCCCATAAGGGACAGAGGCAGATTGGTCCAGCGGGTTAGATCGTCCTGTATGCTTTTCAGTAACGGGGTGTGGTTTAACTGTACCAGTTCTGATAATTTGGGGAAAAATAAATACCTAGATATTTGATACTGCCTGTTTTAACTGGTATTGTGAGTCCTTGCTCCACATTACTGTTCAGTTGTAATAAAACAGATTTATTCAAATTAATGGAGTAGTCTGATATGTAGGAGAATTCATTAATGGTTGTTGCTGTTTCATTTACAGAACGTGAATTACATAAAAACAGTAATATGTCGTCTGCATATAGACTCATTTTATGATGGCTGTGTTTGGTTTTAATTCCTTTAATGCTCCCATTCTGTCTTATTGCTGCAGCTAGAGGCTCGATAAATATTGCAAAAAGAGAGGGGGAGAGTGGGCAACCCTGTCTAGTACTTCTTCCAAGAAAAAACCTGTTGGAAGTCTGTTTATTAGTTCTAACTGATGCATTGGGGTTGTGATATAATATTTTGATCCAATTGATGAATGATTCTCCAAACCCAAACTTATGGAGGGCAGCAATGAGGAACTTCCAATTTACTCTATCAAAGGCTTTTTCAGAATCCAATGATAGTATGGTCATTTCCTGGTTTTTGATGGTGGCAAAGTCTATTATGTTAACGAGTCTGCGAACATTATCATCCGAGTGTCTGCCTTTGATGAATCCAGTTTGATCAAAGTGAATTATGTGAGGAGGGACTTTTTCTATTCTCAGTGCTAGTGCTTTGCAGATAATTTTTACATCTGCATTGATTAAAGAAATGGGGCGATAGCTTGAAGGACTTGTGGGGTCTTTGTCTGGTTTTAGAAGAAGGATAATGTTGGTGGAGTTCATGTTAGGTGGTAGAGATTGGCTTTTATTGATAACTGTGACCGTTTTATAAAACGTTGGTGCCAGTTGTTCCCAGAATTCCTTTTAAAACTCTGCAGGAAAGCCATCGGGTCCTGGTGCTTTGCTGTTAGGCATAAGTAACAGAGCTTCATGAAGCTCAGACAACGAGAGCGGAGAGTCTAAATTTGTGATTTGATCTTCGTTTAACCTGGGCAGGTTTACATTATTGAGAAATGAGTTGATGCTTTGTTCTGATGGATTGATCTGTGGTGTGTATAAGTTTTGATAAAAGTCTTTAAACGCATTATTAATTTTTACCGGGTCATGGGTGACATTCCCTGTTTGGTCCATAATAGAAGTGATTGTTGATTTTTCTTTATTAATTTTAAGCTGATTAGCTAGAAATTTGCCAGATTTATTTGAGTTTTCATATCTTTCCAGTCGAAGCCTTTGTATCTGTCATTTAACTGCAGCTTTAAATTTTTCAGGTCGCCCAGAATGTGTTCCTGTGCAGAAGCAGCAGAAGCAGTCTCCAGGATTTTGATTTTATTTTCTAATTCTATTCCCATCACCATCCCCACCAAGGGCCCTAAATGTCTACAGTGCAATTAAAATTGGCAGGTAGGAGCTGAAGGAAATCTGCTGCTTGTTGGCAGTGATGTCCAAGCACCCCCCTTACTAAGGGCCCTACATGTCTACAGTGCAAATAATACCTGGGGGGCAATTACATACGGCAACCACTGCCAAGGACCACTGCCAAGTAGATCCTTCCCCAAAGGTGCTACGCAGGCTGAACACCCCCCCCCCCCCCCCCCCATCACCCTAATAAGGGATTATACGAGGAAGAGAGTAAATTGGGGACAGCTGGTAGACTCTCCCCCTCCTCCAGACTATAAGGTTCCTGACTGAGCAGATTTCGACTTTTATTAGTGTTTGTCAATACACAAACTTGTTAAAAAGTATAAAAGGGCTTTTTCTTGTGTTTGTATTCCTGCAGTTCTCCCCCAGCATTGGATGACTGAAGAGGAAGATCTCTGCAACCAGCAGAGGAACTTTAGAGTGCAACAGAAGGTACCAGAACCTGCTCAAAGTGAAGAGCAACAGAAGGAACCAGAACCTCTAAAGATTCAAGAGGAACAGGAGGAACCAGAACCTCCACAGATAAAAGAGGAACCAAGGAACGTCTCCATCAGTCAGAATGAAGATCGGCTTGATCTGAAGCAGGAGACTGATACTTTGGAGTTTCCTACTTATGAGGAAGATGAGAACATTGAAGCAGATCTAAAAAATCAGCAGAAGAACTTCAGAGTGGATCATGAGGAACCAGAACCTCCACAAACTGAAGAGGAACAAGGGGAGAAACAACTTCAACAGATTAAAGAGGAACCAGAACAATCACAGATCAAAGAGGAACCAGGGGAACTTTGCATCAGTCAGGATGAAGATCAGATTGATCTGAAGCAGGAGACTGATACTTTGATGGAGATTCCTACTTATGAGGAAGATGAGAACGTTGAAGCAGATCTAAACAATCAGCAGAACTTTAATGTAACTGATAGTCAGGATGAAGAAGGAAACCAACATGAAGAATCAACATCAACTACAGATGAAGAGACAGACCCACAGAACAGAGATCAGAGGAAGAGAAGAGACAGAAGTCATGTCCAAAATGGGTATGATGAAAGATATTGTGCATGTAAAAAATGTGGTAAAAAGTTCAGTGGGCGGCCTCCGTTGAAATTCCACATGAAAACTCATACAGGAAAAAATTCTTGTAAAAACTGTGAAAAAAGTTTTAGTTATAAATCTAATCTCATAAAAGACAGGACAACTCATACAGGGGAAAAGTCCTTTACGTGTAAAGAATGTGATTCAAGTTTTAGTCAAATGTCTAGTCTGAAAACACACATGAGAATGCACACAGGAAAAAAACCTTTTACTTGTAAAGAATGTGATAAAAGTTTTAGTAAAAAATCAAAACTCAAAACACACATGAGAACTCACACAGGAGAAAAGCCTTTTTCTTGTAAAGAATGTGATAAAAGTTTTAGTGAAAAATCAAAACTTAAAACACACATGAGAACTCACACAGGAGAAAAGCCTTTTACTTGTAAAGAATGTAAAAAATGTTTCCGTCAAATATCTCATCTCAAAGCACACATAAGAACTCACACAGGAGAAAAGCCTTTTTCTTGTCAAGAATGTAAAAAAAGTTTTAGTCGTATAGATCATCTCGAACAACACATGAGAATTCACACAGGAGAAAAGTCTTTTTCTTGTGAAGAATGTAAAAAAAGTTTTTGTCAAATATATGATCTCAAAACACACACGAGAACTCACACAGGGGAGAAGCCTTTTTCTTGTAAAGAATGTGAAAAAAGTTTTAGTAAAAAATCAAAACTCAAAACACACATGAGAACTCACACAGGAGAAAAGCCTTTTTCTTGTAAAGAATGTAAAAAAAGCTTTAGTCGTATATCTTTTCTCGAACAACACATGAGAACTCACACAGGGGAGAAGCCTTTTTCTTGTAAAGAATGTAAAAAAAGTTTCCGTCAAACATCTCATCTCAAAGCACACATGAGAACTCACACAGGAGAAAAGCCTTTTTCTTGTCAAGAATGTAAAAAATATTTTCGCAATACATCTCATCTCAAAGCACACATGAGAACTCACACAGGAGAGAAGCCTTTTTCTTGTAAAGAATGTAAAAAAAGTTTTCGTCAAATATATGATCTCAAAACACACATGAGAACTCACACAGGAGAAAAACCTTTTACTTGTAAAGAATGTGATAAAAGTTTTAGTAGAAAATCAATTCTCAAAACACACATGAAAACTCACACAGGAGAAAAGCCTTTTTCTTGTAAAGAATGTGATAAAAGTTTTAGTGGAAAATCAAAACTCAAAATACACATGAGAACTCACACAGGAGAAAAGCCTTTTACTTGTAAAGAATGTGATAAAAGTTTTAGTCAAATAGATAATCTCAAAACACACATGAGAACTCACACAGGAGAAAAGCCTTATACTTGTAAAGAATGTGATGCCAGTTTTAGTCGAATATCTATTCTAAAAAAACACATGAAAACTCATACAGGTGAGAGATAGTTTTTATGGCTGATAAATGGCTCAGTCATAAATATAATTTAGTAAAATACATTAGAAAACACAGTGGAGAAGTTTTTCTTTAGTAACGAAAAAAAATATATAAGGGATTTAGAGAAAATTGTCAACTTCAAAAACAGAAAAACTTAGAGCAGAAAACTTGTACAGTACATGGAAAAATATTGTGAAAAGGCCATTTAGTCTTTCTTTTTTGTTTTTAGAAGAAAGAACTTTATTTTTTTATACTAAAAAGGAAAATGTTGGAATATTTTAAGCCTCAGTTTACTTTAGTGAATTTATTGTATAGGTTTAAATAAAACAATGTTCTTTGTCCAGGAAAAAAAAAACATTAGAACAAATGTTTATGTCAAAAACATTTAGTGATCATATTTAACCCTTGTGCTATCCTAGACACGTTAACGTTTGGAGTTTGGTCATCTAGATTCACTAGATAGTGCGCTGAAACTTTTTTCTTCAATGATTTGTAAACTTCACTGGTGTCCATTGATTACATGAAATCTTTCCACCTTTATCCACCTTTGTCATGGTAGGGAGAACATGTCAATATAAGGGTGGGGCCAGCGACTGCTTTGGTAATGGAGGGATAAATTATCTCAGTCAGACTGGTGGACTGATTGTATTTTGCACCTTCCCACGTTGCCAACATTGCCTAAATCTTTTTCAATGACTATGATATTACTGTTTGATCAACCAGTAAAGTTCCCTGAGCTGAATCTAATGAATAAAACCTATGATTTGTTAACAAGAGGAAGATGAAACACCAGGCCTAATGATAAAGTCGACTTGAAGTCTAATGTTAAATCAGCCTGAGCTTTCATTACATGTACACACCCCCAAGCTGGTGGCCTCAATGACACAGAACATTGATGTAGAAATTCAGTTCAAAGGAGGCATTAACTACATTTTGTCCTGTAATTGTTTTTTATTATTTTAGACAAAACTTATTGAGTTGACCATTGTTGTAGTTTCTGCTAAGACAATGTTTATGTTGTCAAAGTGTGTACATTATTATGAGAAATGTTTTGTAAACATCTTTGATTTTTTTTGTCATATTTTCATTGTGGTTTTAAGCTAAAAGAAGGGACTTCAGTTTTTAATTTGTCAAGGCATGTGAGCTAGTAACCATTGAGTGAAAAAAGATTTTCTTTTAAATCCACTAACTAATGGAATCACCATGAATCAGCAAATTCTGCAGCACAGCAAAGCGGCTTCAATATGCAATGTTTTAAAACATAAAGTGTTGCAGAAGTTTTAGGATGGAAAAACTGTGGAGAACATTTTCATGTGGATCCTCTTCTAAGCTGTTTGTTCCCTTTTGGGGTCATGAAGGCAGGGGACATCCTGCATCCAGTCTGTCACAGGGCCCATGCACTCTCACATTCACATCTAGGGACAATTTAGACCAACCAATCGATCTATGAAGCATGTTTAGGATGGAAGCTGGAGTCCCCAGAGGAAACCTACACATGCACAGGGACAACCATGCAAACTCTACTGTTTTCAGATCCTCCAACCAGGATTTGAACCGAGGGCCTTCTTGGACAAGAGCGCTAACCACTGCACCACCGTGCAACCCGACAACAATTAAGTTTATGTTTTTGTTGTTTATGTTACTGCTGAACGTAACCAGAATATTGATGGAAACTTGTTTGAAGTAACAAACCCCATTTTTTCTTTCTATATAAATCTTTGTGTTTGTATCACTTTTGTTGATTTTGATCTTTGGTTCTAAATGTTGCTGATTTAATACATATAATTTAAACTTTCATACATCCAGTAAAATTACATACCTGTAGTAACTGTACAAACATATTCTATTAAAAAGCAAGAATCGTGGTTCGATCTGTGAGCCATTGAGCTTGATTCATAAATTGAATCGGATCGCCACCTAAGGAACGATCAACAGTCTTAGTAGAACCGCATCCCTACCATTTAGTGAGGAAAAGATTTTCCTAAAAACATGAAGGAAGATGCGGATAAAGAACCAGACTGGTGTTTTTGCCTGGTGTTCTTGTGATTCATGTTTTCTAGTAGACATTAGAATTGTTCCGTCTCTTTTTAGTTCTCAGTGTTCTGTTCCAATCTGTACTGTGAAGAATAAAGTGGATGTGAACATCAGTCAGAAGTGTGGAGTCTTTCCCACAGTCTGGGTTTCTGCTGTTTGGTGATTTTCTGCTGGTTCCAAAGCTGGACTCTGTTCCAAAAAGCAAAGTATGTGACGTTACCCGGGTAAGTTCAAGGGTAAATTAATTTATGTTCTACACTTTTGGATGCATGGAACTTTCAATTCGAAGGACTGCAGGATTTTAAGGAGAATAAATGTTTAAACTTTTAGACTAGATGGAAACTGAAGCATTTTTCTGTTTAATATCTGTGAAAAATATCACATTTATCTAAAAATCAGAATCACACTCCAGAACAACTTTTTTTCTTGTTTTTATAGGACTAATGTTCACCATCTGCTGAGCAGAAATATCTAATGTTTAACTGAATTGTTTATTTTTTTCCACGAGTTTGTTCACAAAACACAATTTGTGTGCAGTAAAGACAGCCGTTATAAAGCCTTATATATCTTATAACAGGTTTAATAGTATAAAATATAACCAGTGTGTTTGTGACTGAAAGGTAGAATGAGAGAAACACCTCTGCTGTTTGGACACTTTGACCAGCAGAGGGCAGCAGAACTTTCAGCAACTCTGGATCTGATCCCAAAAAACAATCCATGGATGATCAGATTTCAGAATTGGAGTCCTGAATATTTGAAGGATCAAAGACAAAGATGTTCTGAAGAGAAGATGTGAGAAGAAAGTCAAGAATGAATCCACTCTGACTTCTCCTCATGTCTCTGAAGCTTGTGTCTTCATGTCTTCACCTCAGAGTTTCTTCTGGATTCCATGTGGATCAATAATATTGATCATGTTCTGTTGTCATTTTCCATCAGAACTTCAGGCTTTTCTCTGCTGATGATCTCTGAGCTGAACTTCTTGGAGGAATTCCTGAATCTGGGATTTGGAGCAAACAGTCAGAACAAAGGAGGTTTCCATTTCTTCTAAGCTCTGCCAGAAGAAAAGAGCTGAAGCTTGAAGCTGAAGCAGCATTTGCTCCGAGAATCTGTCCTCCAGACCAACAAGTCCCACCACAGCCTTGAAGACGTTTCCAGAAGCAGCAGCAGACTGTGTTCCCATGATGACGCTGAAGTCAGCTGCTGCTCTGCAGGAGAAAGTCTGCAGCTCCTCAGTCAGGAAGCTCTTTCAAGCTCGTGCACATCTGTCAGTGCAGCAGCAGAAAGCCTGTTTCCCTGCAGGAAGTCTGAGACTTTTCAAAGTAAGAGCCTCATGTTGGCAGAGATGGGTTGGATTCTTTGATGCTCCAGTGTCTTTTGGATTCAGGATGAGTTCATGCAGATCTAGAAATCCCACCATGATGATCATCCTTGAAGAATTTCAAAATAAAAGACTTACAAACACCACAATCACTGCTGGATGATAAATACATTTACTCTTTATTATTTATTATTAAGTATCAATAAATCCTTGATTGTAAATGATGGATCTAAAGTTGAAAAGAAGTCAAAGTGCTGACTCAGCACAGATCAAAGGAGACACAGATGATTTTCTGGAATGAAGAAAACGTCAAACATCATGATGTGATCTGGAACTGAGCTGTTCTTCAGAAGATCCTCCCAAACATGGAAACTGTTGCTGCAACACGTGAAGGTTTGGTTCTGTTGCTAGTGAGATCTGATGGATCAGAACCAGACTTCTGTCAGCTGGAACTGGGGCTTCTTCCAGACCATGACATGTTGTTCAATAAAGTTCATTCCAAACCATGACTGATTCATGAAGTGGTTCCTTGAGCCGTGAGTTTTGCCAGCAGCAGGAATCCCTGAGAGTTAGGAGACAGTTTGTGGAGAGAGTTTGTAGATTTAGGAGAAACCAACGTTTGAAATGAAACCAAAGTGTCCTAAACCAAAATCACTGAGCACATCTCAATGTTCCACAAACAGTCATTTTCCACAGTGGACCGTCACCACACACTTTACAAGACAGTTTTTCACAACCTTTCTGACAACAAATCCTGAAATTGTTCCATTCAAGGAAACATTGACTAATATTTGTATTGATGCTGTTTTCCATCTGTGTTTTCAAACCTGCATCAAGAATTAGCTCATGTTTGTTGATTCACTTTCTGTGGAAGTTTGGGTTCTCAGATGAACCACCAGAGGGCGAATTAATAATAATAATAATGATAAATTCTGAACTACAGTGAGTCAAACATGGCATCTCTCAAAAAAAGACGATTTATAATTTTGATAACATACAATATTAGTGTTTTCAAACATGAATAATTCCAATTTTCTACAGTAAAAGTGTCTGAAAATGACTGATTAGGTAGTAGACATGTTCCTAAAGGGAACTAAAGTAGTTGTTGTCCTGGATTATGGGTAAATTCTGAACTGCAGTGAGTCAAACATGGCATCTCTCAAAAAAAGACGATTTATACTTTTGATAACATAAAATATTAGTGTTTTCAAACATGAATAATTCCAATTTTCTACAGTAAAAGTGTCTGAAAATGACTGATTAGGTAGTAGACATGTTCCTAAAGGGAACTAAAGTAGTTGTTGTCCTGGATTATGGGTAAATTCATAACTACAGTGTGTCAAACATGGCATCTCTCAAAAAAAAAAACGATTTATACTTTTGATAACATACGATATTTGTGTTTTCAAACATGAATAATTCCAATTTTCTACAGTAAAAGTGTCTGAAAATGACTGATTAGGTAGTAGACATGTTCCTAAAGGGAACTCAAGTAGTTGTTGTTCTGGAGTATGGGTAAATTCTGAATTACAGTGTGTCAAACATGGCATCTCTGTCAGAAAAAGACGATTTACACTTTTGATGACATAAAATATTAGTGTTTTCAAACATGAATAATTCAAATTTTCTACAGTAAAAGTGTCTGAAAATGACAGACTATGTAGTAGACATGTTCCTGAAGGGAACTAAAGTAGTAGTTTTCCTGGATTATGGGTAAATTCTGAACTACAGTGAGTCAAACATGGCATCTCTGTCAGAAAAAGACGATTTACACTTTTGATAACATAAAATATTAGTGTTTTCAAACATGAATAATTCCAATTTTCTACAGTAAAAGTGTCTGAAAATGACAGACTATGTAGTAGACATGTTCCTAAAGGGATCTAAAGTAGTTGTTGTCATGGATTATGGGTAGATCTTTAACTACAGTGTGTCAAACATGGCATCTCTATCAGAAAAATATGATTGTGTGAAATCATAAAATATTAGGGTTTTTAAAAAATGAGTAACTATAATTTTTAACAGTAAAAGAGGCTGTGAAATGTTCATCTGTGTAGTCAACATGGTCCTGAAGGGAATTAAAGTAGTTATTGTCATGGATTATAGCAAAAATATTTAGCTGCAGTACCTCTGTCAGAAATATATAATATGCCTTCGTTGTAAAATGAACAAAAAAAATGCCTATGAAAGTTTGTTTTACCCACCTAATCACACTTAGCCTTTTTCATAAAAAATATATTTTATTTTGTTAACATAGGAATATCATATTTTTTTCTTTCAATCATTCATATGAGTTTTGGTGTTTTAAGGGGATAGTTTTGAAATCCTGAAAACCGGAAATGGATTTCAGCTGTGTTCACTCAATTCCCGTAAACCTGGGAATACGTGAGCACAAAAAATGTAGGAGCGGCTGATTTGACACCGCAGATCCGAATGACGGCTGGCTTGATCGCAGTCCTTTTGGAAAAGGTTTGAAAATTCATGCAGACTCTTGTGTGTCTTTTCATTTCTGCACATTTCATTTTTGGACGTCCTGAACCATCCGAATCTGCGACAGCAGTGACATAAAGCAACCAAAAGAGTTTAAAATGTTTAGTCACGTACCAACTATGTGGAGCTGAAGCTGCGGGTTCCAGCTGCTATCCAGCAGTCTGCGCTGACGACGGAGCTCCTCCTCGTTCTGGACGATGGTTCCTTCAGCAGCAGAAAGTTGTTCTCTGACAGAACCTTCCTGAGGTTCTGAAGACATGGTTCCTGCTCCGATCTTCAGCTCTAACTCCCACAAACACCGCCGTCCTCTTCACTGCAGCTCCGATCGATCATCTGCTAGTCTCACAATCACAGAAAAAAGGTCCAAACAGAAACTTTTCTCCTGGTTGGAGATTTTCCTGAAAGTTCCTGTGATCCTGCAGGAGTCAGTTCTGCTCAGCCTGCAGACCAAACAGAAAAGACTCTGGAAGCTTCCACATGTGGAAGTTCAAGACAAAGAATCCAAACAACAAGATCTGATTGGTTGACTTTTGGAGGGAAAGCTGCAACAGTCTTCTGTGATTGGTTCAGCCGTCCCTGCCCCCACTAGTCCACTGCACAGGGGCAATATTCCAGGGGGGTTGGTAATCTCCTCGTTCTATTGTTTCTGCCCCCCTGGCTCTTTCAAAATAAAGGCTTGTTGTAGCAGAAACCTGAATGGAACATCAGAATGGACTCAAACTGCTGCTGGTTTCAAAGCCTCGTTCTCAACTTCCAGCTGAACTGTCCCGTTATGTTTAAGTCTTTCTTTTCTAATTCTTTCTGCACCATGAGTGAGAGGAATAATTGAATAATTGTGGTGGAAAAGCGAGCAATAATCACAACAAGATTTAGCCGTGTATATGACTGAAAGGTCCTATCTGCACTTTCTTTCCTTCCTTTCTTTTTAAATCATTTTTTTTCTTTTTTTTCTTTTCTTTTAAAGTAAATTTTATGTTGGTTATTTCTATGATGTATTGTGATTTTAATGTATTTTTCTGTTTTGTGAAGCACCTTGAATTACTTTGTGTACGAATTGTTCTATACAAATAAACTTGCCTTGCCTTGCCAAGAGTTTTCTTTTCTTTAACTTATCGTGTTGTTGTTCATGCGTTCCTCCATTTTAAAAATGTCTGCGCTTGGGAACAGAAGAAGAAGAACTGTATGAAGGTAATATTGTTCCAAAAAGAACGCACTTGTACATTTGATATGAGAACTTTTAAAATCAAATGTGAGAACTTGAGCACCAAAAATCTTCATCTGTGTATAAAGATCTTCTGCTGTAAAGAACTAATGAACACACGTAAAAAAAATCAAACAATTTCTATAAATATATATATATATGTTTCAAAAAATAAAATCACAATTTACAAATTACCATTTGCATGTGTTCATTTAGAGTTACAACCTCAAATCCACGATTACAACTGCTCGAATCTACTGCTGCGTATGCGCGAAACGGCTGCCATGAATCACAGCACGCTACAACTGCGTTCGACTTTTGACACATTCTTTGCGAGAAATGTGTGTTGTGGGTGTATTTTGTATTTCTTCTGGGTTTGCTGGTCAAAGATCTGACAAAATAGCGAATGATTTCGCCTTTCAGGCAGCCAAATTCGGCAGTCTCTTTCCCCCCTAGGGCGGTAGGTAATTAACTCACCTGCTCAGCGTCCTATTTAAGTCCAGGTGTGCAGCGTTCATTCTCTTTCTTACCGCAGCGCCGCATTCATCGCCCGGAGCGCTGCCTTCGTCGCTGGTGCTCCATGCCCGCTGGTCTCCTTCTCTTTGGTATCTTGGTGTATCCCCCCTTCTTTTGGATAGTGATCCCACTTTTTCTGATGTGGGGGCTTTCGTTTCACCGCCTTTGTCTCTCCTTCCGCGGCAATTCAGCGGGTGGGTGGCGGCACCCGGCGTGTTCGCGTCGCTGCGGCGGGTGAGCGTTTTGCTGTGTTTCGGGTCCGCAGCGGCGTTAGATCTAGGGATGGGTATCATTAAGGTTTTAACGGTACTATTACTCTTATCGATACTGCTGATCGATCCGGTATTTTAACGGTACTCTTATTGATACTTTTTGAGGACGAAAAAGAAATAAATAAATAACAAATTAAGAACATAAAGTGTTTTATTTCCTCATTATGCAACAACACAGTTTTTTTTTTTTACAAAACATTTTACTTTATACATGAGAATGTTCCAGACAGGATATTCATTTAATTATTTAATCTAATTGTTTTTATTATTTATGAGCGTGATGTTTCCTTTGAACTTTTGTCCATTTTCCACAACCTTGAATAGACTTTTCTGTCTGTCAAACAGAAACACCAGAGTTAAGATGAATGAAATGATGGAAACAAATTCACTTTCATGCAGACTCCTTTCTATTTATTTATTTTTCTTTAAATACAGTAAACCCAATAAATTATATTAATTTTAGGGATGACATTAGTTATTAATTATTATTAAGTATTAGGAAGCAGCTGATAGTTTGTCGCGGGCCTGGAATCATAAGCGGTGAATCTAAGCCCCGCCTCTCTATCTGTATGTTGTTTGCTTACTCCGCTTGCAAACACCCACCACCCCACCCCCGCCGTCGCTGCCCCAGCGTGTTCTACACAAACAGCGTAACATACGGTCATCGTACAGCAGCAAGGTGACAGCATGGAAGGGGCTCCTTGACGCAAACTTAATTAATTTTACACAGAAACAGGTGTTCATAGTCTAGAGCGCTCACGTGTCCCGTATGAGATCGCGACTGACTGTGTGTGCGCTGCCTTGTCTTGTGTGTGTGCGCCCGGCGCGAGCTGTCAGAACAACAGCCCCGCCCCCCATGCACACAAATAGACAGACAGAGCTCTCCGCTTCAACGAGAATACCGAAATTAATATCATCATTAATAAACGGAAAATTGACTGACTTGGTGAGTTAAATATGGCAGATAACGTTTGTGGGACACACAAAAAAAGAAAAAGTAACTTCTCCAGTACCGATAGCAGAACCGTTCAGGTCAGATCTTAACGATAGTGTGGTCTTGAAGAATGTGGCCCTATCCCTATTGGTCACACAAAAAAGTTAGACATAAGTGCATAACTACATTTAAATTGTATTAATTATGTCTGCAATAAACATAATTTGGTTAGTCATAAAGGCCCGTACACACCGGGACGAATTTCGGCGGCGATTTTCGTCGGCGAAATTCGCCTCGTGACTAAACAAAGGGCACCAATGAGAGTGTGCACACCGACGCGAAAAAACGCCACGCGTCAAAGCGTCAAAAAAAAAAAACGCCTCGGGTTCGTTTTTTTTTTTTGACGCCTCGCGTCGAAATCCATTCAACCAATGAGAATGGCGCTTTTGCTCACGTGTCTGGAGCTTCTGAAGTTACAGTAAAACACAACTTGGGGGCGCTCAAACACAACACTGCCTTTCTGAGCACACATACCAGCAAAGAAGATAGACGCCAAGTAGCGGCTACACTGCCGCAAAGAAATAATGACAGACATTCTAAAATATCCCCGAAAACGCTCATGAGACATTTTCAGCTCTTGTACCAGTCGATAAAACTCACCATGTTCTTCTGACAAGCGCGTAAATAGTGGCTCTCTTCTTCTAAGTGACAAGCGACCACCTTGTGTACAGCGCCATCTAATGTCAGGGAATGAAATTGCATGTTCAGTCGGCTCATCGTCAGCGAAAATCGCCTGGGTGTGAACACAAAAGACGTGGCGAAAAACGCTGGCGAATAACGCCTGGCGAATATTCGTCCCGGTGTGTACGGGCCTTAAGATTAGAAAAAAACTTAAATTGCTCTCACAAAGGAAAAAGAGTTAAATTATTCACCAGTATATGCCTTGTACAGTGTGGACCTCAGACCCTCCAACTGCCAACAGTTTTGGGCTTTTGCACCACCTGCTCACTAACCGGTTCAGGATGGATTCCCTTATAAATAAAAGGCAAAAAGCAATTAGTCTGTAGTCACTACTGGGGGTGTTTTTATAATAATTTACAGTTGTTATGGATACACATGGGTTCTTAAATCATAATGACAATTTGATCACAAACCCACCTGTGTTCTTGGTCTGTGCCATCTTTGCAAGCCACTCGTGCAGGCAAGGGGGGGGGGGTGGAACAGCCTGCAGACCCAGCTGTGAATAATGTGCGGTCTGGAACAGGATGGCAACTATGTGATTGCAGAATCCTTTACCAGCCGCACAACTGCAGGAGAAAGCTTTCAGGTTGGCACTTTTTGCATCTAGTGATATCTAGACACAATTAATTAATAGGTTACAATTAAGACATACTTATGTTGCTACATCAATGTAACATGAAACTATAACTTTCAGTAGGGTGACCAGATTTGAGTTTGTAAAAAAGAGGAGTGAAGTGAGTTTGTGAGATATTTCTAAAAGAGTAATTGGTGTTCAGAGCTGCGTACATGAAGCAAATATGAATACATTTCATCTATGTTCAATGTTATTTTATCATATAGGTATCAAAAAAGAGACGTCCAGGAAAAAGAGGACATCTGGTCACTCTACTTTCAGAAAAATAATAGTAATAGTAAGTGAAGAAAGTGCTGCAACCGCAGCAAGAAAAATGAAGACGCATACAGGCAACTGAACATTTCTTATTTACCTACTAGTACAGCTTCATCAAATTTTTGGTTGTTATGTTAATCTCATACCTTTTCACTTAAACATACACACAACATATTAACTGCGATGTGTTATACCTTAAATTACAAATTAATAACACCAGGATTTACAGTTGACATCGTAAACAGAGTTAGCGGTGATGCGGCTATGGCTAAAGCTAGCTAAAGCTTACCTTGGTAATGGTGGACAAACTCTTCGTGGACGAATTTATATCTCTTGTCCAATTTGCTTCCTTAAGTGGACGAATGCATCTCCACACTCTTCATCACATCGGCGCTGGTGAACTTCGGAACACAACTCAGGCTCTTTGAAAACACTGGAGGCTCTGCCATTCTTCCGCCAGAGAAGCACAAACCGGAACTAGGTTTACACGTTGATTACGTGTTTCCGGTTTTTGCAAAAAAGGTTCATAGCCTATAATAAGAGTGCCTTGAAAAGCTCTCTATTTACCACCAACACAGCTGACGCCATGATCAAAGTTGTGTCAGAATACCTAGTGCGTTTAGTGCGTTCGCCGCTTGTAGTGCTGTCCAAATCAAATTCGAAAATATATATAATATTTTATTATATTTGTATTTATTATATACTATATTATTTTGTAGCGGACTGAGTTGGACGCAGTCTTCTTTGCCATTTTTTTTTTTTTTTAACTTGTCCTGTCCAACAGCTGGGCAAACAGATGAGAGCTGAACACCTCTTGTGTTGAACATATTTTACTTTAACAACAGGGGTTATTAATCTTCAGACAAACCAGAGGAATGTCTGAATAAACCCCTTTTGTAGTTGAGGCCAAACTTTATTAAATTCCATCATGTTTGAAAATCTTTGGTGCTGGACCGGACAGAAAAGGAACGGAGGGAAGAAGAGAGAGGGATGTTAGAGAGGACGGGGGGATAGGAGGGTGATAATAGGAGGGGGGGGGGGGTAGAACCATAAAGCAGCCTAAAGCAACAACTTTACTGGATGTTTATCATTATGGTAAGGTTCAAGTGTAATACAAATCTCAAAGGGCAGGGCCTGTCCACACACACACTCAGATGTTATAAACACACCTGTTAACTGCAAAGATGTCTACATGTCAACATGTACACAATACAGATAGTGTTCACACACGCATACTTATGCCTTCAAACTAACTAGTGTGAAATATTTCATTCATTCAATCATGCTAACTATTAGTGTAAAGGTGAGCTAACACCTGTGTTCAGGTGAGTGTTTATGTTCTTCTAAAATGGATGGTGGAATGTGAAAAGAAGGAGGGGAGTGCCCAGCCATCCCCACACCAAGACCCCCACCTCAGCAGCAGCGGCAGCCAGAACCCCCAACGCCACTCGGCAGCAGGCAGAGAACAACCGCCCCCCGGACGACCACATCCGCCAAAAGAACAGGGCCAGCAGGACCACCACGAGGCCCCCAGAGCCAGAGAGCAGGGAGGCATGGGGGGAAGAGAGCGCCGCCCCAGCCCAACCAGGGGAGCAGCCCCCCCGCCGCGCCGGGAGGGCCCAGCGCAGGGCTCCACCCGAGAAGAGTGCCCACAGCCCCAGACGAGCACCTCATCACCACCCAGGAGTCCCCCGGGAGGGGGGGCACCCCGGAGAAAAGGGGGGCCCGCAAGGGGTGTTGTAAACATCGGACACAGATCTGTTTTGACACACATTTCTCGCAAAGAATGTGTCAAAAGTCGAACGCAGTTGTAGCGTGCTGTGATTCACGGCAGTAGATTCGAGCAGTTGTAATCATGGATTTGAGGTTGTAACTCTAAATGAACACATGCAAATGGTAATTTGTAATGCATTTACACCAGGAATAACACTTCAAAAGGACACCTAAATATCGCTATTTTTTCATTTCACACCTTACGCTATTTAAAAAGTTATTACAGCCAATATTTTATAACAATGATTTAAATGCAAACTTCTGCATTAACTCGAGCAGCTCTGTTTTCCCACGCTAACTGTCTCTGTTCTGCAGATGCAGCGGTGTTGCTTTTCTTCTGGAATATGTGCTCATATTCACTGTAACTCTGCAGCAGCACGTCAAGTTCAGCTGGAGAAAAATATGCAGACCTCTTTGTTTCCACGGTTGCCATGGTGACTCGTAATATCTGCGCTCCATTGATAATGGCTTCTTATGGTCGCGGTGCGCACGCTCAACTCCGATTCAGTCCACTCAGAGTTGATTAACCTAACTCTGATCAGCTTCTCTGAAACAGAAAACTCAGAGTTGTTAATCTCTCGGTAGACCAACTCAGAGTTCAAGTTTAACCTCAGAGTTGGTTGAACCTCCTTTCTGAAACAGGCCCCAGCTGTTTCATAAGATTAACAACAATATATAAACAAACAAAAAAACAAATCCCTCGGTTTGGCTGTCAGTGGTGGGGGCGTGGCTAAGACGCCGCTGGTGCTGAACTGCTGTGAGTAAGCATTTTTATGTATCTATATGCCATAAACTCCTGATGACCAAGTGTGCACCCGAGGTCTAAACTGTAAAAATGAAGGGTGAATTGTAAGAAACTATGGTTTCACAGCAAAAAGGTTTGATGATGACGTGGACGCGTGCACCAACCTGTGTGTGTGTGTGTGTATGTGTGCTCACGGTGTTCGCTCAGCCAGAGAGACGGAGCCGCTCTGTCACAGCGATGAAGACGAGGTAAATCTACACAAAATATACTTTATTGAAAAAGGTGAAAAATATATTAACCGTTTAGTGGCCCGAGCGGACAAGTGAAAAATAAAGTCTTGTGGTCCATACTGCTCGAAAAACAGGACCGGGCCAGCGGACAAACGGCTATGTCGAGCCCTGCACTCAATAGGGATTCCCCAATAATTGCCGCCAGTCTCTCATCAAGAGGGGTCAGCTCCGGTGTCCCCTGTCCCCAGACACACTCTGGCGATGGAGCACTAGACGTTTTTTTGGCTCGACTTTGATGTCCGACCATTTCTATTTTAAGTCGGCCACGGTCCGAGGTTGTGAGGCTACAGCATTTACGGCGTCTGCCACCGTTTGCCACTCACGTGCCTTTTTGGCATTAGTAATGCCCACACTGTGCCCTCCAAACAACATTTTTCTCCTCTTTTCCACCTCGCCAACGATAACTTCTACTTCACATTGAGTGAAGTTACGTTTTTTGATTTCCTCTCTGTGTTTGCCATGGTTTCTCAATCAATGAATATTAACTTGTGGGCGTTTCACGGACTAGTTATGGGCAACTATGGGCATGTCATGAAGCCGCAAAAGCTGTGCTACATTTAGAATTGGTTGTGATTTATTAAGGCAAAAATCCGTAGGATGTGGGTGCGCATGGTTGTATAAATCCGAATATTTCTGTGCGTACGCACGTCCTATGTTTCATCCGTACGCCACTTCTGCAATAATCCTACGCAAGGTTTTATAAATGAGGCCCCAGAACTCCTTCCATCCATCACAACACTCCCGTTCTCTAGCAGTTGCACTGGCTTCCAGTAGCTTTCAGGATTCAATTCAAACTCCTTCTCTACACATTCAAAGCCCTCCATAACCTGGCTCCCTCTTATCTTTCTAATCTCCTTCAAGTTAACACTCCCTCTCGTTTTCTCCGGTCTTTTTCTTCCCTTCAGCTTTCTGTCTCTCCTGCCCGAATGGTCGACTTGGTGAGCCTTGACTTCCGCCGCTCGGCTCCCCTACTCTGGAACTCTCTCCCCCCAGACCTCCATAACATTGACTCCTTTGTAATTTTTAAATCTAGACTCAAAACGTATCTGTTAAATTTGCTTTTCCAGATAACAACTTTTCATCTTCTATCCGATTTTATTAGTGATTTTAACTTATTTATTGTTATTAACATGTTTTAATTTTATTGCGTTTAACTTTTGAATCTGCACAGTCTCCTTGGGTATTTTGAAAGGCTGTTTTAAATAAAATGTATTATTATCATTTTTATTATTTATGCTAATTTGGCTAAAAGTGCTAGGATTGCGATCGGCATCATCAACTGATTCAGAAAAACATGGCTGAAGAGTATCATATTGGTAAGAGCTACATAAGAAGATAGAAAATCCACCTTTTTTCAAAATTGCGGCTTTTCTATTGATATTATTTAGATAGCAACCATTTTATGTTTTGGTCATCTGGGGATAATGAACAAATCGACATCAGTTTCAGACAAATCGGTAAAAGTAAACTTTTTGATGTCCTTAGCAACAGAGGCTGTTTGCTAACCACGCCCACATTCCATATATGTCAATATCCAGTGTTTTTGAATTATGTTCAGTTTCAGCCATGGATGCATGCAATAATTTTGGACAGTATTTTATAGGGGTGTCACGATTCTCCAAATCCTCGATTCAATTACATTTTCGAGTCTAAGGTCACAGTTCGATTCGATTCTCGATTTTTACATTTATTCTTTTAAAGCACAGATTGTCATTTTTTAAACTAGAGTTGAATGCAATAGAATATCTGACCTTTGTTTGCAATGAACCACACTACATTGTCAAATTTAAAACTTTTAGTAACATCCTGCATCTGTAGTTGCCATATTATCTTTTGAGCGGCTGTTAGAGGAGGTTGACTCGCAGCACTTGTTTTTTTTTTTTTTTAATTTTACTAACAATTAGACTCGCAGCACTTGTTTTTTTTTTGTTTTTTTTTTTTAAACTTGATTAACAATTAGACGCACAGCACTTTTTCCTCTTGGCAAGTAACCAGATGCAACATGGGGGCGTGGCAGCATCGAGGATTCCATTTTTTAATTCGAAGTTCAAGACTGTGATTTAATTTCTTTCGATTTCGATTTAAAGTCGAAATCGTGACACCCCAAGTATTCCATTGAAAAACAGGCAAGTTATAAGAGTACGCCACTTTTGGCGATCTCATCACGTGGATGCCATTTCAAATCTACAATTTATAATTGCAACATTGTTTCCACGGTTGCTTGCTATTGACGCCTGAGAAGTTACGAGACGATTGATAAAAATCCCAAAGAAGAGGTTTCGTTTGTATCTAGTCCTAAAGGTGTTCTTTTTGAGAATTCAAGTTGGCTGCCTTTTCCCGAGGTCAAAGGTCGATGAAACTCCAGAGGTGGTTGTAGACTTAAAGTAGTGGCATGAGCATGATATTTTGTGAATATCGCAAGGAAAAAAAGTTGCGTTTTTTTAATAATGTGGAAAAAACATCAAAATCGCCTCAGATTATGGTACAAAAGGGCTGCCAAACCGTAGGTCATGTTGCCATCCCATAATGATCCAAAGCCTTGTGAGCATATCAATGTTTGAATGGTGTCTCTAGCTAAAAGTATGTTGAAGCTGTAATAAATGAAGTGCTTACCCCTCCCTCACTCTGTTGGTGGTTGGGAGGTAAATGGGGCTCAGACAGCTTTCCATAGCAGCCTGTTGAATAGCAGCTCTGCTCTTGCTACCGCGTTAAGAGTCACCCAGCTGGCCCATACTTCCTTTCCCTGTTCTCATGCCGTCTTCCTCTACGCCCCACAACTACACATTAGGCACACCACTTCATAGGGCGCCCCCTACACTTTGGAGAAAATTTAATACTTTTAAGTGTGCCTTATGGTTGTGTAAGGTATACAGTTAGATGACATCAAAGACCTGTTTGACATTAAAGACATTTTTGCACCATTTATGAATTACTTTTCTGCAATTTCATTTTCTTTGAGAAAGTATTAAATAAATTATTGAGACAACATTTGTTATTATCTTCAGCTGGCTCAGCCTACAGGTTATTGACTGACACAGCTCTCCTCATAGTGGGGAGGTGTGTGTGTGTGGGGGGGGGGTCTGCACTGTGTTGTCTGCTAAAGAAAACAATCAACTTCTTTAAAAAAAAAGCACTTCATTGACAATGTTACCAGTAAGTTCACAAACAGTGGTTCTTCAGGGGCTCCTTCTCAAACGTTTTGGAAGTTGTGTTGTAGATAAGCAGTCACAGGTAGGTTATCTTTTTAGAAGGGTTTATTGGATTTTGTGTTTAAACTAAGGAATTACATTACTTAAATTTAAATTTTAAATTGTACATATTCTGACTGAGACTTTTTTATTGGTCCTTATAACACACAAAGTCATTGAAACATCTAAAAGACTCTCTTCTTGTGTTTCTGCAGTTCTCCCCCAGCACTGGAGTACTGAAGAGGAGGATCCCTGCAACCAGCAGAGGAACTTCAGAGTGGAACAAGAGGAACCAGAACCTCCACATCATAATGAGGAACTGCAGGAACCAGAACCTCCACATTATAATGAGGAACCGGAGGATCCAGAACCTCCACAATTTGAAGATGAACATGGGGTACCAGAACCATCAATGTTTATAGAGGAGCCAGATGAGCCTTTCATCAGTCAGGATGAAGATCATCTTGATCTGAAGCAGGAGACTGATACCTTGATGGAGATTCCTACTTATGAGGAAGATGAGAACAGTGAAGCAGATCAAAACAATCAGCAGAGCTTTAATGTAACTGATAGTCAGGATGAAGAAGGAAACCAACATGAAGAATCAACATCAACTACAGATGAAGAAACAGACCCACAGAACAGAGATCAGAGGAAGAGAAGAGACATAAGTCATGTCCAAAGTGTGGGCAGCTCTCACATGTCAGCAGGTCAGTGTGACGCTGATGTTAGAAAAAATCCCAAGAAGACAAATCTTGGTAAGAAAGGTAAACAATCTCCAAATGAAGAAAGACTTTCCTCTATCAAGTCTGGTAAAAACTCAAGAATAATTACTAACCCGTCTGACTACATGGAAACTGGGTCTGATGAAAGATGTTATATCTGTAAAGAATGTGGTAAAAGCTTTTGTAACACATCTCTGTTCAGAATTCACATAAGAATCCATGCAAAAGATAAGCGATTTTCTTGTAAAGAATGTGATAAAAGCTTTAGTCAAATATCTAGTCTCAAAAGACACATGAGAACTCACACAGGAGAAAAGCCTTTTTCTTGTAAAGAATGTAAAAAAAGTTTTAATCAAATATCTACTCTCTACACACACATGAGAATTCACACAGGAGAAAAGCCTTTTTTGTGTAAAGAATGTAGAAAGAGTTTTAGGGATTTATATAGTCTTAAAAGGCACATGAGAACTCATACGGGAGAAAAGCCTTTCTCTTGTGAAGAATGTAAAAAAAAGTTTTAATCAAATATTTCATCTTAAAAGACACATGAGAACTCATACAGGAGAAAAGCCTTTTTCTTGTAAATAATGTGATTCAAGTTTTAGTGGCTGATCTAGTCTTAAAACACACATGAGAACTCACAAGACTTTCTCTTGACAAATAATGTAATAAAGGATTTAGTGTAGTCTCCTTAGGCAAGACCCTGAATGCTACTGCCTCCTGAGCGTGGTGAGGCTGCAGCTCACCGCTCCTCCAGGGGATGGGTCAAATGCAGAAGAATTTCCCCATTTTGGGATAAATAAAGTTTCAATTATTAAACTCTAAATTCTAAACTTTTCTGTGTTCTTAAATTATCATTTATCAGACACGTGATGACGACTCTGACGAAGGCGGAAGGTATTCCGCCGAAACATGTTAGGTATGTTTGACAAAAACAAACTGTGTCTGATAAAAAAATAATTTAAGAACACAGTTTAAACTTGGAGACACAATGAACTTATTTGAATCTGTACTCTTCTGATAAGAGGTCGACCTCTCAACCTCTGCACCACAGTCAAAGACTTTATTTTAACAGGAGGGGGAAAAATTCTGTATCTCAGAAAATGTGAATATTTCAAAATAAGTTTGTAATGTTTAAAACTTCTGTGGTTAAACCCCAATGTTCAGTTGAACTCTATAGCAACCAGAGCTTTCATTTCAAGTACACAGAACCACAGGCTGATATACCACATTGATGCAGTAACTCTTTTAGAGGGAGGCACAAGTGAGTATTATCCCTTGTGCTATCCTAGGTACATTAACGTTGGAATTTGGGTCATCTAGACCCACTAGGCAGTGCACTGAACCTTTTTTCTTCAATGATTTGTGAACCTCACTGGTGTCCATGGATTATATGAAATCTTTCCAACTTTAGTCACCTTTAGGGGTAGGGAGAACACGTCATTGTAAGGGTGGGGTCATCTAAGACAGCACAAGGGTTAAATGTGTAGAAATGAAGTATTCTAAATACTTGATTGTTTAAATATGATTTCAATATAACAGAACTTGGAACCAGCAATGATAACAGACCAAACTAAAGAAACACTCAGACACAGAGAGCAGAAACTGACACACTTAAATAGAGGACAAACAAATTAGCCTAAAGTGCAGACAGCTGAGTGCCACTCATGGAGAGCCAAAGGAGAGGAGGAGGAGCCTCCAGAAGAACCCACAGCCAACCTGGGGGGTATTCCAGGAAGCATGTTTAAACTACCCTGACTTTAAGCCCTGAACTGTGGCTGAAATCTGCCTGAACTTGCTTACTCTGGGTATGTATATATAAGTTGGTGTAATTACGCTGGACTTGGTAACCCTGGGTTAATGCACGTGCACAGCAAGTACATAAAAACATTCTCAATGGATCGCCGATTTACGGAGTCACCATGGAAACGCGTGGAGAAAAAAAGAGCGCGCTATACTTTAGTGAGACAGAGTCTGAGATTTTAACTCAAATTAACATATTTATATAAATAAATGTCATAATACTCCAATTCAATTAAATATTTTTCCATCTTAATGTATTGTACTTCTTGAACTCTCATATGTCTAAGTTTGAGCCTGCAGATATTCTAATTTTTTCAACATTAAAAGGAATGAAACAAATGGTGGAAAAAATATTTTCTGAGCTTTTTCATCCACTAAATCATCTTCAAATGAACACGTCATGCTGCTGCACCTCTCTGAAAACAAACTAACCTTCAACTAAACTTGCTCCAGAGCAGGTTATGTTCAGAGCATGAGTTGCTATGGCAACTTGACATGCCCTGAAACATAACTCCATTTCTAGAACCGAAAGCTGAGGTTATCCACTTCCTTAGCCTCAAACTTACCGTAGGAGCTAGCATAACCTGCTTTCTGGAATACCCCCCTGCACACAAGACACAACAGGTAAAATAAAATAGAACTGAAGACTGTGAAAGGCTTTTTTAATACCAGCTTTGCATACCATCAATATGCAATGTTTTAGAACGAAAAGTGAAAAACTGTGGAGAACATTTTCAGTTTTTTTTGTTCAATAATGCAAAACAACAGTGATTTTTTTTTGTAAGTTTATGTTACTGCTAAAATGTATGGATATACATGAGTACATAAAAACTATTGTTTATGAGGACAACCAGGAAACAAAACATTTCAGATGTATATTTATTTATTTTGTTTCTGTTTAGTCCAGTAGGATTAAACAGGAGGAATGTTGAGTTTCTCTCAGTACAGGAAGTTGGGAAACAGCAGGAAATAATAGTTGGGTGGTTGTAGAAGATTGACAGGCAGACTTTCTAACAGACATTTAGCAGAAAGTGGAGGTTAATCTGAAGTTGAGTTCAGATGAAATGTCTGTTTCAGAGAATCCATGAAGTTTATGCTGTAAACCTGAAATGTTTGGAGAAACTCTAAATAAATGACAAACATGTTGAGATCCATGAAGACCACTGCCTCCAAATTTCTTCCTTTGAACCGTCACCCCTTTCTGCGTTTCATTGAGGATTTACCACCAGGTGACCCAGCAGCCAGTAAAACTGAAGAGGAGCGGCCGTTGTCTGACCTTCAGCTGATCTGTAGACTCCCAGAATTCCTCAGTTTTGCATCAGTTCATCAACAGAGAATCATTTTGCTCTCAAATCCAGAGAAATGGAGGCGTAAACATTATTAACAATGAAAAGTTTGACAAATAATGAGCTTCTCAGTCAAAATGCAGTCAAATCTGTTCTTGCTCCTGTCTCTGGTGTGAAGAGGAGCAACCATTTCTCCTCTTCACATGGACTTTCAGGAAAGAAGATCCAGTGTTCACAGAGGATGATGGATTCTCAGCAGCTCCACACATTTTCAGCTCCCAGACCTAAAAAGTGGATTTCAAACATCCCAGAGTTTCAGTAAATGAGTTTTCTTCTTTTTCTTAGCAAACTAACTGGGATTTGTTGAATCCACGTCCTGAAATCTCCAAAAAATGTCCACAGTTGATCCACGTGAGTTTCAGCTGGAACTAAACATTAGTGCTTAAAGACTGTCCATATAACCTAACCTGACAGAATCAAATTTAAAAGGATTTATGCTAAAGTAACTAGCCAACATATGTTTTCTATGCAACTGTATTTGTCCCTTTTAATAAGCTACAATAAATAAAGTAATTTAACATTAAGGAATAGATAGTTTATTTTTCATTACATTTAGTTACATGTATAAGTTATATCTGGCCCTTTGAGGAAAACCACTATGCTGATATGTCCCTCAGTGAAAATGAATTTGACACCCCTGATTGAGAATCAAGCATGTATAGATATATATGATGTAGAACTTCTTTTTGCTTTTTGACATTTTGCTGCAGCTGAACACTGCAAGCACTGCTCTTTCTTTCCCAGAGTTCCTGCAACCGGAGTCATTGTGCTTTGGAGCTGCTTCTCTTGGATGAAGCGCTTCGTTAGCTTTTCAGAGTTTAAAAAACTTTTTTTTTCTGTAATTATAGTTCTGATGTCTTCATAGATGATGGCTAAAATAACAAAAACCAAACCAAATCAGTCAGGGGGGTATTCCAGAAAGCAGGTTATGCTAGCTCCCACGGTAAGTTTGAGGCTAAGGAAGTTGATAACCTCAGCTTTCGGTTCCAGAAACAGAGGTATGTTTCAGGGTTTGTCAAGTTGCCGTGGCAACTCATGCTCTGAACATAACCTGGTCTGGAGCAGGTTTAGTTGAAGGTTAGTTTGTTTTCAGAGAGGTGAACCAGCATGACGTGTCCATTTGAAGATGATTTAGTGGATAAAGAAGCTCAGATGATACTTTTTCCACAGTGAGAGGGTGATAGGACCACATATGGATGTTGGAAAAATAAACTTTTTTACTTTGATCTAACTTAATTATTTGCTTCAGTTAAGATAAATCTTTTTTTTGTTAAGTCACCTTAAAAATAACACATAGTTTTCAGACAATAATTTTCCTTTCATTTAAATGAATTCAATTAAGTAGGTGTAACTTTGGTGCTGCTGTTAGATCGGCACCGCAAGGGATTCTGGGATATCATTCCCTTTGCCTGTCTGGGCGGATTTGGGTTGAAATGTGGCTTTTTGACCAAATGTGTTTAGTTGTTTAGCTGTTTTACTGTGTTTTGCCGAGTAATTTAGTCCTACTTTGCTTAAGTCTCTGCACCATGAGTGAGAGGGGGGAGAGGATGATGAGGTTAAATAGCACCTCTACCACATTGTGCTATAATGGCAATGTGGAAAAAATCCTTAATGAATATTTGTACTGTGCACATTGCCAGCTCAAATTTAGACATGTGAAAGTAAAAAAATTATAATTAATTAAAATTGAAAAAATATTGATTGAATTGGAGTAATATGACATTTAGTTAAATAAATATGTCAATTTGAGTATTATAAACAATTATTGAGTTTTATAGAAGTAAGAAATTAGGTTGAATAAATTTAACTCAATGACTTGTTACTAATAGAAGTAATTCATTTAAGTTGGCAGAATTGGACAAAGGTTAGATGTATATGCGTCACAAGGATAATGGAAATAAGATCAGAAACTCGTGCGTTTACTTTGTCCGTTCTTCTACCACAAGCAGAAACTCTTTCTTTTGCTGATGCAGCCGTATTACGTTTTTACTGGACGTATAATCTTCATACGCCGTCATTAAAACCTCAGACTCCGTCTAACTGATTTATAGGGCTCTCTTTTTTTCTCCAAGCATTTCCATGATGACTCCAGAAATCGGCGATCCATTGAGAATGTCTTTATGTGCTTGCCGTGCACGTAGGTTAACCCAGGGTTACCAAGTCGAGCGTAATTACGTCAACTCATATCCGATCTTCTGGAACTGACATACCCAGAGTAAGCAAGTTCAGGCGGATTTCAGCCAGAGTTCAGGCTTTAAGTCAGCCTAGTTTAAACATGCTTCCTGGAATACCCCCCTGGTCTGTGGTTTCAACTTGTCTTAGAAATGAGAAGGGCGACACCCTCTGGCTGTATCCAGAACTGCATCTTCTGGTCAGAAAAATGTTGAAAAACCTCAATTGTGTCTGTAAAATGTCTGCAGCTTTTTAGTATGAAGACATGAATAAAGTCTGGATTTGATCCTTAATGAATCTTCATTTTTCTTTGTCCTTCAGTCTTTCTTTCAGTCTCAAACACACTGGTTCATTTGATCCTAATGAGAACATGTGTGAGGCTCCAACATGGCTGCCTTCACTGCAGGTTCCTCTTCACAGCATGTGTTTGTGGATCAACACACAAACAACAACAGGTGCAGGTGAGGAAGTGTTGCTGTTGTTGCCTTTGCCTGGTTCCAGCCTACAGGCACAGTTTTCTGCTCCATATGAGGTGGAAAAGAAAATGAATGACACCAATTTTAGGATCCCAACTCATGACAAAGAGAAGAAATGTGGAGTTTGTCACGTCAACATGCTCAAGCCTTCTTTTTCCAGAGGGGAGTCCAACTGTCCTTCTAGTGATGCTCCGGTAGTTTCAGTCTCCATGTGTTCTCGTCCCTCAGAAGATCAGATTTCAGAGGATGGGCTTGGAGAGAAAAGTGGAGTTGTGCTACTGCTTGTTTGGGAAACTCTGAAATCTGAAGCCAACTAGAGAATTTCTGCTCATATCTCTCTCCACCTGCTGGTGGTGACATAATGGTTTGATTGAGGAGAATTTGTTGCTGGTTTCTGATCCTCCTGGGGCCTGTTTCAGAAAAGAGGTTCAACCAACTCTGAGGTTGAACTTGAACTCTGAGTTGGTCAATCGAGAGATTAACAACTCTGAGTTTTCTGTTTCAGAGAAGCTGATCAGAGTAAGGTTAATCAACTCTGAGTGGACTGAATCGGAGTTAAGCGTGCGCACCGCGACCATAAGAAGCCATTATCAATGGAGCGCAGATATTACGAGTCCCCATGGTAACCGTGGAAACAAAGAGGTCTGCATATTTTTCTCCAGCTGAACTTGACGTGCTGCTGCAGAGTTACAGTGAATATGAGCACATATTCCAGAAGAAAAGCAACACCGCTGCATCTGCAGAACAGAGACAGTTAGCGTGGGAAAACATAGCTGCTCAAGTTAATGCGTAAGTTTGCATTTAAATCATTGTTATAAAATATTGGCTGTAGTAAAATTTTTAAATGGCGAGGTGTGAAATAAAAAAAATGGCGATATTTCGGTGTACTTTTGAAGTGTTATTCCTGGTGTAATTGCATGAAATGCTGCATAGTGTACAGAACCAATCTGGGGGAAAAATGCATTTAACGTCGGTAATGTTTAGAGGACTTTTTTGTTAACCTTCCCCTCTTGCAAACGTTGGTCAGTTTAATATTAATACATGCAATTGTGTTTTTAAAAGTGAACTTTTGTCTACCCTTGTATTGATCATGTGGTATAGGTTTATATGGGATAAAGAAAGTAAGCAGTGCTAGCAAATTGTGTTTCCAAAAAGTAATTGTTACATGAATCTAATTCAATGTCCCTGATTTCATTTTCATGTAGATGCAATCCTGCAGGAAGTAAAAGAACATGGCAGCTGCTAAAAATGAAGTATAAAACATAATTCAATCAGGTCAAATTTGAGCATGTCATGGATGGAGGAGGAGGAGGAGGAGGAGGAGGAGGAGGAGGGTCCATCAAACTCCTCTGCATGGATGAACACAGTTCAGTGACGTACAGTAAATTCTATGGAATTCATGTTGAATGAACAGGATTTAACCTCACACTACTGTATTAAACAAATAGAGAAAACTGATAAAGAGATGTCCTACTTTGATGGACAGATCCTTAAGTCAGATCTGGAAATTGAGATCCTAAAACACAAGCTACAGGTATGGTGTGTATTGTGATTGGTGAATTCTATAAAGGTTTTGGATGAATATTGAATTCTTACTGTTGCTTTTCAATTTGTAGGAAATAAGGAAGACCAAATAAATTGTGACTTGAATTTATTCATTGTGGGATTCTTTTTTTATTTATCTTTTTTTTTTCTTGTTGTGGTAATTCTCTATGAATTAATGCAGCCTCCTCGTCTATTGGGTCCTCCAAAAAAGAACAATTCTTTCTTGTCACTTAGCTTGTCTCTGTGTGACGGAAATGTGGGCAATGAAGGTTAAAGCGAAACATACCGCTTCTTCTTTAAAAAGGGGAGGGGACCGGCAGAAACCTTGAGTTTAGAGAATAAAACCTGCTCCCGACCAGGTTAGGTTCACAGCATAAGTAACCATGGACACAGACTCCGAGTATAAGTTACCTCTCTTTCAGAAACGGGTTTGACTTACTCTGCTTTCTCTGGTTTAACAAACCTCCCATTCTGAAACGGAAAACCCAGAGTTTCCCTGATTTCAGGGTTAACTCACTCAGAGTTTACACTTAACCTCCTTTCTGAATCAGGCCCCTGGTCAGGCTGGAAACAGCCTGGAGATGTTGTTCATCCATCACAGGGTTTGGTCCAAAGCTCCAGTGCAGCCTCTCACCTCCTCCACCTTCCTCTTTGAGGCAGCAGAAGCTCCTCCTCTTCTTCAGCTGGATGATGCTGTCCTCCACCTGCAGCTGGACCTGGATGTTCTCACAGACCATGTGGCCTCATGGATCAGAAGGTTGAGGGTTCAAGTCCCTTCATGGTTGAAGTCAGACAGAAGAAGAGTTTGGTTTGGATCCTTTCTTGTGTTTCTGTTCTCATTGAGTCTCTTCTAGTTCCAGGTCTGGTTCAAATAGTGAAATCATCCAAAAGGATGAAAACAGTCCTCCAAGCAGACGTCAGATTGAAAAGCTCATCAAAGAACACATCCAACTAGCCAATCAGCAAAGCACTGACAAGCTGGACTTGTGCTCTCCTTCAGTGAAGAACCTCCTCCTGCTGCTCCTCCATCTTTAGCTCTGACTTTGGAAGTCTTAGCTCCTCCTCCTCACCATCACTGTGACTGTTGACGTCTTCCAACTCCTCCAGAAAGCTGTTTTCTGATGAAGGTCTAACATCTCCTCCCTGTTGCTGCTTTCAGTCCAAACTCACTCTGTTCATGTCAATTCACTCCAGAGAAAATCCTTTTTCTGGGAAGAATTTGCTCCAAGTTTTCCTCCAACTAAGAATCTGCAAACCCAGATGAGAACTCCCAGCAGGAAAAGAATTCATCTGCAGGAAACTAGAAAAAGGCCTTTTTGTGGGAGGAAACCATTCCAGATCTTTACAAACACCAGAAATCCCAACTTTTCCTCCACTTAGCCTGAGTTTGGGTTCCAGGAAGCGGTGTGTGTTCAAGCTCCGCCCCCAGCAGCATCTCATGAAACCCCTCCTCCAACATGGGGCCACTGGGGAATTCTGAATGAACCTTTACATTTCAACAGAAATTTCAAGCTAAAAACAGGAGAAAAAAAACTTTCTTCATGTTTGAAAACAATCAAACATTCAAACAGGAAGAGAAAACAACGTTTGTCAGGAAATCAACAGATTTGATTGATTGTAAATCTTCTTCCTGTTGGAGTTTGATGAATGGAAGTAGAATCTGTAGAAAGTCAGTTGATGTTTTCCATTTCAGTAAATGAAGGTTTGATCTGCAGATTTCCTGATCACTTTCTGACTGGGATCCAGACCTGATCTAGACGTGACTCATGAGGAACCAAACAGCACAGAAACTGCTCTGAATGTTCCCTCTTCTTCACTTTCTGTCTGCCTCCAACCATGAAGGGACTTGAACCCTCAACCTTCTGATCCATGAGGCCACATGGTCTGAGAGAACATCCAGGTCCAGCTGCAGGTGGAGGACAGCATCATCCAGCCGTCACAGACTGGGGGCGGAGCCTGGAGATGACTGCTGAAGGTCAGAGGGCGGAGCTTCATCAGGATGAAGGTGCTGCTTGGATTCTGCTTTGATGTCCGTCTGTTCTCAGTCCCTTCATGGCTGCTGCTCAGAGCTGTTTCTGGATGTTTCTGGAGAATTCATGTCTTTACTGATCCAAATGTGGGATTTCTGTTTTTCTTTGGACTTTTCTTTATTTCAGGCTTTTAGCTTTTGGAACTTTCTTTGTTTCTATGTTTTAACTTCCAAACGGGTTTATCTAAGACAATCTGATTGTTTTTCATTTGACTTTCTAGGAACTTTCTGTTTCATCTTTGAGGATTTGGACTTTTGAAAGACTTTTAGCTACAGTTTCATCCTTTGAACCAGATGTATCTGAATCTAGAATCAAAGATTCTGAGGAAATCATGGATTCACAAACATTTGATTGAATTTCTGATCCAGACAGAATTTCTAAGAATATCCAGCATGCATTTGGAAAAACTCCTTAGCTTCTTGTGGAAAATGATGAGTCATCTGAAAAGCATTCTTTGAATGCTCAGAAAACTTCCTCTAAGGTTGTGGTTGTTTGGAGAAGTCCTCCTCTTCAAAGAAGTTCTCCTGACCATCTTCAAAGCCACTTTCTGCTTTTTCAAACGCTACTGTTCAACAAAAACTTGGTTTCTGCCACAAAACCAACCTTAGACACTGAAACAGAATGAATCCAATGCAGAAATGTGTTGACACCTTTAATTCAAAGCTTCAATCAGTTTGAATCTCATGAAGAACATTTCAAAAATCCACATTTGGATCAGGCGTCTTCATCAGAGCACAACTCATGTTTCCAGGACTGTGACTCACCAATATATCCTCATTTCCTTTACACAATCTGTTTCCATCATTTGGATTTTTCAACCAAACTTGAGTTAGAAAAGAATTGCTGCCCCAAAATGTCCAGTTTGAATAGTCTACAGTTTGTTGTGTTTGGTTGCTAGGTAACAGGGTCTTTAATGTCTATGATGTCATGGTGGCTTTCAGAGTTGAACTCCTGAATATGACGGTAAACATTTGGATTGAACAAAAATGGGATTGAAGCTCATGCTAAATCCTGATATCAATGCTGAAAAAACCTCCTCCTAGATTCTGGTTGTTTGGAGAAGTCCTCCTCTTCCAAGAATTCCTGAAAAAAGCCCTCATTTCTCCTGACCATCTTCAAAGCCACTTTCTGCTTTAGTTTAGTCCAAACTTGCTTTATGCTGACAACATTTACAGCTTGAATCCATCTGAAGAATCCAAGGAAACAAACCAATCTAAGTCTGCATTCATGCCACTTCAGAACCAACAAAGCATGTTTCCAGGACGCTGACTTACCAATAGAACTTGGGATTTCCTTTGCAGAATCCTTCTCCGTGTGTTTTCCTTTGTTTTTCTCCCCAAAACCTAAAGCAGAGATTTTTGCTGAGCTGCAGAACAAACGTCTGACTGCTTTAACCGCCGTTGATGGTTTGTTGTGTTTCCCTCTATAGCTACTATGGTCTTGGTATGGTTGCTAGGTAACGCTGTCTTTGATGATGATGACGTCAGAGTGGCCTCTAGAATGGACTTTTTTCTTGTGGAACCAGGAGCTGTAACCTTTAGGGCACTAGGACCCAGAAAGAGGTCCAGGCAGTGACGGTGTTCAGTGACGGACTGCGCAGCCGCACTTCCTCCAAACGCCACTATTCATCCAGCGCGTGGAGCGCCAGAGTCCAAACGGGCTTAAGGCGCTTTGATAAAGCGCTCTGGAATCCAGCTATGGTGTGCTAAACGTCAGGTCCAGAACGGAAGATGCCATCAATGAAGTCTGTCTGTCAGCAGCAATCCAACGCTGATGGGGTTTAGCTTGTGGAGGATTTGAATGTTCATTTGCTCTCAGGTTGGTTCTGTGCTGGAAGCCCCAACCCTCAGTTCAGTCAAGTTAAAAAGATGCTAACCAGCTGTTCCCTCTGTCACCATGGAAACACGGACCGCTTTAAAGTCGGACAGGATTTTCACGGAGCAGACTTATAGACGTGGAGGATAAATACTCCAAGATGAATTCATCAGACATGAATAAAACAGTCTTTTCTCCATAGAACAGAATGAAATCCACTGTGTTTTAGCAGCGTCTGTAGCATCACAGAGACGGTGTTCCACCAAAAACTGGGACCTGTCACATGTTGTTTCCTGGTGACAGAGCTGCAGCTTTAATGTCAATGATAGAGAAGAACAAGAATCCAAAACATTAGACTGTTTTCATGTGATCACATGGAAGCAGAATTAGGAAATCTCTAGTAAATCTGTCCTTGTTTTGTCAGCATGTTTGAATTGGAGTTTACAGTTAGACGACAATAAAGACGAGTTCAGACCAAGAAATTACTTTGATGCTATTTTCTTTAAATAAATCAGAAAACAGTTTAAAAAGTAAAAAGTCTAAAGTATTTAGTGTTATAATTTGGCCGGTAAAAAATATATTGTTATATATTAAATGTTGTCTCCTGTGTGGAGGTATTTCAGTGAATTAAAAACTGACATAAATGAGTAACGTTCACTACAAACTGTGCAGAAGGCATGTTCTTTCTAAAACTAGCACCAACCTTTTTTATCACCTGAAGCTGAGTCTCCATTTGATAATTCAATAAAAATAACATGTCATTTCCTCATTATAAAGCAACTTTATTGGAGTTTCATTTGTCATTGGTCTTTTTGAGACAAAATTCGGAAGAAATAAAAACAAAAGGCTTTTCCAACAGAATCAGAACGTTAGCACGTGACCTACGTTTGTTAAATGTCGACTTATTTCACTGTTCTGTTAATAATATCAACAGTTCTCTGTCGCCCTCTGGTGGTTCATCAGAGAACCCAAACTTCCACAGAAAGTGAATCAATAAACATGAGCTAATTCTTGATGCAGGTTTGAAAACACAGATGGAAAACAGCATCAATACAAATATTAGTCAATGTTTCCTTGAATGGAACAATTTCAGGATTTGTTGTCAGAAAAGTTGTGAAAAACTGTCTTGTAAAGTGTGTGGTGACGGTCCACTGTGGAAAATGACTGTTTGTGGAACATTGAGATGTGCTCAGTGATTTTGGTTTAGGACACTTTGGTTTCATTTCAAACGTTGGTTTCTCCTAAATCTACAAACTCTCTCCACAAACTGTCTCCTAACTCTCAGGGATTCCTGCTGCTGGCAAAACTCACGGCTCAAGGAACCACTTCATGAATCAGTCACGGTTTGAAATGAACTTTATTGAACAACATGTCATGGTCTGGAAGAAGCCACAGTTCCAGCTGACAGAAGTCTGGTTCTGATCCATCAGATCTCACTAGCAACAGAACCAAACCTTCACGTGTTGCAGCAACAGTTTCCATGTTTGGGAGGATCTTCTGAAGAACAGCTCAGTTCCAGATCACATCATGATGTTTGATGTTTTCTTCATTCCAGGAAATCATCTGTGTCTCCTTTGATCTGTGCTGAGTCAGCACTTTGACTTCTTTTCAACTTTAGATCCATCATTTACAATCAAGCATTTATTGATAAATATGATTTATTGACAGAAAATAAAGAGTAAATGTATTTATCATCCAGCAGTGATTGTGGTGTTTGTAAGGCTTTTATTTTGAAATTCCTCAAGGATGATCATCATGGTGGGATTTCTAGATCTGCATGAACTCATCCTAAATCCAAAATACATTGGAGCATCAAAGAATCCAACCCATCTCTGCCAACATGAGGCTCTTACTTTGAAAAGTCTCAGACTTCCTGCAGGGAAACAGGCTTTCTGCTGCTGCACTGACAGATGTGCACGAGCTTGAAAGAGCTTCCTGACTGAGGAGCTGCAGACTTTCTCCTGCAGAGCAGCAGCTGACTTCAGCATCGTCATGGGAACACAGTCTGCTGCTGCTTCTGGAAACGTCTTCAAGGCTGTGGTGGGACTTGTTGGTCTGGAGGACAGATTCTCTGAGCAAATGCTGCTTCAGCTTCAAGCTTCAGCTCTTTTCTTCTGGCAGAGCTTAGAAGAAATGGAAACCTCCTTTGTTCTGACTGTTTGCTCCAAATCCCAGATTCAGGAATTCCTCCAAGAAGTTCAGCTCAGAGATCATCAGCAGAGAAAAGCCTGAAGTTCTGATGGAAAATGACAACAGAACATGATCAATATTATTGATCCCCATGGAATCCAGAAGAAACTCTGAGGTGAAGACATGAAGACACAAGCTTCAGAGACATGAGAAGTCAGAGAGGATTCATTCTGGACTTTCTTCTCACATCTTCTCTTCAGAACATCTTTGTCTTTGATCCTTCAAATCTTCAGGACTCCAATTCTGAAATCTGATCATCCATGGATTGTTTTTGTGGGATCAGATCCAGAGTTGCTGAAAGTTCTGCTGCCCTCTGCTGGTCAAAGTGTCCAAACAGCAGAGGTGTTTCTCTCATTTTACCTTTCAGTCACAAACACACTGGTTATATTTTATACTATTAAACCTGTTATAAGATATATAAGGCTTTATAACGGCTGTCTTTACTGCACACAAATTGTGTTTTGTGAACAAACTCGTGAAAAAAAATAAACAATTCAGTTAAACATTAGATATTTCTGCTCAGCAGATGGTGAACATTAGTCCTATAAAAACAAGAAAAAAAGTTGTTCTGGAGTGTGATTCTGATTTTTAGATAAATGTGATATTTTTTCACAGATATTAAACAGAAAAATGCTTCAGTTTCCATCTAGTCTAAAAGTTTAAACATTTATTCTCCTTAAAAGTCATTTAATGCTCACATCTTTGAATAAATACGTGTTTCACAGTTAATGCAGTACTTTGTATTTAAAGTTCCATGCAAATTTGGAACCAAAAGTGTAGAACATCAATTAATTTACCCTTGAACTTACCCCGGTAACGTCACATACTTTGCTTTTTGGAACAGAGTCCAGCTTTGGAACAAGCAGAAAATCGCCAAACAGCAGAAACCCAGACTGTGGGAAAGACTCCACACTTCTGACTGATGTTCACGTCCACTTTATTCTTCACAGTACAGATTGGAACAGAACACTGAGAACCAAAAAGAACAGAGGAACAGTTCTACTAGAAAAAATGATACACAAGAACACCAGACACAAACACCAGTCTGGTTCTTTATCTGCATCTTCCTTCATGTGTTTTTAGGAAAATCTTTTCCTCACTAAATGGTAGGAATGCGGTTCTACTAAGACTGTTGATCGTTCCTTAGGTGGCGATCCGATTCAATTTATGAATCAAGCTCAACGGCTCACAGATCGAAACATGATTCTTGCTTTTTAATAGAATATGTTTGTACAGTTACTATAGGTATGTTTTTTTACAGGATGTATAAAGAAGTTTAAATTATATGAAATAAATCAGCATCATTTAGAACCGAAGATCAAAATCAACAAAAGTGATACAAACACAAAGATTTATATAGAAAGAAAAAATGGGGTTTGTTACTTCAAACAAGTTTCCATCAACATTCTGGTTACGTTCAGCAGTAACATAAACAACAAAAACATAGACATAATTGTTGTCAGGTTGCACGGTGGTGCAGTGGTTAGCGCTCTTGTCTCAGAGCAAGAAGGCCCTCGGTTCAAATCCTGGTTGGAGGATCTGAAAACAGTAGAGTTTGCATGGTTGTCCCTGTGCATGTGTAGGTTTCCTCTGGGGACTCCAGCTTCCATCCCAAACATGCTTCATAGATCGATTGTTTGGTCTAAATTGTCCCTAGATGTGAGAGTGCATGGGCCCTGTGACAGCCTGGATGCAGGATGTCCCCTGCCTTCATGACCCCAAAAGGGAACAAACAGCTTAGAAGAGGATCCACATGAAAATGTTCTCCACTGTTTTCCATCCTAAAAGTTCTGCAACACTTCATGTTTTAAAACATTGCATATTGAAGCCGCTTTGCTGTGCTGCAGAATTTGCTGATTCATGGTGATTCCATTAGTTAGTGGAATTAAAAGAAAATCTGTTTTCACTCAATGGTTACTAGCTCACATGCCTTGACAAATTAAAAACTGAAGTCCCTTCTTTTAGCTTAAAACCACAATGAAAATATGACAACAAAATCAAAGATGTTTACAAAACATTTCTCATAATAATGTACACACTTTGACAACATAAATATTGTCTTAGCAGAAAATACAACAATGGTCAACTAAATAAGTTTTGTCTAAAATAATAAAAAACAATGACAGGACAAAATGTAGTCAATGCCTCCTTTGAACTGAATTACTAACTCAAACTCAAACTTTATTTATTTATATAGCGCCTTTCATTTTGGTTAAAAACACAAAGCGCTTAACATAAAAACAGATAAAACAGTCATAAAAAATGAAAGTTGTTAAAAACAGAAAACAAAGGACAATCACACAAAGAAGGTACCCCTCCCTCACCACCACCCACCCCCACCCACCCAGTTACCCCAGTAGAACCGTGAACAGAAACAAAGAACTGCAGTTGAAGAAGGTCTGGCTTGGTACTGCTGTGAGGAAACGATATCATGGGGATCCATTCATTCCAAGGCCCAGCCCGACCACAGGGGCCATTACCGCAGCGCCCGCCCAACACAGGGCAGCCCAGGGCCCCATCCATGGCTATTAGACCACAGAGTGGGACCCCAGCCCGCCCAATGAGAACAGGCACCACAGCAACGGCACCCCCTACAGGTCAAGCTGGTGGTGCCCAAGAACGATGGATGCCCAAGAGGAAACACTGGAGTAAAAAACATCTGAATAAAAATGATCATAAAATAACAACAATAAAAATAGAAAAAGATAAAAAATAAAATAAGATATAAGTATGTTAGTAATTAAAAAATAAAATACGTCAGTGATTAAAACATAACCTAAATATCATTGGTAAAATAACAATAAAAAGAATTGCATATTAGAAACAGAGATAATAATAGTCCTTACAAGAAAATAGATAAATAAATTAATATGTAAATAAATACCTCAATTAATAAATAGATGAATAATAAAAGACATAAGGAATGATCAAAATCATATAAAAGCCAGACTAAAAAGGTGGGTCTTGAGCCTCTTCTTAAAAATGTCTACAGTCTCTGCGGCCCTGAGGTTCTCTGGAAAGCTGTTCCACAGGCGAGGACCATAATGGTGGAACGAAGCCTCACCGTGTGTCTTGGTCCTCACCTTAGGGACAACTAAGAGGCCAGTGTCAGAGGACCTCAGGGTTCGCGAGGGTTCGTATTTTAAAATAATATCATTTAAATAAGAAGGCCCAAGACCATAAAAACATTTGTAAACCATTAAAAGAATTTTAAAATCAATCCTGAAACGCACAGGTAGCCAATGCAGCGATTTTAAAACCGGTGTAATGTGTTCCCGCCCTCTGGTCCTCGTCAGAACTCGTGCCGCTGAGTTCTGTAGAAGTTGTAGATTTGAGATCGACTTTTTGGGTAAACCAGAGAGCAGGGCATTACAATAATCTAAACGACTAAAAATAAAAGCATGCATTAGCACCTCTGTGCTGTCAAGAGAGAGGAATGGGCGGACTCTGGCAATGTTTTTAAGATGATAAAATCCTGTTTTCACAACGTTTCTGATGTGAGGAATAAAATTCAGCTCAGAGTCAAAAAGAACGCCCAGGTTTCTCACACACTGAGAAGATTTAAAATTCCTAAGTTTGGGTAAAATCATCTCTCTCTTGTCTTCAGGACCAATGATTAAAACTTCAGTTTTGTCCTGGTTGAGCTGCAAGAAGTTTTCTGCCATCCACAGCTTTATATCTAAAATGCAGTTTAAAAGAGTGTTGACAGGTTCAAGGTCATCAGGAGACAAGGCGATGTAAAGCTGTGTATCATCAGCATAGCTGTGAAAGTCAACGCCATGTCTGCTGATGACCTCCCCAAGAGGCAACATATACAAGTTAAAAAGTATTGGACCCAAGATTGAACCCTGGGGAACCCCACAACCTATTTCATGGACTCCTGAGGAACGAGTATCCATACTTACAAAAAAGTGTCTATCTGTGAGATAGGAGTGAAACCAGTTAAGAGCAGTTCCTGAGAGGCCGACCCGACTCCTAAGTCTGTCAATTAAAATCTGGTGATCCACTGTATCAAAGGCGGCACTAAGATCTAGCAGTACCAGAACAGAAAGTTTCTGCGAGTCATAATTATGTCTGAGATCATTTAAAATTTTTAAAAGGGCCGTCTCAGTATTGTGATTAGTCCTAAAACCAGACTGACACTTTTCAAGAACATTATGTTCACTTAAAAAAATCATGTAATTGAATAAAAACAAGTTTTTCAATAAGTTTTCCTAAAAATGGTAAGTTGGATACAGGTCTGTAATTGTCCATGACCTTTGGGTCCAAGTTACTCTTCTTCAGAAGGGGCCTCACCACTGCCGTCTTACAGGCAGAGGGGAAGACCTCCGTCTGAAGAGAGCAGTTAGCTATATTTAAAATCTCTGACTCAAAGAATTTATAAGATGCTTTAAAAAGAGAAGTTGGAATGGGGTCTAAAAGGCAGGTTGTAGTGTTTGCTTGGGAAAAAACTCGACCAAGCATCTCTGCATCAACCAGGACAAAACTCTCCAGTGTTTCCTCAGGTAAAGAAATCAATGCTCTGTGTCATTGAGGTCACCAGATTGGGGGTGTGCACATGTAATGAAAGCTCAGGCTGATTTAACAGCAGACTTCAAGTCGACTTTATCATTAGGCCTGGTGTTTCATCTTCCTCTTCTGAACAGATCATAGATTTTATTCATTGGATTCAGCTCAGGGAACTTTACTGGTTGATCAAACAGTAATATCATAGTCTTTGAAAAAGATTTAGGCAATGTTGGCAATGTGGGATGGTGCAAAATACAATCAGTCCACCAGTCTGACTGAGATAATTTACCCCTCCAATACCAAAGCAGTCGCTGGCAGGAAGGACACGACACACTTTGTAGCCCTTGTGCTATCTTAGATGACCCCACCCTTACTTTGACGTGTTCTCCCTACCATGACAAAGGTGGAACATTTTCATGTAATCCATGGACACCAGTGAAGATCACAAATCATTGACAAAAAGAAGTTTCAGCGCACTGTCTAGTGGATCTAGATGACCCAACTCCCAACAGTAACGTGCCTAGGACAGCACAAGGGTTAAACATGATCACTAAATGTTTTTGACATAAACATTTGTTATAATGTTTTTCCTGGACAAAGAACATTGTTTTATTTAAATTTATACAATAAATTCACTAAATTAAACTAAGGCTTAAAATATTCCAACAGTTTTCCTTTTTAATATATATAAAAAAAGTTCTTTCTTTTAAAAATGAAAAAAAAAAAAAAACCAGACCAAATGGCCTTTTCACAATATTTTCCCATATACTGTACAAGTTTTCTGCTCTAAGTTTTTCTGTTTCTGAAGTTGAGATTTTTCTCTAAATCCTTTATTTTGTTTTTCGTTACAAAAGAAAAGCTTCTCCACTGTGTTTTCTAATATATTTTACTAAATTACATTTATGACTGAGCCATTTATCAGCCAAAAAAACTATCACTCACCTGTATGAGTTTTCGTGTGTGTTTTGAGATGATCTATACGACTAAAACTGGCATCACATTTATTGCAAGGGAAAGGCTTTTCTCCTGTGTGAGTTCTCATGTGTGTTTTGAGATTAACCATTTGACTAAAACTTTTATCACATTCTTTACAAGTAAAAGGCTTTTCGCCTGTGTGAGTTCTCATGTGTGCTTTAAGATGAGATATTTGACTAAAACATTTTTTACATTCTTTACAAGAAAAAGGCTTTTCTCCTGTGTGAGTTCTCATGTGTCTTTTGAGATGATCTATACGACTAAAACTTGTATCACATTCTTTACAAGTAAAAGGTTTTTTTCCTGTGTGCATTCTCATGTGTGTTTTCAGAGTAGACATTTGACTAAAACTTGGATCACATTCTTTACACGTAAAGGACGTTTCGCCTGTGTGAGTTATCATGTGTGCTTTAAGATGAGATACTTGACTAAAACATTTTTTACATTCTTTACAAGAAAAGGGCTTTTCTCCTGTGTGAGTTCTCATGTGTCTTTTGAGATGATCTATACGACTAAAACTTGTATCACATTCTTTACAAGTATAAGGCTTTTCTCCTGTGTGAGTTCTCATGTGTGTTTTGAGATCATATATTTGACTAAAACTTTTTTTACATTCTTTACAAGTAAAAGGCTTTTTTCCTGTGTGCATTCTCATGTGTGTTTTCAGACTAGACATTTGACTAAAACTTGAATCACATTCTTTACACGTAAAGGGCTTTTCTCCTGTGTGTGTTATCATGTGTGCTTTAAGATGAGATATTTGACTAAAACATTTTTTACATTCTTTACAAGAAAAAGGCTTTTCTCCTGTGTGAGTTCTCATGTGTCTTTTGAGATGATCTATACGACTAAAACTTGTATCACATTCTTTACAAGTAAAAGGTTTTTCTCCTGTGTGAGTTCTCATGTGTGTTTTGAGATCATATATTTGACTAAAACTTTTATTACATTCTTTACAAGAAAAATGCTTTTCTCTTGTGTGAATTCTCATGTGTCTTTTGAGATGATCTATACGACTAAAACTTGTATCACATTCTTTACAAGTAAAAGGTTTTTCTCCTGTGTGAGTGCTCATGTGTGTTTTGAGATCATATATTTGACTAAAACTTTTTTTACATTCTTTACAAGTAAAAGGCTTTTTTCCTGTGTGCATTCTCATGTGTGTTTTCAGACTAGACATTTGACTAAAACTTGAATCACATTCTTTACACGTAAAAGGCTTTTCTCCTGTGTGAGTTCTCATGTGTATTTTAAGATGAGATACTTGACTAAAACATTTTTTACATTCTTTACAAGAAAAAGGCTTTTCTCCTGTGTGAGTTCTCATGTGTCTTTTGAGATGATCTATACGACTGAAACTTGTATCACATTCTTTACAAGTAAAAGGCTTTTTATAAGTTTTATAAGCTTTTTCATAAGTAGGAATCTCCATCAAGGTATCAGTCTCCTGCTTCAGATCAATCTGATCTTCATCCTGACTGATGCAGAGTTCCCCTGGTTCCTCTTTAATTTGTGGTGGTTCTGGTTCCTCATGATCCACTCTGAAGTTCTTCTGCTGATTTTTTAGATCTGCTTCAACGTTCTCATCTTCCTCAAAAGTAAGAATCTCCATCAAGGTATCAGTCTCCTGCTTCAGATAAATCTGATCTTCATCCTGACTGATGCAGAGTTCCCCTGGTTCCTCTTTAATCTGTGATGGTTCTGGTTCCTCTTTAATCTGTTGAAGTTGTTGCTCTCCTCGTTCCTCTTCAGTTTGTGGAGGATCTGGTTCCTCATGATCCACTCTGAAGTTCTTCTGCTGATTTTTTATATCTGCTTCACTGTTCTCATCTTCCTCATAAGTAGGAAACTCCATCAAGGTATACGTCTCCTGCTTCAGATCAAGCTGATCTTCATCCTGACTGATGAAGACGTTCCCTGGTTCCTCTTTAATCTGTGGAGGTTCTGGTTCCTTCTGTTGCTCTTCACTTTGAGCAGGTTCTGGTACCTTCTGTTGCATTCTTAAGTTTCTCTGCTGGTTGCAGAGATCTTCCTCTTCAGTCATCCAATGATGGGGGAGAACTGTAGGAATACAAACACAAGAAAAGGCCCTTTTATATTTTTAAACGAGTTTGTGTATTGACAAACACCAATAAAAGTCGAAATCTGCTCAGTCAGGAACCTTAGAGTTTAAATCTTTAAATATAAAATATGAAAAACTGTTCTTTCCAGGGGCGCTGGATGGGCTGCCCATCTGCACCTGGGATCACTCCTTCCCTGGCTCTGGGATGGGGCGGGGCAACTTTCTTGAGCCCCGCTGTTGCTCTGGGTGACATCCACCAGATCTGCGGGGTCTGGGCGGGGGTTTGTTGGACCTGTCCTGTGGGGGGGGCTGTCTGGAGGAGGGGGGGGGGGGGGGGTCTAGCAGCTGTCCCCAACTTATACTCGTCTTGATATAATCCCTTATTAGGGTGATGGGGGTGGGGGTGTTCAGCCTGCGTTGCACCTTGGGGGGAGGATCTACTTGTCAGTGGTCCCCCTCCCGCGGTTGCCGTATGGAATTGCCCCCCCCCCACCCCTCTCGGTTTTATTTGCACCGTAGACATGTAGGGCCCTTAGTTATGAGGGGTGCTTGGACATCACTGCCAGCAAGTAGCAGATGTCCTTTAGGTCCTACCTGCCAATTTTAACTGCACTGTAGACATTTAGAGCCCTTGGTGGGGAGGGTGATGGGACATCACTGTGAGTAAATGTGGACAAACTTGGTCGGGCCATGTTTACAACATGTTTACAACACCCCTCGTGTGGACCCCCTCTACTCCTGGATGTCTTCCTCCTGGGCGGGGGCGGCTGACCCCTCGCCTTGCTCCTTCATGGACCAACCGTGGGCCGGGTGGGTGGCTGCATGGAGCACGGGGCGGGTCTCCCTTGGGGGGCCCTGGCTCGTACCTTGGGTTCGGGAGGGAGGATGACCAGAACTCTTGGGGTGATGATGACGTGCTCGTCTGGGGCTGTGGGCACTCTTCTGGGGCGGGGCCATGCGTTGGGCCCTCGCTGCGTGGCGGGGGGCTGCTCTCCTGGTTGAGCTGGAGCTGCACTCTCTGTCTCCCCGCCCCCATGCCTCCCTGCTCTCTGGCTTTGTGGGCCCCATGGGGTATGGTGTCAAATTAGCGCCTAAAGTATTGCGCATCAAAACAGTAAAACCGTGCATCAAAACCCCAAATCTGCGAATCAAAATGCATAAATTGAGAACCAAAACCCACAATTTGCAACCAAAAGCTATTCCCCAAAGCACAATCCTATTTCTCAGCTGCCGATTTGTTTTCTCGTCATTCGGAAATCCTGTTTTTGAGTTGCAGTTTTATTTTGAAATTATCTTTTTGAGTTGCGCTTTTATTTTTTGCGGTTTTCATTCTAAAACCTGTCGACACGTAAAAACAGCGACATGTCAGTCAAGGGGAGGGGAGGCGGGACATCCCTGATATCCAGAAGCTCATTGGCTGCCGAATAACACAGAGTCAACAGACCAGTTTAGAATGTGCCAGTAAGTTTTTCAAATCTTTTACTATATTAAACGATCAAACTTGTACTTTTTTTAACCAGAGGATGCCAGCACAGTCAGATGAGGAGCTCCACCAGTAGCTGCTAGTGAAAAAAGATGTTAGAAAGTTAGACGGTGTATGAAAAACTATCACCATTGTTCTCCCGTGTTAGCATGCTAGCTAGCTCAATGCTAGCGGGGTTTCCAGCTCTTTTCATGACTTTTATGAATTAAACAAAGTTGAGTTTTTAACCACAGTGTCAGTATCAGTCATGTAAACCTGGGAATAATTGCCCGTGAATTGTCACTAGGGTTAATTAAATATGTTATAACCTATAAGGTTTCTCAATATTTTTCAGGGTTTACAGACAGAGGGAATTAACAGAGCAACAATATTGCTGTGCCATATTTACAAAATGTATGCGTTTGCACTATGTAGACTGGCAGAATTCTGGTATGAGTAAATCAGAGCAGAGTAAATTGTAGAAGACCAGCAAAAACGTGCTTTATTCCCCTTAAAATTATTCCAGTATTAGACATCAATAGAATTATTAGTTTATTTTTAATTAGGTGGTGATTTTAAAATGGACTATTCCTGTATGTCTGTTGTTTTCTATAAGGGCCATTGTTGTGCATGCCATAACAAAAAAGGCAGGAATTCTGAGGCAGCTACGACGTGGATGTCTACAACTTCTTGAATGTCATGGAAACTATTTTAATCTTAATTTTTCTCTTCTTTTTTGGGTTAATTAACGTTTCTGTTTTTGTTTCTTTCCAGATGCAGGCCCCAAAGACGTCCCTGGTGTGATGCAAAGGCTGTCCAGCAGGCTCACAGACATCTCCTGTTAACTGAAAGAGAAGCATTTAAAATAGTTGTCCATTTAGACCATGATTGCATTGACAACATGCCCAGACACACTGTCTGCTTCCCATTTCTCAGTGCCTGCACAAAAACAGTGACTTTTCCACCTCAAGTCTTTTGAGGAGTTTTAAAAACATTTATTTTAATTTCTCGGAATTGTGGTTCAGAATTTCACAGAATCTAATGCACTTGACTCTGTGTTTCAAAGATATTTGCAAAACCATCAGTCTTCTGTACAAAACACATTTAATGGTCAAACATTAAAAAGTGAAGCATTACAAAATACCAGTGGTGATTATTAGCCATTTATTTTCTTAAGGGGGGGGGCAGTATTTGGTAAGGCAGATGAGATCTGTTCACATTGTTAGTTTTTGTTACATCCTGCTGAGATGACATGGATCAGTACATAAATGTTAATGTCTTGGCCATGGTTTTCCCACAAGGGTTGAACAGGTCTGAGAGGAGAGAGGACACGCCACAGAGGGAACAACAACTCCAACAGTTTCCTGCTCTGCCTGGTTTAAGTTAGACTGTCGTCCAATGTCCACAGCATCCTGCACACAAAGAAAAATGTGTTTAAGAAAGTTAAAATGAGAAAAAAAAAAAAAATATATATATATATATATATATATATATATATATATATATATATATATATATATATATATATATATATGTTGCACTCTTGAAAGAGATGAGGAGGCCGCTTGATAGAATTCAGTTGTTTATTTGTCCACCGACATGAAAAGGCAACTGCACTTTCCTTTCTCATTTCAGCTCACAAGCCACGGACTCTGTTAACGTGCTCGTCTTTCTCAGAATCCCTCTTTTCTTCTCAGAATTTTGCAAGCGCCACCTAGTGGCGTCTTAAAGCTGCACAACATGCAAGGTGTTTTGCACAATTAACAAAACAAACTGTTGTGGGAGCTTATGGGGAGCTTAGGTTCCACATTATCTTGGCCTACTTATGAATAGAAAAATGTCTGATAATATTACAAATGTCCATTTCCCACACTCTCCCCTCAAAATTGTAATGTCGTCTCGACATTCTAAAATATCAGAGAAAAAATGTAAACATCAATTATCAACAGTCCACATATGGAAACAATGTTTTACATGTAAGCAGGGTAACACTATGTAGGAGTCAGGAACATTAGTGTTAATCAAGATGCTAACTGGTCACAGTCCACAATACAGCATGTATCTCCTTTTTTTCGTGCTGTATGTCTGTAGAAGATGCCTTTGTGCACAATGTGCACAATGACAGTCTCCTACACCAACCACCAACAGAGGGTATCTGCATCTTTCCTGAGAGTAAGGTACTCAACATAGAAATAACCTACCAATGTAACCCACATGTGGTTCTTTTGCCTGGTTAATAAACATACTAAAAAAATGTTTAACATAACAAATATTGGTCAACATTAGAATGAGTTTAACATACCAACTATTCATTAACTTAATGATTTTTTTTTAAACCATAGCCTATTTGTTACACTTCATTTTTACACTTAAACATATGAAGTGCTAGGCAGACCTAATTTATCATAGGTAAACACTTGTCTTTTTTTGCTTTGTCTGAAAGAATACTGTTTCACAGAGTTGTAGGGAGAATCTTCCTGGTCACTAGAACTGGACTCGAACGGCACCTCTGCCTGGACCTCATCTTTCTCAGCTGGGTCACCTGGAGCCATTGGATCATCAGGCTCCAGTGCTGGCTGTGGTCCTGCATCTTCATCTGAATCGGAGTTCTCACTCTCTTGACTTCTGTTGTTGTAGGGGTGAAACACTGGTGCTTCAGCTCTGAGTTGAAGGCGGCTGCGTGTGTCATTTCCAGCTGGCAGTCCGGTAATCGCACGCCAGCACTCTTCATCCTCTTCTTCATCAGCTGAGCTCTCTCGAGTGTTCACCTGACGTTCTTGAGTGTATCTTTTCTTTCTCTTTTTGTCTTGTTGAGAGTCTTCTGTGTCCAGCGGGAGAAAGTCACATGGCAAGAGTAAATTTCTGTGCATTACCCGGGGGCGTCCTTTGCCATTTTCAGGTTTAATTTCATACACTGGGGTGTCTTGGTGCCTTCTTTGGGTTACTACATAAACTTGATGTTCCCAGAATGATCTTAGTTTTCCTGGCCCTCCCTTTTCTGTTAGGTTTCTAACAAGCACTCTGGAGCCAGGAAGCAATTCTGCACCATATGTCCTTCTGTCGTACAGGACTTTTCCTCTCATGGCTTCCTTTTGAGCTGACTTTGAGGTTAGCCTATAAGCTTCAGCCATTTTAGCTCTCCATTTTTCTGCGTAGTCCTGTTGAGATGAACTCTGCTCTCTGGTTTCTAGACCAAACATTAGATCGATTGGGAGCTTTGGGCTGCGGCCGAACAAAAGGCAATAGGGTGCATATCCTGTTGCCTCACTCCTGGTGCAGTCATAGGAATGAACCACCTTGGCAAGAGACGACTTCCAATCAGCCTTGTCTGCTTCTGGCAGGTTTCTGAGCATAGCCAACAAAGTGCGGTTAAACCGCTCCACCTGCCCATTTCCTTGTGGGTGGTAGGGAGTTGTTCTGGACACCACTATACTCCTGTAACTTTGCAAACAGTTTATTTTGGAACTCTTTTTCCTGATCGTGGTGGAGACGGGTGGGGAACCCAAACCTGAGTGCAAAGTCTCCAAAGATCTTTTCAGCAGCAGTGTGGGCGGCTTTGTTGCGGCAGGGGTAGGCTTGAGCAAAACGAGTAAAATGGTCCATTAAAACGAGAATATACTCATAACTGCCTTTGCATCTTTCCAGATGCAGGAAGTCCACAGAGACTAGCTCAAAGGGGTAGGTGGTGATGATGTTAGTCAAAGGGGCTCTTGTGGGCCTGTTGGGACGCTTGTTTTTTAAACAGCTGCATGTTAGCCCAGTAAAATCGCTCTCTGATTAGAGTCATGACTCTCTCCACCCCTAAGTGGCCCATCTTTTCGTGAAGCTCCCTATAAACTAGCTTGTGATACTTCTGAGGCAACAGCAGCTGGGTGTGGGATGCAGTCTGTCTGTAAATTAGCCCATCCTCACCTTTTTTCAGTTTGTGTTTTTCTCGAAATAATGCTGCAACTTTGCTATTGAGACGTTTTCCACTTTTTGGCCATTGGTTGGACTCCACATAGCGCACAACATCTCCTAGGACTGCATCTTCTTCTTGAGCCCTTTTCAAGACTGTTTTTGGAAGTTCAGCAATGGAAGTGACTGCTTGCTCTGTTTCACTGATGAGAGAACAAATGGTCACTGGGCAAAGCCATGGCTCATTATTTTGTGACTTTACACTGACCGCCTGCACCACACACTGTATTACATCTGGGTGAACATCCTGTATGCATTTGCTCATATACTGCTCCATATCTAGTGGCATTCGTGAGAGGCCATCTGCATCCATGTTTGCTTTTCCAGGCTGGTACTTAATCACAAACTGAAAATCGGCTAACTCCGCAACCCACCTCTGTGTTGTGGCATTTAACTTCGCCGTGGAGAGCACATAGGTGAGAGGATTATTGTCCGTATAAACTGTAAATGGTGGGGAATAATACAGAAAATCCCTAAACCTCTCACTTATGGCCCATTTCAGTGCAAGGAATTCCAACTTCCCTGAATGGAGGTGATAATTTTTCTCTGGGGCAGTGAGACTTCTGGAGCTGTACGCTATCACCGCTAGTTTTCCATTTTGTCGCTGATATAGCACCGCTCCTAGCCCTTCTTGGGAAGCATCACAGTGGACAATAAATGGCTCCTCAAAGTCTGGGTAACCCAACACTGGAGGCTGGGAGAGAAAGTCAATGAGTTGGCACAAAACTCTTTGATGTTCAGAAGACCAGTTAATTTTGTGTGATGAGGACAACTGCCCAAAGTTACTTTGTTTCTTGGGTTTTTGTTTTGTTGTGCCCATTTTGTCTCTACTCAGGAGGTCATATAAAGGCTTTGCTATACGGGACAAGTTCGGTATATAACTGTGGTAATATGAAACAAAACCTAACAGCTTCCTTAAGTCTCCTACTGTTGTGGGCTGATTGTGTTTCAGGGCTTGCACAGGAGCAACATCTGCAGGGTCCATAGAATAGCCTTCTTCTGTGACTAACTTGCCAAGAAAACGTACCTTTTTTTTGAAAACCTCACATTTACGAGGAGTCAACTTCACTCCGTGGCTTTTGTATCTGTGTAGGACGTCTCTGAGATCCCGCAGATGATCATCAAAAGTCTGTGAATGAACAAGATTATCATCGAGGTAAGGCAGACAGATTTCATCCCTCAACCCCCACAAACACTCCTCCATCGACCTCTGGAATGCCGCTGGAGCTGAGGACAAACCGAAGGGAATTCTCACCCACTCAAAGAGACCCCGGGGTGTAATAAATGCAGTGAGGGGACGGCTGGATTCTTCCAGGAAGCCCTGGTGATATGCCTTGCCTTGATCGAGGACTGAGAACCAGGCACTTCCCTTTAGACTGTTTAACATGTCCTGTATGCGGGGAATAGGGTGGCGATCGGGTATTGACTTTTTGTTTAGCTCTCTGAAGTCACAGCACAGGCGAAGGCCCCCATCTTTTTTCCGCACACAGACAATGGGACTTGAGTAAGATGACTTTGATTTGGTTATCCAACCCCTGTTTAACAGATCTTCCAAGTATTCTTTTACTTCTTTATGAAGTGGCTTGGGGACTGAAATGTATGTCTTTTTAACAGGGGTGGGGTCGTTCAGTCTTATTTTCAACTGCAGAGAGGGAATTGTCCCTACATCATACTCATCATGTGCAAAAGCGTCTCTCTCCTCCCTTAAAAGCTGTTTGACTTTGTCTTTCTCGGCTGGAGAAAGGTGATCCAGGGGAACCGGAGGTTCCCAGGCGTCCACCGGCACCTTTTCATTGAGGTCTGTTTCTTTGCATTCCCTGTTTTCCGCCTTTGAGTTTACAGTGTTTGTCCCAACCTGCCCTACAGTAGTGGGTCTCATTTCCGCAGGGTAGATGACCTTGAGTCTTTGCGTTTGCCCAAAAATGGTTTTACCTGGCAGCCGAATGTCATAAGTTGTACCGTTTGTAATTGGAATCGTTACTTCTGACCGTTTTCCTTTTTTTAACTTGACAACCCCATTCTGCCTCCCTCTGGTAATTGAGTGTGTTGGCTCAGCTCAAACAGTACATCCTGTGTGTCTGTGAGGGTGCCAGTTCGGACAAAACACTTCACTGTTTTAGGTTGGCCAGCAGGAACAGTCACTCTGTCACAACCCAATTTTACAATGCCTTCGCCCTAGTCATCCTCTCCATTTTGCATCACTTTAAGGAAAACTTCAGTCTTTTTACAATCAAAGGAAAAGGCTGTGCTGACTGCATCACCGATTGCATCAGGAGGTTCTATGCCCATCTTAAGGACCTGTTCAATCACATTAAATCCAATTATGGGTTGCTCTGCCACTCCCACTCCGGATGCTACTAACACTGGGACAAGCAGCTCGATTTTCGAACAAGTGTCTGTTGGAAGTTTAAAAGTAACCTCCACCCATCCGGAAAATGGAATTGGTGTCTGGTTTACTGCCCTCCCATCCAACATATCTGGACCAACTAACTCTACTAGATCCCTGATTGCTGTGTTTGGCATGTTGCATTGTCTCCAAGTCTCATTTATGAGGCAGACCTGCGACCCTGTGTCCCACAAAGCTTTTGTTTCCACATCATTAAGTGAGCAGCTAATCACATATTTTTTTCCAATCAGGTTGAGAAGCTGTGATCTGCGATTTGGGGACAGTAGATTGACACTAATGGTTTCTTTTTCCAGAGTTGACTCTGTTTTAGCTGCCAGCCTTGCCTCCAATTTCTGAATGCTGTCTGTTACTAGCTGGTAAAGCTCTTGTGTCTCAGCTTGTGTAGGTCTGGTGATGACAGTGCTAGCAGCCATATTTACTTGCCCTTTACCTTGTGTTTTTCCAAATCTGCAGTCCCGTGACAAATGGCCACTCCTCCCACATTTGAAACAGTGGTCGCATTGCTCTCCATTATTAGCAGACTGACAGCTCTTGCATCCTCGTTTCCTGTTGGTTCTGAAATGAAAAGGGGCTCGGGGAGACTCACGAATGGCTTTCTTTATCTCTTCCATTTTCCCTTTAAGCTGTGTTACCATGTCAAGTAGCTCTGATTCTGTGCGTGTTGTGTTTGGCATTTCAGGTGTTTTACCTTTTGTCGTTGTAGAAGGACATGGTCGGCTACTCACACTGGCCACTGCCGTCTCTGGACCTGCTTGGGTTTCTACTCTGACTTCTTTGACTCTGGGTTCTTTGATGTGCTTTTTGAACTTTTGCTTTCTTTCCCATTCAAGACTAGCAGCTGCATTTATTTTGGCTATCAGTTGCTCATCAGTAACAGCGGGATCCTCCAAATAGCGCTTGAGTTGGTATTTTATATCAGCACTTAACAGTCCAGTTTCCACAGCCCTTAGGAACTTTCTCTGAATCAACTCGGGGCTGTACTGTTCTTCTGCACCAGGCTCTTTTGATGCTAGCAAAAGTCTTTCTTTTAATTCAATGGCCCGAAACAAAAAGTTCTGTGGGGACTCGTTACATTCTTGGGTGAGATTGATCAAGCAATTGTAAAGATCAGTGGAACTGTCCTCTTTATAATGTCCACGCAGGATTGCCCGCAACTGTGAGAGGGTGAGGTCCGACTTTATCTCCAGCATATCACGTAAGCTGAGACCAGGACTCACTGCTCTGAACACCGCTTCAATGATATCAGCCTCACTGTGATTTTTCTTTAAACCCATATCAATCTGGTGGATGAGGTTAGAATAAGACAATCCTTTTCCTTTTGTCCCCGCTCTCCGATCTGGCCATTAATCCGAAACTCTTTTCTCTGGTTAAATAAAGTACAAGTTTGATCGTTTAATATAGTAAAAGATTTGAAAAACATGAAAAACTTACCGGCACATTCTAAACTGGTCTGTTGACGTAAGACTCTGTGTTATTCGGCAGCCAATGAGCTTCTGAATATCAGGGATGTCCCACCTCCCCTCCCCTTGACTGACATGTCGCTGTTTTTACGTGTCGACAGGTTTTAGAATCAAAACCGCAAAAATTAAAAGCGCAACTCAAAAAGACAATTTCAAAATAAAACTGTACCTCAAAAACAGGATTTCAGAAAGGCGAGAAAACAAATCGCCAGCTGAGAAATAGGATTGTGCTTTGGGTTATAGCTTTTGGTTTCAAATTGTGGGTTTTGGTTCTCAATCTATGCATTGACTCACAGATTTGGGGTTTTGATGCACGGTTTTACTGTTTTGATGCGCAATACTTTAGGCGCTAATTTGACACCATAGTGGGCGGCCCTGCTGGCCCTGGCCTGGATGGCGGATGCAATCGCCCGGGGGTGCGGTTGCTCTTCATCTGCTGCTGTGCGGGCTCTGGGGGGCTCTGGCTGCTGCAGCTGCTGTGGCGGGGATATTGGTGTAGGGATGGCTGGGCACTCCCCCTCCTTCTTTTCACCTTCCATAATGGATTTTTAGAGGAACATAAACACTCACTTGAGCACAGGTGTTAGCTCACCTTTGCAGTAATATTTTGCGTGGTTGAATGAAATATTTCACACTAGTTCAGGGGTGGGCAAACTATGGCCCTGGTCTGGATCCAGCCCGCCTCCATGTTTGGTCAGGCCCACTGAACATATCAGAGACCTGTCTTTTTTTTTTTTTTATCTGCCCACATGATCAAGACGTGACATTTTCTTCCCCCCTTCTGCAGTCTGTGCTCCAACCTGAAACCCTCTAAAATCTGTCAAACAGAACAGAAGACAGTCTTCTATTTCTAAGTCGTAGTTCATCTTTACCGGTTTAGCTCATTCTTTTAGAGCGATTATGCTGCGTTTTTAAACAGCACCCTGTTCTGTGTCCTGATTGGCGGGAGACCCTGTCACTCAATCTCCTCAGTCCGTGCCGTGTCTCCTGTACAGAAACGCAGAGCTCTTCAGATCTACAGAAATCTTTGATCCATCAGATCTTTGTTTTCATTCTAAGATCCTGGACTTAATTTCCATGAAAGTTTGCGATTTCAAACAAGGTGAAAAGGTTCATGTCTGTCTGAGAAAAGGGTATGTAGCCAGTGAGGAGTTTTACTGCCATAAACTTCTGTAATCAGACTCCTTGGATTTTAGTGATCATGGTTATTTTTAGAACGAAACTCCTGCAATAAAACGAGCAAACTCTGTACTGGTGAAAAGGTAACGCAGATATATGCGTAGCTGCAGCAGAACATGTAGAAATTTTCTTTTTCATAATTACTGGATGAGGAACAGACGCACAGGACACAGCGCAGCTGCGCAAATCGTGAGAAGTGACGCAGCCCTGAAAGTCTCAGCGGAATTATGACGGGAGAGGATTGACTATCAGAAAACAAGTGAAGGGAAACCGAAGATCCAAACAGTCATGCTGCTGATGCCCAAAATGGATGAACCGCGAGGTGCCAACAGTTCTCACATACAGTCGCCCTTGATGGCAGTGATGCCAAGCTGCTGTTGGAAGAGTTTCATCAACCGGGAGGTGAAGTTGGTTCCCTGGTCTGTCAGAATTTCATCAGGTACTCCTACCCTGGAGAAAAACTGAATTAAAGCTCTCATGACTGCAGGAGCTATAATGGTGTGCGGGGGAAAAGCTTCTAGGAACCGTGTAGCAGAATCAGAGACCACCAGGATTTACTCGTGACTAGGGATGGGTATCGTTAAGGTTTTAACGGTACTACTACTCTTATTGATACTGCTTATCGATCCGGCATTTTAACGGTACTCTTATCGATACTTTGTGAGGATGAAAAATAAATAAATAAATAATGAATTAAAAACAAACGGTTTTATTTCCTCATTATGCAACAGCATTGTTTTTTCACAAAACATTTTACTTTATACATTACAGTGTTCCAATAAAAACATGGAATGCACGTGGATGTGCTAGACCAGGGTCGGCAACCTGAACCTCTCCAAGAGCCATTTGGATCAGTTTCCCACTGAGATGAAAGCACAGGGAGCCGCTACACTAGGGGTGTTAGAAAGTTAGAAAAAAGTTTTTGCCTATATATAGTGATAGTTAATTTGGCCATACTTGTATTGATTAAAAATGCTGTCAGGATATTTATTTAATTATCTGTATTCTTTATGAGGGAAATGTTTCCTTTGATCTTTTGTCCATTTTCCACAACATTGAATAGACTTTTCTGTCTGTCAAACACACAGTTAAGATGAGTGAGATGATGGAAACAAATTCACTTTCATGCAGACTCCTTTGTATTTATTGTCTTTAAGTCCAGTAAACCCAATACATTATATTAATTTTATGGATGACAACTATGTTTTAATAGGAAGCAGCTGTTAGTTTGTTGCGGGTCTGGAATCATAAGCGGATGAGCTTAAGCCCCGCCCCCGCCTCTCTCCCGCGTCGTATGGTCATTGTAGCAGCAAGGTGACAGGATAGTGGGGGCGCTCTGATGCAAATGTAATTTTTTTTTTTCGCGGAAATGGGTGGCGTTCACAGATGCAGACACGCCCCCTCCGTGTGCTTATGCTGCTTTCTTCCTTCTACCTGCTCGGTACCACCTGACGGTGTCAAAGGCACCACGACACTCTGAGAATGTGGTAGTTATTTTACAAAAACACAGAGAGCTGCCGCATTTTGGACCGTTAGCTCTTTCTGCCATCCTATAACTTTGGTAGTGTTCCTGTGTGTTGACTGACTTGGCGAGTTAAATTTGGCAGATAAGGTTTATATCTTGTGGGACACAAAAAAGCGACTTCTCCAGTACCGATAGCAGAACCGTTAAGGTCAGACTTTAACGATACTGCAGTCTTGAAAAATGTTGCCCAGGGCTGGTTCAATACTGGGGCACAGTACCCATCCCTACTCGTGACCACTGCTGTTCTTAGGTAAAGGTCCAACAATGTCCATGGCTGTTCTCCTGAACGGTGTGGAAATGATGATCAGCAATGCTCTGTCTGACTTATGTGTGATGGCAGTTTTCTGGCAAGTAGGACATGTTGCACAGTACGTCTAAATATCAGTGTACATAGAAAAAACGTGAACTAACACGAAGATATATTTTGTGATGACTCAGGTGACCAGTCCATGCGAGTGTGTGTGCTAAGTGCATGATGAGTGGCCTGCAGTTGGTTGGAACAACTAACCATAGGTGTTCACCTTTAGCTGCACACAGAACATCATCAACAACAATAAACTGCACATTTCCCAAACATTTGTTACTTTCCATCGTCACTTTGGTGAACAAAGGTTTTAAAGTTTGGTCTTCATTTGTAAAGCTAAAATGTCAGCTGGTATTTCAAATGTTTCTGCTGCGGTTGGGATCTCAGGATCTGGCAACTTAATTTTTTTTCAAACCGTCTCTGGACTTTTTTTTTTGGCATTTCTTTGCTCCCATCAAAGAAACTGTCATCCGTGTGTAGAAGACTTTGCATAGCAGCTTTAGCCCGAGCTCTAGAAAACACAATAACAGCTAGCTCAGCTTAGCTTTAGCTGTTTCAGTAGCCTCATTTAACAAGTCCCCCAACATAGGTAAATCACACCCCAAAATCAAATCAACAAGGCAGGTTCTCTACCAAAAGACATGATTGTTCATTTACGGTCACAGTTACATCCGCTTTTGTGTAAAAATGTTTGTCACCATGTACACACACAACATTTGTTAGCCTGCCATAATCAAGTCCACCAAAAGGGATTAAACTCTGTTGGACCAAAGAAACAAAACTACCAGTGTCCAGAATTGCAGTAACCTGCTATCCATTAACAGTCCCCGATTTAAGTGGCTGGAAAATGTCTTTGTCCGTGTGAACAGGCCCTGCTCCTGTGGCAGCCTGGGTGCATAGCAAGCACCTGTGAATTTAGTCTTGCGAATTGGGCATACGGAGGCTTTGTGACCAATCTGCTGGCAATAGTAACACACAAGGTCCGTACCCACTGCTCGCTGGTCAGGTGCTGGGTTGGTACCTTGCGTTGCCTGATTGAAATCTCTCAGTGCAGGTCTCGATGGAGCAGTTTGAATGGGATGACCCTGATCCCCACCCAAAAGACTTGTAGATGCCCCTCGTCGAGCATTAACGTACTGCAGCACAAGCTGGGCAGCAGTGAGCCCATCCTCTGGTTTGTGCTCCTTTACCCACGTCCTGATGTCAGCTGGAAGCACACGCAGCAGCTGCCCCAGGATGACGATCTCCCCGATCTGGTCCTTCGTTTGTTTCTCTGGGCGGATCCAGCGACGGTAGTGGCCCTTCAATCGGTGGTACGTCGGAGTTGGATTCTCCCCAGATGGCACCACAACGGGCCGGAACTGCAGGCGATAAGTCACTGGCAAGATGTCAAATTTCACCAGGAGTGCGTGTTTCAGGTCTTTATAGATGTGGGCTTGCTGCTCGTCAATTGCCATGTAGGCCTCCAACACCTTTCCGGACAGCAGTGGCACCAGGCGATACAAAATCAACACAAAATCCTCCGGTGGCCGTGTCGCGCACTCAAGAACACACACAGCTTGTAATGGAAATGAATACAATGGAAATGAACAATTAGAATGCAGCAAATTTGTCGTATTTCAACTTAAAAAATAAAAAAGTGCAGTGATGAGGTCATCACTGCCTCATCACCGTGGTGATGCGGTCATCGTCACAGCCTTAATGGTGCCTCCATAAAAGACTGAGAACTAACCACCCAGGTAAACTCAGGTATGTCCTTTAATTGACATCACAGCTGTTTTCAAACCCATAAACAGTCAGTTTGCCTATTTAAAGGGAGAAAATTAGTCACGTTGCTGTTTGGTGAAAAGGTGTGTACCACACTGAACATGGACAACAGAAAGCCAAGGAGAGAATTGTCCCAGGACATTAGAAACAAAATGATAGAGAAACATCGTAAAGGTAAAGGCTATAAAACCATCTCTAAGCACCTTGAAGTTCCTGTGACAACAGTGGCACATATTATTTAGAATTTTAAGACCCACAGGACAGCAGCCAACCTCCCTGGATGTGGCTGGAAGGGGAACATTGATGACAAATTGAGGAGACGGATAGTTGGAACTGTATCCAAAGAGCCCAGAAAAACCTCCAAAGACAATAAAGGTGAACTCCTAGATCAAGGTACATCAGTGTCAGATTGCACCATTTGTCATTGCTTTAGCCAGAGTGGCCTTCATGGAAGACGACCAAGGAGGACACCACTGTTGAAAGGAATTTGCAAAAATGCATGTTGACAAGCCACAACGCTTCTGGGAAAATGTCATTTGGACATATGAGACCAAACTGGAGCTTTTTGGTAAGGCACATCAGCTCTGTTAGTTAAGAATAGTTAGAAACTCCCTTTTACTTTTTATTACACAAATGGTTCAAACTTAATTCATTATGAATGTATTATCATCTCAAAATTATATTACACTTGAAGACAGCACAATCAAACCATTTTTCTCATAGCATTCCTCCATCGTCCTCCCTTTTTTTATTTTTGTGTGTGCTGTGTCTGTGAGAGCCTCAGAGGGATCCGACACTTGAAGCATCTCGACCTCCGAGCACCTCGCCTGGAACAACCTGTGGGTGCGATTTTCACACTATTGTCCAGTGTATGATCTTCTGAATATGCAAATGCACGGTTCTTATACCAAGCCCATCTCCCGGCCTACGTGTGTGAAGACTTTGAATGCATTCTGTTCACTTCGTCTGTAACCCTTCGTACAACCTGATTTGTGCTGCTTGTATGGAGTAAACTTCCACTGAAGATGAGTTTTGTCTATGAGTCATTATTAATTCATTTTTGTGTGCAAGGAAACTGTAGGGTACGAACCTAACCTTTCTTATTTACAGTCCTATTTAGAATAACCAGCTTCCTCACATTGGTAGACTCAAATATGAATCACACAAGGAAAAGAACACTGTCCCTACTGTGAAACATGGAGGAGGCTCAGTTCTGTTTTGGGGCTGCTTTGCTGCATCTGGCACAGGGTGTCTTGATGTTGTGTAACGTCAAATGAAATCTCAACATTATCAAGGCATTCTGAATAGAATTGTGCTGCCTAGTGTCAGAAAGCTTGGTCTTGGTCGCAGGTCATGGGTCTTCCAACAGGACAACGATCATAAACACACAGCCAAAAAACCCCAAGAATGGCTAAGAGAAAAGCGTTAAGAGTCCAGATCTGAATCCCATTGAACATCTGTGGAAGGAGCTGAAACATGCCATTTGGAGAAGACACCCGTCAAACCTGAGACAACTGGAGCAGTTTGCTCATGAGGAGGGGGCCAAAATACCTGTGGACAGGTGCAGAAGGCTCATTGACAAATACAGAAACCGTTTAATTGCAGCGATTGCCTCAAAAGGTTGTGCAACAAAATATGAAGTTATGGTCCCATCGTTTTTGTCCAGCCCTATTTCATTAGTTTTTTTAATATAATTCTGTTAATCAACAACGCAAAAGTAATGGCTGATTTTGAAGATTACATTTTCAATTCATTTTAATTTATTGTTACTTTTGAACGTTTCAAGTAATTTCAGTGAGCATCGTGGAATTTCTTTCTGAGGGGTACCAACAATTTTGTCTACCACTGTAACTGCGTCAAACATGAAAACGTCCGAGTGGGCACCTTAGGCTGACTCGAAAACGTAAAAAAAAAAAGGTGCCCTGGAAATAGCCCACCACAAAGCCCCCACAAACCAGCCATAAACCCCCAAACCAACCAGAGAGAGAGAGCAATAAAATATCTGTTAGATTGAAAAGACGAGGCCGCGAACAAAGCTGACACATTCTCAAGGGATTCTGATGTTAGTTCCCTGAAGGTTAGGGCTGGCCATCCACACTCCAGCTCCAAGGGAGGAAGGGTGGAGCAAAACCAGACAGCTGAGCATGCGGTGGAGACGACACGAGGGTCGCCGTTTCCGGACCAGCGAATCAAAATGAGAAAATGAGCAAAAGATGCTGCATAAAAAATGACAAGTAAAACGTCCATAGATGAGAGACAGGTGCAACGAAGAAAAAAAAATACAATTTGATTTGATTTGAAATGGTTTATTTCAAGCAATCAAATAGAAATAATACACAAAAACAATACAATCATCAGTTATAGATTCATACAATAACTAATTAAACTTAGGATAATTAGACATAGTAATAAATATTGCTTTAAAGGGAGCGGAAGGAAGCGAATTTATATAATCCCACCCCTGTTCTACCGTAGCAAGTTTTTTTACATGATTTATCATTATCCGGTTCCTAGCTTTTATCAGACATGATTAAGCAGGGCTCGACATAGCCATTTGTCTGGCATGGTCCAGCTCTCTCGAGCAGTACGGACCACAAGACTTTATTTTACACTTGTCCGCTCGGGTCACTAAAATATCTAACGGGTAATAAATTTTTCAAGTATATTTTGCAAAAACGTGTATCAGGGGTGGTCATTATGTCTATCGCGATCAACCGGTCGATCTTCAAGGACATGAGTGTAGATCGCGGGCCAGAAAAGATAATAAATAAATAAAAAGTACTTCTTAAAAATCCACCACCCAATCAGAATCCTCACTGAGAAGTACGGGACTTGATCGACATGTAGATTGGCCAATCGGACATTCTTTGATACATACGTCACTGCAGACGCGTGTTTAAAAACACTGAGCGCAAACTCTCGGCCCGGCCTGTCAAGTTCCTGGCAGAAGACCACTCCGGAGTGTTTAATGAAGCCCCTCCCCCATGTGTCTCCTCCTGCTATCGCCTCTGCAGTTCTCGCCCGATAAATACGAGCTCATTAAGGAAGCTGTTTTTTACATGCCACGAGCTTCGTACGGAGCCAGCAGCGCTTTGGAAATGTCATGATGCTCCCTCCATTGCACGGTTTACAGAGCATGACAAATGATAGTCGTTGCTTTCTGTCTTTGTAATAAAATGCCTAATCTGTTAATACAAAAGTATCTTTGTGTAATCTTACTGTGTAGTTCTTAATCATCAGTATATAAACAACAATGTTCAAAGAAACATGTAACTAATAAACATAACTAACAAACATTTACTAATAGTATTTAATTAATATATATTAAAAAAAACTTGCCCCTTTCACCCTTCCGTGGGTGGTTTCTCACTCAAGCTCGGGTCCTCTACCAGAGGCCTGGGAGCTTGAGGGTTCTGCACAGTATCTTAGCTGTTCCTAGCACTGCGCTTTTCTGGATTGAGATGTCTGAGATCTTTCCAGGTATCTGTCGTAGCCACTCCTCTAGCTTGGGGGTTACTGCCCCGAGTGCTCCAATTACCACAGGCACCACAGTCACCTTCACTTTCCAGGCTTTCTCCAGTTCTTCTCTGAATCCCTGGTATTTCTCCAGTTTCTCATGTTCCTTCTTCCTGATGTTCCCATCACTTGGCACTGCCACATCCACCACAACGGCTTTCCTCTGTTCTTTGTCCCCCACTACAATGTCTGGTTGGTTCGCCATTACCATCCTATCAGTCTGGATCTGGAAGTCCCACAGGATCTTTGCCCTTTCATTCTCTACCACCTTTGGGGGTGTTTCCCATTTTGACCTTGGGGTTTCCAGCTCATATTCTGCACACATGTTCCTGTATATTATTCCAGCCACTTGATTGTGGCGCTCCATGTATGCTTTACCTGCCAGCATCTTACACCCTGCAGTTATATGCTGGATTGTTTCAGGCGCCTCTTTGCACAGCCTACACCTTGGGTCTTGTCTGGTGTGGTAGATCTGAGCCTCTATTGCTCTGGTGCTCAGGGCTTGTTCCTGAGCTGCCAGGATGAGTGCTTCAGTGCTGTCCTGTAGGCCAGCCCTTTCTAGCCATTGGTAGGACTTCTTGATATCAGCCAGTTTAGTTATGGTCCGGTGGTACATCCCATGCAGGGGTTTGTCCTCCCATGAGGATCTGTCCTCCAGCACTGTATCCTCTGATCTCCATTGCCTGAGACATTCACTGAGCACACTGTCAGTTGGGGCCTTGAGCTTGATGTACTCATGCATCTTGGATGTTTCATCCTGGATAGTGGCTTCTACGCTCACTAGTCCTCAGCCTCCTTCCTTGCGGCTAGCATACAGTCTCAGGGTGCTGGATTTGGGATGGAACCCTCCATGCATGGTGAGGAGTTTTCGTGTCTTAACATCCGTGGTCTGTACCTCTTCCTTTGGCCATCTTATTATTCCTGCAGGGTATCTGATAACTGGCAGTGCGTAGCCGTTTATTGCCCGGGTCTTATTTTTGCCATTGAGCTGGCTTCTCAGGACTTGCCTTACCCATTGGAGGTATTTAGCTGTTGCAGCTTTCCTTGTTGCCTGCTCCAGGTTGCCATTTGCCTGTGGAATTCCGAGGTACTTGTAACTGTCCTCAATGTCTGCTATTGTTCCTTCTGGGAGTGAGATCCCTCCTGTGTGGACTACCTTGCCTCTCTTTGTCACCATCCGGCTGCATTTCTCGAGCCCGGATGACATCCCAATGTCAGTACTGTAGATCCTGGTGGTGTGGATCAGGGAGTCAATGTCACGTTCGCTCTTAGCATATAGCTTGATGTCATCCATGTAGAGGAGGTGACTGATGTTGGCCCCATTTCTGAGTCGGTATCCATAGCCAGTCTTGCCGACGGTATGATAGCGGTGATCTGCTAGGCAAGATGGCGGACGGTATGATAGCGGTGGTGAGTCCAGACCAGACACCAGCCAAAATAACAGCAAAAAACCCAAATCCAAACTAAGATCTGGACTCACACTCTCTAAGTACAGCTTCGGGGATCATTACTGACCTCAAAGAAGACATCCGTCGTCTGAGGGTTGAACTAGAAATGAAGGACGCTCTCCTGTCCAAGTTCATGGACGTCTCCTACGCCCAGTCCAAGCGGCTAAGCTGCCTGAGCGCTGCACTCCAGGACACAGCTCCATGGGATCCGTCCACCTGCATACGCCCTTCTTCATCTTCAACTCCTAAGCAACGATCCCTGGATGAAGAAGTGGTTGTCCGAAGGCCGAGAAGGAGTTCTGATGAGACCCGCCGGAGGCCCCCTGTCCTGAGTCTGTCCAACCGCTTCGCTAGTCTGGCCCCAGATTCTCCCGCTCCTTCCTCAGCGACTACAGCGGCACAGACTCCACCAGATTTGGGCTCCACTCTCGATTTCCCCGCTCTCCGGAGATACGCCACGGTGATCCCGGAGGAGGACGGACGCACCGTGGCATGCAGCAACCCGGACGAGGCCTCGAGGATCACTGCGAAAGCTCCACCATCAGGATCAGACGAGCGTCCGCGGCTGGAACCCCCCGCGTCCTCGCGGGCTCCAGCTCCACCATCAGGATCAGACGAGCGTCCGCGGCTGGAACCCCCCGCGTCCTCGCGGGCTCCAGCACCTTCCTCCCGCCGTCGGATCCTGAAGGAAGCCGTCCGCTTCCATTGTAGCAAGTCTCGGGCCTCCCCGCTGCTGACGGACCACCGGCCGCAAGGTGAGGCCGCCGCTGCCGCTGCCGCCGCTGCCGCTGTCGTCATGCCTGTCGGCGCTGCACCTGCGCCCGCGTCTCCTCCTCCCCTGTTTGCCCCATCAACGGCGATAATCGGAGATTCTATAATAAGGAAGGTCCGCTTCTTCAACGCGGTCACTCACTGTTTTCCGGGAGCCACAGTTCCGGATATTCTGGAGAAACTCCCAGACCTGCTGCGGTCTCTCCCTTCCACAGTCAAGAGGCTGATTCTACATGTGGGTTTTAATGACACCTCCTATAGACAGTCTGAAACTACTAAAAAGGTGTTCATCAGACTTTTTAATTTTTTAAACTCCTGTCCATTGACTGTTTTTATTTCGGGGCCCCTCCCCTCCCTCTCCCGCGGCCAGGGCCGCTTCAGCAGGCTGCTGAGTCTGAGCACCTGGCTTCAGTCTGTTGCCAGCCTGAACAAGTTCGTTTTTATTGACAATTTTAACCTGTTTTGGAACAGAACTTCATTCTATAAAAATGATGGGATTCACCCCAGTCCACTGGGCAGCAATGTTTTAGCGGCCAACATCAGACACTCTGTCCAGACTTCACCTGCCCCCATCTTGCCCACACCTGTCCAAACCTCCTCTTCATCCGTACAGACATCGGTTTGTAGAAGGGACTGACTAGATTTGGTTTCCTCCCACATCCTCCAACAAACCATCACTACTGTTTCCGTTCCAAGACCTGCTGCCCCCCCAGTTTATCCTATTAGGACTATTATTACAGTCAGGTCTTCTGTGAAGGGACATGTCGGAAGAAAAACAAACACTCACTGCCTCCCAGAGGCACCGGCCAGAGGCGTTGACCACAGTGTGCTCTCCTCTCTCCCCCGCTCCACTCCAGTTCCTCTCTGTTCCACTAACTCTACTACAGTCATCCTTGGTCTCCTCAACATCCGCTCGCTCACCAATAAAGGCCAGCTGGTTCAGGACATTATTGCTGACCGAAAGCTGGACTTTCTATGCCTCACAGAGACTTGGCAGCAACCTGGGGACTTCACTGCACTCAATGAGGCAACCCCACCTGGATTTGTGTACACCAGTGAGCCGCGCACACATGCTCGAGGCGGTGGTGTCCTGATGATCTATCGTGAGTCCTGGAAAGTCCTTCCTGTCTCTGCTCCTACTTACTGCTCATTTGAATATTCTGCATTACTTCTTTCTGGTCCTGCTCCCACCATAGTTGCTACAGTCTACCGTCCACCCAAATTCAGCAAAGATTTTCTAAATGATTTTTCACATCTCCTGACCCATTTCACTTCACTATCTCAGAACATTGTTACTCTTGGTGATTTTAATTTCCACATCGATAACTGTAATAATCCTCTTGCCAAAGACTTCTTATCCTGTTTAGATAGCCTTGGATTGCAGCAATTTATTCACTTTCCTACTCACTGCAAAGGACACACGCTAGACTTAGTGTGCTGCTCTGGACTTACTCCCTCTGATTGCAAACCTCACACACTCCCATTCACTGACCATAAGCTCATCACCTTTAATCTCCTCCTCACCGTATCCAAACTCAAACGTCCACGCATCATATCATTCCGTAAGATACAAGCCATCAACACTGCTAGTTTTTCAGCCGATATCATCAACCTTCCCAGAATAAATCCTGATGCCACTCCAGACGAACTAGTTTTGCAGTATAACAATGACTTGCAGTCACTTCTAAATACTCATGCACCCCTCAAAACAAGATCAGTTTCCTTCACCCGCTCTGCACCTTGGTTCACACCTGCACTACGTCAGCTCAAAGCTCAAGGCAGACAACTGGAAAGACTTCAAAATAAAACTGGACTCATAATTCATAAGGAAATGTACAAAAACCACATTATCCTCTATAAAGATTCTATAGCGTCCGCTAAAACTTCCTATTACTCTGGCCTGATTCACTCAAACCGACATAGCACTAGGACCCTCTACTCACTTCTATCTAACATAACAAAACCCCCTGATTCTCTCCCTAATCATCTCTCCTCACCTGACTTTTGTAACGCGTTAATGTCCTTCTTTGTTTCTAAGATCTCTACAATTCATCAACAGCTCACAAGCCAAGCTGCAGTCTCTGGAGTGGACACCTTCACTCCTCCCTCGGTTCTAACAACCTTTTCTAGATTTTCACTTCCTTCTGTACAAACCATTTCTGACCTTATTACAAAAACTAAACCTTCCACCTGCCAACTGGATCCCATTCCTACATCTCTCGTTAAATCCTGTCTCCTTTCTCTTCTCCCATCAATTACCAACATTATTCACTCCTCTCTCATGTCTGGTATTGTTCCACATTCTCTAAAAGTCGCCTCTATAACTCCAGTTTTGAAAAAACCTGGTCTTGACCCAAATAACTTTAATAATCTTCGCCCAATCTCCAATTTACCTTTCATGTCCAAAATCCTTGAAAAAACTGTTGCTCTTCAGCTCCGTGCTCATCTTTCCAGTAACAACATCTACAAACACTTTCAATCTGGTTTCCGCCCACTCCATAGTACAGAAACAGCTCTTTTAAAAATCACAAACGACCTCCTCTTAGCTTCGGACTCCGGTTCACTGTCCATTCTAATTCTCCTTGAATTAACTGCTGCTTTTGACACCATTTCCCACAATATTCTTATTCACAGACTTCAAACTATTGGTATTTCTCACACCCCTCTGTCCTGGTTTTCTTCATACTTATCAGACCGTAGTCAATTTATCCATATTAAACCTCATATGTCAAACACCTACACACTCTCTGCTGGTATTCCCCAGGGCTCAGTCCTAGGTCCCCTTCTCTTCATCATTTACATCCTCCCTCTTGGTTCTCTCTTCCATAAACACAACATTAATTTCCATTGCTATGCGGACGACACCCAGCTCTACATTTCTACGAAACCCTCCTCATCACTTCCTCCTTCCTCCCTTACCCTCTGTCTGCAAGAAATCCATTCCTGGTTCTCTTCCAATTTTCTGCAACTCAACAGTTCCAAAACTGAAGTCCTCCTTGTAGGCACTCCATCCACTATTTCCAAATCCAATAGCTTCTCCATCTCTGTCAATGACTTCTCTGTTCTTCCCTCCCCCCAGGTAAAGAGTCTGGGTGTCATCCTCGACAGCTCACTTTCCTTCCAATCTCATATTAATAACATCACCCGTTCTGCTTACTTTCATCTTCGCAATATATCTCGTCTCCGCCCTTCTCTCACACCTCATACAACTGCTGTACTTGTTCACAGTCTTGTCACTTCTCGGATCGATTATTGTAATTCCCTCCTGTTTGGTTTGCCCAATAAAACACTCAAAAAATTGCAGCTTCTCCAAAATTCTGCAGCCCGCATCATCACCAGGACCCCGTTATCCCACCACATCACACCAGTTCTCCAAAACTTACACTGGCTTCCCATAAAACAAAGGGTTAGTTTCAAGATTCTCCTCATCACCTTCAAAGCACTCCATAACCTGGCTCCACCCTACATTTCTGATCTTCTTCACATTTCCATTCCCTCCCGATCTCTCCGTTCCACTTCCTCTCTCCTACTCCATGTCGCACCTGCCCGTCTTGCCACCATGAGGGGCAGAGCTTTCAGTCGCTCTGCCCCTCAGCTATGGAATTCTCTTCCTCCAGATTTACGGAACACCGACACACTGCCACTATTCAAATCCAAACTCAAGACCCATCTCTTCAAACAATCATACAGTTAATCCATTCAGTTATCGCAACCTCATTTGTCTGTTTGTCTGTTTTTCTATCCTATATTTTTATGTATCTATCTTAAATGTTTTTTATTTATTATTTTTTTACTATGTCTTTATGTTTACTCATATTTTACTTCGATAATTTCTTATTGACGTTTTATTCTGTTTTTCTTATTTTAACCTTGTACAGCGACCTTGGGTGACCTGAAAGGCGCTTGAAATAAAATTTATTATTATTATTATTATTATTGCCTATTATTTGGCTGAGGGGGTTCAGACCTATGCAGAACAGCAGTGGGGACAGAGCATCACCTTGGTTTATCCCACATTTGATGGACACTTGTGCAAGTGGCTTGCCATTGGCTTCAAGGGTGGTTTTCCACAGCTTTATTGAGTTTCCTATGAAGGCTCTTAGAGTCCTGTTGATGTTGTACAGCTCCAAGCATTCAGTGATCCACATGTGTGGCATTGAGTCATAGGCTTTCTTGTAATCAATCCAGGCTGTGCACAGGTTGGTGTGTCGTGACTTGCAGTCTTGAGTGACTGTTCTGTCAACCAGGAGTTGGTGTTTGGCTCCTCTGGAGTCTCTACCAATGCCCTTCTGAGTGTTGCTCATGTATTGATCCATGTGCCTATTTATCTTGGTTGCAATGATGCCTGACATGAGCTTCCATGTTGTGAAGAGAGGGTTAGGGTTAGTTATTGGTCGGTAGTTGGATGGGACTGCACCCTTTGAGGGATCCTTCTGGATCAGAATCGTTCGCCCTTCTGTTAGCCATTCGGGGTGAGTCCCATCTCTTAGCAGCTGGTTCATTTGTGCTGCCAGGCGCTCATGGAGTGTGGTAAGCTTCTTTAGCCAGTAGGCATGTATTATGTCAGGGCCCGGTGCTGTCCAGTTCTTCATACCTGAGACTCTTTCTTGGATGTCTGCCACTGTGATGGTTACTGGATTCTGTTCAGGGAGGTTGCCATGTTCTTCTCTCAGAGAGACCAGCCACTGGGCATTGCTGTTATGTGCTGTCTCTTTCTCCCATATACTTTTCCAGTACTGTTCAGTTTCTAGCCTTGGTGGGTCTGCTCGGCTGTTTTGACCCTGCCACTGAGCGTACACTTTCGCAGGTTGAGTTGCGAACAGCCTGTTTATCCGTCTGGCTTCATTGTCTCTTGTGTACCTCTTTAGGTGGCTACTCAAGGCTAGGAGCCTTTGTTTGGCAGTTTCCAGTGCTTCAGGTATGGGCATCTGGCTGTATCTCTTAGGCACTTGCTTTCTCATTGTACCTCTTTGAGCCTCTGTCAGCTTACTCACATCCTTCCGAGTTGCCTTGATTTTGGCCTCTAACCGTTGCTTCCATGGTGGGTATTGTTTTCTCCCATGGTTACTCTTATAGCCACGCATCTCAAGGATCACTGCTGCTGAAGTGTAAACCAGTTCATTGGTTTCTGTGATGGTTGTGGTAGGAATTGCCCTCAATGCTTCATTCACAGTTTCCAGTAGACTTTCAGGCGGTACATCACTTAACCGTTGTAGCTGGTGTCGGGGTTGCCAAGTGTTCATTCTAGACGTGATCTTGTCTTTCAGGTCAGTTGCTGCCTCGCTCAGCGTAACTGTGGTTGTTGGGGCTGTGTACCTAATCTCAGGGTGGGAGTGTAGTATAGCCTCCTCTCTGACCCGTTGTTCTGGCTCTCCCGTGGCATTGTATTTGTAGGGCTTCAATCTCAAGTTGTGATAGGAGTTGCCGTTTGTGGATGTTAGAGCATTGGGCTACCAGTTGTTTGGCAGTTAGCCTTGATTGGGGGTTTCGAAGCATCCATTCATTCCTCATTCTCTGCATGTAACCCCTCTGGGTGGGATTACTAGAGTAGTAGCATTCTAACAGAACCTTGTTCTCGCATCTAGTCCATTTCCGTCTTGTTCCAGTAGCCCACTTTCCATCAGAGTGCTCTGGTCCCCCAGCACCTGACGCAGACCTTGTTTGGCCGGGCGACGTCTGAGCCGGCATGACATGTGGTTCATTGTCTCTCATATTTGTGAGGTAGGCCGTAGCGTAGAGGGTCTTGCCCAAGGACCCTCACACTCAATTACCATTGCCATTATATTGTTCATTCCGCCCCTGGGAATCGAACCGTGGTTTACCGCATGACAGCATGACAGTCCTGCACCTTACCAACTGAGCTATATAGCTCATATATATATATATATATATATATATATATATATATATATATATATATATATATATAATAGGTAATTGGTGCCTGTGGTAATTGGAGCACTCGGGGCAGTAACCCCCAAGCTGAAGGAGTGGCTACAACAGATACCTGGAAATATCTCAGACATCTCAATTTAGACAAGCGCAGTGCTAGGAACAGCTAAGATACTGTGCAGAACCCTCAAGCTCCCAGGCCTCTGGTAGAGGACCCGAGCTTGAGTGAGAAACCACCCACGAAAGGGTGAAAGGGGCAAGTTTTTTTTTTATACATACCTGTAATATATATATATATATATATATATATATATATATATATATATATATATATATATATATATATATATTAGGCCTGGGCGATAAATCGATCAAATGAATTAATTCGAATTTTTTGTTACGGGCGATTTCAAAAATAACTAAATCGAGTTTTTATGTAGCGCATTTTTGGCTCCCCAGAGCTTCCGTAGCGTTAGTTTCACATGGTGACACGCGACAATCGACACACGAAGCAGCTAGCGACAGCATGGCTACCAGTGACAGTGGGAAGTTTGTTCCCAAGAAAGGAATAAAATCATCTGTTGTTTGGAACTGGTGTGGGTTTGCTGCTACAGACGGACGTGGAGGAAGAGAGAGACCCCACGCTGCCTAAAGCCCATCGAAGTCAAGGACTGCACGCGCCCAGTCCTCTTACACAAGCACGCGCCCTGACACACACACATATACTCATTCTACAACGCCTGTATAGTTAGTTCATTAGTTAGTTAGTTAGTTGTTACTGTTATTTGTTAATAAAGAATACTGCGTTGTAATTATTACTTGTATGTTCATTTGTGACGCGGCCACCGTAGGATTTTGTTTTCGGGGGGGGGGGGGGGGGGGGGGGGGGGGGGGATGTTGACCGTGACTCCGGCTGCTTCATCATCTTCTCCGAGAAGACGGGGTTTATTAATCTAATTAAAACCTTAGAGCCCAGATATGAGCTGTGTTGTTAATCCTTTAGAAAATGCTGCTACTCTCAAGGTGAATGTTTGTCTCCTTTTAGTCTAGACTACAAAGTGGGACTTAAAACACAGCTGGAACTTTAAGTAAGGAAGTAACCTTTTTATTTTGGGCAAGTGAAAACAAGTTTAGAATAACAAAATTAGACAAAAATTATATAAAACAGGACAAAATTATTTAAACACAAGTCCAAAAAGGGAGTAAGAAGAAAAATCTTATACTTAACTTTGATTCAAAGAGTGTGTTCATTTATTTATTATTCATACCAGAAATGGGCGTTACATTTGTCTTGAGTTTGATTAAATAAAAGCAGCATTCGCTTGCACTTGTCTGCCGTTTGTACGTATTGCTTTCCTTAAGTAGGGTGGGGGAAAAATAAAATAAAATTAAATTAAATAAAAAAAAATCGGAAATCGAATTAAAAAAAATAAAATCGGAGATTTTATTTTTAGGCCATATCGCCCAGCCCTAATATATATATATATATGTATATATATATATATATATATATATATATATATATATATATATATATATGTATATATATATATATATATATATATATATATATATATATACCTGTAATATATATACATATATATTACAGGTAGATCTTCAAGACATTGTCGATTCAAAAGTAGCTCACACGCCAAAAAATTGTGAGCACCCCTGCACTAAGCTGTAATCCTTGTGCTATCCTAGGCACTTTACCATTGGGAGTTGGGTCATCTAGATTCACTAGACAGAGCTCTGAACCTTTTTTTTCAATTTTTTGTGATCTTCACTGGTTCAATGGATTACATGAAATTTTTCCACCTTTATCCACCTTTGACATGATAGGGAGAACATGTCAAAGTAAGGGTGGGGTCATCCAAGATACTACAAGGGTTTAAGCTGAATTTCAAAGAATCAAAGGCAACTCCAAATACCTGAATCTCAGACTCAAATGCAGTATAATGTCAAAGTACTTCATTTTGTTTTTCTTTACAACACTGTAAGCAGTAAGTATTTCTAGTCAAAAGCTGAATGATCTCAGTAATTTAATTTTTTAATTATTTAATTTAATTAAGTAACTAAAAAGTAAATGTAACTTTGCAACTTTAAACAAGTAACTTCAAATTTGAACAACATAACAGTAATTAAGGATCTAAAAAGTAAATGTAACTTTGCAACAGTAACATAAAGCAGAACGTCAAGGCAGTCAGAGCAGAAAAGTAAATAAAACTTCTCAACTATTGATTATGAACAAATGTGAAATAGCAGTGATTAGAAGCAGCATGAAAACTTCTGAACTATTGTTACCTACTACACTGCAGTGCTCTCTTCAAAACATCTGAAACAGACTAGAGCAGATTATAGTTTGATATGCTCTATTTTCAGTCATTGAAAAGTGTAGAAATAAGTGCTAGATGTCACCAGAATGCACAGAATTGCACCATGTTGAAATTTTCCAGGGGGCATGCGGGGCTTGCTGCTAGAGCTGTGACGGTGTCGGAATTTCTTATAACCGCGGTTATGAACCACCAGGGGGCGTGGTGTTGCGGTTAACCGCAGCCCCCCCCAAAAAAATAAACAAAAAAAACAAAATCCCCCGGCGGCCGCATCAGAAATAAGTACAACGTAGTATTCTTTATTAACAAATAACAGTAACAACTAACTACTACCTATTTAACTAATGAACTAACTATATAGCCTATATAGGTGTTGTAGATTGACTGTGACTGTGTGGTTCAGCGCTGTGTGTAGGAGGATGTGCGTGTTGATTCCTCTGCAGCGGACCGCGCTGTAGCTGCAAGTGAGCCTTCACCTGTGCTCTTTGGTACAGACATCTTCTCAGAATATTAAATATTGCCCAGTAATAAACAGACTTCAGACACTTTGTCACCTTTCCGGTAGCTATGAGCCTGACACCCATGAAGAACACGGGGCAGGAGGCCTTTATTCATGGAAATCTAACAGTGCGCGTTCATGTTCGGTGTTACAGAGTGAAGGAGAACAGTAATAAGCCACCCCTAACACAAAATCCTCCGACGGGCGGCCGTGTCGCGCACTTAAAAACGCACGCAGCTTATAACAGAAATGAATACAATGGAAATTAATAATTAGAACGCAGTAAATTTGTCGTATTTCCTCACAAGACAGAAACTTCGGTTTTAGAATGAGGATGTGTGCTTCTCAAAGCGCACACCTGTGTGTCTGTAAAGGGAGCCGCGTGTCACGTGCAGCGCAGAGCGCACGCCGACAACAGAGAGTGACGTGGAAGAGAAGAAGAGAGCAGTCTGAAGGAAAGAAGGAAAGTCTGAACACAGGACTAGCAGAAAAAGTACATTATCAGCAAAGATGAATGTGTTTAATGTGTTTATTAGAGTTCCAATCACGCACCATATGCTGAACTTTCAAAAAAAACGAAAGAAAAAAGTGCGGTGATGCGGTCATCACAGCGGTGATAAGGTCATGATGAGGTTATCGTCACAGCCCTCCTTGCTGCGTCCGCCTGCAGCGTCCGTCGCTTGGATACCAGCTTAAGTCATTGTTTGATCGCTACATGGAGCGGTGTCAGTGAATATCTCACATACAGTGCATGGAATACACGGAGAATGTTGAGAGATCAGGTTTATTATTTAGAAGAGTTCTGTATGGTAATCATGTTCAGAAAAGAAAACACAGGGAGCCGCATCACCCTCTGCAATCTTAGGGGTTAAGGCCCGTACACACCGGGACGAATATTCGCCAGGCGTTATTCGCCAGCGTTTTTCGCCACGTCTTTTGTGTTCACACCCAGGCGATTTTCGCTGACGATGAGCCGACTGAACATGCAATTTCATTCCCTGACATTAGATGGCGCTGTACACAAGGTAGTCGCTTGTCACTCAGAAGAAGAGAGCCACTATTTACGCGCTTGTCAGAAGAACATGGTGAGTTTTATCGACTGGTACAAGAGCTGAAAATGTCTCATGAGCGTTTTCGGGGATATTTTAGAATGTCTGTCATTATTTCTTTGCGGCAGTGTAGCCGCTACTTGGCGTCTATCTTCTTCGCTGGTATGTGTGCTCAGAAAGGCAGTGTTGTGTTTGAGCGCCCCCAAGTTGTGTTTTACTGTAACTTCAGAAGCTCCAGACACGTGAGCAAAAGCGCCATTCTCATTGGTTGAATGGATTTCGACGCGAGGCGTCAAAAAGAAAAAACGAACCCGAGGCGTTTTTTTTTTTTGACGCTTTGACGCGTGGCGTTTTTTCGCGTCGGTGTGCACACTCACATTGGTGCCCTTTGTTTAGTCACGAGGCGAATTTCGCCGACGAAAATCGCCGGCGAAATTCGTCCCGGTGTGTACGGGCCTTTAGGGTGAGTTAAAGCCCCTCCCCCACCTCTACCTGCTTTGCCTCTCTACCTGTTCACATCCTGCAGCTGAGAGTTGTTTTCCTTCAGTGTATTCTACACAGAGAGCACAAAACACGGTCATCATAGCAGCAGGTGGACACCACAGTCGGAGCGCCACCGCAGATTTCATCAGTTTGACGTGGAAATCCAGAAACCATAAAAAGGATAAAGCGGGTTAAGAAAATGAATGAATGGCTGGTCGGAAGTATTTATACTTTACTCATTTTGTTATTAGTGTCTTTTGAAAATTATATTATTTGTGGCCAAATCTTTCATAGATAGATAGATAGATAGATAGATAGATAGATAGATAGATAGATAGATAGATAGATAGATAGATAGATAGATAGATAAGAAACAGCAGTTTCAGTACACACGTACACGTACGCGCACACACACCGAGCTAGCACTGGTTTTCAGCACCCACATAGTATATACACCCGCCCGGACAGTATGTTAGTGTAGAACCGCCACTGAGTGACAGACGGGTCACCAAACAGAAAGAAAGCATGACGCTCAAATGGCTTCTCTGTTTCTTTGATGAAGGTCACATACCAACTATGTGAAGTTGAAGCTGCGGGTTCCAGCTGCTATCCAGCAGTCTGCGCTGACGACAGAGCTCCTCCTCGTTCTGGACGATGGTTCCTTCAGCAGCAGAAAGTTGTTCTCTGACAGAACCTTCCTGAGGTTCTGAAGACATGGTTCCTGCTCCGATCTTCAGCTCCAACTCCCACAAACACCGCCGTCCTCTTCACTGCAGCTCCGATCGATCATCTGCTAGTCTCACAATCACAGCAATCCACGTTGTCTTTCCGTTCAACACTTCTTCACTCATTTACGACACTTTGGAAAATGCTGAGAGTTCAAACAACGAACCACGTATCGTCCTTTCTGTCCAAAAACCTCACAAACGTCCCAACAAAACACCACCGACCTCTCAACACAAGCTAACGCTGCTAGCCTGCTAACAAGCTAACGCTGCTAGCACTTCGTGCTGTTTACTTCCGGGTCACGTGCGGAAATTTGATTGGAAAAAAACGCATAAAGTGCGTCGCTGAACTACAATATGGCTGAAAAGTTTTAATTCAGTAAATAATCAGGAAAATAAAATCATAATACCAAAAAAAATCATTTTTGGGAAAACTTTATGAGAGCTGTTGTGACGTCATCACACTGTGTCTCAATCCAATGTTCAGATATTGACTACATAACGCATCAGAGGTTAAATTAACCTTAAACATATTTGTTTACGGTATTCCTGAACTACAGTAAATGATAAAGAAATGTCTTAAGTGAACAAAGAAACAAAGAGAAATTCAACAGCAAAAAACCCTTAAATAACTGTTTTAAAGAGAATTATTACAGTATAAACAAACATTAAACTGTAGTCAAAAACAAGACAAATAATGTTTTAGAAATTCTTTAGGTGAAAAAACAACACAGAGGTTTCCTAGATTTCAGTTAAATTAGATTAACACATTTATGAGGTATATAACTGAGATATTACAAAATAAAAGAAAAGTGAAAAAAATGAATGAACAATGAAGAAATTAAATATTTTTAGAATGCAAACATTTTTCACCAACATTCTGCAAGATTGTAACGCTGTTTCTTGTTTCTGTGTTGTCTTTAAAGACTTGCTTGATAAAAACTGGAGGTTTTTTTATTATTTCAGGTTGAAACAAAATAAACACTTAAGGATTTTCCCCCTTTCTTAATAACTAGATAAAAATCACATGTAGTTTCTATAAAATTTTTAATTCTTGCTGTTTATGTTCGAACCCTTTCCGCTTTTTCCAGGTCTGAGAGTTTTAACGGAAATGAAAATATTTCACAATCCACCTGATGAGAAGCTGCAGAAAGACTGAAATCCATCAGATTGTAAAAACGTAGAGGTGGTCCTTTGATGATGATGATGTGATGAAGATCAGACGCTGATGTCACTGATGTTCTGGCTGTTGATGGGCTGGATGTGGGTCCTGGTGGTGCTGAAGAATGAAAGATCCTTCTACCTGCAGTCATTCCTGAAGGAAGCTCATTGCAGCTGTTCTCTCCTGACAGATGGAATGATGGGAAATGAAGTTCATGTTGAAGTGTGGTCCAAGCAGAACAGAAAGGTCTCACCTCAAAGTCAGGACTTGGATCAGCTGCTGTTCTCTGGGAGCGTGCACGTGCTGCTGCATGTGCTTCTGTCATGGCGTTCTGGATGAGCTGCTGAGGTCTGTTTGCATCAAGACTCTCAGCTGCTTTAGTCAAACTGCTGAGCGATGGAACAATGGAGCCGTTTCTGAAGGAAGAGGATCAAACATGATGCTCTGCATCCGTTTGCTTCAGGAAGTGGAGGTTTTTTAGAGTCTCCAGACTGTTTCTGAACGGCCAAAGAAAAGCAGCTGATGTATTTCTGTCTCCTACCAGCAGGGAGCGCTCTCAGACGGACAGAACAGATCCTCAATGCTGCTCTGAGAAGGACTCTTCTGTTCCATAAGCAGAGACTGTTCACATCCAGGAGAATCTGGACTCCAATGAATCCCAGAGAATCTCCTCTCTGCTGTTTGGACACTTTGACCAGCAGAGGGCAGCAGAACTTTCAGCAACTCTGGATCTGATCCCACAAAAACAATCCATGGATGATCAGATTTCAGAATTGGATTCCTGAATATTTGAAGGATCAAAGACAAAGATGTTGTTCAATAAAGTTCATTCCAAAGCGTGACTGATTCATGAAGTGGTTCCTTGAGCCGTGAGTTTTGCCAGCAGCAGGAATCCCTGAGAGTTAGGAGACAGTTTGTGGAGAGAGTTTGTAGATTTAGGAGAAACCAACGTTTGAAATGAAACCAAAGTGTCCTAAACCAAAATCACTGAGCACATCTCAATGTTCCACAAACAGTCATTTTCCACAGTGGACCGTCACCACACACTTTAAAAGACAGTTTTTCACAACTTTTCTGACAACAAATCCTGAAATTGTTCCATTCAAGGAAACATTGACTAATATTTGTATTGATGCTGTTTTCCATCTGTGTTTTCAAACCTGCATCAAGAATTAGCTCATGTTTATTGATTCACTTTCTTTAGAAGTTTGGCTTCTCTGATGAACCACCAGAGGGCGACAGAGAACTGTTGATATTATGAACACAACAGTCAAATAAATCAACATTTAGCACAAAGTAAACAAACTTAGGTCACGTGCTAACGTTCTGATTCTGTTGTAAAAGCCTTTTGTTTTGAATTCTTCAGAAGTTTGGCTCAAAAAGACCAATGACAAATGAAACTCCAATAAAGTTGCTTTATAATGAGGAAATGAAATGTTATTTTTATTGAATTATCAAATGGAGACTCAGCCTCAGGTGATAAAAAAAGTTGGTGCTATTTCCAGTTTTAGAAAGAACATGCCTTCTTTTGATTTGATTTGATTTGAAATGGTTTATTTCAAACAATTAAGTAGAAATAATACACAAAAGCAATACAATCTTCAGTTATACATTCATACAGTAACTAATCAAACTTAGGATAATTAGACATATTAATAAATATTGCTTGAAAGGGAGTGGAAGGAAGCGAACTTATATAATTCCACCCCGTTATACTGTAACCATTTTATTACATGATTTATCAATATCCGGTTCCTAGTTTTTATCAGACATAATTAAGAATCATAAAGTATCAATAAAGCACATGACAAAGGTGAATTACTTAATTATTATGTAAAAAATAACTATTTTAGAAATCGACATGGCAAATGCAGATCAGTTATCTAAAATATATATTACTAATAAAAGTCATTCATATGATTAGAACATAATACTACATCAGTAAAATAGACACAACACTGTTTCAAGAATTTTCATAGCAAAATTTCATCAAGTATCAAAAGTTAAAAACATGTGCAAAATTATGCTACATTAGGAAAGATTTTTGAATCAATTTATCAATTTTTGGAGCAAGTGAAGTAATATCATTAAACATCGATCAATTTAACCATTTTCAATAAGTGATTAATCATTTGTTTTACCTTTTTTTTTTTCTTTTCCCTTTTTTATATTTAATAAGGTAATGCTGTAAGGGAGAAAAAATAAATAAATAAATACAAATAAAAGGGTCCATATTCTGTCGATTATCCAAGGTTTGTATTTCTTCTTCTTCTGAAAAACAGCTGCTCTTCTGGGTTCAAAACAGTTTCTAGTCTCTTCCATGTTATGCCTGCAGACATTAGATTCAGGTCCATATATCCTTCTTCAGCTGATATCAGCTCTGTGAAAGTGGAGGTCAAGTTGTTTGCAGGTCAGAAATCTCTGCTGTTGATTCAGGTGACGTCAGACAGATGGAGAAAGTGATGAATCCAGGTGTCATATTTCTTCAAATTATTTGACTCTTTGATTTATTACTCCATGTTGTTTTAGACAACTGTAAACAAGCACTTCTCAAAGTCGCTCATGGTGTTCACAACCAGAACCTTGGTCCGGTCCGGTGGACCGAGTGGTTTGACATAAATCCTGCAGCCTTAAACCCAAGTGTTCTCAATCTGCTTACGCTTCCTGAGAAGCCGTGCATGTTTGGAGATTTCAGCATTCCTCCTGGTCAGATGGTCGTTCAGATAAACAGCAGAACCTTTCAGGTTCTTCCTTTGGGTCATCAGAGCTAGTTTGTGTTTTTGATTCACAAACCTGATGAGGATCGCTGGTTTATCCGTCTCCTTTCTCCTGGGGAGCAGGTGGCAGGTCTAGATGGTATTGAGATCCAGGGAAATCCCTTTAGATGTGAGAAATGAATGTATTTGCTGATCCAGAGTCTCTCCACCGTGCTCCGTATGAACAGCCCTGCTAGCTACGCTAGCGCTAGCATTAGCAGTGCTCGCTCCTGCTGTTAGCTTCGGTCCAGGCTTGATTGGTAATCCAGTGAGAATGACATTATTCATCCTTACTTGCTGTTCAACATCGTCCAGTCTTTTCTCCAGAATGTCGACCCGGTTTTCTCGTTGTTCGTTTTGAGCCCGAAATCTTCGAAACTCTTCCATCATTTCCATAAGTTGCGTTAGCTTAGCCGACGCCCGATCCATAAAAGATTTAAGCGTTTCTTGAATGCTATCAAGAGCCTTTTTGAGCCCTTCTGCACAGTTTGCAGTGAACGTTACTCATTTATGTCAGTTTTTAATGAACTGAAATACCTCCACACAGGAGACAACATTTAATATATGACAATATATTTTTACAAGCCAAATTATAACACTATTTTACAAAGAAACACTATAGAAGTTTTGCTTTTTGAACTTTTTCTGATTTGCTTTAAGAAAATAGCATCAAAGTAATTTCTTGGTCTGGACTCGTCTTTATTGTCATCTAACTGTAAACTCCAATTCAAACATGCTGACAAAACAAGGACAGATTTACTAGAGATTTCCTAATTCTGCTTCCATGTGATCACATGAAAACAGTCCAATGTTTTGGATTCTTGTTCTTCTATATCATTGACATTAAAGCTGCAGCTCTGTCACCAGTAAACAACATGTGACAGGTCCCAGTTTTTGGTGGAACACCGTCTCTGTGATGCTACAGACGCTGCTAAAACACAGTGGATTTCATTCTGTTCTATGGAGAAAAGACTGTTTTATTCATGTCTGATGAATTCATCTTGTAGTATTTATCCTCCACGTCTAAAAGTCCACTCAGAGAAAATCCTGTCCGACTTTAAAGCGGTCCGTGTTTCCATGGTGACAGAGGGAACAGCTGATTAGCATCTTTCTAACTTGACTGAACTGAGGGTTGGGGCTTCCAGCACAGAACCAACCTGAGAGCAAATGAACATTCAAATCCTCCACAAGCTAAACCCCATCAGCGTTGGATTGCTGCTGACAGACAGACTTCATTGATGGCATCTTCCGTTCTGGACCTGACGTTTAGCACACCATAGCTGGATTCCAGAGCGCTTTATCAAAGCGCCTTAAGCCCGTTTGGACTCTGGCGTTCCACGCGCTGGATGAATAGTGGCGTTTGGAGGAAGTGCGGCTGCGCAGTCCGTCACTGAACACCGTCACTGCCTGGAGCTCTTTCTGGGTCCTAGTGCCCTAAATGTTACAGCTCCTGGTTAAACAAGAAAAAAGTCCATTCTAGAGGCCACTCTGACATCATCATCATCAAAGACAGCGTTACCTAGCAACCATACCAAGACCATAGCAGCTATAGAGGGAAACACAACAAACCATCAACGGCGGATAAAGCAGTCAGACGTTTGTTCTGCAGCTCAGCAAAAATCTCTGCTTTAGGTTTTGGGGAGAAAAACAAAGGAAAACACACGGAGAAGGATTCTGCAAAGGAAATCCCAAGTTCTATTGGTAAGTCAGCGTCCTGGAAACATGCTTTGTTGGTTCTGAAGTGGCATGAATGCAGACTTAAATTGGTTTGTTTCCTTGGATTCTTCAGATGGATTCAAGCTGTAAATGTTGTCAGCATAAAGCAAGTTTGGACTAAACTAAAGCAGAAAGTGGCTTTGAAGATGGTCAGGAGAAATGAGGGCTTTTTTCAGGAATTCTTGGAAGAGGAGGACTTCTCCAAACAACCAGAATCTAGGAGGAGGTTTTTTCAGCATTGATATCAGGATTTAGCATGAGCTTCAATCCCATTTTTGTTCAATCCAAATGTTTACCGTCATATTCAGGAGTTCAACTCTGAAAGCCACCATGACATCATAGACATTAAAGACCCTGTTACCTAGCAACCAAACACAACAAACTGTAGACTATTCAAACTGGACATTTTAGGGCAACAATTCTTTTCTAACTCGAGTTTGGTTGAAAAATCCAAATGATGGAAACAGATTGTGTAAAGGAAATGAGGATATATTGGTGAGTCACAGTCCTGGAAACATGAGTTGTTCTCTGATGAAGACGCCTGATCCAAATGTGGATTTTTGAAATGTTCTTCATGAGATTCAAACTGATTGAAGCTTTGAATTAAAGGTGTCAACACATTTCTGCATTGGATTCATTCTGTTTCAGTGTCTAAGGTTGGTTTTGTGGCAGAAACCAAGTTTTTGTTGAACAGTAGCGTTTGAAAAAGCAGAAAGTGGCTTTGAAGATGGTCAGGAGAACTTCTTTGAAGAGGAGGACTTCTCCAAACAACCACAACCTTAGAGGACGTTTTCTGAGCATTCATAGAATGCTTTTACAATGACTCATCATTTTCCACAAGAAGCTAATGAGTTTTTCCGAATGCATGCTGAATATTCTTAGTTCTAGCTTGGAAAGCACTTTGTGGTATTTCCCTGGAAAACCTGCTTCATCAATCATTTTGGTCTCTTTTTCTTCCTCCAAGTTCCAGCTTGGTGAGTATGCAGGTAGCCATGGCAACCACTGTTCAGGTCAAAGGGAGGACCACGGCCATCCAGTCTCCAGGCTTTTGGATTGATTTGGATTTGATAAACATTTGTTTCCCACATTTTAATAGTAGAATTCAACACGGGACACATAGTGGATTGTAATCATAGGAACAAAAACAGCAACAACAAAACAATCCTCCTCCCCTTAAAACATGCATTTGACTATGAACTAGTCTAAAACAAATCCAAGCAAAGACCAGCGCTGGGGCTCCTGCTAGTTTCTTTTAGAAGAGTCTGCCTCTTCAAAACATAGAATGTTCAACAACTAGAGCTAAAAATGTCTGTTGGTAGATTTCTGGATGTTGGCCGTATCCCAGCGAGCAAGGCCAAGTCAGCCCCATATGGTTTCAAAGTGGACAGAAAATGTTTTTAAGAATTTCTAGAACGTTCAACAACTAGAGCTAAATAAAACAAGTGCATGAAATGACAAAGAACTTCCTGTTTGAAAGGAATATCATGATGGCTTCCTCCTGTCTCTGTCCTTTCTTTTCTTTTTTGTGTTTCTCCTCTTTGGGAGGTTACACAAAACTGCACTTTAACCCAGAAGGAAACAACAACCGCTCCACAATCCCTGAATCCCCTACAGCCTTTATCTAAACATTTACATTGACCATTATCACACATTTGATTGCATTTTCTCAGAGAAACAAGCACAACTTGACATTTGTTTGTGTGTGAAATGATTCCAAAAAGCCATGTGTCATCCTGGAGGGACTGGTTTCTCATCAATGCAGACCACCAAGTTTCTCTGGTTTCTTACTATTTGGTGGCTGGTAGGCCTTTTGGGATTTTTGTCAGGGAAAGAAGTGAACCTGGGCTCCAAATATTGGAAGACACTGATCTAAAAGTACTAGGACATCTGGAGAAAGCTCTAGTTCTGCTCCAACTCAGTCAAAATCACTGAAGATAGATGGAGTTGGATTTGGGAGAGGACTGAGCTCATTCAAATGAAGAAAGAACAAGTCAACAGATGAAGAAGATTTCAGGAATTTTTCCATTCAACAAGTTCAAGTTTCCAGAGAGCTAGTTTAGCATCCGTGTTCTGGACCAAACCACTGTCCCTCTGAAGGTCCAGACACAGAGAGGCCCAGAGTGACCCCCATTTCTCCTTTTTGGTCTCTCCAGTGGCTGACTCCGCCCCTTAGGACGTCCCCCTCTGTGGATCAGTGGTCAGTGGGTTGGAACCTGCTGCAAATGCAGGCTCTGGTTCTAACTGATGGATCAGAAGTGGAATTTGAGCTGTAGTGGTTTGTCTGCAGCTGGATGTGGAACACATTAGGGAGGGGTCAAAGGTCAATCTTTCTGAAACAGCTCTGAGCAGCAGCCATGAAGGGACTGAGATCAGACGGACATCAAAGCAGAATCCAAGCAGCACCTTCACCCTGATGAAGCTCCGCCCTCTGACCTTCAGCAGTCATCTCCAGGCTCCGCCCCCTAGTCTGGATGATGCTGTCCTCCACCTGCAGCTGGACCTGGATGTTCTCTCAGACCATGTGGCCTCATGGATCAGAAGGTTGAGGGTTCAAGTCCCTTCATGGTTGAAGTCAGACAGAAAGTGAAGAAGAGGGAACATTCAGAGCAGTTTCTGTGCTGTTTGGTTCCTCATGAGTCACGTCTAGATCAGGTCTGGATCCCAGTCAGAAAGTGATCAGGAAATCTGCAGATCAAACCTTCATTTACTGAAATGGAAAACATCAACTGACTTTCTACAGATTCTACTTCCATTCATCAAACTCCAACAGGAAGAAGATTTACAATCAATCAAATCTGTTGATTTCCTGACAAACGTTGTTTTCTCTTCCTGTTTGAATGTTTGATTGTTTTCAAACATGAAGAGAGTTTTTTTTTCCTGTTTTTAGCTTGAAATTTCTGTTGAAATGTAAAGGTTCATTCAGAATTCCCCAGTGGCCTCATGTTGGAGGAGGGGCTTCATGAGATGCTGCTGGGGGTGGAGCTTTAACACACACCGCTTCCTGGAACCCAAACTCAGGCTAAGGCCGCCTTTACACTGCATGGTTCAAGTGACCCAATTCTGCTTTTTTCCTCTCACGTGGCTCAGATCAGATATGACCAGTGACCGTGTAAGCAGGACAAAAGCGCATGGATTCCATTTTTCTCAGATCGGATACAGGCCTCTCTCATATGTGGAAATAAATCGGAAACAAATCGGATACGTGCATTTGCGTGTGCCATGTAAGCAGACAAATCGGATATTCCCCGGAAAATGCGAGTCGTACGGCAGTGAGTGACGTCATCTGAGGTGGAAACCACCACCTGAGACCACATGAGTAATAACAAGAGCGATGGAGGACGAAGGCTACACACAGTGGAGCAATGCGGAGGTTACATGCCTCTTAAGTCTGTGGGGCGACGAGACAGTGCAGGCGAAATTGCAGGGTTGTTATCGAAACAAATCCTTGTTTGAAGACATTTCAACAGATATGGGGAGGCACGGTTTTAAGCCCTCGTGGCTACAGTGCCAGCGTAAGATCAAAAGCTTGAAATCCAAATACAAATCGGTAAAAGACCACAATAATAAGAGTGGAAACAGCCGTGCAACATTCCCATTCTATCATCAAATGGAAGGCATTTTGGGTGACAGGCCAAGTTGCCGACCACCCGAATTACTGGATACCCTCAGAGATGATGATGTGCCGTCATCGGTGGACTGTGAAGAGCCGGAGTGTGAGAAGAGTAACGGTACAGGTAAGGGCAAACGGAATTTATTTTAAATCTTCATTTATGTTGTTAATGTTATTTTATTGTATTTATAATAGTATTGGAATTTAAAGTTGTCTTAGTATTCGACAGATTAAAAAAATATGTAAGCAATTAAAATATTACAGCTACCATCATTCATAACAAAGTATGATTGATAGCTAACAGGTATTTCTAGTTAGAACAATGCTTCAATATTATATAATACACTATAGGCTATTACTTCCGTTTTATTTATTGCATTTCTATGTTTATTATCATAGACTCATGGGAAAAACGTGATCACAGTTAGTCATACTTATTAAGAGTAATCTCTGATATACTGAGTTCACATGAGCCCCTTCTTGTAATTTTCAATGTCATCATTGTTCAAACAGATGAGCCCCCTGAAACGCCACAGACCACTTCAAGTGAGACCAGTTCCTCATATGAGAGAGCCTCAACCAGCATGTGCACCACAGAAGGACCTAAAAGAGCCTCAGCACCAATACCTCCGGACCGTAGTACACCAGGTATAATAAATAACCATTTGTATAACCGTAATTTTAATATTTGTCTTTTACAAGTAGGTCATTTCATTTGCATTCACAGTGTTAAGTACTTATTTTATTTACATAAAAATCAATATTACAGCAATACAGCTATAATGTTATTGGGCAATACTCATACTCATAGTAATTGATAAAGCACTCAACAAAGAAATAGCTCATTATGTAAAGCATTTGTCATTTTACAGGTGCACCTACCACACGTCGAAAGCGCAAAAACAAGCTAGAATCCACAATGGATGTTTTTTCTAAGACAATCAAAGAAGCCCTGTCTCAGGCAGATGACACAGAGCTACAGCTGAAATTGCAAGCGGCCCAGCACACCCACGAAATGAAGATGATGACAATGTTCACACAATTTCTTGTAGGAAGACAAGCGTACCAGCCACCACCTCACCCAGGTCAGGCCACAGGTTCAAGCTATTTCCCAGACCCGGTTCACCCACATAGGTTCAGTCAGGATTTTTCACACCCAGGTCCCTTTACTTAGGATCACACACGCCCACGTTTGTCCCAAAATGATGGCCACCCCTGTCCCCCCTTTTACCAGGATTGTGTTTCTGCTGGTCCCTCTCACTATTCCCACCCTCCATTCATTTCAGATAATCGTTCACCACTCCTACCTCCTGTAATGCCACCTCCAAATATCTTGACCACCCTTCAACCTCCACCCTCTCAACAGGGCCGCATCAGCCTTAAGCCAGTCAGTTCCCCCAGTCCAAAGCTACTGGAGTTGCAATTTACATCACCCCTGCCTTCAGAGGATGACTAGTTGTTTTGAAGTCATCTTGTACTTATTTCCTAGTTTTTGATTATTCTGGATTATGTTATACGTTGTTTACAGAATGTAAAGTACAGACTGAATTATAGTCCGTATGTATTTATTTTTTGGAAGAGCATTTTTTTTCTTATTGCTATGTGAGTAAAATGTTTAATATATACGCAGACTGGAAAATTTTACTTTATTTGAACAACAGTGACATAAAAACCAGTACAGCATTAGGAATGTCTTCTTATCTTTTATTAAATTGTTCACATTCATTCCTGAGCAAAATATTGGGTCAGTCCCTCCCTGATTCTCAGGGGCTGGATGTCTGCAATGCCAAATGGGTCAACATCACCTGGTGGTACATCAGGAGTTCCAGCTGCACTAGGATCTTCACTGTAGGCCTCATTGTGTTTCTCACAGATGTCATGCAGGGTGCAGCATGCGGAGATAACTGTGGGGACCAGTGATATGTCCACATCGAGATGTTTTGACAGGCACCTCCCACGACCTTTTAATCTTCCAAATGCACACTCCGCCGTCATTCTAGCCCCGCTTAGTCTGTTGTTAAATTGACGCTGGTGTTCATTCAGATTCCCAGTTTCCAGGTACCCCTTCATTAGCCAGGACCGAAGTGGGTAGGCTGGATCCCCCAACAGCATGATAGGCACTTGTGTGCCCTGGATCTCCTCCAGTGGCGGTTCTACCCTGAATTACTCCCCGGGCGAGACCCTCCCCAGGCGCCCCCTCCCCCCCCCCTCATAGAGTCACTTTGTCCATGTCAACTGACATGTTTTATTGTCATTGAAATTAAGAAATTGATTGAAAAAAAATACGTTTATCAGAATTCTGCACTGCATTATAACAGTTATTAGAACATACAAATTAAAAGACCATAAGCATTGCAAAAATACAGTTAGGTAGGAAAATATTTAATCAAACACAATATTGAATAAATAATATAAAATAAATATTATAAAGTACAAATCTTTTATCACACAAATAACACACCAAAATAAATACAACTGCAGCACCAATACACTAAGAACAGAAAACACTGACTAAATCCTAACCTTTCTAGCCTTCCTTGATGCAAACTCTTCAATAACTTCATCATATGAAATCTCCCCCCCGAATGATTGATACTAACAACAGCAGGTTAGTGAGTTGCTTGTGAGACATCGGTGACCTCAGGTATGATTTGAACCATTGGAGTTTGGAAATTTAGTAAATTTAAATAGTCATGCTCTATATCAATCTCTACTTCAGAGAAGAAGAATTAGCTCATGTTTGCTGTGTTTAATCCTTTGTCTGGTACATTTTAGTTAAGATCTGTTACATTATGTTTTGTCACCATAGAGTTGTAGTAAATGGTAAATATTTATCTTTAAAACTACCTACAGATTTATGTAAATTCTATTGACTTATATTATAACCCAACATTCATAAATAAATAATAAATAAACTTCATACATGCAGGCTCAAAATTAACCCCTAAATCCCTAGTTAAAAAACATTGTGAAAACGTTTGAGCTGCTACAAATGATTATTACAGTAATGACCAATCTGCAGCTATTTGCCCCATAAGCATGTTATGGCAGCAGCAACAGCAGCAGCAGCAGCAGCAGCAGCATGCTACCATCACAGCTTATTTAACATTATGAATTAATATACAACAGCAAAACACAACAAACCTTTGTGTTACAGCAGAGCAGACAGACACATGAATCATAACTAATGTTATAAGTTAAGCCAGAGCAAACGTTTAAGAAGAAAAAATCTTAAAAATGATGTTATTTGCAGCATTTGGGCCTACTTCAGGTTTTGTCATCAACCAAAAAAATGTTTTCCTCGGCAACGTTGTTGTTGCAGGGCAGGTAGCTTTAGAAAACATGCATCTAGCTGTGAGGACAAACCCTTTTCTTTGTCTCTTTTCTCCTCTTCTTCTTTTCATTCTTTAGGCACCAGATGACTTTGACCTTTTTTGTCCATATTTCAGATGTTTTTTGGATTTAGCATAAATGTCCTCACGAAGGCATCAAGTCCGTCGGCTAAACCAACTGTCACCTTAGTGACAGCATTGTTTTGTTATCCCATTTTTTATTTGAGCATTTCACACAAAAATAACCCAAAAAAGCACGATTTCTTAAACCTTTATTAAAATTTAGCTTAGAAAATGTCACCATATGACTGACTTTTTAAAAAGTTTATAAAGTAGATCCCACCCCTCGCCATTGTCCCCCACCTGGCCAATTCATTTGGAAGCGACTCACAGGTGAACTGACTCGCCACAAACCCCCCCTCCCCCCTTTTTTCTTCACACATTTCCAGCAGGAGCGCGTGCTGCTGCACCGAGGGGCGCCAATTCGCTACACGGCTGTTCCAAACTCTGTGACATAAGTAAACCAATAGTGGTGGATACATTATTTTACAAGGGCTGAGCCGCCGGCTCCGCCCCCCTTCATTTTTGCGCCCCAGGCAATCGCCCGTATGGCCCATGCCTAAAACCGCTACTGATCTCCTCAGTGGTCTTTGGTCATGGAAAAAACAAATTACATTTGCTGAAGAGGGATTCTGTGATAATGACATTACTGTGCAAATCAAGGTGAATGTTTGTAGTTACATTATTGTGCGTCTATGTCAGGGGTGGCGAACACGCGGCTCGCGAGCTGCGTGCGGCTCTTGGCCAATGAGCGTGCGGCTCTTTGCGTCTCATCATAAACCACACTCAAACCACCAGATGGTATTAAAAATAAATAATAATTAATAATAAAAGTAATTTGGCAGTGTGTGTGTGTGTGTTTGATGCTGCTCCCGACACATAAGTGAGCGCCAATCATTTGCGCGGGTTACGCCCACTGTTGGAACACATAGATATGTATTGATGTGCGTGCAGACTGTTACCCTCATGGTCAAAATGGTGAAATTCAGAGTATAAAGATAAATCTTCCCGTCCTTCCAGAACGGGAAGATTCTTACTTTTCACTGAACAGAATGGAAAGTCACGATGTTTCTCATTATGAGCTTCTGGAAGCATTAAAATAGTTCATGGCAGAAAAGAACTAAATGTATCCCGGAAAATATTAAAAACTCTTCCTGATCTGAAACAAATTGTCTCCTTTATTAACAAGTTGAAGCTTTTCAAAGCGCACATCCAAAATGGTGATCATCCCACGTTCCTTCTTTGCGCAGCTCACAGCAGAAAGTTGCAATCCAAATGAATAAAGCGCAGAACGTGACGCTGCTGCTGAATGGAAACGACCGCAGATCACTTTTCCCATGGATACTTTAATGCAGAGACTGACCATGGGATTACATTTCTGCCATTAATTGAAAGGGCGTAAAGACAACTGAGCGGGCGTATTTAGGAACTGAGTGAGTGAACCTTACAACCGCGAAGGCGCAATTCTAACTAAGCGACCCCGTATTTTACAATTGCACTACTGGAATCCTAACTGAGCAGTGATCTTGCTCAGTCAGATCCTTTTTTTGCGCGCTCCCCTGGATTTACTGCGCGGTCAATTCTCTTTTGCGCGCTCACATGAATTTACGCTCAGTGTTAAGGGGGCGTTTTTGTCACTTGGGGGGCGGTGTTCAGAGGTGTGTTTGTCACTAGGGGGCAGGGACCTTTCTGGTTGATCTGATTGGCAAAAATTTGCATGTCAAGCAGCAGAGCGGGACTTTCATTTTGGGGCTTTAATAGAAAAGGAACGGCGGCCGTGACTTGGATTAAAAGCATTAAAACTGTAACAAATGCAGTGAATTTCACATGAGAAAAATTTACAGCACAAAAGAACACGCTGCACTTTCTTACCTTGGTTTTGGGTCGTTGGTTAATGTTTTAATCCACGTTACATCCGCTGTTTTTTTCTATGAATGCCGGGAGGGGGCGAACAAGTTTGACACAAAGAGCCGACATTTCTAACTGTGATAGTCAAAGAGCCACACCACACACTGACCTGCCAGACACACACACACAAACACACAATTAAAGTCATATTGTTTAATAACCCCCTCCTCTCCTTAAAATACAACAGCACTGGATTAAACGGCGCCGTTTCATTTTTGAGGGTTTTTTCTGTATTTAACCTTAACACACACACCGGTGAAACGTGCATGCTGGTGTGTTTTAAAAAGGCAGCGAGCGCAAAACTGAGTTGGTTGTGATTTATTTTTCAGTCATCAATCAGCATTTACAATCCATCAAAGTCCTCATCTTCTGGATCAGAAACAGCTGGGCTACATTTCTATCAAACACGCCGGCTTCCCTCTCCTCATCAGAGTCCGTCTCGTTGCCGTGCGGCTCCAAAGATCAGTGAAAGCAGACACCTCAGGCCAAGTTTAAGTCCTGCAGTCCCAAAGTGTGGCGTAATCTCGCCGGTGCTGCGTCGGAAGTTGCAGCGCTCATCCTCGAGTCGATCTTCCAACGCGGGTCTTTCCTTTTCCACGGAAACTCAGCTGCTGCTGCGTCTTCTTGTCTTGTCAGAGTTTGTTTTCCAGCTTCCTCACTTGTGAACCATGGATTCATTATTTGAAATTCTCTGGCAGCTGAAGTTCGATAAGTAGAAAGATCTTCACAGATTCAGACTTCCTGCTTCAATAACTCTTCTGATCAACGTTCAAATGTGTCAGACAGTATCTCAATCATTTTGTATTGACACAGAGAGTGAACTATAAATGCATTTTTAAAGAAATATCGGTTTTTGTGCCTTTTGATTAAAATTGTTCTCTTCGAGCTCTGAATCTAGACATGCAGCGAGCCGGCGGCCAAGGGACCGTCAACAAAGTGCAAACTCTGTGAACTGTGAAACACCATTCTGTAAAAACCAATAATCTCACCAAAAATAATAAATGTCTATATTTATATGAACTGGTAATGAAGACTCGTCAGCCGATTCGTGTTACAATAAATATTTTGGAGGAAAATCCATCTTTATTTTATCTTGTTGCATATACTTTTTCAAATTTTAATAGATATGAATCATGACTAAAGTTATCAGTAGTTATAAACATACTGAAGCTACTGTCACCAAACCTTCTGTACAGACCAATAATGACCTTATTGTCATACTAAAATATATATCATAAATGTCAATTGTTCACTTTGTTTATTTATAGGAATTTTTCATATTTAAATATTGATCAAATTTGGTCAAAAATCCTCAATAGCTCTGAAGATGCTAGATTTTTTTTTACATAATCTTTATTTTAGTAGGAAAATAAGGTCATGATTAGTCAGTACAGTAAGTTTTGTGTCAGTAACTATAACATCTTCAAAGCTACTGAGCATTTTTGACCAAATCTGACCAATATTTAAATATAAAAAATTCCTAACAAAAACGTGAATTATGACAATCTTTATTGCAGCATTACAATAAGGTCATGATTATTCAGTGTTATGTGTTAGAACTGTTATTATGTTGGCGGCCACAAGGGGGCGCCAGTGGGCTAAAAGGAACTTCAGCAAGACGAACAAGTGTGCGTGTTGAAGCTGTGGAACAGGATAAAAACAAACTGAGCTTCCAAGTCCGCCTGATGACTGATTTGTGCAGCACTGAAGGCCACAAACACAACAGTCAGTACAGGAGGTTTAGTGACAGAAGCTTTAGTATCTTCAGAGCTACTGAGCATTTATGTTATGATTCATATCTAAATTTTGATTTTAAAGTTCTTTTATTGGTTTACAAATGTTTTTATGGTCTCGGGCCTTCATATTTATCTGACATGATTTTAAAGTATGAGCCCTCGCGGACCCTGAGGTCCTCTGATACAGGCCTTTTGATTATCCCAAAAGTTAGAACAAAAACGTACGGCGAGGCCTCATTCAGTTTTTATGGACCTCGCCTGTGGAACAGCCTCCCAGAGAGCCTCAGGGCTGCAGAGACTGTTCATGTTTTTAAAGGAAGGCTTAAGACCTACCTTTTTAATGTAGCTTTTAGTTGAATTTAAGGATTTTTAATTTTGTTATTTATTTATTTTTTATTATTATTAGTATTATTTTTTAATTTATTATTATTATTATTTTTAAATATTTTAATTCATTCATTTTTCTTTTAACTAGTTTTATATGTGTATGTAAATACATTTATTTATTTACTCTTTTAGTTTTTAAGATGCTCTTACTATTTCATATGCCTATTAAGGTTTATGTAATTATTTGTTTTTTACTCCATGTTTTATATATATTTTAATTTTGTTCCTTTTACATTTTATTACACTCCAGTGTTTTCCTCTGAGGGATCCTCCACATCGGTGACTGACCCTTCTCAGTGAGCGGGGTCGCTGCAGTGGGATCTCCTGGGTCTGACTCTTTTGATCGGATCTGGGGGGTTCTGTGGTAGTGTACTCCGTGAACTTGGGTTGGGGGGTCGCTGGTGTGGACATGTCCCCAAAGTATCGTTTTCCCACCTCAGGACAAAGCCAGGTCTCTACATTCTGTCACTTTTTTATTTATCTATTTATTTATTTATTTATTGATGTGTGTGTGTGGGGGGGGGGGATTGTCGCACGGTTTGTCTTGTCATCTTGTTTTTAAATTTTATTGTATTTTATGCACAGCACTTTGTGTGACATCTGTTGTCGAAAAAGTGCTATATAAATAAAGGTTGATTTGATTTGATATCTCTATTAAATTTTAAAAACTATAAGCAATAAAATAGAGGTAGACTTTCTAACAATATTTAGTATAATAATAATAATGTAGCATGACTATGCTGACGAGTTTTCATTACCAGTTCATATAAATATAGACGTATTCGCTTTTTAAAAGTTTACTGATTTTTACAGGATGGTGTTTCACAGAGGTTGCACTTTATTGACGGTCCCTTAGCAGCCGCTCGCTGCATGTCTGCATTCAAGGCGTAACACGAACAATTCTGATTAAAAGGCAATAAAAACGATCTTTTTTCTTTAAAAATGCTTTTGTAGTTCACTCTCTGTGTCAATACAAAAGGATTGAGGTACTTGCTAACACACTTGAACGTTGATCAGAAGAGTTATTGAAGCAGGAAGTCTGAATCTGTGAAGATCTAACTTAACCGAACTGCAGCTGCTCTATTCCCGTGTTCCTCCGCGTAGCTGATAGCTGCAGTTTAAACTGTGCCTCTTTGCATTTCCAGGGTTTCCAAACAAAGTTGTTCTGTATTATGCTCATAACTGCACCTTTGTACTATGGGGGGGGGGGTCTTCTTTCACGTTCTCCCCTCTCTCCGTATCGTTCTCATGCTGTTCTCTCCTAGATCCTCTTTACTGAAGTCACACAACAACACATTAGGGCCGCTCTGTACATGTAGGAGAAAATGTAAAACTTTCACCTTGGCTGTGAAAGTACTGAATTTAGAAACGCCCAGACCGCCCGGCTCTGAAAAATGAAAGTTCCGCCCCTCTGCCTCACTGATAAGACATGCAAATTTCGGCCAATCAGATCAACCAGAAAGGTTTCTGCCCACAAAGTGACAAAAACGCCCCTTAACACTGAATGTAAATCCAGGTGAGTGCGCAAAAGAGAATTGACCGCGCAGTAAATTCATGTGAGCGCGCAGAAAGGATCTGACTGAGCAAGATCACTGTTCAGTTAGGATTCCAGTAGTGCAATTGTAAAATACGGGGTCGCTTAGTTAGAATTGCGCCTTCGCGGTTGTAAGGTTCACTCACTCAGTTCCTAAATACGCCAGCTTAGTTGTCTTTACGCCCTTTCAATTAATGGCAGAAATGTAATCCCATAGACTCCCCTCCGCAGCGTTTTCTTCTTTTGAAGCCCGCGGTGCAGGTGTCTTGGTTCGGGAGAAGAGCACAGTGATTGACAGTTGTTGTCGCTCTTTTTTCTATGGGTTTTAGAGAAACTCAAAATTGCAAGAGAATTTGCACGTACGTAATGTAAATTTGGCAAGCTGTTTTACGTACGTGTACATATTAAACTGCAACGTTATTGACACACGGGTAGAGAAGAAGCGGAGTGACTTTTTAGCCAATGAGAATGCAGAACACAATGCACGATGCAAATCCGTGAAGTAGCAAAACCGTGAAAAATAAACCGTGTTATAGCAAGGGATCACTGTACTGTGAAATTTAAATGCATGCATTCATGCCTGAAACTGAATACATTGAAAAAAACTGGATATGGACATATAAGGAATGTGGACGTGGTTAGCATAAAACCACTGTTGCTAAGGACAACAAAAAGTTTACTTTTGCCGATTCGTCTGAAACTGACATCGATCTGTTCGTCATCAAAAGGCGACCAAAACATAAAATGGTTTCTATGGAGATAAAATCAACAAAAAAGCCGCCATTTTGAAAAAAGTGTTTTTTTTACTAACTTATGACATATAGCTTTCACCAATGGAGCAATGTGTTTTTTTGAGTCAGTTGATGATGCTGATTGCAATGCTAGCACTTTTAGCCACATTAGCATAGCTAGCATAGTTAGCATAATTAGCAAATGCAGTTTTGACTAACCTTTATCAAAAGTGGGCAGTAAGGGCAGTGAGGGCGGTGAGGGCTGCGGTGGTGAGTAGATTTGGGCGTGGAAGGCGGATTGCGTCTGCGGGCCATACAACGCCGCTTGCGGCTTTAATTTCTTTTGACGTCAGTCAAATTAAAAAATAACACGTAGTTTTCAGACAGTTATTTTAATTTCATTCAAATTAATTCAATTAAGTAGGTGTAACTTTGCTGCTGCTGTTAGATCGGCACCGCGAGGGATTCTGGGATATCATTCCCTTTGCCTGTCTGGACGGATTTGGGTTTAAGTGTGGGTTTTTGACCAAATTTGTTTAGTTGTTTAGCTGTTTTACTGTGTTTAAACGTGTTTGGCCAATTTATTTTGTCCTTCTATGCTTACGTCTCTGCACCATGAGTGAAAGTGAAGGAAGGGATGAGGAGTTTATATAGCACTCCTACCAATTAATACTTTAATCACAATGACAGAAAGTTCTTTAATGAATTTTTGCACTCTGTGCAATTTTTTCCGTCCTTTTTATTGGTATAAAAATGAGCATATCTGCCGGCTTAAACTTAGACATATGAGAGTTCAACAAATATAATTAATTGAGATGGAAAAAAGATTAATAGAATTGGAGTGATATGACATTTAGTTAGATAAATACGCAAATTCTAGTTGTATAAACAATTATTGAGTTTTATAGACGTAAGAAATTAGGTTGAATAAATTTAACTAAATTATTTGTCACCAATAGAAGTAATTAATTTAAGTTGGCAAAATTGGACACGATATATATATGCGTCACAAGGAAACAAGATCAGAAACTCGTGCATTTACTTTGTCTTTTCTTCTACTACAAGCAGAAACTCTTTTTTTTGATGATGCAGCCGTGTTACTTTTTTGATGGACGTATAATCTTAATACGCCTTCATTAAAACCTCAGACTCCGTCCCACCGAAGTGAAGCGCTTTCTTTTTTTTTTTACCACGCATTTCCATGGTGACTCCAGAAATCGGCGATCCATTGAGAATGTCTTTAGGTACCTGCTGTGCACGTGCGTTAATCCAGGGTTACCAAGTCGAGCGTAATTACGCCAACTCATATCCGGTCTTCTGGAACCAACATACCCAGAGTAAGCAAGTTCAGGCGGATTTCAGCCAGAGTTCAGGCTTAAAGTCAGGCTAGTTTAAACATGCTTCCTGGAATACCCCCCAGATCTCCATGCTACCTAGTTTGTCCAAGTGGGGCTACCGTAGTGTGAAAATATCATTTATTTTACTTTATTATTAAACATAAGTAAAACATACTTATATAGTTGAATTCATAATTAGGATATAGTGTGTAGTTAGTTCACACTTGACACACATCAGTTTTCTTTTCTAAAGGCTGGTTGTTGTTGTTTTTTCAGGAGCTGAATACAACCCTGAAACCAATTATCAGTGAATAAATTCCGGTCATTTCCATTGGTTTCATGAATGAACATCAATGGAAACTAAAGGACATATTCTTCTGTTTTTGTCCTTAAGAGTCACATAAAACTGATCAAAAAAAGACAAACAAGTGTGTTCATTGCATCTGAAGCATTAATGTAAATGAGAACAGTTATTTACAGCATCAAACATACTTGAGGCTGGTGGAGATAATAGGAATGTGCTTTAAAATAATATCTAGGTTGCTGCTCTGCAGAGCCTCAGGAAACACGACTTCATGCCATCATGGTGTCTAACAGCGTCCCTCGTGTTGGATTTTTAAAAACACATTCACTTTCAGAGTTCATGTTGTCAGTAATCTCTGATGTGTTTGTCTGCTGCTCTTTTCCTCACAGATCAAACACAACAGCTTCATGATGAGAACAGAAAACAACTTTGACACAAAGACTCACCGAAGAAGAAGAAGAAGAAACCGGAGAAACTCCAACGTCTGTGTCTGCTGTCAAACTCTGCTAACTGACTTTCAGAGCAGACTTCCTTCCTCTGTGTTTGCATGTGCAAGTGTGTGTGTGTGTGTGTGTGTGTGTGTGTGTGTGTGTGTGTGCATGTGTGTTTGCAGGTGGATGTCTGTTTGCTCTGCAGTTACAGGAAACTGTGTGACCTCAGCTGCAGCAGTCTATAAGCTGCTGGGTCCTAAAGAGAACCTGATTGTGTTTCAGCTCTGAATTAAACTCAAACAAAAATATTGGATTAAATCCTCTTTTCCTCTAAAGATTCTATATGAAAGTAAATCTTAAACTCCTGAGGAACTGAAGAACATTTCTGCTAACAGGAGCAGAAATGTTTTTCAGTCTCCTTCACAAAGCCTGAAGCAAAGATTATGAATCAGAAATCTAACCTTCACCTCTGTAGTTGCTGCTGAGAAGCAGAAGAGAACAGTTCAGAGGATCTCAATGTTTCTTCCTCTGGAGGAAAGATGCAGCAAAATCCTGAGACTTGTGCTATGTTCACACCATGAATTTGATGTATGTTCAACCACACTTATTTAGCATGAACCACAACGTGTGTCACACTCACACTGTCTAAACTGTTAAACAGACAATGAACTGCACGCATCCACGAGCAGGGAGGGGCTTCTTCTACTGTTTACTGGTGCATGTCCGCCACCAGCTGGAAAAGGCTTGATGTGGAATCTCCAAGTGGCCAAATATCATGAATGACTTGGTGTTGTGTTATTCAGGCGGTGCACAAACTGCAATCGTTAATTTCTCTGACAATTTTCAAATTTAGGTGGCTACACCTTCTTGTTTAATTTAATTCAAAGTGACAAAGTGACAGCAAATGCATGTGACTACAGAGCTGCAGAGGAAAAGGAAGTGGAAACAACCACAAACAGAAAGAGGTAGAAAGGTTCTGCTCTCTGCTAAAGAGGCAGAACGTCTCCTTCTAAGAAGAATCCAGAGTTCCTGATCACAAACATCAACTGAAGCCCAAATCAGAGCTGATCAGACTGCATGGAGCCCAAGCTCCAGAAAAGAGGAGAGAAGAAGAAGTCGTCCACATGAAGCTTCACCTTAGAGGAAAAGAGGAGCTGCTGAACTAAAGTACTCCAGTACTGAGGAACACTTTCAACCTCTGATGGATTCTGTAGAACATTTGGAACTAGAATGTAGAAAGTGCTTCAGTTCCATCAGCTGTCAGTCTGCAGCAGCTTCATCTGCTGCCTCCATCCTCTCTCTGTGAGTCTCTGCAGAGTTTTTCTGCAGCTGCTGGTTTTTCTGCAGCAGCATCAGAGCCAGAGAGCCAAAGAAAGTGGAAAGTCTGAGAAGGAAGCAGCTCTGAAGCTCTGCAGCTGACGGTGCAGCTTCAGGACTCATGAGGAGGACCACATGCACGGCTCTGATGCTGCTGAACGTCTGACTGAGATGATCCACATTCAGAAGAGAGTTTCAGAGTGAAAGACGTGTGGAAGAAGAGAATCCTGAAGGTTTCTGTGCAGACATGAACTCAGTCAGAGAGCGTCTGAATGTTGGAGGATCCAGAAGAAACCAGGAGCTCATGAAGGTGGTTCTGTTGGAGCAGAGAGCAGAACTCTGATCCCAGTTTCAGGAACAATGCAGGCTCATGTTCTGGACTGAAGAGTTCTCCTGAAATGTTCTGTTCAGACTTCTTCAGGATCACATCTGTGTGTGAATGTGGAGGTTTGTCTGAACCAAGCTGCAGCTAGTTCACTTTGAAGCTCCTTCAGGCTCACACAGCAACAATGACAAAGACTGAAGCTGCTGTGCTGCCCTCTAGTGGCAAACATGGGATCTGCAGCACACATTTCTGCATTTCTCCACATTTTTGAAGCTCATCCAGAGAATGCCAAAAGTGTACAAAGCAGTAATCAAAGCAAAAGGTGGCTACTATGAAGAACCTACAATATGACATATTCTCAGTTGTTTCACACTTTTTTGTTATGTATAGAATTCCACATGTGTTCATTCATAGTTTTGATGCCTTCAGTGTGAATCTACAATTTTCATAGTCATGAAAATAAAGAAAAATCTTTGAATGAGAAGGTGTGTCCAAACTTTTGGTCTGTACTGTAAATAAAAATGTTTAGTGTTTTTTTTTGTCTTAACCTGAAAAAAATCAGTGAATTTATATAAATTTTTCCCAGTTTTTTATTGTAAAAATCTTTGAAGAAGAGACAGAAACAAGAAACAGCATTAAAATCTTTGGAGATTGTCAGTGAAAAATGTTTGCATTCCAAAGATCTTTAATTTTTTCACTTTTATTTTATTATGTTACATCTCAGTTATTTAATTCATAGATGTGTTAATCTAATTTAGAAACAGTTTTTTCACACTAGTTGGTTTAAAGTCATAAGTATGCGTGTGTGAACAATATCTGGTTTGTGTACATGTTGACATGTGGACATTTCCGCAGCTAGCAGGTGTGTTTATAACATCTGAATGTGTGTGTGGACAGGCCCCGCCCTTTGAGATGTGTATTACATTTGAACCTTACCGTAATGATAAACATCCAGTAAAGTTGTTGCTTTAGGCTGCTTCATGGTTCTACCCCCCCCCCCTCCTAATATCACCCTCCTACCCCCCTCTTTCTAACATCCCTCTCTCTTCTTCCCTTCTTTCCTTTTCCGTCCGGTCCAAAACCAAAGATTTTCAAACATAATGGATTTTAATAAAGTTTGGCCTCAACTACAAAAGGGGTTTATTCAGACATTCCTCTGGTTTGTCTGAAGATTCATAACCCCTGTTGTTAAAGTAAAATATGTTCAACACAAGAGGCCTTCAGCTCTCATCTGTTTGCCCAGCTGTTGGACAGGACAAGTAAAAAAAAAAAAACAAAAAAAAAAACGTTTTTTTGGATCTTTTTGCTTGAAATTTTTTGTTGTTGTTATTTTTTGCTTCTTTGTTTACATAATAAATTTGTTTTTTCATGACTGTAGTTTAGAAATACAATAAAATAATGTGATCAGGTTTAGTTAGCCTCTGATGTGTTTTTTAGTCAAATCTGAACATTGGAATGAGACACAGTGTGATGACGTCACAACAGCCCTCAAAAAGTTTCCTCGATATATATTTTTCTATTTAGAATTTCTTTTTTACTATTTTCTGAAAATAAACCGTTTACTTTATACTTTATTTGTCAGTCAAGTTTTTTTTTGCAACCATCGACATCATTATGTGAGCGACAGACAACACTCCACACCAGCTGGTGGCGCTAAAGCACCATGACGCTGTTAGCCAAACAAAGAAGAAGAACAGCACGAGGCGCTAGCAGCGTTAGCTTGTTAGCAGGCTAGCAGCGTTAGCTTGTGTTGAGAGGTCGGTGGTGTTTTGTTGGGACGTTTGTGAGGTTTTTGGACAGAAAGGACGATACGTGGTTCGTGTGGAACTCTCAGCATTTTCCAAAGTGTCGTAAATGAGTGAAGAAGTGTTGAACGGAAAGACAACGTGGATTGCTGTGATTGTGAGACTAGCAGATGATCGATCGGAGCTGCAGTGAAGAGGACGGCGGTGTTTGTGGGAGTTGGAGCTGAAGATCGGAGCAGGAACCATGTCTTCCCTTCAGTCTCTGAGAGAGTTGATCAGCGAGCGACTAGCTGCTGCTGCTGAAGAAATCTGCAGACTCTGTGAAGGAACCATCGTCCAGTACGAGCAGGAGCTCTGTCGTCAGCGCAGACTGCTGGATCATGTCATCTTGAAACCACAGCTGCAGCTACACCACATAGGTATGTCACCTTCATCAAAGAAACAGAGAAGACCTTATACTTTTTTGGGGGGGGACCCGCCTGTTTCACAGTGACCGCGGTCAAGTGAGCAGACATCTGTGGAAGTGTGGTCTCGCTAGCCGTCACTGACTTTCTGCGTGCGCGTTTCCATCATAGTTTACGGTACAGACACAGAGCGAACTGGAAAGACGATAAAGCGCTAATATAACCCATCATGTCACAGTTACCCAGTGGCGGTTCTACTATGAATTACTCCCCAGGCGCCCCCCCCCCCCCTCATAGAGTCACTTTGTCCATGTCAACTGACATGTTTTATTGTCATTGAAATTAAGAAATTGATTGAAAAAAAATACGTTTATCAGAATTCTGCACTCCATTATAACAGTTATTAGAACATACAAAATAAAAGACCATAAGCATGGCAAAAATACAGGTAGGTAGGAAAATATTTAATCAAACACAATATTGAGTAAATAATATAAAATAAATATTATAAAGCACAAATCCTATATCACTTAAATAACACGCTAAAATAAATATAACTGCAGCACCAATACACTAAGAACAGAAAACACTGACTAAAACTTAACCTTTCTAGCCTTCCTTGATGCAAACTCGTCAATAACGTCATCATATGAAATTAGAAAACGTGCATCTAGCTGTGAGGACAAACCCTTTTCTTTGTCTCTTTTCTCCTCTTCTTCTTTTCTTTCTTTAGTCACCAGATGACTTTGACCTTTTTTGTCCATATGTCAGATGTTTTTTGCATTTAGCATAAATGTCCTCACAAAGGCATCAAGTCCATCGACTAAACCAACTGTCACCTTAGTGACAGCATTGTTTTGTGTTCCCATTTTTTATTTGAGCATTTCACACCAAAATAACCCAAAAAAGAATGATTCTTTATACCTATATACAAAATTTAGGTTATAGAATGTCACCATATGACTGACTTTTTAAAAAGTTTATAACTGATTTGCCGCACCCCCCTCCCCCCCTTTTTTCTTCACTCATTTCCAGCAGGAGCGCGTGCTGCTGCACCGAGGGGTGCCAATTCGCTACACGGCGGCGCTGTCGCAGTTTTTATTTTTATGTTTTCATCAGGGACTGAGCCGCGGCCAGCAACCGTCGCCCCCTCTTGAAGAAGATCCAGACAGGTTTTTGCGCAAACGCGGCGGAGCTCCGTGCTCACCTCTCAGCCGGCACCCTTCACCCCGCGCCCCCTCCCTTCTCCTTCTCACACACATTTGAGTCTACTTCTCAAAGACAGGAGAGAGAGAGCGCAGCTGCGGGGCGGGGTGCCGCCATATTTTAGGCTGTTACAAACTCTGTGACATAAGTAAACCAATAGTGGTGCATACATTATTTTACAAGGCCTGAGCCGCCGGCTCCACCCCCCTTCATTTTTGCGCCCCAGGCAATCGCCCGTATCGCCCATGCCTAAAACCGCTACTGCTGTTACCCATGATCATATAATATGTACTGTACTCTGACATCAATGAAAGTTATTGCAAGCCCTATATTGTTATTTGATGTACAGATTTATTCATTTAGATTGCATGTCTAAATTAAAGTTTTAGTTCTCCTAAGCATACTGCCTTTATGGTTAACATAGAACATTTGATAACTTTAATTTCTCTAATTTTATACAGTAAATCTTCTTCAAGCTTGCTGTGATGATTATGAACATCATTACTAACAATAATCCATTGAAAGTTTTGTGTAATCTTAGACAGAAACCACTTTAGAATGAATTGACATGACAGGACCAGATGTGCTCTTTTACGTGGAGAATCTTTATTTCTGTTTCATTCCATTCCATGCCATGCTCAGCAACACACAAAACACTCTTGTTAGTGTTCAAACTCACTTTTAGAATCTGTCTGATTGATTATATTTCAAACAAAACACGTTGTTTATGGTAGTTTATTATGGAATGAACAGACATGCAATCTAAATGAATACATTTGTACATCAAATAACAATATAGGGCTGCAATAGCTCTCATTGATGTCAGAGTACAGTCCATGTTATTTGATCATGGATAACTGTGACATGATGGGTTATATTAGCATTTTATATCGTCATTTCAGCTCGCTGGACGTGTGCACCGTAAACTATGATGTAAACGCGCATGCGCAAAGTCAGTGACGGCTAGCGAGACCACACTAACACAGATGTCGGCTCACTTGACCGCGGTTCTGTCACTCAGTGGCGGTTCTACACCAACTTACTCCCGGGCGAGTAACCCCCCCTCTCTCCCCGCACACATAGAAATTTGATGACTTCCTTTTGTGTTATCTATCTTTATTTGTCCATTTTACAAAAAAAATAAAAGATAAATTCATAAACTCCTATAACAGGGATGTCAAACTCAGTCGCAGAGGCCTAAATCCAAAACATGCTGAGGTTTCTGGCCAAAAAAGATAAACATTTACTGAAAACACAAAAACTGAACTGAAAATGAATAAAAACAGACTGGAATATTAATCCAGAATAGTTTAAATTAAACCTTAAATAATATAAAATTTTGCTCTCCTTAAAAATATTTTCTGTCAAAATTATACAAATATGAAGATGCTGCAAAACAAACAAAGCCTGGAAATATTATCACTTTTAGGTTTTATTAAACATAAAAAATTAAATCTTAGAACTGTGGGAATCAGTGGGATTACTTCAAAATATTTGACATTTTTCCAATTTTTTTAACACCAACAGTAAAAATGCTCCATAAACCTCAAAACATTCATTAACAAATGATCTCTAGTTTATGATCTTATTTATGCAGCTGTTTTCCTGCATTAACTGCTGTCTTTATGTCAAGAACTGACACCAACTAAACCACAGCAGACATCAAAAATACGTTTATATGTAAAATAAAAATGTCTACCATAGTTAATAAAGAATGACGTTATTAGAATGAGCTGAGTCACCTAAATTCACGCCATGATGGCACGCTGCCTGTGCCCACGACCTCTCCCCTTTTCCTTCTCAAATACAGGACTGTGCAGCAGCAGATGCAGCAATTCACAGGTTTTAGGCCGTTCCAAAGTCTGTGATTTAACAGATAACAGAAAACTGATTGTAGCGCAGATTTTTTTGTCTCCAAAGCACGGGGATGGCGCCCCCTGTTACATTTGCACCCTGGGCAATTGCCCGTACTGCTCGGGCCTAAAACCTCTGCCTGCAGACCACCCACCCCCTCCTGCTTTATAAAAGATGTTTCTCCATTTTTATCATCACTTCACATCTGGTAGAATAGGATTTCAATCATTGGGGATTTTGATTGACATGTGGACAACATTGATGATGTCATGATTGTGAGTTTTTCACAGATTTCAAAAATGTCCCACAGCTGCTCACAACAGAGGACACACTCTGGACTTGGTCATTACCTACAGCCTGTCTGCTGGAGGGTACAGTGTGTCCAGTTGTGTATATTTGTGTATATCTGTCCACAACTGTCCAGTTACCACTTGTCTACACATTCCAATGTACACATCTGGAGCAGCTGCTTGAGCTGGTGGAACCACACCCTGGTGTGTTCAAGTCCCGACTGTGCTCCATAAATGCAGATACCAGTAACATGTGTCACACATGATCCATGAGTGTTCATTGTAGTGTCTTTATCAGACACTACTGTGTGTTTGTTTTTGTCACCAGTGGAATCAGCACTTTCCTTCTCTAGAACCAGAAGAACAAACTGGAAGAACAAAGTTTCAAGTTCTCTTCTCATCTCATTGTTCAAGGCAGAAAAAAGGCGGGACTTTCACCATCAGCCTGAAACAAAGTTCACCTTTAAACTGTGTCAATGTCAGATGGAGAAATAGAATAGAGAATATTAGAAGAACTTTAAATGTGACCTGTGTAAACCACTTAACATTGAATTTAAATTAAATATTGACACTTTTAATTATTTATTTCTAATTTTAAAGAATTAATGACACATTTATTTAATTATTTAATGGTGTTTATATGTATCATTTCCATTAGTCTCTTCTGGTCCTCCAGACTCCTCAGACATTTTCTCCAATGATCACTGATTTTATTGATGCTTGAAAGAAACCGAAAGTCCTAAAAACGTATAAAAGGCTCCTTGTTGTGTTTGTGTTCCTGCAGTTCTCCCCCAGCATTGGATGACTGAAGAGGAAGATCTCTGCAACCAGCAGAGGAACTTCAGAGTGGAACAAGAGGAACCAGAACCTCCACAGATTAAAGAGAAGCTGCAGAGCTTTAATGTAACTGATAGTCAGGATGAAGAAGGAAACCAACATGAAGAATCAACATCAACTACAGATGAAGAGACAGACCCACAGAACAGAGATCAGAGGAAGAGGAGGGACAGAAGTCATGTCCAAAGTGTGGACAGCTCTCACATGTCAGCAGGTCAGTGTGACTCTGATCTTCATCTCCACACTATCGGTATGTTCACTTCAACAACGGTTCTATCTTGAGCTTCAAGCTCTCCAAACATGCAGTCCATCAACAGCGTGTCCTGGAAGAGTCTCTTCTGTCCCTTCCAGTTGAAAAGACAGAAGACATTGTTGGTCAGTGCAGCCCACAACATTCTTCAAATCATATGATCTTAGTTAGTCCCTCCAGCTAACGACAAACAGGAAACCTTAACAGATCAAAGAGAAATTTGTTGCAGATAAAAAGTACAATCTGTTTAGTCGTCTGTGGTTCTAAGTTTGTAGTTCAGTTCTTTTCAGCAGATTTTTCTGTCAAACCCAAAATCCATCTAAACCTCTTTGATGTCTCCATGTCTCCAATTCCAGACATTCAGACAGATTCTATTTCCAAAACTCCATTTCAAGCTCAAACCCAAAGACAGGGTCCTGCTCATGGATCTGCAGACAGAAAAGATTCAAACCTGAACACATCAGTGAAAAACTGCTTAGTGTCAGAATTGTTCTCCATCTTTTCTGGACTGATTCTTCCTCCAGTGCAGCTTCATCTTCATCAAACTGCTCCTCATTGGTGGGTGGAAACACAACAGGGAGGTTTTTCTGTGTCCAGTTCAGCTCCATGAATGTTCAGGCTGTTTAATGTCAGTGATTTCAGTTTAGAAAAACTGCATCTCTGCTGAGATTTGCTTCACTTCCAGAAGAACCTCAGCAGCATCAGGATCATTTTGTTGATGGTTTGTCTGTGGAATGACATTTCATACTCATAGCTTCAGTGGAGATCAAGAGTCTGGAACCTTTAACACTAAAAGAACCATTTGATCCAGTTTCTTCCAGACCAAAACCCAACAAGAACCACAAAGTTCCACTTCACTGATTAACAAAATACTTTTTATTTCAGTTTTTCTGGCTTTAAGACAATCATTTATAAAGGTAGCTTTTAAATATTTACAAAAAATGAATTATGACAGTGATATTAGAACTGTCATGAGATTCAGTCTTTGTGCGATGAATCAATCATTAACTATTATTAAGTAATTTAATGAATCTATTTATAATCTAACCCAATAATTGCTGTGAAAAGCCTGATTTTGAGGTATTTTTATTGAAATCTGTGAAATTTTGGTATTGAAAAAGCTCAAGTTAGAACAAAAAAAAGCAACTTTAAAAAAAAGATCATATCAGACTTCCAACCTCTACGTGTACACCAACAAGGATTTTTTTTTTTATCTCTGTTGCCGGTGAGATGAAAGGTGCAGCAATATGGGCGCATCTGTGGATGAAACGTGAGCGAGTGCACACGAGTGTTGCACATGTTTATGACTGCACAAGCTGTTTTTTTGGTCATGTCAGTCATTTAGCATCTAATGAATGATATGATTGAGATTTCACTCTGGTGTTATCGGTTCATTGACGTGTCCAGCAGTTGAGAAAATTGATTCAAGTATTTCTATTTCATTCCAGAAACCAAGCAAATGAGCTATTTATCTGAGGGCTACATGCCATGTATCCCATCATGCATTACGCTTGTTCCATAATGCAAGTCAGGTCCATAAATATTGGAACAGAGACTCATTGTCAGCATTTTTGGATTTGAAATGATACAAACAAGATGTGTTCCTCCACGGCTAATGTTTTTAGCACGTGTTAGCCTGATGCTAACCCTTCTTGCAGCCAAGAAAGAAGCACTGGCCGCACGGATTAAAAAAATTATGAGTGAGCAGGTCCTTAATAATAATCAGAACTAATAAAAGCACATTTAGAAAGATATTCTACTGCAGCTTCACGCAGATTTTGCTGTTCCAGGACAGGTACAGCCCAATGAACGTCTCTAACAGATTTCACTGTGCTAAACTTTTGGAGCTTGCTGGTTGGACTAACACTCACTGACATCATCGCCCTGGAAATGCTAACTGGAATTGAGTTTTGCAACACTGTTCCCAGGGTGGATGTGAAAACGAAAATCCCCTCTTTGCATTTTGGTTTTAATTATGACACAGAATAAGCGGTTTTTAAGTAGAAAATGAAATTTGAATGAAGGTTTGATTTTTAATTTTAATTTTGAGTCATTTGATGCAGTTACATTGTGAAAATGGAAAAAGCATTTCTGTTAATCCATTATAATTGTCAAATTAGACATTTCTAACTGAATTTTGCTAAACATTAACTAAAAAACTTATTGAAAATGAATTTTTAAATAAATGAAGCCCGTGTTCTGACATTAAAAAACTAAAATACATCTCGTTCCCACAGATCAATATCCTGTTCCCACAAGATAATATTCAGTTCCCACTAGGGATGGATATCGTTAAGGTTTTGACGGTACTTCTACTCTTACTAACACTGCCTATCGATCCGGTATTTTAACGGTACTCTTATCGATACTTTTTGAGGACGAAAAATAAATAAATAACAAATTAAGAACATAAAGTGTTTTATTTCCTCATTATGCAACAACATTGTTTTTTTTTTTTAGCAAAACATTTTACTTTATACACGAGAATTTTCCAGTCAGGATATTTAATTATTTATTTAATTATTTAATCTAATTATTTGTATTATTTATGAGCGTGATGTTTCCTTTGATCTTTTGTCTATTTTCCACAACCTTGAATAGAATATTCTGTCTGTCAAACACCCAGAGTTGGGATGAGGGAGATGATGGAAACAAATTCACTTTGAACAATAGCCCCGCCCCTTCGCACACAAATAGACAGGCAGAGCTCTCCTCTTCAAAGAGAATACCTAAATTAATATAAATAATTAACGGAAAATTGACTGACTTGGTGAGTTAAATATGGCAGATAACGTTTGTATTTTGTGGGACAGCAAAAAAAAAAGAAAAAGTAACTTCTCCAGTACCGATAGCAGAACCGTTCAGGTCAGATCTTAACGATACTGCGGTCTTGAAGAATGTGGCCCAAGAATGTTCAATACCGGGGCACGGTACCCAACCCTAGTTCCCACAAGATTATATTCTGTTCCCTCGAAATACTATTTTATTCCCTCGAAATGATTAATTTGTGCAAACGAAATAATTTATTCATGTGAACGGAATATTTATTCACGTCATAAGTCATTCATAAACACGAATATTCTCTACGTCCGGCCGCAAAAGCCGCTTTCAGCTGTAACTTTCGTGTCTCTGTGACCCACATTCGTTCAAGAAAGAAAAAAGAAAAAAGAATGATCAATTTATTATTGAATATAAGAATAAATATCATAAGATTTCTGATACCTCGGCTTGCTGCTTTGCCATATGATTCACCGGACATAGCTCCGCCCCGGAGCTCTTTTGCTTGTCATGCCGGCATTTGGGCCGCTGGCTGGCCAGTACACAGACAACCAGCGGATATTGTGGTTTAGGGTCGAATAGGAATAATAATATTCAGGACTTGTCTTTTATTAACATACTCTTTAGCAGTCACTTTACATCTGAAGGCTAGTAGGCTACATGCTAACTAGCCAATCATTTTTCCTGTTATTCATAAACACGGATGTGAGTAATAGTTGGATTTACAGCAGATACCTTCACATTTCTATCTTTGTGTCTCATTACATTGCATTCAAGACACGGAGGATGTTTAGAGATCAGATTTATTTATTTTAAAAAGCACAAAAGCATCGGTAATCACGTACATTCACATCTTGGTACACTCTCCGTCATCAAAAACTGCTTTCTGCCGCTACTTCCGTGTCTCTGTGAGCGTTCAATAGGGGTAAAAATAAAAGCAAGAATGATCGACCTATTATTGTCTCGATGAAAATCAGAAAAAAGTATCATAAGATAAGGCTGGCTGCTTCGCCTACCGGACTGGCTGTGAGCAATATCCCGTCATGCATCACGCATACCCAAGATGCATTTCAACCAATCACCGTGTCCCTGTAACTGAAGTGCAACAACAAGACCAATGATTGCAAACCAGACAAGGCAGAGACACTTTTGTAATTGGCTACTCCTTTACTCAGACATAAGCAGCAGCACCCTGACTACATCGATCAAAGTAGCTTCAACAAATGTGATGACGCAATGCACACCCTCAACACTAGGGGGAGTATGCACCTCAACACATCAACAGTGTTACCAGAACTGGCGGTGTTGCAGGTAAAAATGGCTTTGGGCGGTTTTAGGGTCGGTTCTGTGTTAATTTGACCCATGAACCCTCAAACTAGAAAAACTGAGAGGTCCATGTTTGCATCTTCTGCAGCAGACAGATTGTTTGTCTCTATGTGATCCTCTAATGTCAGCAAAGCTGTGCAGATATCGCTGAAATATGTCATCTGTCTGACTGGCACACCACAGAGCGGGTATCTAGGAACATGAGTCGATTTGCAGGGATCAGCCAATGTTTAGATCCCACCCACTTTAACTGATTGACAGACAGACTCATTCTGCTTGAAAAACTCTTCATGAAATAAATAAGTCATTCTGAAAAACAGCAACATAAAATAAAAACAAAGGTACTTTAGCAAATATTGATTTAGAAATCAGAGTTTCTGAAAAAAAGACAGAATTATAATATTCAACATGATTAAAATGAACATTTTAAAATTCTGTTTTAAAATAATGAACAGGCTTTTAAGGCAAAATGAAATACATGTAATAATAAAATGGCTAATTTACATTTAGCCTTTTTTAATTTTTTTTGGTCTATTTTTGACACATTTCCATCGTCTGCGCTGCCAGCAGCACTTCCAGGCTAACACGCACAAATAAACACACCCACCTACACCACCACAGGTAAGTTTCTGACCCCGATTGATGGGGCCCCAGACCTCGGTCCTGGAGGTGATTTCTAAATAAAATAAATACAATAACAGACATGTGAATGTAACTTTATTAGCAGCATATTCCTAACATTACACAGCTGGTGTTGTGCTGAAATAAGCCTCAGAGACTATGTCAAACATTTACTATAGATACCTGCATCTTTACTGTCAATAATGGCAAGAATCTAAAACATTCTATTTGTTTTCAGACTTTTTCCCTTTTTCTAAATTCATGTAAAAATAATTAGAGACAGAATCAGGTTAAAAGTAGATTTCCTGTTAATTCCTCCGTCCCCTTTCTAATAAATCTGTCCTATTTATCTCAGCATGATTTCATTTGAGTATACAGTTAGATTAAATTAAAGACCTGTTTGTACCATTTATGGATTATTTGTCTGCATTTTCATTTCCTTAAAAAAAAACAAAGAAAATATTTTTTTTTCTTTAACTGGTTCAGACTATTTATTGACTGAAACAGCTCTCCTCATAGGGGGAGTTATAGGGGGGCCTTTTTCAGCAGTTTTATACAGTTTAAAAAATTAAACGTTTTTTTATTGTGCATATTCTGAATGACACTACAATATTTCTTATTGGTACTTAACAATAAATAAAGCCACCACAACATATAAATGGGCCTCTACTTGTGTTTCTGCAGTCCTCCCCCAGTGTTGGTTGACTAAAGAGGAAGATCTCTGCATCCAGCAGAGGAACTTCAGAGTGGAACAGGAAGAACCGGAACGTCCACAGACCAAAGAGGAGGAGGAGGAACAAGAACCTCCACAAATTGAAGAGGAACCAGGGGAACTCTTCATCAGTCAGGATGAAGATCAGCTTGATCTGAAGCAGGAGACTGATACCTTGATGGAGATTCCTACTAATGAGGAAGATGAGAACAGTGAAGCAGATCTAAACAATCAGCAGAGCTTTAATGTAACTGATAGTCAGGATGAAGAAGGAAACCAACATGAAGAATCAACATCAGCTACAGATGAAGAGACAGACCCACAGAACAGAGATCAGAGGAAGAGAAGAGACAGAAATCATGTCCAAAGTGTGGACAGCTCTCATATGTCAGCAGGTCAGTGTGACTCTGATGTTAGAAAAAATCCCAAGAAGACAAATCTTGGTAAGAAACACAAACAATCTCCAAAAGAAGAAAGACTTTCCTCTATCAAGTCTGGTAAAAACTCAAGAATAATTACTAACCCGTCTGACTACATGGAAACTGGGTCTGATGAAAGATGTTATACCTGTAAAGAATGTGGTAAAAGCTTTTGTAACAAATCTCAGTTCAGAATTCACACAAGAATCCATGCAGAAGATCAGAGATTTCCTTGTAAAGAATGTAAAAAAAGCTTTAGTCATGTATCTAATCTCAAAAGACACATGAGAACTCACACAGGTGAAAAGCCTTTTTCTTGTAAAGAATGTAAAAAAAGCTTTCGTCATGTATATAATCTCAAAAGACACATGAGAACTCACACAGGTGAAAAGCCTTTTTCTTGTAAAGAATGTAAAAAAAGTTTTAGTCGTATATCTCATCTCAAAAGACACATGAGAACTCACACAGGAGAGAAGCCTTTTTCTTGTAAAGAATGTAAAAAAAGTTTCCGTGATGCATCTTATCTCAAAACACACATGCTAACTCACACAGGAGAAAAGCCTTTTTCTTGTAAAGAATGTAAAAAAAGCTTTAGTCGTGTATCTATTCTCAAACAACACATGAGAACTCACACAGGAGAAAAGCCTTTTTCATGTAAAGAATGTAAAAAAAGTTTTAATCAAATATCTACTCTTAAACAACACATGAGAACTCACACAGGAGAGAAGCCTTTTTCATGTAAAGAATGTAAAAAAAGTTTTAGTCATGTATGTAATCTCAACAAACACATGAGAACTTGTAAGACTTTTTCCTGACAATATATTGACAAGGATTTAGTGTAAACTCTAAATTCTAAACTTTTCTGATAAGAGGTCGACCTCTCAACCTCTGTACCACAGCAGAAGACTTTATTTTACAGGGGCAAAAATTCTGTATCTCAGAAAAACTAAATATTTTAAAATAAGTTTTGAATGCTTAAAACTTCTGGGGTGAAACCCCAATGTTCTAATGAACTCCATAGCAACCAGAGTTTTCATTTCATGTACACAGAGCCACAGGCTGATGGCCTCCACACCATATTGATGTAGTAACTTCATTAGAGGGAGGCACAAGTGAGTGTTGAATGTGTAGAAATGAATTTTTCACCAAAAAAAAAAAAAAAACTTCGGTTGCTTTGATATATGATTTGCTACATTTTAATTTTTACTGACTATTTGTTTTTCTAACTGCTATATTTCTTGTTTGTCTGCTGGAACAACTGAATTTCCCTCCGGGGATCAATAAGTTCTTGTCTTGTCTTATCCTGACTTTCTTGGACAGTTCTTTTAGGTTTTCATCTTCTCTAAGCCACAATTATCAAAAGCAAAAAAGTGAAGGATCAATACATTTCAATCTATGAGTTTCACTGCTGACAAAATATGTAAAACATTTTTCACAAAATGAATTATTTTAAATAGAAATGAGTTGTTTTGAATTATTAGAGTTAACATCTAGTAGAGGTAGGTATCGTTAAGATTTGATCTATTAACTTCTCTTAATCTGCTGCTTTTCACTCTGGTACCTTATTAGTATTTTTATGGATATTTTCTGGTGTTTAATTTACACTAAAATAAAATGATCAATAAAAACTGTTAAGATTTGTCTATCCTGCCTTTTTGTCTTCTATTTTCTTTATTCATGCTCCTGAACATTGATTTGGAGGATTGTTCCAGTAAGGATCAACTCCATAGCTGCAGTGGGCAGTGTAAGGAATATGTGAATTCTGATCTACCAGGTAGGTAGATGTGAAGAGGTATTTAACCAGGTCGACAGTGTGCAGGTGGGGGTTTTGTCAGGCAGTCATGGTGAGCTGAACAACAAACGTTTTTGATGTCTGTTTAATTATGTTCTGTGTTATTTCAAGGTTATCAAGCTTTCATCCATTTGTTGAAAATAAAAATAAGTTAAAATGAGTGGAGTTGTCCAGCGTCCTCCGTTGTTTCCTGAGCCATTCGAGTTGGGCAGCATTGAAAATGAAGAGAAATAACTGACATCCACTAGTCTCCCTTCCTCCCATGCCAGCTTACTTTCAGCCAATGTGTATTTGTAGGTAATAGGGATGGGTACCGAGCCCAGGCATTGAACGAGCCCCGGGGCAACATTCTTTAAGACCCCAGTATTGTTAAGATCTGACCTCAACGGTTCTGCTATCGGTACTGGAGAAGTAGCTTTTTTTGTGTCCCACAAGATATAAACCTTATCTGCCATATTTAAATCACCAACTCAGTCAATTTCCCGTTATTTAATGATTATATTAATTTTGCTATTCTCGCTGAAGAGGAGAGGTCTGTCTGGTATGGTGGCCGAGAGGTGCAAGACACGTTTACATTTAAGATACAACTAACAACAAATCCCAGTACAAATTACCAAATCCTGAAACACAACAGCAAAACATGAAACAAATTACCAAACCACGGAACAAATTACCAAATCCTGAAACACAACAGCAAAACACGGAACAAATTACCGAATCCTGAAACACAACAGCAAAACACGGAACAAATTACCAAAACACTGAACAAATTACCAAATCCTAAAACACAACAACGAAAGCAGAGACACATTTTTTTAATTGAATTACTACAATAAAAATTAGGATTCTGGATCACTTTTGGTGTTTTGCACTTCCCGGCCGCCTGGCTGAGAAGTGCAAAACACAACAGCAACAAGAGCTGCTAACGGCAAGGGAATACCCTTAATTCCGGAAGTGACGTAATGATAATGTCTATGATTTGTTGTTGAGCTGCATGCGGGTAGTTAGCGGCAAAATCAATCGGGTCCAGAACAGGTCACTAACTCGAGCCAGGTGAGGATAAACAATGTTTTGCCCTTTTTGTGGAGTCCATTTTGGGGCATTTGTACCCTTTTGTGCTTCTTGCGGGCGGTCTCTGGAGCTGTTAAGAGGCATGGAGCAAGCCGGAGGATCAGATGTCCTGCAACACTGTGTTAAGTATTTCATTGAGGGTCACTCGTACAGCGTTATATTGGACATGCTACTGAGTTTGCATGGTGTAAGGATGTGTTTGAGGACTCTTATAAGTAAACTTAACCAGTCTGGGCTGTATCGAAGAAAGTGTTATAGCTCAAGAAAAACTGGTTGGTGCTAAAACAAAAGCACCAACTCCAAGTGAAGAGCGATACTGTGATGGAGCTGAATCCTCGAAGATGCCAGAGCAGAGCTCGCAAACGATTCATCAGGAGAACCTATCATTCCCTGGGACCTAACTACATGTGGCATGCTGATGGCTATGACAAACTTAAACCATTTGGTTTGGCCATTTCAGGATGCATAGATGGATTTTCTCGTAAAGTTCTGTGGCTCAAATGTGGAGCAACAAATAATAACCCAACAATTATCGCTCACAATTTCCTGTCGTGTACGAAACCTCAGTGTAGTCCCCATGACGCTCAGAACTGATTGTGGCACTGAAAACGGCATCATGGCTGCTGTTCAGTGTACACTACGCCACCAACACAATGACCACTACAGCGGAGAGTCCAGCCACATGTTTGGGTCATCTACCAGTAACCAGCGAATTGAGTCCTGGTGGTCCATCTATAGAAAAGGAAGGTAAATATTTCATAATTTATTTTACTTTTATGAAATTAATCTAATTAAAAATATATTTTTCATAGGGCTCAGTTTTGGATGGAGCGGTGCCCGTCCTTTGAAATTTGAAGGGACTTCCTGCAAATTGCATATGTAAGGAGGTGTTAGGACTGCGGCTGCAGCCTCATCCCCCTTCAGGGAAAACAGTCTTTGATCTTCTAAGACCATCTGGAAGACTTGGCTCTAGGTCTGGATGGATCATAAATTAATTGTCTCTAGGATTCGATATAATGTATAGGAACCTCTGAAGGCGCCAACTCACATGTGGAGGACAAAGCATTGAGACTGACTGCCTGCGGTGAAGGATCCGAGCGATTGTGTTGGACCCCCATGGGGACTCATGTGGTGGTCGGACAGTGTCCATCTGTCAAATAACCCCCCGGACATTCCGAGCGGGAAACGGATGCTGTGATTCCAAATATGGACTGAAGAAAGTGGGCAGTCTCTTCTGCCGGCCAATCCGAGCGTCCAGAGGAGGAGTTTTGGCGGCCATGTTCCTTTCCAGAGGAGGGGGCTGAATCCACAGGTTAAAACCGCTGGACGAAGAAGATCCCTTTGTCTCTCTCAACAGGCTGGCAAGTTAAGACACTGTTAAGTTGGTGCTTTGCTAGCTCTGGAAACTCTTGAGGACCCGGGCGTTTGTTATAATTTTTGTTTAACTATGTTTTAGAAATATTGTCATGGAAATAAATGTTGTATATCTTTTATCCGATCGAATCCAGTGGTTTTCTTGTTCTCAACTTTTTGAACACGCAAAGAAAATATCTACAAAGCGAACAGATATTTTTTTCCTTCACTCTTCACAGCATGTGTTTGGATCAACACACAAACAACAACAGGTGCAGGTGAGGAAGTGTTGCTGTTGTTGCCTTTGCCTGGTTCCAGCCTACAGGGACAGTTTTCTGCTCCATATGAGGTGGAAAAGAAAATGAATGACACCAATTTTAGGATCCCAACTCATGACAAAGAGAAGAAATGTGGAGTTTGTCACGTCAACATGCTCAAGCCTTCTTTTTCCAGAGGGGAGTCCAACTGTTCTTCTAGTGATGCTCCGGTAGTTTCAGTCTCCATGTGTTCTCGTCCCTCAGAAGATCAGATTTCAGAGGATGGGCTTGGAGAGAAAAGTGGAGTTGTGCTACTGCTTGTTTGGGAAACTCTGAAATCTGAAGCCAACTAGAGAATTTCTGCTCATATCTGTCTCCACCTGCTGGTGGTGACATCATGGTTTGATGGAGGAGAAGTTGTTGCTGTTTTCTGATCCTCCTGGTCAGGCTGGAAACAGCCTGGAGATGTTGTTCATCCATCACAGGGTTTGGTCCAAAGCTCCAGTGCAGCCTCTCACCTCCTCCACCTTCCTCTTTGAGGCAGCAGAAGCTCCTCCTCTTCTTCAGCTGGATGATGCTGTCCTCCACCTGCAGCTGGACCTGGATGTTCTCACAGACCATGTGGCCTCATGGATCAGAAGGTTGAGGGTTCAAGTCCCTTCATGGTTGAAGTCAGACAGAAAGTGAAGAAGAGGGAACATTTCTGGATGTTTCTGTAGAATTCATGTCTTTACTGATCCAAATGTGGGATTTCTGTTTTTGTTTGGACTTTTCTTTATTTAAGGCTTTTAGCTTTTGGAACTTTCTTTGTTTCTATGCTTTCACTTCCAAATGCGTTTATCTAAGACAATCTGATTGTTTTTCATTTGACTTTCTATGAACTTTCTGTTTCATCTTTGAGTATTTGGACTTTTGAAAGACTTTTAGCTGCAGTTTCATCATTTGAACCAGATGGATCTGAATCTAGAGTCAAAGATTCTAAGGAAATCATGGATTCACAGACATTTGATTGAATTTCAACAGCAGACATTTCAAGCCGTCATCTGTTCCTAATGTTCATTCCCCGCCATCATTGAAAGCTTTTGGAATAGTCCCTAAAGCCAGCGATCGGGCCGCTTTGCAGCATGAACTCATCACTCGGTGTCACGGCAGAGAGATGACAGATCCCAAATCTGAGGCTGAAATGATCACGTCCTACCAGCTACACTCTGGATTTGGGACCAAAAACCTTTGAATATGTTGGAGCATTTTTGAAGAATAGACTGACAACATTTGTTTGGAAGAAAGATTGACCTTTGACCCCTCCCTCATGTGTTCCACATCCAGCTGCAGACACACCACTACAGCTCACATTCCACTTCTGATCCAGCAGTTAGAACCAGAGCCTGCATTTGCAGCAGGTTCCAACCCATTGACAACTGATCCACACAGGGGGACGTCCTAAGGGGTGGAGTCAGCCACTGGAGAGACCAAAAAGGAGAAATGGGGGTCACTCTGGGCCTCTCTGTGTCTGGACCTTCAGAGGGACAGTGGTTTGGTCCAGAACACGGATGCTAAACTAGCTCTCTGGAAACTAGAACTTGTTGAATGGGAAACTTCCTTAAATCTTCTTCATCTGTTGACTTGTTCTTTCTTCATTTGAATGAGCTCAGTCCTCTCCCAAATCCAACTCCATCTATCTTCAGTGCTTTTGACTGAGTTGGACCAGAACTAGAGCTTTCTCCATATGTCCTAGTACTTTTAGATCAGTGTCTTCCAATTTTTGGAGCCCAGGTTCACTTCTTTCCCTGACAAAACCCCCAAAAGGCCTACCAGCCACCAAATAGTGAGAAACCAGAGAAACTTGGTGGTCTGCATTGATGAGAAACCAGTCCCTCCAGGATGACACATGGCTTTTTGGAATCATTTCACACACAAACAAACGGGAAGTTGTGCTTGGCTTGTGGGGAGACAGGACACCCAGGACCACAGTTCAGATGGGTGTAAAAAAAGACGCTTATTTAAGGGGGGCAATATTTGAGGAGTCTGTTGCTCTGTCCATCTGTTGGAGCCAGGAGCCTCTGTCTATAAGCCGGCCTTGCTCATCCTCTGTCAGGTCTGGTTGGTCTGCCAGTTTCATTACCTCGAAAGTGCCATCTTCCGTGGGGTCGCAACCGTCCACCAGGCCCCCCTCCACAACACCCTCATCTCCAGGCACCAGACAAACGTCTTCGTGGACATGGCCAAAAAAGTCATTTTTGGCGGTTACTGCAACCCATTGGCACATGGCAAATGCAGTCCTCCAGGCACTCTGTGACCTTGGGTTCTGGCAGGAGAAAGAAACTGGGCCATCATTATGGAACACTTCATCCCAGCATGCTTGCACCACATTCATCCCTATGATTAGGGGGTTAGTCAGGAAGTCATCCTCCACAATAAAAACTCCACGCTGTGCAATACAATGGCCACCAATAACAAAATCCGTGATCATATAACCCTTACAGGGAATACTGAGTCGATTCACAGCTTTCAGTTTTATCAATGAAGGGGGTCGCTCCACTTCGCACCCTAAAAAGTGCTGCGCAACGACACTTTGCTGCAATAGGGTGGTCTGGGAGCCTGTGTTGAGGAGTCCTGTTAATTTTACTCCCCCCATCTCCACATCCACGAGAGGACACTGACCCACCAGTACATCAGATGGACCTTTTGACTCCCCCTCTGCGTCAAACCCACCGACTGGGCCTCCGTAGTGGGGTCTACTAGTTTAAATGTGGTCTAGCCTGACCACGTTCCCTGCAAAACCTAGCAATGTGGCTTTCTTTATGACACCGCCTACAAATGGGTTTACCCTCTGTAGTCCATGTGTTAGCATGGTCTTCTTCTCTTCTTCGGGCGTGACTCTGAGCCTGAGTAGCACTTGGCTGTCTCTGTGGGTCCCTTAAGGAAAGACCTTCAAACAATTCTTGCTTAAAGTCTTTTAACTGGCCACTATTTTCCCCCAAGATTTCCTTTTTCAGCTCCGCCTTCCAGTCAGCTCTCTCTGTATTGGCATGAGGATCATTCCTATCCACAGCTCCACATGTTACCTCTGGCCACGTGGGCCGGTAGTCCTCCTCCTCCAGCAGGCTAGCCTCTTGTTGACGACGAGCATAGCCCCTCAAGGCTCTGGTTAAGGGTCCATCCTCCAGGCCAAGCAGGAATTGTTCTTTTAGGTGCTGATCTGTGGGGGCTCCATCAGGGTGGTGCTGCCGCAGCCTATAATAGAGTTCCTTTAGTCTTTAAATAAAGGCCTGCAATGGTTCGTCTGGTTTTTGTCGGCACCCATAAAACTGTTCTTGCTACTGGGCCTTGAACACGCTGCTGGTAAACACCATCCAATACATTGAAAATCTTAGCAGTTATGTTACGTTCTTCCTCTGTTAAAACATTTATCTGTCAACGAGCTACACCCGTCAAAGCCCCCATTAACACACCCACCCTTAGTTGCTCTGTTTGCCACATGTGTGGCATCAGCCCCTGCAGATCAACAAACATCCGGACGCTGCTATTATCTTTGCTGGGGACTTTAACAAAGCCAAACTCAGGCAAGTTATGCCTAATTTCCGTCAACATGTATCCTGTCCAACCAGAGGACCGAACACACTGGATCATTGCTACACTCAGTTTAAGAATGCCTACAAAGCTCGCTCACTACCGGCTTTCGGCAAATCGGACCATGCCGCCATTTTCCTCACACAGGAATATAAACAAAGGCTCGTTCAAGATCCCCCGGCGCAGAGGGTGGTGACGCGATGTTCCGCCCAATCAAAAGAAACGTTACAGGCGGCTCTTGATGACGTAGACTGGGACATGTTTCGCGCAAGTTCATCTGACGTCAGCCAGTTCATGGATGTAGCGCTAAGGTTTGTAAACATGCTAACCGAATAAGCTACAGATGCAATAACTATAAGGACATTCTCAATTCAGAAACCATGGGTGGACAGATCAATCCGTGCAGCAGTAAACAAACACACTGCTGCTTACAACGCCGGTCTTCTGTCGGGAAACATGAGCGAGTACAAAGAATCGTGCTATGCTCTCCGGCGTGCAGTAAGGGCCGCTAAACACAGATACAGGGAACGCATGCAGTCACATTTCCAGCCAAATGACTCCCGACGCATGTGGCAAGGACTAAGGACCATCTGTGACTTTGGAAATTAATCTTCTGCAGAGGTGAGAGCAGATCTGTCGCTGGCTGACGAGCTAAATACTTTCTACGGCCGCTTTGAAAGCAACCTAAGCAGTGTGAGTCCGTCGATCAGCGCGTCAGGAAGCAGCAGCCAGATCAGCGATCATCATGCGATCACCGTGACGGAGGACGAGGTTCGGAGGGCACTAAAGCGAGTGAATGTAAGAAAAGCAGCCGGACCTGATGGGATTTCTGGCCGTGTTCTGCGGTCCTGCGCTGATCAGCTCGCTGGTTTGTTTACATCCATTTTTAATGAGTCTCTTGCTGCATCGGTGGTTCCCACCTCCTTCAAAAAAATCGGTCATCATCCCTGTGCCTAAGAACAATAAACCCTCTTGTCTGAATGACTATCGTCCAGTTGCCCTCACATCAACAGTCATGAAAGTCTTTGAAGGACTGGTTAAAAACGTCATCTGCTCCTCCATCCCGGATACTCTGGACTCTCTTCAGTTTGCCTATCGCCCAAACAGATCCACAGATGATGCCATTTCTTACATCCTGCACTCTTCTTTCACACACATTGACAGCAATAACAGTAACTATGTATGGCTGCTATTATTGACTACAGCTCAGCTTTCAATACCATAGTCCCCATAAAGCTAGCTTCCAAACTCATAGACCTCGGACTGAATTCTTCACTCTGCAAATGGATTCTTGATTTCACTGGCAGACCTCAAATGGTGAAACTAGGCCAGTACACCTCTAACTCCATCACCCTGAACGTAGGAGCCCCGCAAGTGCGGTATTCTGCTGTCGGCCCAGCGCTGCTCCAGTGGCTCAGCTTGTCCACGCAACCAACAGCTGGAAGAAGCAGCCCCCTGCTGTCTCCTCGCTTCAGAGAGCTGCCCCTCTTGTGTTGCTGCTGATCCTGAAATTCAGTATCTTATCAGTATGCCCCCAGTGCACAGCTGTGTCTAGTTCTGTTCTGTTCTGTTCTGAAAAAACGTCCTCCTAGATTCTGGTTGTTTGGAGAAGTCCTCCTCTTCCAAGAATTCCTGAAAAAAGCCCTCATTTCTCCTGACCATCTTCAAAGCCACTTTCTGCTTTAGTTTAGTCCAAACTTGCTTTATGCTGACAACATTTACAGCTTGAATCAATCTGAAGAATCCAAGGAAACAAACCAATCTAAGTTTGCATTCATGCCACTTCAGAACCAACAAAGCATGTTTCCAGGACGCTGACTTACCAATAGAACTTGGGATTTCCTTTGCAGAATCCTTTTCCGTGTGTTTTCCTTTGTTTTTCTCCCCAAAACCTAAACCAGAGATTTTTGCTGAGCGGCAGAACAAACGTCTGACTGGTTTAACCACCGTCGATGGTTTGTTATGTTTCCCTCTATAGCTGCTATGGTCTTGGTATGGTTGCTAGGTAACGCTATCTTTGATGATGATGTCAGAGTGGCCTCTAGAATGGACTTTTTTCTTGTGTAACCAAGAGCTGTAACCTTTAGGGCACTACGACCCAGAAAGAGGTCCAGACAGTGATGGTTTTCAGTGACGGACTGCGCAGCCGCACTTCCTCCCTTCATTCCTTTTACTGTTTTCATGTGATCACATAGAAGCAGAATTAGGAAATATTTAGTAAATAAAGACATGTTCATACCAATAAATTACCTTTATGCAATTTTATTTTTAAAATGAATCAGTTGAAGTTTCATAAAGTAAAACTCCTAAGATATTTCTGTGTAAAACAGTGTTAATATGTTGTCAAAAATTAAATGTTCAAATTATCAGTTCATTAAAAACTACTAAAATGAGTAACGTTCACTGCAAACTGTGCAGAGGGCATGTTCTTTCTAAAACTGGAAATAGCACCAACCTTTTTTATCACCTGAAGCTGAGTCTCCATTTGATAATTCAATAAAAAATAACAATTCATTTCCTCATTATAAAGCAATTCTATTAAAGTTTAGTTTGTCATTGGTCTTTTTGTGCCAAAATTCAGAAGAAATAAAAACAAAAGGCTTTTACAAAAAATACGTGTTTCATAGTGAATGCAGCCCTTCGTATTTAAAGTTCCATGCAGATGTGGAACTAAAAATGAATAACATCAACTAATTTACCTTTAAACTTAACCGGGTAAGTCACATACTCTGCTTTTTGGAACAGAGTCCAGCTTTAGAACCAGCAGAAACCCATACTGTGGAAAAGACTCCACACTTCTGACTGATGTTCATGTCCACTTTATTATTTATTCTTCACAAATAAGATTGAAACAGAACAAAAAGAACAGAGGAACAGTTCTAATGTCTACTAGAAAACATGAATCACAAGAACACCAGACAGAAACACCAATCTGGTTCTTTATCCACCTCTTCGGCCGTGGTGCAGCGGTACGGCGGTTGACTCAATTGTAATCGTAAGATTGAAGGTTCAATTCCTGCCTTGCACGCCCATACGTCGAAGTGTCCTTGGGCAAGACATTGAGCCCCACCTTGCCTCTGGTGGGAGGTTGGCGCCAGTGTTCAGCAGCGGAGCCGCCATCAGTGTGTGAATGTGTGTGTGCATGGGTGAATGGGACTGTGACTGTAAAGCGCGTTGGGGCTTCAAAAGAAGGTAGAAAGCGCTATATAAGTATCCATTTACCATTCCTTCATACATTTTTAGGAAAATCTTTTCCTCACTAAACATGAGTTTGTTGTTCATTTGTGTTACCATGACAACACTAGAAAGATTTTGTAAATGTCTTTTATTCTGACACTTTTTTGTGTTCAATGAACATTTCATTATTAGTTTAAACAGAAAGCAGTAACTAGAGTTTATATTTTGTTGGACCTCTCAGCATAAAGTACAACCACATTGAATCCATTCAAGATTTAACTTTTATAATGAAAAACAACACATTTCTATTAACTGATACATCTTAAAGATTTAATTCATTCAGAATTCATATGGAGTTCATTAAAACAATGGGGTTTCACCCCAGAAGTTTTGAGCATTAAAAACTTATTTTAACATTTTTAATTGTTCTGAGATACAGAATTTTTCCCTGTAAAATAAAGTCTTTGCTGTGGTACAGAGGTTGAGAGGTCAACCTCTTATCAGAAAAGTTTAGAATTTAGAGTTTACACTAAATCCTTACATTGTCAAGAAAAGGTCTTACAAGTTCTCACGTGTCTGTTGAGACTAGATACTTGACTAAAACATTTTTTACATTCTTTACAAAAAAAAGGCTTTTCTCCTGTGTGAATTCTCATGTGTACATTGAGATTAGATATTTGATTAAAACTTTTTTTACATTCTTTACATGAAAAAGGCTTTTCTCCTGTGTGAGTTCTCATGTGTTGTTTGAGATAAGATGCATCACTAAAATGTTTATTACATTCTTTACAAGAAAAAGGTTTATCTCCTTCGTGAGTTCTCATGTGTCTTTTGAAACTAGATCGATCACTAAAACATTTGTCACATTTTATACAAGAAAAAGGCTTTTCTCCTGTGTGAGTTCTCATGTGTTGGTTGAGAGTAGATACAATACGAAAACTTTTTTTACATTCTTTACAAGAAAAAGGCTTTTCTCCTGTGTGAGTTCTCATGTGTACGTTGAGATTAGATATTTGACTAAAACTTTTTTTACATTCTTTACACGAAAAAGGCTTTTCTCCTGTGTGAGTTCTCATGTGTTGTTTGAGATAAGATGCATCACTAAAATGTTTATTACATTCTTTACAAGAAAAAGGTTTATCTCCTTCGTGAGTTCTCATGTGTCTTTTGAAACTAGATGGATCACTAAAACATTTGTCACATTTTATACATGAAAAAGGCTTTCCATTTGTGTGAGTTTTCATGTGTGTTTTGAGATGAGATAAATTACCAAAACTTTTATCACATTCTTTACAAGAAAAAGGCTTTTCCCCTGTGTGAGTTCTCATGTGTTTTTTGAGACTAGATATACAACTAAAACTTCTGTCACATTCTTTACATGAAAGTCGCTTCTTTCCTGTATGAAGTCTTACATTAAAAGGTTTGTTAGCCATTCTTGAGTTTTCGTCAGACGCGGAAGAGGAAAGTCTTTTTTGTTTTGAAGATTTTTTGCGTTTCTTAACCAAATCATCCTTTCTACTACCATCAGAGTCACATTCACTTTCTGACATGGGAGAGCTGTCCACACATTGGACACAACTTCTTTTCTTCTTCTTCCTCTGATCTCTGCTCTGTGGGTCTGTCTCTTCATCTGTGTTTGATGTTGATTCTGTCTCTTCATCTGTAGTTGATGATGATTCTTCATGTTGGTTTCCTTCTTCATCCTGACTATCAGTTACATTAAAGCTCTGCTGATTGTTTAGATCTCCTTCACTCTTCTCATCTTCCTCATTAGTAGGAATCTCCATCAAGGTATCAGTCTCCTGCTTCAGATCAAGCTGATCTTCATCCTGACTGATGCAGAGTTCCCCTGGTTCCTTTTTAATCTGTGGAGGTTCTGGTTCCTCCTTTTCCTCTTTAATCTGTGGAGGTTCTGGTTCCTCCTTTTCCTCTTTAATCTGTGGAGGTTCTGGTTCCTCCTTTTCCTCTTTAATCTGTGGAGGTTCTGGTTCCTCCTTTTCCTCTTTAATCTGTGGAGGTTCTGGTTCATCCTGTTCCTCTTTAATCTGTGGAGGTTCTGGTTCCTCCTTTTCCTCTTTAATCTGTGGTGGTTCTGGTTCCTCCTGTTCCCCTTTCATCTGTGGAGGTTCTGGTTCCTCCTTTTCCTCTTTAATCTGTGGAAGTTGTTGTCCCCCTTGTTCCTCTTCAGTTTGAGGAGGTTCTGGTTCCTCGTGTTCCACTCTGAAGTTCCTCTGCTGGTTGTTTAGATCTGCTTCACTGTTCTCATCTTCCTCATAGGTAGGAATCTCCATCGAGGCATCAGTCTCCTGCTTCAGATCAAGCTGACTGGTGTAGAATCCTTCTAGCTCCTCTTTAATCAGTGATGGTTCTGGATCCTCCGGTTCCTCTTTATAATTCGGAGGGTCCGGTTTCTCCAGTTTAACTCTGACGTTCCTCTGCCGGTTGCAGAGATCTTCATCTTCAGTCACCCAATGCTGGGGGAGAACTGCAGAAATACAAAAAGAGACCCTTTTATGTTTTGAAGACTTTAGGTTTTGTTAGTAAATACCATTAACTCATTTTGTGATCTGCTTCACACTCAACAGTGAAACAGATCTAAAAGCCTGTTTACATTTTATACCCAAAACAGCAAGAAACATCAGATCTCCACATCATTTAAATTACTAGTGTATTATTCAAGCCACAAGCAGCGTTGTATGGTCCACAGGCCATAACCGCCCCAGCCGCCCGCCTGTACGCACCTCTGCTACCCACCATTTACGCAGCACTGCCGCCCTCACTACCCACCTTTATCAAGGCTTGTCAAAGCTGCATATGCTAACTATGCTAACGATGCTTGTTGCCTGAGGATAACAAACAGATTGACGTCAGTTACAGACAAATAGGATAAACTAATGTTTTTGATATCCTTGGCAAAAGAGATTTTTTGCCAACCATGCCCGCATTCCTTATATGTCCACATCCAGTGTTTTTCAACATGTTCAGTTCCAGTACTGTAAAACAGGCTGGCCCGAAAAGCTCATGCTGCCACGGGAGCTGAGTGAGTATTGGTCAGAAAAAGACAATCTCAATTTGGCTGGTAAGTGGTTGTTGCTGAGAGGACAGAGACTGGTCATTCCACAAAACATGAGGAAAGAGATTCTGAATCAGATTCATGAGGGACCTTAGGGCATAGTCAAATGCAGGGCTAGAGCTTGTCAGTCTGTGTGGTGGCCAGCTTTGTTGGTGCACATCAGTAAGTTTGTGGAAAATTGTAACACATGTTCACAACATAAAGCAGAACATCGAGAACCACTACTGACCACACCGGTACCGGAGCTGCCCTGTCATCGGGTTGGTACAGACATGTTCTTTTGGAATAAGGACACTTATATTCTTGTGGTGGACTATTTCTCATGGCACATCGAAGTGGCCAAGCTGAATGTGACATCTGCAGCGTCAGTCGTAGCTGCCATGGAGACATTCAGTCGTCATGGGATCCCAGAGATAGTGGTGTCGGACAACGAAGCGCAGTACGCCAGTGAAAAGTTCAAGGACTTTGCTACGGAGTACGGGTTTGTTCACGTCACCAGCAGTTCAAGGGAGAAGCTGAGAGAGTAGTAGCCACAGTTAAAGGACTGTGGAAAGGAGGTGGTGAGACGGCCAAATATGAAACTATTCAAAACCAAACAGAGACGGTACAAAGCAAACCAGCAACGCCATTACGACCGGCGTCACCAGGCCTGTCCTTTGACGGTTCTTCAATTAGGTCAAACTGTATGGCTGCCAAGAGAGAAGAAAGAAGGGACAGTAGTACAACATACATCTACACCTAGGTCGTACATTATTGACACTGATGAAGGTCAGATTAAGCGCAACTGCACACATGTGAGACCTTTACGTTCTCCGGAAAGGTCAGAGCTAACTGTGTCCACACAGCAGACTAGTGTGGAAGAAAATGCAGGTCAAGAATGTAGCATGTGCAAACGGCCAGTGTTGATGTCACCTTCCCATCAACCCATCTTGAAACACGGACCAAGGAGTCTGTCTAAATTAAAGTCTAGAAAAAAAGACTTTTTTCAGCTGTAATCTAATTTTTTTTTTCCTTTTTTATTCAACTATTCTCACACAAAATAAAGTCCAATCTCTCCTCTGAGACTTTCATACCTCTGTTTGGTCAACGGCTTGGTCAAGATATCTGCTTTCATATCTTCTGTTGGACAATATTGTAGATATATTTGTCCATTTTGCACACATTCATGGATATAGTGATATCGAATGTCTATGTGCTTAGTTCTGGAGTGATCCACTGGATTTTTTGCAATTGCGATGGCACTTTGGTTGTCTTCCATGATCACTGTGGGTGTGTTCTCCACTCCAAGATCAGCTAATAAACGTCTCAGCCAAACTTTTTCTTGAGCAGCTTGACTAAGTGCAACATATTCAGCTTCTGCTGTTGAGAGTGCAACTGTTGCCTGGTTCTTGCTGAGCCAGCTCACCGCTCCTCCACTCAGTAGAAACATGTTGCCTGTTGTCGAGCGTCGGTCATCTTGGTCACCAGCCCAATCCGCATCTGAAAATCCAATTAAAGATCCAGACTCTGACCGTTCATATTTAAGAGCAAGATTCACTGTCCCTTTCAGGTATCGAAGTATCCTCTTCACAGCAGTCAGATGAGCAGTATTGGGATCTGCATTGAACTTTGAGACCGCATTCACAGCTTGAGCTATGTCTGGTCGTGTGGCTATTGAAGCATACAGCAAACTTCCCACCATTGACTGATAGTTTTGTTGGTGTACTGGTTTACTAACACCATCACTTTTTTTCAGTTTCACGTTGGTATCAGCAGGAGTTGCTACAGGATTAGCATTTTCCATCCCGTGTTTCTTATGTATGGCTTCAATATAATTCTTCTGATGTAGAAAGACACAGTTTTTCTCTTTGTCTTGAACCACAGAGATGCCCATGATGTAGGACAGCTCAACCATATCCTTCATCTTGTAGTGCTTCTTGAGAGCTGCTTTCAACTTGTTCATGCTCTCAGTTGATTCTGTTATCAGAATGAGATCATCCACATAAACTGCAAGTATCTCAAGCTCCTGTCTTGATCTCACAAACACACAGGGATCTGATGTGCTCTGTTTAAAACCAAGTTCCGTCATGAACTTCGTGAAGGCTTTGCTCCAGCAACGAGGAGATTGCTTCAGTCCATAGATTGATTTTTTTAGTTTGCACACTAGGTGTTCCTGTCCTGGTTTGGCTGCTCCATGTAGATTTCTTCTTCCAAGTGTCCATTTAGAAATGCAGTTACAACGTCCATCAGATGAACATGCATGTTGTTTTGATTTGCAAAAGACAATGTACGAATAGAACAGAAACGTACCACTGGTGAAAATGTCTTATCATAGTCAGCACCATACAACTGTGAGTAGCCTTTGGCGACAAGTCTGCACTTGTATCTCTCCACTCTTCCATCACTATGATGCTTGACTTTGAACACCCATCTTGAACCTACAGCTTAATGTCTTTTGGTAAGTCCACTAGATCCCACATCTCATTTTCTAGCAGCGACTCGTATTCCAAATCAGCTGCATCCTGCCATTCTTTTGCATTTGGACTCTTCAGAGCTTCTTTCATTGTGAGTGGCTCTGTCACACAACACATATTTGCATGATGATCAACAACGACTGTATCACCAAACTCGTCGTATCCATATCTCTTTGGAGCTTCTTTGATTCTGTCACTTTTTCTGACAGCATCATCAGCAGTGGCTTCATTCTCTGTTCCATTCTCATTTGTGTCCACAGTTACTTCATTCTCTGGGTGGGGCTCTTCTGCACCCTGTTTCCAGTCAAAGTTTGTTTCATTGAAAATGACGTCCCGGCGGATTAAAATCCTTCTTTTCTCTTCATCATATAGGCGATAATCCTTAGCGTTGTTTGCATAGCCTACAAAATGAAGCGTCATAGCCTTTTTGTCCAGTTTTTGTCTTTTTTCATCCGGGATATGTGCATAAGCAATGCATCCGAACACCCTCATGTGACTCATGTCAGGTTTCTTTTCACACCATCTCTCATAAGGTGTCTCTTGCTTCAGTACAGATGTAGGCAGCCTGTTCTGAATGTAAGCTGCTGTGGCTACAGCTTCTACCCAGAATATTTTTGGCAACTTAGCATGTGACAGCATACTTCTGGCTGCTTCAACTAAAGTCCTGTTTTTCCTCTCTGCAACACCATTTTGCTGTGGTGAGTGAGGTACGTCACTTCATGTTGGATGCCTTGAGCTTTCAAATTTTCTTGAAACTCTTTTGATGTGTACTCACCCCCATTGTCTGTTCTGAGTTTTTTAACAGCTTGTCCACATTCATTTGTGAATGTTCTTTCAAATCCTTTGAATTTGGTTAACGCCTCATTCTTGTGTTTCAGGAAGTACACTTTGCAGCATCTGGAGTAATCGTCAACTAAAGTCACAAAACATTTTGTTCCACCAATGGATTCAGTCTGCATGGGACCACAGACATCACTATGAATCAGCTGCATTCTGTGTGTGGAACGAATTCCTCCAATTGACTAGTATGGCTGCTTAGACAGTTTGCCTTCCACACATCCCTCACAGAAAGAAACCTCCGTTCCTGTGGAGAAGTCCACTCCGTTCACCAGATCTTTTAGTTCCTTTAGCTTGGTAGTGTGGCCCAGCCGCTGATGCCATAAGCTGGCTGCTACTAATGCATCATGACAAACTTGTAAGTCCTTTTTAACATCCAGCTGATAAAGTCCATCAGCTCTTCGTGTTCCCATTCCTTGAAGAGATCCATTTTTTCCACGTATGTAACAGTGAGACTTCCGGAACTGCACTGTGTTGCCTTTCTGGGTGGCTGCTCCCACTGAAAATAAATTCCCCAACAGCTTTGGAACATACAGCACCTCATACATTGTGACATCTTTTACATCACTTATTTTGAAAGTCATTTTCAAGTTGACATTTCCCATTCCAAGGGCATCAACCACCCTGCCGTCACCGAGCTTCACAGACTGTGCTTCCGTGAACTGCTTGTAATCCTGAAGAATGGTGTTATCACATGTCATGTGCTTTGATGCTCCAGAATCTATCAACCATTCAAACTGTTGTGGTGTGTCAGTTGGATTTGCCTCTTTAGTGACAAAAGCACTTTCACCTTCTGCATCATCACATGTCATGCTTTTAGCCTTATGAGTCTTCTTTTTGGCCTTGTACTTCCAACTCGGACAGTCACGTTAAATGTGGCCTTCCTTTCCACATTTATAACACCTCCATGTGGTTGGTCTTTCTGCTCCTACTGTCCTGAAGTTTTCCTGTACACTTCCCCGACACTGAGATGACATGGCTGATGCACCACCACCTGAGCTAGCACCACTGTAGCTTTCATTTGCATTTACTCGCTTTTGCTATTCATTTATTAAGGCTTGTTAAACAAACTGCAGTGTCAAATTGTCCATCTTTGTCTCTAATGCAGTGACAATATTGGCATAACTACCCAAAAGGGTCACAATTTGATCTTCTTCTTTAATATCAGATCCTATAGCTGTTAGCTGATCAGTCAGTTCCTTCATTTGCTTCAGATGCTTACTTAATTAACATCCTTCATAAATTTCACATTGAAAATATTTTTTCTTAAGGAAAAGTTTGTTTGCCAATGTGTCTCTCTCAAAGTAGCCTTTAAGCGTAGTCCACGCTTCCTTGGGAGTCTGGCAGCTTGTTATCAGGTAAAGCTGGGGTGGACTCACGTTCAGCACTAACGTGGAGAATGCTTTCTCTCTCTGTCTGATAACTCCGCTTGTGCTTGAGCATTAGCATCTGCGCCTAACACGTCCGTCTCCGTTAGCATGCCCCATAGTCCTTTAGCCTTTAGCAAGTGCTCCATTTGAAACTTCCATGTTGCCTAAATTTCCGGTCCGCTCAGCTTGTCTATAAACAGCTTATCCTCCATTGTGAGAAAAACAAAAAACTCACAACTCTGTTTAACCCACAAAATACAGAGAAAAGACAGCTCTTTTAGAGTTCTCTGGGCCCATAACCTGTTGAGTTTCAGACACGAGTCTCCCCGTTCATTTATTAACTCTTTGTAGGACGACACAACAACAGTACAACTGACACTGACACCTAATGGTGAAATTACAGTATTACAACACATATTCATGCCTTCAAACTAACTGGTGTGAATTATTTCGTTCATTCAATTACACAAACTATTAGTGCAAAGGTGAGCTAACACCTGTGCTCAGGTGAGTGTTTATGTTGTGTTATGTTTATGTGAGACCTTTATGTTCTCCGGAAAGGTCAGAGCTAACTCTGTCCACACAGCAGACTGGTGTGGAAGAAAACACAGGTCAAGAATGTAGCATGTGCAAACGGTTAGTGTGGATGTTGCCTTCCCATCAACCCATCTTGAAACACGGACCAAGGAGTCTGTCTAAATTAAAGTTTAGAAAAAAAGACTTTTTTCAGCTGTAATTTAATTTTTTTGAATATTCATTTATATTTGTGCCAGAGCAACTGTAATTTCTGAACAAATATATAATAACAGCATGTTTGATACATTTAAGACAAAAAAGACCAACATTATATTAATGTTTATAACAAAACTAAACGTGAACACACTGAAGTTTTATTCATTTTTTTTTGTCTAAATCATAAAAGTAACTTTAACAAAAAGGTTTTATTTCTTTTTTGGAAGATTAAATTTTTCCATTTTAGTTTAAATGTGTCACTTCGCTTCATTGCTGTTACTTTTATTTTGATATTATTTATATTTAAACTTAAACTTTTCAAGAGTGAATAAAGTCTCAAATTGAATTTTTCTTTCAATCCGACATTATTTAAAGCAGCCGTTTCATTATAGAGATGAACCAAACACAAATCTCTGACTTTAAATCCTTTGTTCTTCAACAAAAACCTTGAAGGAGAAAGGAACTGCAAACTGTTAGAACTGATGTTTGTGTTTATTCTGCTCCATGACAGTTACCAGCAGTGCAGTAAGAGACACCGGCTCATTAACCCAAAGCATCATGGGAGTTGTAGTGAAAAGCAGTGCTGGTGATGCCGGACAGACTGGCACTTGTTACACGGTCTGACACTGAATCCCTGCCCCTCCCTCTCTCATTCCATCATTTCACTCATCTTAACTCAGGGTGTTTGACAGACAGAAAAGTCTATTAAAGGTTGTGGAAAATGGACAAAAGATCAAAGGAAACATCACGCTCATAAATAATTAAAAATAAATAATTAAATAAATATCCTGACAGCATTTTGAATCAATACAAGTATGGCCAAATGAACTATCGCGATATATCCGCAAAAACCTTTTTTCTAACACATTATCATGTATAAAGTAAAACAATGTTGTTGCATAATGAGGAAATAAAACACTTTATGTGTTTAATTGGTTTATCGCATGTAACCCCTGAATGAAACCAGAGCAAGACCCCCATTTTTTTTTTTGCATTTTTTTATTATCCTGGCAGCATGATTGAGACTCATGGAAGCATGGAAAACTGGGTCCCTGGAATCGATTCCTCGCGTCAATAAAGCTTATTTGAATTGAAATGTCACCTAACCTAAAAATGTTTCTACTGCATACTCACTTTGCCTCAGTCATAGAACTTCAAAGTGACCCCATTCCCCATGAGAACGGAAGAATTTCCAAAAGGTTAGGAGAGAGAAAAAAGGATTTTTATACAAAGTATTATACTTTATTTTATACTCTAGCAAGCTATCATGTCATACATGTGCAAACTGCAATAAACCCCTTAAATCCGGATCAGGGTGTTTAACCTGTGGCGGACAAACAAGTATTTTTTTGTTCAGCGTAAAGAAAAGGCTGTTTGTCTCATCTTTTAAGGGACGGTGGCAGTATTCAAAGAAAACAATTTACGCTAAAATGAATCCTGTAAAAACTAAATAAGATAGCTTAAAAGGACTAATCTCTCAAGCTAAAGACTGGACTGTGTTAGCTTAGCAGATTGTGTAAACAACCCAGAGATGGGCTTTTTGATTGATTTCATTATTATTATTATTATTATCATCTTGGGTAAAGAACCAGAGGATTATTTGATATCAGAGCGGGTTGTTTATATATAGTCAGTGAGTCTTTCTGTGAAACGATTATGTTTACATTTATTTAACCCCTGTAGTCACACTTTTTCACACTGACACTGGCCCCCCATCAGAGAATGGAAACGTCATGTGGTCCTCACTAAAAAATGTTTGGGGACCCCCGTTTAAGACCTAAAAATAATATTCACAACAACAGGTTTTTAAAAAAAAATAAAATCCCTGATACGTTTCACAAAGACACACACGGGACGTCACACACACACCAAGCAGAAATGAACGTAGTAAAAAAATAATGTCAGGAGTCCAGCTCTAAATTACTTGGGAAAAGCACAGAAAACGGGGAGTAACCACGAAGGGGATGCAGTAGAACGGGTTTACAAGAGTATTGAATAATTACACAAAATTGTATTTATTATTTTATTTTATATCAGGCAATTGAGTAGCATGCCATTAGGGTCCTTCACACCTGGGTATAGATTAATGCCCCCCCCCCCTACCTTTTGGTGAGCTTGATGGAGATCTAGTTCTTTGTTTTTAATGTTGGTGCTCATTTGAAATGGATATTTTTAGTTTTGGGGCATATCGAAGTGCAGCGTGTGTTGATGCCATATTTTTGTTGGATAAAGTGAAGTGGAACCATTGTTTGTTGTGTATGTATCCGGTCGGATGGAAATTAAGAAAACACAGAATAAACCACGGACGTGAGAGCAACGCATGGTCTGGTTTATGTCCGTCAAATGTTAAGCCAAAGCAGCTATCATAACATGGTGTCAGAAGTGAAGAAGTGACAACAAGACAGTCATGAGTGAGCAAGATGCAAACAGGAGGAGCAGGGACGGAGCAGTGGCCGTGTCGCAGCTAGCAGCGCCAGGCAAGTTCGACTTTGCGAAAGTTGAGGTTGGCCAAAATGGCTGAAGCGGTTTGAGCAATACAGAATAGCTTCGGGACTCGACAAGCACTCGCAAGAGTTCCAGGTGAACAGCTTCATGTACGCAGCCGGGGACGACGTGGAAGACATCCTGAATGTGTTGCCCCTCACAGACGCACAGAAAAAGTCATACGATGACGTAACTGCAGCGTTCACGGCACACTGTGTGAGGAAGAGGAACGTCATTTTTGAAAGAGCGCGCTTCAACCGGAGCAATCAAGAGCCGAGTGAGAGTGCGGAGTCTTTTATTACGGCGGTGCAAACGCTGGCGGAGTACTGTGAGTTTGGAGCATTGAGAGAGCAGCTGATACGGGATCGCATAGCTGTGGGAATAAGAGATGCCAAACTTTCAGAGAGCCTGCAGTTGGATGCAGATTTAACGCTGGAGAAAGCCATGACACATGTGAGTCAAAGTGAAGAGATAACGAGACAGCAGCCGGTTCTCAGGGGGGCGGAGCTACCAGGACAGGTGGAGGCTGTACAAAAACGAAACTCAAAGTCATTTAAAGCAGTAACAAGCAAAAATGACATGAAAACAGTCGAGTGTAGCAGACGTGGACAGTTAAAAAGACACACACGGTTTGAATGTCTTGCCCGGGATGCAGAATGCAGGAAATGTCACAAAAAAGGACATTATACAAAGAAATGCAGATCCACCGGGGGAATCTACAATATATTTGGACAACAACAGCAAAGAAAAACTGAAGACGATGAAGAAGATTTTGCATTTCTAGGTGAAATAGAGAACAAAGAGGTTGATGAGTGGAGCAACATTGTGCATCTCAACCAAGAAAAGACTTGTTTAAGTTTATGTTTAAGTTAGACATGGGTGCCAGTGTCACGGCAATCCCGAGCAGCATTTACTTCCCAGAGAAGCATGGGACATTGCAACCACCATGCAAAGTGTTGTATGGTCCAGGCAAACAGAAACTGGATGTAAGGGGACGTTTCAGAGGGGAGCTGACTTTTGATAAAAGAACAACTATGCAAGATGTGTATGTGGTTAATGGACTATATAAACCATTGCTAGGCCTTCCCGCAATAACTGCTCTAGAGCTCATCAAGATACCCGCAGGCGAACGGAGAAGCTGAGAGAGCAGTAGCCACAGTTAAAGGACTGTGGAAAGGAGGAGGTGAAAAGACAAAAGCACTTTCTCTCTTATAGGGCTACAGCGCTCTAGTGCAGCTACTCCCCAGCACAGCTGCTGATGGGCAGACAGCTGAAGACAACACTGCCACAGCAGCCTGTGATTCTTCTCCCAAGATGGCCAAATATGAAACAATTCAAAACCAAACAGAGACGGTACAAAGAAAACCAGCAACGCCAGTATGATCGGCGTCACCGGGTCCGTCCTCTGACAGTTCTTCAAACAGGTCAAACTGTATGGCTGCCAAGAGAGAAGAAAGAAGGGACAGTGGTACAACATGCAACTACACCTAGGTCGTACATTATTGACACTGACGAAGGTCAGATTAGGCGCAACCGCACACATGTGAGAGACCTTTATGTTCTCCTGCACGATCAGAGTTAACTGTTTCTACACAGCAGACTGGAGCGGAAGAAAATGCAGGTCCAGTATCTAGTATACCTAGTAATGACACGCAGGACACTGTTAAGCAGCCTTATGTAACATCTTCAGGACGCGTGTCCCGTCCGCCCAAGCGGTTAGATCTGTGAGAGTTTTGGAGAAAAAAAAAGAATGTTGTATGAAAAATTGGTTTGGTTTACAGAAATGTGAGGAAGTTTGTGTTTGATTTATAGGAAAAAAAAGAAGGAAGAAAGTTAAGTTGAATAAGCTAATGTTATTTGATACCCTAGATAGTGGGAATTATTTTACGTTTCAGAATGGCATTGTTAATGTTGATAAAGAAAGAGTGTTCTAACTAAAAAGGGGAGGTGTTGGATAAAGTGAAGTGGAACCATTGTTTGTTGTGTATGTATCCGGTCGGACGGAAATTAAGAAAACACAGAATAAACCACGGACGTGAGAGCAACGCATGGTCTGGTTTATGTCCGTTAAATGTTAAGCTAAAGCAGCTAACATAACAATTTTGTCACAACCAGAATAAAGAAAACTGCTCCAAGAAAGTTCCTCCGGTGTCTCGTGGCTTCCTGAGGTGCACAAAATCACACAACGCAGAGCAGAGACCAGAAGCGGTTACACAAGAACGTACCTGCTATGTGAAGCTGAAGCTGCGGGTTCCAGCTGCTATCCAGCAGTCTGCGCTGACGACAGAGCTCCTCCTCGTTCTGGACGATGGTTCCTTCAGCAGCAGAAAGTTGTTCTCTGACAGAACCTTCCTGAGGTTCTGAAGACATGGTTCCTGCTCCGATCTTCAGCTCCAACTCCCACAAACACCGCCGTCCTCTTCACTGCAGCTCCGATCGATCATCTGCTAGTCTCACAATCCCAGAAAAAAAGGTCCAAACAGAAACTTTTCTCCTGGTTGGAGATTTTCCTGAAAGTTCCTGTGATCCTGCAGGCAGTGGCGGTTCTACCCTGAATTACTCCCCGGGCGAGACCCTCCCCAGGCGCCCCCCCCCTCATAGAGTCACTTTGTCCATGTCAGCTGACATGTTTTATTGCCATTGAAATTAAGAAATTGATTGAAAAAAATACGTTTATCAGAATTCTGCACTGCATTATAACAGTTATCAGAACATACAAAATAAAAGACCATAAGCATTGCAAAAACACAGTTAGGTAGGAAAATATTTAATCAAACACAATATTGAATAAATAATATAAAATATATATTATAAAGCACAAATCTTTCAGCACACAAACAACACACTAAAATAAATATAACTGCAGCACCAATACACTAAGAACAGAAACACTGACTAAAACCTAACCTTTCTAGTCTTCCTTGATGCAAGCTCTTCAATAACTTCATCATATGAAATCTGCCCCCCCTGAATGATTGATACTAACAACAGCAGGTTAGTGAGTCGCTCGTGAGACATCGGTGACCTCAGGTATGATTTGAACCACTGGAGTTTGGAAAGTTAGGAAATGTAAATAGTCATGTTCTATATCAATCTCTACTTCAGAGAAGAAAAATGAGCTCATGTTTGCTGTGTTTAATCCTTTGTCTGGTACATTTTAGTTATGACCTGTTACATTATGTTTTGTCACCAGTTGTAGTAAATGGTAAATATTCATCTTTAAAACTACTTACAGATGTATGCAAATTCTATTGACTTATATTATAACCCAACATTCATGAATAAATAAAAAATAAACCTCATACATGCAGGCTCAAAATTAACCCCTAAATCCCTAGTTAAAAACATTGTGAAAACGTTTGAGCTGCCACAAATGATTATTACAGTAATGGCCAATCTGCAGTTATTTGCCCCATAAGCATGTTATGGCAGCAGCAGCAGCAGCAGCAGCTACCAAGACAGCTTATTTAACATTATGAACTAATATACAACAGCAAAACACAACAAACCTTTGTGTTACAGCAGAGCAGACAGACATGAATCATAAATAATGTTACAAGTTAAACCAGAGCAAAAGTTGAAAAGAAAATCTTAAACATGATGTTATTTGTAACATTTGGGCTTACTTCAGGTTTTGTCATCAACCAAAAAAATGTTTTCCTCTGCAACGTTGTTGTTGCAGGGCAGGTAGCATTAGAAAACATGCATCTAGCTGTGAGGACAAACCCTTTTTTTTATCTCTTTTCTCATCTTCTTCTTTCCTTTCTTTAGGCACCAGATGACTTTGACCTTTTTTGTCCATATTTCAGATGTTTTTTGCATTTAGCATAAATGTCCTCACAAAGGCATCAAGTCCGTTGACTAAACCAACTGTCATCTTAGTGACAACATTGTTTTGTGTTCCCATTTTTCCAAAAAAAGCATGATTTCTTATACCTTTATTAAAATTTAGCTTAGAAAATGTCACCATATGACTGACTTTTTAAAAAGTTTAAAAGTTTATAAAGTAGATCCCACCCCTCGCCCTTGTCCCCCACCTGGCCAATTCATTTGGAAGCGACTCACAGGTGAACTGACTCGCCGCAAACCCCCCCTCTCCCCCTTTTTTCTTCACACATTTCCAGCAGGAGCGCGTAGCTGCTGCACCGACGGGCGCCAATTCGCTACACGGCGGCGCTGTCGCAGTTTTTATTTTTATGTTTTCATCAGGCACTGAGCCGCGGCCCGCGACTGTCGCCCCCTCTTGAAGAAGATCCAGCCAGAGTTTTGCACATGCGCAAACGCGGCGGAGCTCCGTGCTCACCTCTCAGCCGGCAACCTTCCCCCCGCGCCCCCTCCCTTCTCCTTCTTCACCCCGCGCCCCCTCCCTTCTCCTTCTTCACCCCGCGCCCCCTCCCTTCTCCTTCTTCACACACATTTGCGTCTACTTCTCAAAGACAGGAGAGAGAGAGAGAGCGCAGCTGCGGGGCGCCGCCAGCTTTCAGGCTGTTACAAACTCTGTGACATAAGTAAACCAATAGTGGTGCAGACATTATTTTACAAGGGCTGAGCCGCCGGCGCCGCCCCTCCGTCATTTTTGCGCCCCAGGCAACCGCCCGTATGGCCCGTGCCTAAAACCGCTACTGCCTGCAGGAGTCAGTTCTGCTCAGCCTGCAGACCAAACAGAGAAGACTCTGGAAGCTTCCACATGGGAAACTTCAAGACAAAGAATCCAAACAACAACATCTGATTGGTTGACTTTTGGAGGGAAAGCTGCAACAGTCTTCTGTGATTGGTTCAGCCGTCCCTGCCCCCACTAGTCCACTGCACAGGGGGCAACATTCCAGGGGGGGTTGGTAATCTCCTCCTTGTGTTGTTTCTGCCCCACTGGCTCTTTCAAAATAAAGGCTTGTTGTAGCAGAAACCTGAATGGAACATCAGAATGGACTCAAACTGCTGCTGGTTTCAAAGCCTCGTTCTCAACTTCCAGCTGAACTGTCCCGTTATGTTTAAATCTGTCTGCTTTTTTTATTCTTTCTGCACCATGAGTGAGAGGGAGTGAGAGGATAATGAGTTTATTTAGCAGCCCTACTGCCAGATAGTGATATGTCAACTATATAGAAATGGTCAATGATTCCATGTTGCAAATTTAAAATGGTCCTTTAATTGTTATAAAAATATCTGCCGGCTCAAACTTAGACATATGAGAGTTCAAGAAGTACAATTAATTAAGATGGAAAAACATTGAATTGGATAGACGTAAGACATTAGGTTGAATAAATTTAACTTAATTACTTGTTACCAATTGAATTAATTAATTTAAGTTGGATAATTTATATATATATATATATATATAGAGAGAGAGAGAGAGAGAGAGAGCAGGGTCTTAAAGTCTCAGCAGGAAAATGACAGGAGAGGATCCAAGATTTATTATTTTTCCTATTAATCAGTTTATGTTTTTCTTGACTTTTAGCTTTTAAAAATCACAGTTATTTGGTCATTTTTTATTTTTTTATAAATAGTGTTATTTATTTTATTAAAATGATCATGAATTAATAAAACTTTATTATAGGGCTTTACAATAAAAGAAAGATCAAAGCAGTTTAAAGTTTTAAAGAAAAAGACTTAATGTGGCCTCACAAAAAAAAGTTTGGTGACTCCATCCTAGCATCCTTGGCTACGTTCACACTGCAGGGCTTAATGCTCAATTCCCAATTTTTGAAAAAATGTGATTTTTTTTGCAAGGCCGTTCACATTTCCAATAAAATGCTAACATCTGTGATCTCCTGTGTGACCATGAAGTGACCTGTAGTAGTCAACTCAACGGTGAACGACGTCACTCTCGTTTGTGGAAGTAGCTAACGTTGATGTGGTCCTGAAGGAATTTAGTTTTCTTTGGCGGATGCACACAAACAGGCAGGAGACGGAGGTACCAAGGTTAAAACGATTGTATTACAAAATGTTCAAACCAGTTAAAAATGGATCCGTTTAAAAGACAGATTCAGTCTGCTGAGGACCAGAAGAGTTAAGGGAGGTGGAGAGGTGTCACCCCATTCACATGATGCAGACCACACACACTTGTGAACCCTTCACCCAAGGACACGTCACTCCAAACCGGGGAAAAGCCTCCACCTAGAACTTAGGACAGACACCTGAGTCCTCAGCACTGAGGGAGGGGGGAAACAAAGGTGGATTACACAATAAAATGCACAGTTAAAACACAGTTCTAAAAGAATTGTATAAAAATTCTTAAAATGACGATAAAAGAAACTCTTGTGAGAGTAAGTAGGGGGCTGCTGGATGAAGGGAGCGCGGCTGAGTTTCTGTTCTTGTTGGTGGTGGAGGAGGATTCAGGCGTGACGCCCCGTTTAGTCCTCTGTTGCTCAGGCTCAAAGGCAGCTGAGGAGCACCTGGACCCGGGAGAACCCTGGTCAGAGTCTACAGGGATTCTGGACATGAGCAGTGACAGTTCCTTCAAATGTTTCTAAAAATTCAGTCTAGAAAAAGCAGCAGCTGTTCAGCAGGTGGAGCGTCAGAAAGTCCCAGACAGACTGTTCATCACCTGGGAGGCTCAAATGCAGAGGCTGTATTTTGGCTCAAGAATCTGTGCCTGAAGTTCTGATCCGGAGCTGTGAGGTTAACCGGAGGTGTGCGACAGGGGGGTGGAGCTGTGAGTCGTTGGGGGGGGGGCTTTGTTTCAGTTGGAGGAAGGGCAGAGTGGACTGCTTGGTGCTGAGAGACTTACAAACACCACAATCACTGCTGGAGGATAAATACATTTACTCTTTATTTTCTGTCAATAAATCATATTTATGTGGCAAGTTGGACACGCCCACTAATTATGAGGCAGCAGTAACACGCTTGTGTTAATTTGGTGGCTGTGCTTTAAAAGCTCTCCTCCTCTTCGTTCAGACATGAACTTGTGCTGCGCCATACATCCAAGGGATCGGGAAGTGGCGGGCGGGCGGGCGGGCAGGCAGGCAGGCAGGCAGGCAGGCAGGCAGGCAGGCAGGCAGGCAGGCAGGCAGGCAGGCAGGGTTTTAAGTTCTCTGAACCGAACAGGGAGTGGGAGCTGACGAGCAGACTCGTTCACAGCTCTCGTTTCACAGACTTTGGCGCACCTGCGGCGTGGCGGCAGTAGTCTGCAAGCGTGACGTGACTCTGTTCACCTAGATTCGCCCTCCCCTCAGTGACCGGGATGTTTAACTGGCTTCCACCTGCACATACAATTAAGGCTCCTGCAAACTATTTTTCTTTTTCTTCAGGAACGTGTTTTAGGCTGCACGCCCTTCTCTCACCGCAAGTGTAACTGTACAATGACAATAAAGCTTTATCTTATCTTAAATAGGGGATTAAGCTGCTGCTTTGCCTTTATTGTTTTTACTGTGATTTCTGTCCGGGTCCCACCCCCCCACGACAGAACTGGTTGGAGCGATACGCTCAGCTCACGGAGACCTCTCGTTGCTGTGGCGTCTCACCAGACTGTGGAAGGCTCCCACCAGCTCATCGGTGGTGGTTGTGCGGCTCACCAGCGCCCCTGAACACTAATCATCTTTATTTTCAATTGTGTCTTTTATTGATATCATCAATTTTAATCTTTTTTTCAGGAGGGGGGAGGCCGAGGTGGTGGACTGCTGTGTCTGGTGGTGGGTCTCAGTGTGCTGTGTGGTTTTCCATCATGTGTGCAGTGATTCACAAAGGGGTGTTTGCTTTGTTTTTACGCAGTTTTTAGCCAAATCAGTAAGCTCCTCCTCCAGAACATTTTTAACTGACTTTTATCAAGGATTGTTTTATTAAAAGGTTTCTTAACATTGTTTTTAACTGAAATCTAATAAATTATATTTTTAAACAAACCACAGGCTCTGCCTTGGTTTAGAGCAGCACCTGCACCTGCCTCATTTTAAAATCTTTTCCTGGGGCTCAGCAGCCCCAGGTGGCGTTGTCAACCCGTTTTCTCGTGCTGCCACATTCATCAATAAATCCTTGACTGTAAATGATGGATCCAAAGTTGAAAAGAAGTCAAAGTGCTGACTCAGCACAGATCAAAGGAGACACAGATGATTTCCTGGAATGAAGAAAACATCAAACATCATGATGTGATCTGGAACTGAGCTGTTCTTCAGAAGATCCTCCCAAACATGGAAACTGTTGCTGCAACACGTGAAGGTTTGGTTCTATTGCTAGTGAGATCTGATGGATCAGAACCAGACTTCTGTCAGCTGGAACTGTGGCTTCTTCCAGACCATGACATGTTGTTCAATAAAGTTCATTCCAAAGCGTGACTGATTCATGAAGTGGTTCCTTGAGCAGTGAGTTTTGCCAGCAGCAGGAATCCCTGAGAGTTAGGAGACAGTTTGTGGAGAGAGTTTGTAGATTTAGGAGAAACCAACGTTTGAAATGAAACCAAAGTGTCCTAAACCAAAATCACTGAGCACATCTCAATGTTCCACAAACAGTCATTTTCCACAGTGGACCGTCACCACACACTTTACCAGACAGTTTTTCACAACTTTTCAGACAACAAATCCTGAAATTGTTCCATTCAAGGAAACATTGACTAATATTTGTATTGATGCTGTTTTCCATCTGTGTTTTCAAACCTGCATCAAGAATTAGCTCATGTTTATTGATTCACTTTCTTTGGAAGTTTGGGTTCTCTGATGAACCACCAGAGGGCGACAGAGAACTGTTGATATTATTAACAGAACAGTCAAAGAAATCAACATTTAGCACAAAGTGAACAAACTTAGGTCACGTGCTAACGTTCTGATTCTGTTGGAAAAGCCTTTTGTTTTGATTTCTTCAGAATTTTGGCTCAAAAAGACCAATGACAAATGAAACTCCAATAAAGTTGATTTATAATGAGGAAATGAAATGTTATTTTTATTGAATTATCAAATGGAGACTCAGCTTCAGGTGATAAAAAGGTTGGTGCTATTTCCAGTTTTAGAAAGAACATGCCTTCTGCACAGTTTGCAGTGAACGTTACTCATTTATTGTCAGTTTTTAATTTACTGAAATACCTCCTCACAGGAGAAGAAGACATTTAATTTTTTTACCAGACAAATAACACTATTTTACACAGAAATACTTTAGGTCTTTTACTTTTGAACTTTTTCCTGATTTATTTTAAAAAGAAAATAGCCTCATAGTAATTTCTTGGTCTGAACTCGTCTTTATTGTCGTCTAACTGTAAACTCCAATTCAAACATGCTGACAAAACAAGGACAGATCGCAATTCAAATCATGAATTGAGGAGTACTTATAATGTTGACAAAAATAACTGCTAGTTTTCAGAGAATCATTTCACTTCTCACTGATAATGTCCCACCTGGTGATGTCACATGAAAAGTTTGAGACGGATCTGATGTGGAATTTCAAAATAAAACCCAATTGAAACCTGTTTTAAATGTGTTTTGCCATATGTTTACGTATGTCTAAAAAAATAACTGCTAGTTTTCAGAGAGTCATTTCACTTCTCATTGATAGTGGTGATAGTTGATGGTGATGTCACTCAGTCATAAAGTTTGAGTCATTAATTACAGAGCCCACAATTGTTTAATACACATACAGATTCGTTTTTTTAGAAACTCACAGCAATTATATTTGCAGTTCTGACAGTATCATGTTTTTCCCATCATATAAATTCAATTAATTTTTATATATTTAACACAATAGTCATCTCAATGGCTTCATAACGGTAATTTAGTAATAAACATGAATCAAAAAGAACAACAAAAAAAAAATCACAGAGATTAAAAGGTATTTGCTAAACATGAACTAAACTGGCTAAAACAATTCTGTTATCCCTTCTCTTAGACCCTCCTTCGGGGTAAGGAAAAACTCATCAACAAAAAAACAGATTCCAGGAAAAAAAATTAACCTCAGGAGTTTCTTTCATGTACGATTTGTAATATCAATGTATTACATTACATGGCTAAACACACATTTGGCATTTCCAGGTTTTTTGTCTTGCATCATTCAGGCTTTCTTCATTCATAGACAAGCATTCTTCATGATACCACCTTTCACAAATGTCACACTGTATCTGTGAAATTAAAAGCAAACCATTTTTCTTTAAAAAAAAAAAAAAAAGATGTCATTTAAGGCTGTCTTTGACACCTACTTTAAATCTACATACAATATATGATATTCCACTTGTACAACATGTTTTTTGTTAAAATACAGTGTTAATGCATTTTTTGGTTTTCCAAATTCTTTTTTCCACTTTATTAGAATTTTTCCTGCTTAAAAATTTTTTACATTAACACTAGTAACAATACCTTATGAAGCCACGTTCATTAAGATCACTAATTTGTAAATTCAGCTTGTGATATATGTAGAAAAAAAAACAAAAACCGCATGTTCACATTAGAATATGGTAATATGCATATATACTCACCCAACTGGTTATTTCAGGACCTGGTCCAATAGGTTTTGCCAATGAGCAAAAAGCACAGTTGGTGCTGGAATCAAACACTGATATTTAAGGGAAAAAAAATGATTCGCAGTTAATACATATATCTTAAAATCAGCTGTCTTATTAGCTGAAATGACTGATGTAGGTATTTATTGTAAATTAACATTTTTTAATGTATAAGACAAAATATATATATATTAATATAATATATAACTACTCATCCATTTCTGCAGGAAAATGCTGATCTCATATGTATAGAGAGGGCTAAATTCTATGTGTTAATACAGTTATTCCAGCTACCTTGCCAGAGATTACATTAGTGCATTGATATAATAATGCTTTCATTGCCTTTCGAAAGTATTCGGCCCCTTGAACTTTTCAACCTTTTTTCAACATTTCAGGCTGAAAACATGAACACATAAAACTAATATTTTTACATTTATTTTGTAGCTTGTGGGACACAAGCATGAAGTGGATAAAAATTTATTGGATATTACAGACTTGATGAAACCAAAATCTAACTTTTTGGCAACAATGCAAAACGTTCTGTTTGGCATAAAAGCGGCTCAACTCATCACCCTGAACACACCATCCCCACTGTCAAACATGGTGGTGGCAGAATCATGGTTCACGGCTGCTTTTTTTTTCTTTCAGCAGGGACAGGTAGAATGGTTAGAATTGGTGGGAAGATGGATTAAGCCAAATACAGGACCAGCTCTAGCTGTTTTGCAAGGAGGGATGGGCACAAATTTAAGTCTCTAGATGTGAAAAACTGATAGAGAGATACAACAAGAGACTTACAGCTGTAATCACAGCAAAAGGTGACACTACAAAGTATGAACTTGAAGGGTCTCAATCATTTTGCATGCCCAATATTTTAATTTATTATTTGTTAAATTAAGAAAAAAAAGTATTTAAAACATTTTGTTCCACTTCATGATTGTGTCCCACTTGTTGTTGATTCTGTAAGGTTTTGGGGCCAGGATGGGGTTTTCTGCTTTTATTTTGGTTTATTTGTTACTTCCTGTTGTCCTCTCATTTCAGGTGTCTTGATTTCCCCGTAGTGTAATTCTACCTCAGTGTCATCACTGGTTTTCCCTGTTGTGCACACCTGTTTGTTGTTGGTTAATCACTTCTCCTGTTCTATGCGTCTGCGTCTTCTTCACATTTGTTGCTGGATTGTTTTGTGTGTTTTCTGAGCTACGAGCATCTGGCAGTATTTGTGGCACCTGGCAGTATAGAACGACCAAACGGTGCCCGAGCGCAGCTCGTCCGTAGGTCACCTCTCCCCCAGGGGATGGGTCAAATGCGGAAAAGAAATTTCCCCATTGTGGGATAAATAAAGTCTTTTTTTTTACATTTCCTGTTTAGTTTCTTAATAAAAGAAACCCTTTGATTCTGAGCTTTCTGCGTCCTGCATGTTGTGACCACACGGCTCCTGGCAGATTCTTTACAAAAAATTATAGTTTTATATCTTTATGTTTGCAGCCTGAAGCGTGGCAAACGGTTAAGAAGTTCAAGGGGGTTGAATACTTTCGAAAGGGACTGTATATAAATAAATGAGTACATGCAAAGAATGAGAAAATAACTCAATGCACACAAGGTTCTTACCAGTGTTATCTAATATATCTACCAACATGCCTAACAGAAACTATGTGGATGATGCTGAAAGTCACAGAATTATAATACAACATGTTAAAGGTCCACAACTAAACATAAATGCTGTCAGCTGTCTTATCATAATTATTTATAAATAAATAACTATTCTATATCTAAGTGATTTTTGAAATGATCTGCACTAACACATTCAAAATAGCATATTGTCGTATTCTCTGTGTCATCGCTGATAAAAAATTGTTGACTATAGAACAGTGGTCCCCAACCTTTTTGTCAATGTGGACCGGTACAACGCAAGGCACGTTTACCGCGGACCGGGGGGGGGGGGGGGGGGGGGGGGGGGGGGGTTTGAGGTGCAACGCAAGACAGATTTAATGTGGACCGGGGGTGGTATTTTCTCTTTAGTAATGATAATAATAATTATAATTTTCCCCTTGTCAAAGCAACTTTCTAAAGAAGTTTGTTTTTTGCTCATTTTGGTTGTTTGGGTTTAATTTTAGTGGGGTTTATCACCTGATGTTTGGTGTCGCGACTTTGACGTGCGTTAAGTGTGACAGATGTAACAAAGTGAAGCCGGTCACTTTTCAAAATAAAACGTTTTTGTCGGAAAAAAACAATAAAATGGAAATTATTTTTTCTTTCTGTGCGTCCCGGTGCAAAAATTTCCCGCGGCCTGGAACCGCTCCGCGGCCCGGTGCCAAGTGTCCTGCGGCCCGGTACCGGTCCGCGGCCCGGTGGTTGGGGACCACTGCTATAGAAGACCGACCAAGCAGTCACTTGTGATCAGAAGTGCACATCTGCACAGTAGTTTAAAGGTTTTCACCAAACAGCAACGTGACTATTTGTCTCCCTTTAAATAGGCAGACTGACTGATTTAGGGTTTGAAAACAGCTGTGATGTCAATTAAAGGACATACCTGAGTTCACCATGACCCCCTGGGTAATTAGTTCTCAGTCTTTTATGGAGGTACCATCATTTTTGTCCAGCCCTATTTCATTAGTTTGTTTTTTTAATAATTCAGTTAATCAACAACTCAATATTAATGGCTGATTTTGATTATTAAATATTAATAATAAATCAATAAATTCAATAAATTTAAATGTATTGTTACTTTTGAATGTGTCAAGTCATTTCAGTGAGCATTGTGGACTTTCTTTCTTTAACTGAGGGGTACCAACAATTTTGTCCACCACTGTATAAAGCACTATAAACAAGAGCAAGAGGACAATTTCTGTGCAATGCAGACCTGATGCCTTCAGTATCTGGAGAGCAATGGTCTTCCTCTCTGCTGCCATTTCCTTTTTTGATGTTCCAAATGTGATGTGAGGAATCTCAGGAAAAGATGCCATAATTTCTCTTGCCATCTTAAAACATTTTTAAGCAAAATATACCGGTAATTAGATAGACAGACAGATAATACACAAAAATGAATCAAGAATACTTTAGGACTGTTAAATACATTGTGTACAAAGGTAAATTGAAAAGAGCTTACCATGATCACAATAACTCCACAGCTATTTCCATCCTGCTGGACTGGATGTTCCATCACTCCCCATTGCCATTTCACATCTACCCATTCTGTTTTGCCTAAACAAGTTCTTCGAATTTGGAGGTACTCTCTGTAATACCAATTGTAAGCACAATCAGTATTTTTTTTATTAACATTTTTTAAGAAACGTTGCATTACAAAAGTGCATGCAATGTTTGCTTGATAGGTTTTCAACTTACATAACATGGATGAAAATAACTCAATTAAAAATTGCATATAACAGCAATTACAATTAATATTGGTATGTCAACAGTCTGAATCAAACCATCGCAGCTTTGTCTTTCTCCCAACCTGCAGCTATAAAATAAAGCAACATCTTTCACAAGCATTTTACACACCCACACAAAAACACACACAAAAATGTTTGCCAGGGAAATAAAATTTTTTTAATGTAATTTTGTGTCTCGGAGTTGGAATCTTATCATAAATGTAACGTAAGAAACACTTGCTTACAAATATCTGATCAAAAAACATAAAAATAAATTGCTTACCTCCATCTCTTGGCAACCAATTTTGAGTCTGATTCTTCTGAGGAACTTGCTGCGGGTTCCACCAGGAACACTGTGTTGTTGACCGCATTGATGTACTGTCAAATGAGAAGTAAGCTATAGATTATTCATGCATAATGTCAAATTTATAATCAGAAGCATTTTAATTACTAACCAGAAATTTCCAGTGAACACCGCCAACATTAACAAAAGACACAACACCTTCATATTTGTCTAGGTTCAGCTGTTAAAGAATAAATGCATGGTGTTTAAAGACAAAGTACTTACATATTACAGTACAAACATATAATAGTACAAAAATAATATTTAAAAAATGTAACTACCTTGCGGAGACAGTCTCGAGCAAGATGTGACCTTTCACCAAAAAGTATTACACCGGCAGTGTAGTGATTCAGGATGTAAAGCCTGTTTCCCATTTTTAGCTGATTGGCCAAAAGGTGAAAGACTCCTTCAATTACCTACATTATAAACAGTTTTTTATTATAAATTCTTAATTAAAGACAGAAAAGATTACAATTTGAAATATTTGTGAATATAACAGGTCTTACCTCTCCTATTAGCCATTGATGTGGTTTTAGGCTTTGCAGCTCACTGTGGCGAATAATAACCTTTGGTTTGGCAAGGCAACACAGAAACCACAACCTCTGTGGGTTTTTTACTCCACATTGAAATCAGCTGCTGGTGAAGATCCTAGGTGTAGCAGGATGAGGCAGCACAGCTGCAGGCAATCCCCCTGACTACCTGGGAGCAGTTAAAAATGGTTTGGCCCATCACTTGAGACTTGGTGTCTGGTGCTCAAACCCCACCCATTTCCTGGTGGCTAACCCTCTGTGCTTCCTGGTAAGTGTGGTGGTGGTGCTGTTTATGAATCTGCTTTAGGTTGTCCTAAACAAATTGTGTTCTTTAGCTAAAAAAAAGAAAAGAGCTCTGGCATCCGGAGCTCCCCTCTACGCCCCAGTGAGCTTAAGGTGTGGATGAGCTTCTCCTCACTGCTCAGGTGATCAGTTTGTTTGGTCTGAGCCTCTGCCTGTTTTTACACTTTTTTTTTTTTACACATTTAGTTTATATTTCGTTTGTTTTTTTTTCTTCTTGGTTTGTTTTTTTTTTTTCCACGCATGTGCATATAGTTTTATTTTTGGTTGCCAATCTCCACGTGGGTCGGCCCAGCGCTCTGTGGTAAGCCTCGGCCCTCGGAGGGTCTAATTCCCTTTTTCCTTCCCCAGTGTGATTGAGTCATTGTTTTTAACACATTTTATGTAAATAAAACTACTTTTAGCTGGTACTACGTCTTGGCCTCATTTTAAACCATAATCTGCGCACCTGTGTTGCAGCGCTTTGGGTTCTCCGGACCCTGTACTCGGGTGGCGTTGCTTTTTCTTATCTGGCACGACCACTTGCCACATAGGCATGCAAATAAACAATAAGGTCACTAAAAATTTAGTTGTACAATTCTTTTAAAAATGGCCCTATGTGTAGTTTGAAAAAATGCATCCTGATTACAATGACAGAGACATAAAAAAATATAAAGCAATCTGCAGTACAGCCATACCTGTTCTGAGCTTGATAAGCTGCCTTCTGAAGTACCCTTTCTTGGTGTCTGGTCCTTTGGTGAGATCTTTCGCTTCTCCGATAGGTTGATGTTTTCTTACTGACTTCGTCAGCCAATGAAGAATCAGTCTAATTAGTTGTTAGAAAAAATAATGTATTTCATTTAATAGACTAAGACATTCTTCCAACTAAAATTGTCTTAATTACAAACCACACAGACGGACACCAACTCTGATTTGTCATGGTGATGGTTATATGCAAAATAGATGAACACACAAATGCAATGTAAAATTATTTACAAAAAAAGTACCCTTTTGGTAGGTGTATTGAAAGGAAAAACCTTCATAGCAGAAACTTATCTCCCTTTCTTTTCCTGCTTGCGTTCCTTCCATCTTTCTAGGGTCACTCTGAATCTCTACAATAGAATTTCACAGAAAGCAGTCTGTTTTTTACAAATCTAATGTAAGCATTGCACTAAAATGAGAAACACTGTTTGAAACAGAAAATATAACTTATATTTTAACTTTAAAATAATCAAAGTACATGTCTAATTAAATGAAGTTACGTTTGTCCCATTAATTTATTCATTCATTTTCTATTCCGTTTTTTTCCCTTTCGGGGTCACGGGGCTGCTGGAGCCTATCCCGGTCACTTGTGGGCGAAGGCAGGGGACACCCTGGACAGGTCACCAGTCTGCAGGACACATTGTTAATGAATTTGTTTTTTAAAATGTATTAAAAAGTTGACTTGCACTGGATTTTCTTATCAATGGCGTACATGTATTTTTATGTCAAATTTTAAATTGCGTCCATCAATGAAAAAATAAATCTGTGACTAATGTTGCAATACAACTTTTCTAGAAAATAAAAAAAAATCCAAAAATTAATGCCAAAACCTTTCGTTGAATTTCTCTTTTGGAGTCTTCATATTCCTTCAGCAGAGCACTGTGGGATTTTGGGTATTGTACCACAAAGTCATCAAGCCTACTAAGCCTGGTAGATCTGAAACGAACATGTTTCAGGTCCCACTGGCTCTTTTCCATGATTCCCTGGGTCTTGTCTTTTGTTATGTTCTAAAGAATTCAAACAAGAGATGTGAAATAAAAAACCTGAAAAATATACTATACAAAAAGAAAATTCAAAAATATGTAAAAAAAATTCAATTGATGTTAATACCTGTCTCTTCAGTTTTCTGAGAGGTGTATTTCTTTGAAAAATCATCATATGGTTTTCCAGAACCATGTCGTCCAAGGTCCCCTTTATACACCAAAAAATACAATGCATGGAAAAGATTTTAATTCAATTTTTTTAAACAATCATTTTTTAAAATGTATTATCTAAATATTAAAATTATTAAAATTTCAACTAACCAAGCATTATCCCGCTCCACAGGCCAGCAAATGGAAAATGATACTTGGTCATGTAATTGATCAATCCTTTGCAATAGTAAGCGTTGTCATCCCCCTCCTCATCCAGTGGGGCGCAACTCACCACCTCCTCATATCTCCTTCCAAACTTGTTTTTTCCCTTGATCTCCTTTTTTTCAACAATTGGACAAAACAATATTAATAATGGAAAAGATATATTCCAATCAACTGACAGACCGATAACACAGACACATTTACTTCAAAGTCATCAGCTTTCTTTTGAGTTTCTGTGGTCTCATTCTTGTCCAGTCCTTTTCTTTGAAGCCATATCTGTGAGTTGGTGTAATGTTTTTCAACATTTTGCCCACTGCATGGGCTGGAAAACACAACCGTTGCACTTTGCACCATGTCATCCAACTCTTCCAAAGACCTAGCAGTTGTGAAAAGACCGAAGACATGCATGGCCAGATGGTAGTGGTTTGGGGCACTGCGTAAAGACAATATGTAATTAAAATATTGATTTTCTTTAAAACTCTTGTTTTTCTAACTCAAGATGTTCAGAGGTAGTCCATTTCTTTATTTGTACAGCTCTATTAACTGATACATGAATAATGGTCACTGTAGTATTACATGTTTGCCATGTTTTGCTAGTTCAAAAACTAAATTTATTGTTCTAAAAGAACCAAGTAATTTTATGAGTTTTCAATTTGACATGTTACATGACATATTTTATTAATAGTAGTAGTTGTAAAAAATGTATTTTACATAATTATAAAGTTGAAAATTATCTGTCTTTTATGCTCTTTTTTATTTTTTATAATTTACTTTAAGGTCTCTTTGGTGCATAGATTGAAAAGTTCCAGTATCTCCTGATACTACTTGTAAATTGTAAAATGATTACACTCACATAATTCAATAACCACTTTGTATCAATGACCAAAAGAAATAATACTTACTACTTTCTGCACATCTGTCTAGCATTTTTCATGACATGACTCAGGCATCGATGCAGAAGGGGCACCTGGAAGTCTGTTCTAGTTCCGTTTCCAGTAGCAATGTTGTAGTAATGGTTGATGGTGTCATGCAGATTGGTTTTCGCAAAGCATGGGCAAATTGCTTGCATGAGTGTTACCGACACCAGGAGTGGCGTCAGGGCAACAAAATAGATTTTCTGTTGAAGACAGAAGAAAATGCCACAGCAATGAACACAGGATGCTTCTCTGTCGTCGTCCAGATTGCGTCTGTTTATTTACAGTCACTTAACATAAAACTCTTTGTTTCCATATGTGCCAAGTTTTCTTGCAGCATTTTCAAAACTGCTGTCTTTATACAATCATTGCATACCAGTTCAAAATGGAATAAAATCTTTCAATTCTCCAGGTATATCATCTCTAATCTTTACATAAACATATATACAAATACACCTTATCAGCCAATGTCTGACCATTGAGTCCCATCATCTTATGATGCACAAAATTAGAAGCAACATTCTGCATTCAGTAACATTAACATGTTCAGTCTGGACAGCTTAAATCAACTTCAGTATAAAACTCTTCAGATTTAAACTCAATAAACATACTTCACATAAACTGAAACCACATCAAAATCCTTGAAAAACTGTGTTTTAACATTTTGCCTGCAAGGGGCACATTGTTAGCAAAATACATTGTTAGCAAAACACGGTGCCTGCCAGGCAGCGCTCAGGGGAAAGACGCGCCAGAATCACAGCCTAACGGTAACGCAGCGGCAGTTAGCTAGAAGTCTCTCAAGTCGCCGTCTGCTCCGTAAAGTTTCTTTACATTTTTCTTTTTCTTTCAAAGTACTCATAAATAATATATAATAAATATACCTCAAATCAAGTGGTCAAAAGAACGTATTTATGGTACACCAACCTGTTGAAGACAGAAGAAAATGCCACAGCAATGAACACAGGACGCTTCTCTGTCGTCGTCCAGATTGCGTCTGAGGTGCTCATGCACAAACCAACCGTCAGAAACAACCCAGCACACAACTGTCCGCATCAGTTTTGTTCCTTCCGTTCTGCATTTGTTAAAGTCCAAAGTCAAACATAAAACAAAATTGTGCTTTTCACATTTAATTAAAAAAAAATATATATATTTTTTTAATACTTAAATTTAAGTAGTGCATTTTAAAACAATAGGCTTATTTTTGTGTTTACCACACGAGCACCATGGAGCCATCACATAAGAGAAAGATGGGTGTCTTTATTCTTTTCTGCCCAAAATACCTAGTAATATCTGTCTGAAATGCCTCAAGGAAATATGTGACTGAGGCAGTCGTGTGGTCACAAGTCAGGTAGGTGGCAACAGGTAGAGGAGATTTGCTCTTTTTTGGATTACTGACAACAAGTTCGTACACATAAAAAGGTGGTGACCCCTTGTTTTTTTTAACAATGCTTCCTGTAGCATCCAGATAGACAATGTCTTCAGTGCATCGATCCTGGAAGATTTCGATGCTCCTTTGTGACCACAGGAGGACACCTTTAGGATGCATCATCGCCTTCTGGAGAAAGGAGTCAGGTGGCTTGGTGTCTCTGTCCAGCATTATTTTTAAGCTTAAAAGCTCATTGCTGTGCTGTCGATTTTTCATTCTCACTTCCCATGAGATATTTCTCAGCTAGGGCTGTGACGATAACCGCATCACCGCCAAACCGCGGTGATGAGGTCATCACCGCGGTGATGACCTCATCACCGCACTTTTTTTTTTCTTCTAAGTTTTGCATATGGCGCGTCAATGGAGCTAGAATAAACACATTAAACACGTTCATCTTTTGCTGATAATTTACTTTTTCTGCTAGTCCTGTAATCAGACTTTCCTTCTTTCTTTCAGACTGTTCTCTCCTTTTCTCCCACCGCGCCTGTCACTCTCTCTAGTCTGCGCGCGCGCTCTCAGTGGCTCCGCGCTGCACGTGCCACGCGGCTCCCTGTACACACAGGAGCGCGCTTTCAGAAGCACACAAGCTCATTCTACATCAGGAGTTTTCCTCTCGCGAGGAAATATGACAAATTTACTGCGTTCTAATTATTAATTTACATTGTATTCATTTCCGTTTCAAGCTGCCTGCGTTCTTAAGGGCGCGCGACACGGCCGCCGCCGGAGGATTTTGTGTGTAGGGAGGGGGCGGGGGGGTATTATGGTTTACCTTCACTCCAAACATAACACGCACTGTTAGATTTCCATAAATATCACTACATGTTTTGTTTGGGAATTATTTAGTGCAGCGCAACGTTACGTGTCTGTAGAAACACAGGCGGAGCCTCCTGCCTGCCAGGCTTCATGGCTACCAGGAAAAGTGACAAAGTGTCTGCAGCCTGTTTATTACTGGGCAATATCTAATATTCTGAGAAGATGTCTGTACCAGACAGCACAGGAGAAGGCTCACATGCAGTTAGAGAGCGGTCCGCTGCAGAGGGATCAACACGCACTCCCAACACACACGTGCGCACCTTCCTCCTACATGCAGCGCTGACCCACACAGTCAGTCAATCTACAACACCTATATGGGCTTTGTATATAGTTATTTAGGTAGTAGTTAGTTGTTACTGTTATTTGTTAACAAATAATACTATGTTGTAATTGTATTTATTTATGATGCGGCCGCCGGGGGATTTTGGGGGGGGGGGGGGGGGGCCTGCGGTTAACCGCGACACCGCGCCCCCTGGTGGTTCATCACCGCGGTGATGAAAAATCCGACACCGTCACAGCTCTATTCTCAGCACTTGTGGGTTTGGAGCTTCATCCCAGCTGCCAGATTCCATGACATCTTGATCTATTTGTTGTAAGTTTTCTAGGTACATTGCTCAAGGTAATGTACTTTGAAGTTGTTGTCCAAGTGAGCTTCTTTGATTGGCTCGCACTGGTCTCCTCTTAAGCTCTGTACAATTGTGGATGCTCTCACCACCTTGAAACGTTACTTCGGCTTTTAGGTCGATTTCACTATGTACTGAGACAGTGACAGTAACTGGGCAGTCATCAAAACGGCAGTAGCCCAGACACCAGAATTCAGGGCCCGATCTTGTTGAATCTAAAACTTTTAAACGATGCCTTTTAAAAGCAATAGAACAATATGGGTAGATGGTCCTTATTCCCCGTGAAATAATAGTGGTCCACTGCAGTCCTTTGAACCTCATTTTTCTTCTTTTCTTTGCCAAGATGACCCAGTCTTTTCTTTCGATGAAGAAGTATGACTTCCCCCTTGGCACACCTATTTTTATGAAGCCATGATCTGACTTGGATGTTTCCTGAGAAGAAAGGCAGTTTTTTGCATAAAGCATCATTTTCAAAAAATAATTGCAATGTTAAACTATCACATAAATTAACCATTAAGTAAAATGGTTTTGGAGGTTTAGAATAAAAATGTAATTGGTATGACTAGTGTGTCTTTTGTACATGTATCTGTTTGTGATAAAATGAACATTTATAAATCAGAATCAGAATTCTTTATTGTCATTGTACATGGTGATACAATGAAATTGCAGCAGCCTTCGAGTGATGAAGATAAATAAAATAAAAAAATAAAAAACCCTGCAACAGACTGGCGACCTGTCCTCTCAATGGAGAAAAACGTCCCTAGTCTTTTTCTACGGCACCAGTGCAGCTACAAAGCAGCTGTTAGCTCACGTCTGCCCCCTAGTGAGGCATGCCTCACCTGAAGCCTGTCATGCAGGCCTGTAGCAGTTTTTTTCACCGCACGTGCATGTTAACATTGAGCCCTACCGTCAGAAGTGAGGCACAACGCTGCCGAGCCTCACCCGGAGATTCAGCTCAGTCTGTGATCGCGCAACACTCAAATTCGACGATTTTAACCTCAGAAACTGTGGAAAATGTGTTGAGTTGACTGAAAATGTATATTTAACACAGATCAGTGGAAAATAATATTTACTTCATTTAACTTTTTCTATTTTATCACGATAGCCTCACCTGCCTCACCTGACCGCACATCACTGGTGTACAGTTACACCCCTAATAGTTAATTAACTAGCCATGATCATTATCCCCAAGAAAATTTGACCACTAGTGAACAAGTGTAGCGATTAAATGAACAACATTGCGACTTAGAAAGAAAAATCCTACCCTGTCTGTATTTGCAATGTTTTCCTACATATTAGAAAATAAGTTATAATGAAAGATCACTTACCCAGGCTTTTTCTTGGACATCTTCGCTTCTTGCTCTCAATGAGCTGCAAAGGGGCGCGCGTAAAAGTCTTCAGATGTCTCAAAGATGTACGTAGCGTCCTGTGGTGCACTGCGCTTTATATATTGAATTTTGACTTAGGTATGAGTACACAATAGAGGACAGCTTTAGAACTCTACGGAGTGAAGTGTTGTTGAAATTCTACATCAGATCCGTCTGAAACCTATTATGTGACGTCACCAGGTGGGACACTTTCAATGATTCCCATTGGTTGTTTGTTAATTTTAAATTCCAAACGCCTGAACACCCAATAACTGTTTGGAGGCCATGATGCCCAAAACAATGACTGAAATGAGCAAAACTCGCTACCTTGTGTCAAAACCGATTCTCCTGCTGAACAGATTTACTTGCAGTTATTATAATGCAATTCTATAATTTAAGCGCTTTGTCTGAACAGAAGGTTTTGTGGTTCAACAGAAGATAAGAATGTGGTTTAAACTGAATCTAATAATAAATACATCTGACAGTGAATTTAACTATCATAAAGCATACAAGGACTCCTAAATCTAGTGTTATGTCAAGAGTGGGTAAGATCACGTCATAAAAAAAATTAGAGTACTAAATGACAAAATTTAACTTTTACCAGCATTCTTCTTTAAAGCCAACAGAGCTACATGACAGCTCTGGAGCATTAGATTGCAGATCCTTGGTTTAGACAAGTGCTTCTCCATTATATTTTGCAAGGCCCCCACTAGGAAAATGAAAATGTCCCACACCCCCCACACACACTCACCGCAGTGACTATAATAAGATCAGTATCTAAAAAATGGTGTAATTATACCTAAAATTGTATCTTTTAATGTTAACAGAAGAAAAAGCAAAATTAATCCATTTTCAACAAATATAACCTTTTTTAGCCACACAAAAACCATGTTCTAGTATAAAAAAGAAAAGAAGCTTAAAGTGCCGGAAATTAAAAAATCTTATTTAAAATAGAAACATTTTGACCAACTGAACCATTTGATGCTGAGAAAAATAAATTAATAAATAATATTAAATGTAAATTGATCTGAAACATTAAAGTTTTTTAGTCTGAAGAAATAGGTAAAAACCATTTTGCTGATTTAAAAAAAAAGATAGATTGTTTATTTATGACCTCATAAAGTGCAGCTGTTTTCCTGCATTACCTGCTGTCTTTATGTTAAATACTGACACCAACTAAACAACAGGCAGACAAAGAAAACATTTATGGAAAATAAAGACATTTAACAAATATATCGACAATGGGTGATACAGAATGACATTATTAGCATGAGCTGAGTAATCTAAAGGCACACCATGACCCAGGTGTTGCACAATCCAGGTAGAACTCCACATGCACTTTTCCACCTTGCAGCCTGAGCCCCCTCCCCTTTCCTTCTCAAAGATCCCAGCCACGTCCACCTCCTGACAGGAGACAGGAGCGCGCAACTGCCGATGTGGCAATTCACAGGTTTCAGGATGTTCCAAACAGGTGGGACACCATCAATGAGAAGCGAAATGATTCTCTGAAAACTAGCAGTTCTTTCTAGACATATGGAAAAATATGGAAAAAAAAAAACACATTTATAACAGGTTTCAATTGGGTTTTATTTTGAAATTCCACATCAGATCCGTCTCAAACTTTTCATGTGACATCACAAGGTGGGACACTATCAGCGAGAAGAGAAATGACTGTCTGAAAACTAGCAGTTTTTTTTTTTTAGACATACATAAACATATGGCGAAAACACATTTATGAACATGTTTAAGGCTGGCTTCAATGTGTGTACATTTGATTTTCCAAACTTAACACAAACCAGGGTGTGGTCTTCTGACTGCATTCTTAGCTTTGCAACAAAAAAAAAAATCCTAATGCCTGTTCCAACAACAAGTTACCATTGTTGAAAACAACATGGTTTAGTGATGTCAAATCCTGAACAGAATAAAATTTAGTGAGTTGTTTGACCTTTCCCATCATCCACAAAAAAAAAAACAAAAAATCATTATTAATGTGTTTAAGATAAGCGCATGTACACCAGAGTTGATATTTTATTCCTATTACTAAACTGGGTTTGTACAGGTAATTCTTATGACCCAGTTCAACTCCAGTTTGTGACACTTGAGGGCACTTTGGTTTTATTTTGAAATTCCACATCAGATCCATCTCAAACTTTTTATGTGACATCACAAGGTGGGAAACTATCAGTGAGAAGTGAAACGACTGTCTGAAAACTAGCAGTTATTTTTTAGACATACGTAAATATATGTCAAAAATACATTTATAGCCGATTCAATTGGGTCTTATTTTGAAATTCCACATCAGATCTGTCTGAAACTTTTTATGACTCACTGAAAACTAGCAGTTATTTTTTTAGACATACGTAAACATATGGCAAAACACATTTAAAACAGGTTTCAATTGGGTTTTATTTTGAAATTCCACGTCAGATCCGTCTCAAACTTTTCATGTGACATCACCAGGTGGGACCCTTATAATGAGAAGTGAAATTATTCTCTGAAAGCTAGCAGTTATTTTTGTCAACATTATAAGTACTCCTCAATTCATGATTTGAATTGCGTTTTATTAAGAAATTAGTCAGACTTTTAAATATATATATATAGATATATATTTATACGGGGGGCGTGTTTGTATATACATAAAAATGTAATGACAGTTCTTCCATGTTCATATATGTTTTTATCTTTAAAAAAAAAAAGTACTTCTTGCTGTTACCGTAATGCACAGAAGAAAGCGGCACACTATTTTTGAGAGAGGGCTGGCTTGACAGCCGTTCGACGAGAGAGAGCTGGCTTGACACCAGTATTTCTCGTGGTGGTTTTGCTGATGGTCTAGTCTGGTTGATACGTGGTGAGTTTCTGCTTCATGCAGGCGTTGAGACTTTAAACGTGATCGTAGGTCTGAATGTTCTGGAGATGTGAGAAAGACTGCTCACATGCAGACGAGGAGACAAACAAACACTCACACACTGCAGTGAGTGATGGACAGCGTGTTTTATGTTTTTACAATCCCTGCGTGACTCACCTGCTGCCTGTACCCCCCCCCCCCCCCCCTCTGCTTTTTTCCTCACATCCCGTCCGTAAATTGATAATGCTGATATGCAATGCAATGCAGATATTTTTCTCCAAGCACCGCTACTACTGCACACCCAACTGGCATGGCATCGCGCACGAGAAGGACTGGTCTAATGAAAAAAAAAAAAAAAGTATAATTAAAGATTTGTCTCCGAGCCACATGTGACCATCAAAAGAGCCATATATGGCTCGCGAGCCATATATGGCCATATATTTTCCCTGGGAAACCTGTTTTATCAATCATTTTGGTCTCTTTTTCTTCTTCCAAGTTCCAGCTTGGTGAGTGTGCAGGTCGCCATGGCAACCAGTGTCCAGGTCAAAGGGAGGACCACGGCCATCCAGTTCCAGGCTTTTGGATTGATTTGGATTTGATAAACATTTGTTTCCCACATTTTAATAGTAGAATTCAACACGGGACATATGGTGGATTGTAAGAATAGGAACAAAAACAGCAACAACAAAATAATCCACCTCCCCTTAAAACATGCATTGGACTATGAACAAGTCTAAAACAAATGCAAGCAAAGACCAGCGCTGGGGCTCCTGCTAGTTTCTTTTAGAAGAGCCTGCCTCTTCCAAACATAGAATGTTCAACAACTAGAGCTAAAAATGTCTGTTGGTAGATTTCTGGATGTTGGCCGTATCCCAGCGAGCAAGGCCAAGTCAGCCCCATATGGTTTCAAAGTGGACAGAAAATGTTTTTAGGAGTTTCTAGAATGCTCAACAACTAGAGCTAAATGAAACTAGTGCATGAAATGACAAAGAACTTCCTGTTTGAAAGGAATATCATGATGGCTTCCACCTGTCTCTTTGCTTTTCCTTTCTTTTTTGTGTTTCTCCTCTTTGGGAGGTTACACAAAACTGCACTTTAACCCAGAAGGAAACAACAACCGCTCCACAATCCCTGAACCCCCTACAGCCTTTATCTAAACCTTTACATTGACCACTATCACACATTTGATGGCATTTTGTCAGAAAAACAAGCACAACTTCATGTTTGTTTGTGTGTGAAATGATTCCAAAAAGCCATGTGTCATCCTGGAGGGACTGGTTTCTCATCAATGCAGACCACCAAGTTTCTCTGGTTTCTTACTATTTGGTGGCTGGTAGGCCTTTTGGGATTTTTGTCAGGGAAAGAAGTGAACCTGGGCTCCAAATATTGGAAGACACTGATCTAAAAGTACTAGGACATCTGGAGAAAGCTCTAGTTCTGGTCCAACTCAGTCCAAAGCACTGAAGATAGATGGAGTTGGATTTGGGAGAGGACTGAGCTCATTCAAATGAAGAAAGAACAAGTCAACAGATGAAGAAGATTTCAGGAAGTTTCCCATTCAACAAGTTCAAGTTTCCAGAGAGCTAGTTTAGCATCCGCGTTCTGGACCAAACCACTGTCCCTCTGAAGGTCCAGACACAGAGAGGCCCAGAGTGACCCCCATTTCTCCTTTAATGTTAACTCAGATTGGCCTTTTTTACCTTTTTAGAAAGCTTGTGTGTTTGTTCATCTGCTTCTCATCCCAGCACGGCTGAGGGGGTTTTACGACACTGTCCTTAGCTGATAAGTACTGGTTGAAGTTAGAATGCACCAAATGGGTCATTATACGACACCCCAATGAACTTTTTTCTGTGTCTTGAAATTGTTACCTCCTTCTTGTGTTCTTAATAAAAGCAGCATGAGGAGAGACAGAACCTTGAAGAGAGAAGAGCAGCGTGATGGTTGACTTCTGTCACAGTGGTTCTTCTTCTTCCTCATGCATGAGAAACTTGATTCTTGTTGTGGTTTATTGTTTCTAATTGTGTTTTTCTTTAATGTCTAGATGCATTTATCTGACAATCAGTAAAGACATGAATTCTCCAGAAACAGCTCTGAGCAGCAGCCATGAAGGGACTGAGAACAGACGGACATCCAAGCAGAATCCAAGCAGCACCTTCATCCTGATGAAGCTCCGCCCTCTGACCTCAGTCATCTCCAGGCTCCGCCCCCAGTCTGTGACGGCTGGATGATGCTGTCCTCCACCTGCAGCTGGACCTGGATGTTCTCTCAGACCATGTGGCCTCATGGATCAGAAGGTTGAGGGTTCAAGTCCCTTCATGGTTGAAGTCAGACAGAAAGTGAAGAAGAGGGAACATTCAGAGCAGTTTCTGTGCTGTTTGGTTCCTCATGAGTCACGTCTAGATCAGGTCTGGATCCCAGTCAGAAAGTGATCAGGAAATCTGCAGATCAAACCTTCATTTACTGAAATGGAAAACATCAACTGACTTTCTACAGATTCTACTTCCATTCATCAAACTCCAACAGGAAGAAGATTTACATTTAATCAAATCTGTTGATTTCCTGACAAACGTTGTTTTCTCTTCCTGTTTGAATGTTTGATTGTTTTCAAACATGAAGAGAGTTTTTTTTCACTGTTTTCAGCTTGAAATTTCTGTTGAAATGTAAAGATTCATTCAGAATTCCCCAGTGGCCTCATGTTGGAGGAGGGGCTTCATGAGATGCTGCTGGGGCGGAGCTTGAACACACACCGCTTCCTGGAACCCAAACTCAGCCTAAGTGGAGGAAAAGTTGGGATTTCTGGTGTTTGTAAATATCTAGAGTGGTTTCCTCCCACAAAAACAAAAAAATAAATAAAATTAAGAAAACCGAAACGGTACAAAGGTGAACAGGAAGTGCCATACCGAAACGTTTTGGTACAACTACGTGTACCGTTACACCCCTATTACTTGATATTTATATATATATATATATATATATATATATATATATATATATATATATATATATATATATATATATATTTATTAAAGGTTCACTGATCACATTAAAAGTGTTAGAATTAAAGATGTATAAAAAAACATTTCAAACATTTTGAAGACATTCAAGAATTAGCTAAAATGACTCAAAAAACAACAAATTTCTTTTTGAAGGTACATCTAAAACAATTCATTTTGTGAAAAAGTTGTACATATTTTGTCAGCAGTAAAACTCTGTCTAATATCATTACACAAAGATTCAAATGTATTGATCCATTACTTTTGTTTTTTGCTTTTGATGTAGAGAAGATGAAAATAAAAAAAAATCCTAGAAAGTAAGAATATCATATAACAATAAATTTGTAGAAAACTTCATTTCTACACATTAAATACTCACTTGTAACTCCCTCTAATGAAGTTACTTCATCAATATGGTATGGAGGCCAACAGATTTTTCCCTCCCAAAGTCTTGTGAGTTCTCATGTGTGTTTTGAGACTAGATATTTGATTAAAACTCTTTCTACATTCTTTACAAGAATAATTTGTATTTTCACGACTATAAGGCGCACTTAAAAGTCAAAAATTGTCTTCCGCCCTATGAGCCGGTGCGCCTACTAAGTAGTTGTGGGTCGTAGAAGATGGAGTGAGGAAGGGAGAGAGATGTAAAGGCCAAGTGGAACCTAACTGCAGTGTAACTATCTACATTTTAAAGCCTTCTATGCTCCTTCTGCCTCATAATCCTCAACCATTTCAGTACAGAAGGAGTAAGCAGAAAAGATTGCCCACTACTTTAAGCTGGTGTTTTCGTTAGCGCATAGTAGAAATGCAGAGACAGACTGGGGCAAGTCTGTGTGTGTATGCGTATGTGTGTGTGCTAAAAGCAGCAGGACTTTGCTAGCACATATGAAGAAAGGGGACGTGCAAGTCTGTCTGTGTGTCTCTGTGTGTGTATGTGTTTGTGCTTAAAACAGCAGCGTTTTCTAGCGCATGAAAGGAAGAAAAGAGACGGCATGCCAGCGTCTGTGTGTGCTGTGTTTAGCGCTTGTAAATAGGAAGGGAGGCAAGAGCATGCAAGTGAGCGACCATTCAGTTTGTGATCAGTTAGGGAGAACAGTAAAAAAATAAAAATGTTTCCTCTAAAAAAAAGAAGAGACTGGATATTTTATTAACCCACTCTAGATGCGTTGAGGGTCTGGACGGGGCATTAACGTGTCAGCACCCTGTGCGCCTATAGTATGTGTCAAAGATGGGAGAAAAAAAACCCAGTGACTAAGACCGTGCCCTACCACCCAGTGCGCCCTATGGTGGTGAAAATACGGTAGTATGAATTCTCATGTGTTTGTTGAGATTACATAGTTGACTAAAACTTTTTTTACATTCTTCACAAGAAAAAGGCTTTTCTCCTGTGTGAGTTCTCATGTGTGTTTTGAGATTAGATGCATCACGAAAAGGTTTTTTACATTCTTTACACAAAAAAGGCTTTTCTCCTGTGTGAGTTTTCATATGTTTGTTGAGATTACATAGGTGACTAAAACTTTTTTTACATTCTTTACAAGAAAAAGGCTTTTCTCCTGTGTGAGTTCTCATGTGTGATTTAAGATGAGATAATTGATTAAAACTTTTATCACATTCTTTACAAGAAAAAGGCTTTTCTCCTGTGTGAGTTCTCATGTGTGTTTTGAGATGAGATATACGACTAAAGCTTTTCTCACATTCTTTACAAGAAAATCGCTTATCTTCTGCATGGATTCTTGTGTGAATTTTGAACAGAGATGTGTTACAAAAGCTTTTATCACATTCTTTACAGATATAACATCTTTCATCAGACCCAGTTTCCATGTAGTCATTAGTAGTAATTATTGTTGAGTTTTTACCAGACCTGATAGAGGAAAGTTTCTCTTCTTTTTGAGATTGTTTGTATTTCTTACCAAGATTTGTCTTCTTGGGATTTTTTCTAACACCAGAGTCACACTGACTTTCTGACATGTGAGAGCTGTCCACACTTTGGACATGACTTCTGTCTCTTCTCTTCCTCTGATCTCTGTTCTGTGGGTCTGTCTCTTCATCTGTAGTTGATGTTGGATCTTCATGTTGGTTTCCTTCTTCATCCTGACTATCAGTTACATTAAAGCTCTGCTGATTGTTTAGATCTGCTTCACTGTTCTCATCTTCCTCATAAGTAGGAATCTCCATCAAGGTATCAGTCTCCTGTTTCAGATCAAGCTGATCTTCATCCTGATTGATGCAGTGTTCCCCTGGTTCCTCTTGAATCTGTGAACGTTCCGGTTCTTCATGTTCCACTTTGAAGTTCCTCTGCTGGTTGCAGAGATCTTCCTCTTTAGTCATCAAGCACTGGGGGAGGACTGCAGAAACACAAGTAGAGGCCCTTTTATATGTTAAGCATTATTAAGTACCAAAACAATTTTAAATAAAATCATTCAGAATATGCACAATAAAAAACTTTTAATGTTTTAAAATAAGTTTCTTGTTTTCTTTAGCACAACAGTATAAAACCGTCCTCTACACCTGCCCCGTATGAGGAAAGCTTTTTCAGTCAATAACTTGTAGTCTGAACCAGTTAAAGATGGAAAATAATATTTCTGATTGACCTATTTTTGATTTATTGATTTATTTCAAGCATTGTACTCAAAGCAATAAAGAATTTACACATTACAAAAATGTTGAAATGCATAGTTTAAAAAGACAGAAAACAAAACAAAACAAAAAAAGTCACTTAAATCACATTTGCTTAATTAAATACAGTGATTTTCTTTGGGTTTTTTTTAAGGAAATGAAATTGCAGATAAGTAATTCATAAATGGTACAAGAAGGTCTTTAATGTTAGATAACTGTAAACTCAAATTAAATCATGCTGCGATAAATAGGACAGATTTATTAGAAAGGGGACGGTGGGATTGACAGAAAATGTACTTTTAACCTGATTCTGTCTCCAATTATTTTTTATATGAAATTACAAAAAGGAAAACAATCTGAAAACAAATATAATGTTTTGTATTCTTGCCATTTTTGACAGTAAAGATGCAGGTATCTATAGTAAATGTTTGACAGAGTCTCTGAGGCTTATTTCAGCACAACACCAGCTGTGTAATGTTGGGAATATGCTGCTAATAAAGTTACATTCACATGTCTGTTATTGTATTTATTTTATTTAGAAATCACCTCCAGAACCGAGGTCTGGGGCCCCATCAATCGGGGTCAGAAACTTGCCTGTGGTGGTGTTGGTGGGTGTGTTTATGTGTGTGTGTTAGCCTGGAGGTGCTGCTGGCAGCTCAGACGGTACAAATGTGTCAAAATGGACGAGCTTGAAGATTTGATGTGAGAACTTGTAAAATAGAATGTGGCAAACCAAAAGTCTGCTTCTGTGAGTGAAAATCTTCTGCTGTAAAGTTTAACAAACAAAATCACAACTGATAAATTACCAGATTTCAACTGCTTGAATCTGCTGCTGTGAATCACAGCACGCTACAACTGAGTGAACTACAAATACAGCGTGGAAAATAAGTATTGAACACTAGGGGTGTGCCAAAATATCGATATGGTGATATATCGCGATATTTAGTCCCGCGATCGATTATCGATACGTCTTCATCAAGTATCGACCTTTTATTTACGTTTAAAAACCCTGTAAAACGTTATATTAACCATCCTTTGGTAAGACAATTCCTCGGAGGGTCGATAGGGGGCGCTCGTTGCGAGATTGGCTGTTGCGGGCGGGCGAAGAAGAACACACATTCAAACAAAGATGGCGGAGGGGAAAAACAATGAGAAGCGTTGTGTGAGAAAGCTGTGGCTGCTGCTGCCTGAAGCCAACACAGCCCGACGCAGATACTTTTTTCCAGACGAAGCTACCGCCGTCTTCTGAGAGACAGAGCAGTGATAATAACAAACGGAAAACGGTCCCTGCAGCGCGGTGGAGAACGAGGGATTTGGGTTTTTATTGAATGCAGTAGAGCCACGCTTTGACATTCCCTCTCGGAAATAAAAATAGGATCCCTGTACTGTACGTCCAGACCAGAGCTACGGCTGAGATGGAAACGGAAGAAAGAGAGGCATCCCTGCCCTTACACCCCCCCTTCTCCTCTAAGCAGCGGTAGATGAGCGGCGTCTTGACGCTAAAAAGCCTGTGGTTCTCCAGAAAAAACATGAACATAAACATACATCACATGCAGCTTTTCCCCAAACGTGTTGTTCACAAAGACGTTAACTTTTAGATGCACTTCAAGTTTTTTTGTATTTTATCCCTGGTTATTTATTTTGAAAGCAGTTTATGTCTTAAATAACTTAAAGGAAAGTTCCTAGCTACTTGATTTTTATTTTTCTGTGAGAATTATATTTTTGTTTACACCACATTTGCACTAAATGGTGTCATTTATTTTTTAACAAAGACACTATAATTTGTTCATAGAATTATTATCTGATTTTCAGCTATTATTTTAAATTAAGCGATGGCTATGGTTTTGTTTTTCAAAAGTCAATACCAATATGTCTGGCAGCTACTTGACTTATTCCTTTTTTATCCTTTTTACAGCAATTTGTACTAAATAATGACACTATTGTTTAAACTGAATTTTACAGATATTTCCAAATGAAAATTGTCATTGTTTGTCAAAGACAGAGTATTACTGATTTCAGCAATGTTACACAAAAGTCTGTTATTCATTACATCAAATAGGACACAAGTTGTTAATTTTCATTGTGTCTAAAAACTAAAAAATAAATGTGGAAATATTTTCCAAAAAGCTGTTTTTAAAAGTTCTTCTTTCTTAAAGTTTGATATATCGTGAGTTGTTAGAGACGAGATATATCGATTATCGCATTATCGCCATATCGTGATAGTATCGTTATCGTGAGCAATGCATCACAAATCGTATCGTATCGTGAGGTACCCAGTGATTCCCAGCCCTATTGAACACGTCAACATTTCTCTCAAAAAACATATTTCTAATTGAGCTATTGACATGAAATTTTCACCAGATGTCGGCATCAGCCCAAGTAATGCACACATAGAAAGAAATCCAAACATTTATGTCCATAAATGAAGTTATGTGTAATAAAGTAAAATGGTACAGGGAATAAGTATTGAACAAGCTTACTGAAATGTATTTAATACTTAGTGCAAAAACCTTTGTTGGTGATTACAGCCTCAATACGCCTCCTGTATGGAGAAACCAGTCGAGTACATTCCTCAGGTGTGATTTTGGCCCATTCATCCACACAAACTGCCTTCAAATCTTCAAGGTTCCGGGGGTCTCTTCTGTGAACCCGGATCTTCAGTTCTTTCCAAAGATTTTCAATTGGATTCAAGTCTGGTGATTGACTGGGCCATTCTAGCAGCTTTATTTTCTTTTTCTTCAACTAGTTGAGTGTTACCTTGGCTGTGTGCTTGGGATCGTTGTCTTGCTGAAAGATCCACCCTCTTTTCATCTTCAGCAGCCTGGCAGATGACAGCAGATTCTGATCAAGAATGTCTTGATACTTTTCTCTCTTTTCTCCAGTCATTATTCCTTCAATGATATGAAGTCTACCAGTACCACATGCTGAAAAACAGCCCCACGCCATGATGCTCCCACCTCCAAACTTGACTGTTGGTATGGGGGTGATGTGCGGTGCCATTTTTCCTCCAAACATGTTGTGTCTTATGACATCCGAAGAGTTCAATTTTGGTCTCATCTGACCAGAGTACCTTCTCCCAGAATGTCATGGGTTTATCCAAATGTTGTGTCGCAAACTCCAAACGAGCTTCAACATGCTTCTTCTTCCAAAATGGAGTCTTGCGTGGTGTGCGTGCATGGAGGCCATGGTGGTTGAGTGCATTACTTATTGTCTTCTTTGAAACAACGGTACCTGCTGATTCCAGGTCTTTGTGAAGCTCTCCACGAGTGGTCCTGGGCTGTTGGAGAACCCTTCTGATGATTGTTCTGACTCCTCTGTCTGAAATCTTGCGAGGAGCACCTTGCCGTGGCTGGTTTATGGTAATGCCGTGTTCTTTCCACTTCCGGATGATGGCCCCAATGGTACTCACTGGAACTTTCAGAAGTTTAGAAATGCGCCTGTAACCAAGGCCTTAATGCAAAGACCAACTGCCAGAGATTTCCACTTGTCACTGATGAGGCAGCGAGTGAACCGGAGATGATTGAGCTGAAATCTCTTTGAAAGAAGGCCCTGTTACATTTTGGAGAACGGACAAATACCCGTGTGTAAAAGAGCTGCACTCAAGTTGCTGTGACGTTCTCCTCAATGTCTGCCAGGCCCTGTACCTTGAAACACGTGAAATTACGGCATGGGTCCATTCTGACTGACCCTCATGTAAAGGAACTGATCAGAGAGCCTACAACTGGCCCGGGGGTTAGCCCCCACCTTCAGCCCCTAAGGATCATGGGAAGTAGGAAATCCTGGGTGTAAAACCAGGAGCCAGGGGGCTGTCAGCAGAAGTGAGATCCATGCTGTTCGGCTGTGTTCAAGTGAACGTGTTCTGAATTTGATCGGGAGGGGTGCGAAGCTGAGTCATTTAAATTTACTAACATTTCATCAATCATAACTATTTTGTGCAAAAAGTCAGTCATTAAATTTTAAATAAAGCAACAATTATAAAAGCAAGATTTTCTAATGATGATTAAAATTAATTTATGCTGCACACAACTGAAATGTAATGTATTTAATGTTTTCATTATGAATATGAATCACTGAAGGATGCTCTGTCCAGATGTTTGTGTATTTGTTGGTGTAAGGTGTTAAGTTATAAATACAGGAACTGTTAAATAAATATGTCTTTACTTGTTTTATGGTAGTTGCACATTTGTGCTCTTTTTGTGAAAGGGAAAAACGGAGAGGAGGTGAAGACATGGTTGTTTGTCAGTCGATTAAACTGTAGCAGTTGATCTTCATGAACTCCAGCCAGGTATGTGGTATCTTCATATTGTTGACCAGTTCACACGATTTAGTGCAGGAAGTATTCTGACAACAAAGAAGTCATCTTAAATAGTGAAGCACTTTATACATGCCTGGATAAGTGTATATGACCCTCCTCAGAAACTGTTCAGTGACAATGGAGGAGAATTTAACAATGATGAGATGAGAGATATGGCAGAAAACTTTAAGATTGAACTTAAAACAACAGCAGCATACAGCCCCTGGAGCAATGGACTTATGGAAAGACACAACCAAACACTTACTGAGATTTTAATGAAAGTAAAAACCTCCAATGCTTGTGACTGGGATACTGCACTAGACTGGGCTCTTATGGCCAAGAACACAATGCAGAATGTACATGGCTTCAGTCCTTATCAGCTGGTGTTTGGACAGAATCCCAACCTGCCCTCTGTCCCGACTGACAAGCCTCCAGCTTTAGAAGGCACCACAAAGAGTGAGTGGTTTGCTAAACACATTTCTGCTTTGCATGCATCAAGGAAGGCCTTTACAGAAGCAGAATGTTCTGAAAGAATACGGAGAGCATTGCGTAAACAAATACGCCACTAAGATGAAAAATATGAACTAGGTAAAAGGTCTACTATAAAAGAGTGGACTGCCATGAATGGAAAGGTCCAGGAGTTGTCATTGGCCAGGATGGTGCTGTGGTGTTTGTCAGACATGGAGGAACATGCTTCAGAGTACATCATCTCAGACTTAAAAAAGCAAAAATGTTTAGTCAAGATCACCACATTAAAGATAATGCAGAAGTGGATACAATTTTTTTGAGAAAACAAATTGTGTCAGAGGTTTCTGATGACAGCTTGGAGGACACTTCACCAGCAGGAGGCACATCTGTGATACAAGATGAAGCAGAACAAAGCACCAATAACAACACCAGGCAACACAAAGTTGTGGATGGAGAATATGATGTTCAGCTATAAAAAAGGACAAGTTTTGAAATACAAAGATGATGACAGTGGTGTTGTATACACAGCACAAGTCATGGGGCGTGGAGGAAAAGCTACAGGAAAATATAAAAACTGGTATAATCTTGCAATCATAGAGCCCAGTAATGTTGCAGGTAGCACCTGTTCAGTTGACATTACACAGCTGGAGAGCCTTCAGATAGAACCAACTGTTGCTGTTGATGATACAGCAGATGTTAAAGCTGACATATTTATGGCAGGAGACTTAATATTTGACCAAGCCAAAGTAAAAGAAATAAAAAGTTGGAGAGACAATGATGTGTTTGTAGAAGTTCAGGATGAAGGACAGAAATGCATCTCCACTAGGTGGGTGTGTACGCTTAAAGAGACACACTGGACTGATGCCAAAAGCATGCTTAGTGGCAAGAGGATTTGAAGAATTACAAGTGTCTGAGTTGCAAAAGGATTCACCAACATGTGCATCAGAGTCTCTTCGGCTCCTTGTGGCAGTTATCTGTCAAAGGCAGTGGTCACTTAATTCCATGGATATAAAAGCAGCAGTTCTCCAAGGAGCAGAACTCTCACATGACCTCTACATTAGACCTCCACCAGAGGCAGATTCAAAAGGCACATTATGGAAACTTAAAAAATGTGTATATGGTTTGGCTGATGCATCACTTTATTAGTACAACAGGGTGAAGGAGATTATGCAGGCACTTGGAGGAAAAGTGTCAAAGGTAGATCCTGCTTTCTTTTACTGGCTTGATGAGAGAAACACTGTAATTTGGGTACTTGCCTGTCATGTAGATGACTTCATCTGGGGTGTACGCAAAGCTTCTCCACAACTGTTTTACCTGAACTAAGATCAGCTTTTCAAGTTGGACTTGAGCAGCATGGTAGCTTTGTTATGTTTTTTGTGTCTCTAAAAAAAAAAAAATTCAACTACATCAGGAAAACTACATCCAGCATCTGCAGCCCATACATTTGGATGCTGTGCGGGCTGTACAACAAGACTCACCTCTGTCAGCTAAAGAAAAAGATCTACTCAGGTCCAAGATTGGACAAATTCTCTGGATCGCAAGGCAGAGTAGGCCAGATGTCTTGTTTGATGCAAGCACGTTGGCATCAGGCTTTAAAGATGCAATTGTGCACACAATCCATGAAGCAAATAGAACTGTGTGCAAACTGAAATCCAGGAAGGTGGCTCTGAACTTTGAACATCTTGGCAAGGACACAGCCCTGAAGGTGATAGTGTTCAGCGATGCCTCATTTGGCAATCTTTTAGATGGAGGCACTCAAGAAGGACACCTGATAGTTCTTATGGGAGAACATGGAAAGTTTTCACCGCTCTCATGGCAGTCAAAGAGAGTAAAGAGGATTGTGAGGAGTACACTTGCTGGAGAAACATTAGCAATGTCTGATGGAATTGACAATGCATATTTTCTAGCAACACTGCTCTCTGAACTAACAACTGGAAGTGCTAAACATGCTCCATCCATAATCTGTGTCACAGAAAGTCGTTCACTGGCTGATGCACAAAAATCTACAAAGTCTGTCTCAGAAAAAAGACTTCGTCTGGAAATAAGTGCCATCAAGGAGCTCATCCAAGCACAGCGAGTTGAGGGTCAGAACTTTGGGTCAGAATAAATATTTTAGGCATGCACAGTAGTGTTGAAAATACCGGAAGAGGAAATGAGTCCTGGTGTTGTGGTACAACACGAAAGAACAACTTGCAGAATGCCTTACAAAAAAGGGTGCATCTGCATGCAAGTTACTTGAACCCTTGAGTGAAGGACAAAGGGAACTTAGTTAATGTTAAATACAGTAACAGCAAGTTCAATGAAAATAGTTCATTATGTTGTTTTATTTTGTTCATTGGACATGGTGAGCTAAGACTTATAACAAAAAAAAACAAAAAAAAGAGTGAGTTTGTTAAGTTATAAATACAGGAACTGTTAAATAAATATGTCTTTACTTGTTTTATGGTAGTTGCACATAGGTGCTCTTATTGTGAAAGGGAAAATGGGAGAGGAGGTGAAGACATGGTTGTCGGTTGTTGATGGCGTCGAAATAAAGAAGACGTGAAGCCAAGAAGCGAATTTGAATTTTTGTTTAACATAAGGGTCATTGAAAGAGGAATGTTGAGATACAAAGAATTACCAGTTAAATACTGTTGGATGAACGGTAAAAATATTCAGTTTTTACAATCACCAGCATCAACCTCACTGCACCTCAGTGAGTAGTTGTGTGTGTCAGAGAGAGGTAAAGAAAAAAGTGAGTGTGTGTGTGTGTATGAGATGAGAGAGAGGTGTCTGTGTGTGTGTGGAGGGGGTATCTGACCTCTAGGGTGGTCACTCTGTTAACTCTGGCTAAGCTGCATTGATGTGTGTATTGAGGGTGGACACTTTCCTTGAAATAAATACAAGTACAATACTTGCTGTTATGTTGTAGGGTGAGGAATGTTCTATGGAAAATAATACAGCTTTAATTGCGTGTTTGTGTGTACATTTTGGCAGGTCAGGGTGTGGTGTGGCTCTTTGACTCTCACAGTGAAAAAATTCGGCTCTTGGTGACAAACTTGTTCAACACCCCTGCTCTAAAAGATTCTGAAATCAACAACATAATGTTCTGATATAATCTTTTTTGTCAATAGCCGCAGTTACATGGGCAAAATATCTTGATGGGATCAATGGTCGGATTTAAATTCAACTGTGTACATGGGCCCAGAAAAACTTTTTCTGATTAGAACAAACGTTCACATGGTCAATCTTTTGGTCAGAATAAATCATTTAGGCATGCACAGTAGTGTTGAAAATACCGGACGAGGAAATGAGTCCTGGTGTAAACAAACTGCCACGGTTTTAGGTTTTTCTGCTTTTGTGTTCTAGTTGTTTTTTGTTCTGTGATGTCTTGAGTTTAACTTCCTGTTTTATTTTGTGGGGTTTCCTGTGATCTTCTAAACGTCCTTTAATATTGTTATGGTTATTATGAAGCACCTGTTAGATCATCGCTTTATTTTTAATCTGTGTTTGGTCAGTACTTTTTTTGTGGTGGAACGGAGTCGGAAGAAGTCAGTGTTATGAGTGGGCTAACATGCGCTAACAACATTAGCCTGGTTTAAAAAACATCAAATCCATGTGATAAATGCTGCATTCTGCATCTTGGCTGCACTAAATATGTGGAAGTAACTGCAGCCTGTCCGTAAACACAGAGCTATCACTCCGGCTGCTCTGCTCAGAGACACAGTTTGGTGGCGCGGAGCAGCTGGTCGGTCCAAGGCTGGAGCATCGCAACGTCTATGCGTGACGTAAACCACAGCAGTAGTGAGCAGCTTTTTTCATTCCATTGTATACGCATATGATGCAAATTGTATAAGTGCACAGTGACAATAAAGGCATTCCATTCTATTCTAGTCTAGTGACACAGGATCGAAATGAACTGTTTACATGCAACATGATTGGATCAACAATCGGCATAACCCACCTATCTCCATCGGAAAGAAAATTGATCCGAACAAGTCTGATCTGGGCAGAATATTCCGAACGGCGTGTTTACACGACTTTTTTTTTATTCCGATCAGGCATTCTTTCCGATTACTTTTGTCCGTCTAAACGCAGCTAATAACAACAACAAATCTAATCACCATTTTGAGCCAGGCAACAGTGATTAGTCAGGCGGTCTGAGTCACATTTTTAGAACAACCAGTTGCCAATCATGATAATCTAGTTCAAAGTCCACGCCCCCCTCACTGAAAGCTGCTCAGAAGAAGCTGTCAATCAAACATTCGAGGTGGGGCCAGCCGGCACCACACCTTTTACTGAGGCATCTGATTGGTCAGTTTACAACTTGAATAACTGGCAATAAAGAAAAAATATTATGAAAAAAACTAGGGCTGCAGGATATGAGCAAAACTTGCGGTATGCGATATGAGTGATCAATGTTGCGATATAACGATATTATTTGCGGAATATAAACAAATAGCAAAACAACCAAAAACATCATTACCATTTCATTGCAACAATTTAAAAATTATACCCCAAATGACCCTCGTCAACGTAGGAGCCAAACATCTAACTTAAAAGAGCTCCAACTGATTGGTCAACAATGTGAAGGGGTCCATCCAATTGGTCAAATGCATAAATGGATTTATTTGATTTGTTAAATGCTTCAAGCTGCCATAACATTGTTTTAGCACATTTAAGGTAACCATTTACTGCGATTTTTGCTGACTTTTGCGATATGGATATTGCACAGATTGATATTGCGATAACGATAAATTTGCAATATATTGTGCAGGCCTAAAAAAACTAAGATAATCAACAAGATATTAGGAAAAATGTTTCACAGCAAGAATGGTAATTCTGTCTATTTAGAATGACTGAGTAACAGCTGCCTATTTTTCTATAGAGGTCTACTGGAGTTTGGCGACAGCAGCTATTTGGAACAGGAAGTAGCTGCTGTTGTACATTACACAAGTAATGTATGTTGTGCAAAATGTTAAAGTTTGATTGAAAAGAAGTGGCAGCATTTATATAGGTGGGTAGTAACAACTAACCGCAGATCCCCCCCCCCCCCCCCCAAAAAAAAATCCCCTGGCGGCCGCATCGGAAATAAATACTATTACAACGTACTATTCTTTATTAACAAATACCAGTAACAACTAACTACTACCTAGATTGACTGTGACAGTGAAAGTGCGGTGCCTCTTGTCGGACTAGGAGAAAGGTGCGCACGCGTGTGTTGGGGGTGCGTGTTGATTCTTCTGCAGTGGACCGCTCTCTAGCTGCATGTGTGGTTTCACCTGTGCTCTCCGTTACAGACATCTTCTCAGAATATTATATATTGCCCAGAAATAAACAGACTGCAGACACTTTGTCACTTTTCCGGTAGCCATGAAGCCTGGCATCCATGAAGAAGGCGGGGCAAGAGGCTCCACCTTTGTTTATACAGACACGTAACTTTACGCTGCACAAAATAGTTCCCAAACAAAAAAATGTTGCGATATTCATGGAAATCAAACAGCGCGTGTTCATGTTTGGTGTTGCAGAGTGACTAAGAACAGTAATACCCCCCCCCACACACACACAGATACACAGTTCTCCGGCATGCGGCCGTGTCGTGCACTTAAGAACGCACGCAGCTTGTAATGGAAATTAATAATTAGAATTCAGTAAATTTGTCGTATTTCTTCACAAGACAGAAACTTCTGTTGTAGAATGAGGATGTGTGTGTGTTTCTGAAACAGCGCACTTGTGTGTGTAAGTAGAGTGAGCACGTGCCGCGTGTTTCTAAGAGACAGGACTGACAGCCACTTGTGCACAGGCCAGTGCAAGGAGAGAAGGAGAAGAGTGATAAAAGGTTTCCCATAGAAACCCTTGAAGTCTGAACACAGGACTAGCAGAGAAAGTAAATTATCAGCAAAGATTAATGTGTTTAATGTGTTTATTATTATAGTTTCAATCACACACCATATGCAAATCTTTAAAAAAAAAAAAGTTCGGAAAAAAAACCGGTGAAGTGGTTATTGTCACAGCCCTAGTAACAACACTGAGTGAATGGACCCCATCTTTTTGTCCCCCCCTGCGTTCCACTGTCTTTCCCTCTGTGTGTCCCAGGTTGTCGACCCCTGATATGTGTTGTAGTGTTAGGAAGTGTGTGGTCAACATTTCTTTAGATTGCTCAGAAAAGTGTTCCTACTGGTTTCATGTGTTAAATTAGAGACTCCAGACTTGATGTTTGCTTCTTGTATTTTTTTCTTGATTGTTGAAGATTTAAAAAAAAAACACCTTGTTGGTGAAAACATAGAGGCTGGAAGTCTGATATGATAAGACACATTAAAAAGACTTTTTAGTATTAAGATCTTTTTCTTCACCACAATGTCACAGATTTCAATAAAAATACCTCAAGATCAGGCTTTTTACAGCAATTATTAGGTTAGATTAAATTAAATATTAGATTAGATTCTTCCAATTACTTAATAAAAGATAATGATTGATTAATCGTACAAAGAATTGATCTCATGACAGTTTTAATAACACTGTGTGGAGATGAAGATCAGAGTCACACTGACCTGCTGACATGTGAGAGCTGTCCACACTTTGGACATGACTTCTGTCCCTCCTCTTCCTCTGATCTCTGTTCTGTGGGTCTGTCTCTTCATCTGTAGTTGATGTTGATTCTTCATGTTGGTTTTCTTCTTCATCCTGACTATCAGTTACATTAAAGCTCTGCTGATTGTTCAGATCTGCTTCACTGTTCTCATCTTCCTCATAAGTAGGAATCTCCATCAAGGTATCAGCCTCCTGCTCCAGATCAAACTGATCTTCATCCTGACTGATGCAGAGTTCCTCTGGTTCCTCTTTCATCTGTGGAGGTTCTGGTTCCTCCTGTTCCACCCTGAAGTTCCTCTGCTGGTTGCAGAGACCTTCCTCTTCAGTCATCAAGCACTGGGGGAGGCCTGCAGGGACACAAACACAACAAAGAGCATTTTATTCGTTTACAGGACTTTTGGATAGAGCTGTGATCATGTGGGATTTTTTAACACAACAGTGATGAACCAGCAGGGGGCGCGGTGTCACGGCATGTGTAGGAGGAAGGAGTGCACACAAGTGTGTTGGGGGTGCGTGTTATTTCCTCTGCAGCGGACCGCTCTGGAGCTGCATGTGAGGCTTCACCTGTGCTCTCTGGTAGAGACATCTTCTCAGAATATTATATATTGTCCAGTAATAAACAGACTGCAGACACTTTGTCACCTTTCCGGTAGCCATGAAGTCTGACACCCATGAAGAAAGCGGGCAGGAGGCTCCACCTTTGTTTATACAGACACGTAACTATGGTGTCAATTTAGTGCCTAAAGAATTGTGCATTAAAACCGCACATCAAAACACCAAATCTGAGAATGAATGAATGAATGAATGAATCTATCTATCTATCTATCTATCCATCTATCCATCCATCCATCCATCTATACAAATATATATACCCAGGCTGTGTCCCACCAAAGTGGGGTAGCCTAGACAGGGCACACATTCTTACCTCCCTCCTTCTCTTCCCCCAAACCCTCCTCCATCAGTGTGTGTGTGTATGTGTGTGTGTAACTGGTCTAAGGCCTGGTCTAAGCCACACCACACTGCACCAGGGTCAGCTTCACAGTCCAGTGTGGGCACCTCCACAGCAGGGCCTCAGCCAAGGCTGTTAATGCATAAATTTAGAACCAAAAGCTATAATTAGCCACCAAAAACTATAACCCAAAGCACAATCATATTTCTCAGTTGGTGATTTGTTTTCTCGCCATTCTGAAATCCTGTTTTTGAGTTAGTTTTATTTTTAAATCGTCTTTTTGAGTTGCACCTTCATTTTTTGCTGTTTTGATTCTAAAACCTTTCGACATGTAAAACAGGGACATGTCAGTCAAGGGGAGGAGAGGCGGGACAACCCCGACATCCAGAAGCTCATTGGCTACCGAACAACACAAAGTCTTACGTCAACACACCACTTTCAAAGGGTGAGTCTCTCATGTTTTTCAAATATTTTACTATATTAAACTATCAAACGTGTAGTTTATGTAACCGGAGGACGCCAGCACAGTCAGATGAGGAGCTCCACCAGTAACTGCTAGTGAAAAAAGATGTTAGAAAGTAAGACGTTACATAAAAACTATCACCAATGTTCTCCTGTGTTAGCATGCTGGCTGGCTCAATGCTAGCGGGGTTTCCGGTGTAGGTACCATAACTGTTCGGCCTGGAACTACCGTTCGGGGTCCTGGGACTAATGCTGACATCACATTATTTGATTGGCTGTACGTTGGTCTGATGACGTGTCAGATAGTGATTGGTCTGGACAAATAAAGGTACTACCATAGAAGAAGATATTGTGAAGTCTGTTGTAAACAAACAAAGTTCCGACATAGAGCGACATTGTCTTTTAAACGTGCCTTTAGTATTGTTATGATTATTATTGAATGCATGTTCGCTTATAGTCTTTTAAATCCGTGCTTCCAGTGCTTCATTATTGGTAGAACGGACCCGGAAGAACAACGTTTAGCCATGCTGACAACATTTTCAGCCACGGCTGAACTTTAACGGGAATAACAAGCGGATTGTGGCAAAATCTCTATAAAAATTACAAAGTATATTGTCAGACACAATTTATGATGAAAAATAACTTTAGGTTACAAAAGGGAACGTGAAATGAAAATTTGTAGAGCCCAAGCAGATCTCCACGCTACGTAGTTTTTTCTAGTGGGGTTACCGTAGTGTGACGTTATCTTCAGTCGAAAGGACTCTGAATGGTAGTTCCAGGCCCAACGGTTATGGTACCTACACCGGCTCTTTTCATGACTTTAATGCAGGGGTGTCCAAACTACGGCCTGAGGGCAAACTGCGGCCCGCAGGTCTGTTTTTATTGGCCCGCAGCAAATCTTAAAAAATATATTGCATATGGCCCGCACATGGCGGTTGAGCTCAACTCTGTTGCACTTCTCAGTTTCAACACTAGATGGAGTCGGTCACAGAAAGGTGCTTCTCCACCAAACAAAATTAAGCAAAGAACAATATTTACCACGAGTCACCAGAAATGGCAGCACTGAAGGAACGCAAGATAGCAAGTGAGTGTAGAAGATTTCAAACACGGTGGGATTTATTTAAGGAAATCAACGGACAGTGTGTCTGTTTGATTTGCATTGAAGATGTTGCCGTGATGAAAGAGTACAATGTCCGTAGGCACTATGAGACCTAGCATCAGACCAGCTACGCTTCGTACACAGGTGCCGGTGTTTTTACATGTTGAAATGTTTTAGAATCAAAACCGCAAAAAAATAAAACTGCAACTCAAAAACAGGATTTCAGAATGTCGAGAAAACAAATCGCCAACTGAGAAATATGATTGTGCTTTGTGTTATAGCTTTTGGTTCTCAATTTATGCATTTTGATTCTCAGATTTGGGGTTTTGATTCGCGATTTCACTGTTTTGATGCGCAATTCTTTAGGCGGTGAATTGACACCATAAGTAACTTTGCACTCCATAAAATAGTTCCCAAACAAAACATGTAGTGGATTCCATTGAACCCTAATAGTGGGTGTTCATGTTTGGTGTTAGGGAGTGAAAGAGAACAGTAATACACCCCCCCCAACCCCCTCAAAAAATCCTCTGGCGGGAGGCCGTGTCAACGCACGCAGCTGGTAGTGGAAATAAATACAATGGAAATTAATAATTAGAACGCAGTAAATTTGTCGTATTTCCTCACAAGACGGAAACTTCTGTTGTAGAATGAGGATGTGTGCTTCTGAAACTGCGTGTGTGTGTAAGTAAAGGGAGCACGCCACATAAGAGGCACAGAGGCAGTGAGAGCCGTGCAGCCCAAAAGGTGAGAGCCATGGTGCAGTGAGAGTGAGAGTGTTTTCCCTATCTTCTATTTAGCCATTTTATACAAAAAATGCATGAATTTTCTAGACTCGTATTACAGGGGGGTCAAACTCAGTCACACAGGGGGCCTAAATTAAAAACACGCTTAAGGTTTTGGGCCGAAGAAGATAAACATTTACTAAACACACTAAAGCTAAACTTTTAAACCTTTTAAACTAAACTTTTTGAACATAAATATGAATAAAAACAGGTACATTCATCCAGAGTAACTTAAGTTGAACCTTAAAAAACTTATAATATTTTGCTTTCCATAAAAATACATTCTGTCAAAATTATACAAATATGAAGATGCTGCAGAACAAAACAAACATGGAAATATTCATAATAAGAAATAACAAATCAAATAATTCCGTTTTCTTTGCCCTTTTATCATTGTTTAAAGCATTTTTTTTTAGAGCTGGACTCCTGCTTCATTTTTAGCAATAATTTCTTCATGTGTGACGTCCTGTGTGTGTCTTTGTGAAACATATCACAGGGATTAGATCTAAAAAAAAAAAAAAAAAACTTATTGTGAATAATTTTTAGGTCTTATAAAACATTAAAAACTAAATCATAGAACTCATCAGTGGGATTATTCCAAAATATTTGGCATTTCCCTAATTTCATGGTGCAACACCAACAGTAGAAATCCTCCAAAAAACCTCAATCCATAAAAAAATGGTCTACGCCCCCCCCCCCCTTCCCCTCTGAGACGCGCAGCTCAGTCTCCATGACAACAGCGCACAGCTGCGGCCCAGAGTGGATTGTTAGATAAAAAAAGACTCCCAATCACCTGTTAGTGTGATTCAGCCACTGGTGAGTTGCGCCCCCCTCTCAAGTTTTTTGACTTGTTATGTTCCAAAGACTACGAGTAAGCCCTGGCTGCAGCCTGCAGAATTGCACAACATTGTGGAATGCTGGAGCGCTGTGTAATGTTAACACGCTGTGGAATGTTAACCCCGCCCACATTGAGCCCATTAACCCCGCCCACGTTGAGCCCGTGCATGTGATTCCCCTTCCTCAGTGCAGTTGTGTTTGCAGGAAAGGGGGAGAATCAGTGGAGCACATTTTGTGTCATTGTGTATTGTATGAGGATGATAGAGGGTGAACGGCTGAGTTTGAAGAAATTCTTGGGAGGGGAAGAACATTTGAATGGTGCAAGGTTTTTTTTTATTTTTATTATTAGGTAGTCCCCCACTCCGACCCATACTCCAACACCATAGGTGGCGGTAATGCGCCTCGTCGTTGTTGCCGCCCACCATTTTAACTACAAGAAGTCAGTGCAGTTCTTCTTCTTCTGTTCCCAAGCGCAGACATTTTCAAAATTGAGGAAAACATCAACAAAAACACGGTAAGTTAATGAAAAGAAAACTCTTGTTGTGATTATTGCTCGCTTTTCCACCACAATTATTCAGTTCCACTGCAGATGAGGCTTTTATTTTGTATTTTCAAATGTATTGTGCTTTTATTTCCCTGCCGTTCTATTCGTGGTTCAAGTTTTACACAAAGCTACTTAGTTAGCTTAGCTAGCAACTCTCTTCTGGAAGTTTTTGTCATGCTATTTGTGTTTTCCAATGTCTGTAAAACTTTGTTTATTTCACCTGTATTATTTCTGTCTTTATACAGAGACACCTTACAGTTTTATTCGACGGTGACAAACCAACACTGAGAAAACAAAACAAAGTTTCCTATTGTCCATTTTGCTGTTACAAGAAGGATGCAGAGCCTGCTGTGGCCCTCATGATAACATGGAACCCATTCTTCTGTGAAACACAAAGGTACATCTAGTCTGTGTCCGAGTTCCCACCCTAATCCATAACAACTTTAGTGCAGGACTATCTGTACTGCCCTGGATTTTGTCAATTAAAATCCAATTCTTATGAGCGTTGGCTCCCGATATTTGTTAAAAAACCAGAAGACCTGGACTGCTCAAACCTGGATTAAATTATAATGTAGATGGTAAATCATACATTAAACACAGTTTCTTATTCAAATTCAGCGTCGTCCTTAGTCTTATGAATGGAAAGAGTGTAAGACAGAAGCAAATAATATTTCCTATCATATTTTTCCTTTTATTCATTACTATCCTTTAATCTAAATATTTGTTCTCACACCCCCAGGGTCTGGTGAAGCAAGGGTGCTCGAAAAACTGTGGTGTGTTTGTCATAATGGTAAGACCAGGGCTGTTCAAAAACAAATGACTAGAAATGATCATGGTCAATAAATGTTCCCCTGTGCATTAAAAAGTGACAACAAAAAATTAAGGACTAAAAACTGGTTAATATTTATTTCTTTTGTAAGTGACCATGGTATTTAAAGGTAACATTCAGAAATGTCACATGGATTCTATATATTAACATGTACTTTTTTACTCTCTACATTGTCACGGGGACTTAATGTGATTTCAGTGAGGTGTGTGTAAATTCTGGTCAGTTTGTGTCAAGAGAATTCAAGATACTTTTAGGTTGAAGCTTAAACTAACCTGCTCTGTATTTATTTTTCTTATTAATTATCATTATGTTATTATTATTATTATTGTTAATTTTTTATTTATAGTTTATTTTTTCAAAGGAAAACATGAAGCAAATTAGAAAATGGTGGTGTCTTCACCTAATTACAAATTTTCTAATGCCGTAAGTGCTCTTTATATGATTTTTTAAATCCTTGTTTTTTATTTTACAACATATTTTACTGTAAACTCTATAGATTGACCTTTCATTAAAATTTTGATGGTGAACATTTATTTTCATTGATTCACCAAGGTCTGAAGAAGAAAGAATGCAGCCAGAAAAAAGAGGAGCAGAAACTCCAGGTGAGAGGAGCTCACTGAATTCAGGAGGCACAGATTGAAGCTCTTCTTTGAGGCTTTCGTTGTTAATCCCTCTGCCACTTTCAAGATGAAGATGATGCTTCACTAAAGAAAGATGCGATCTGAATCCATCTCATAGAGTACTATTGAAGCTAGAGCTGTTGTAGAGGGCTGCATTGGGATTGGGTCCCGCCGGGTCCCGCCGGGTCCCACGGGACCCAACGCAAATCTCATGGGACCGGGCGGTATGAATTGTGCTGTGGGCGGGAGCGGGCGGCAAAAAAAACCCTGCGGGATCAGTGTTGCCAGATTGGGTGGTTTTCTAATGAATATATAATAGCAGACTACGTTAGGCCGCGTGGCTGTTGGGAGTTCAATTTACTGAAGCTCCGTGAACGCACCAGGTAGAGACGCCTACTGGCCTCTGTCATCTAACCTGTTGTTGGGGGTGTGCAACTCCCCACCCCTCCTCTTAGAAATTGTGTTCTTTAAAGCCTGATACCATGGCCGCGTGTGGGCGGAGCTACCAGCTAAAGCAATTGATCGCTGCATGGAGCGATGTTTATCAGTGCATGGTAGACATGGAAAATGTGGAGAGATCAGGTTTATTATTTGGGAGAATTCTGCATGGTAATCATGTTTCCATGTTTGAGTTTATAAAATCATCCCAGAGAATGTCTCTGCTTCAACTCCTGCAGGGAAAGCGTCTAAATTTGACGCCAGTGTTTCTCTGACAGAGTTTAAGCCAAAGCCCCTCCCTCGCCTCTCTACCTGCTTTTCCTCTCTACCTTGTAACTATTCACCCTCCACTCAGCGAGGGGAACGTCACATTGCCGTTCTGCAGCTGGGGCATTAAATGTCAAGACAAACCAGGAAAAACTCATATAGTCGTTTGTTTGTGTAGCCGTGTAAAAACCCACAGTTCAAACCCAAGTCCTGCAGTCTTGCTAGCAAAAAGAAATGTTCTTGAGGAAAAATGAGTGTTCGACAGTCACGCGTGTTGGTGGGAGGCCGCTCCGCCTCACTCGCTGGAACGCATCATTCCACCCATCAATGGAGCTGGCACAGATCCTCGTACCGAACGAGCTCTTTGGGTAAATTTACTCCGTAGGAAAACAATTTGAGCTGGGAAAGATAATCCGTGTGAGAGATCGATGCTCCTCCGCGCTTCTGCGTCTCTGTCAGCTGTGCATCCCCCCCCACGCTCCCGCGTCTCCTTAGAAAAAAAAAGGTGTGTCCCCCTGTCACCTGGCTGTCACCTGTCAGCTGGTCCCGTGCAACCAATGAGGTGACAACAAATACAAAACATGACGACAAAGTTTCATTGAAATAGAACTTAAATAAATAACCAAGTTTTCGATTTTCACATCATGTGCTGAAACCGATCTTTAGTGGCAACATTACAACCTGTTCACATCCTCTGCAGCTGAGACTTGTTTTCCCCTCAGTGTGTCCTACACAGAGAGCGCTAAATACGGTGATAGCAGGTTGATGCGATAGTCGGGGCCAGCGCAGCACACGCATGAAACAGCTGTGAATCTATCTGGCAACACTGTACTGGATCAGGAAGGAGCAGGTTACCTGGCAGGGATCTGATAATGTCAACTGATGAAGCAGAAAAAAAGAACCACAAACGAGGTTCATCGTGAGACACGCATGCTGTTCAGATCTGCGTGCTGATGCACCACTGAGGCGCAAAACAGCAAAAACTGGAAAAGGCTGAAGCCGGAAAACATATTTTTCCGTCAGGAAAGAATTAATTTATAGATTTTCAGCTCTGTTGAATCATTAGAATGTTATTTTTTCCTCCATAAATTCAAATGACTTTGACCCGCATCTTTACCAGCTGGTTCAGCGCTTCAGGCCGTCTGTCTGCGCACAGACACACGCGCAGACACACACACACACGGGAGGATTATTTTTAAAGACTGTCACATTTTACAGCAAGAAGCAGAATCCCATCCCTCTGAGCTCTTTAATAATATCAATACAAATACATGTTTTTTCCTGCGGGACAGGAGAAGACACAAAATCAATGCATCTCTATGATTGGGCGGGACTAAATTCTCAGAGTTTTGCGGTGCGGGCGGGAGTGTAACACATATGTCGCGGGAGCGGGCGGGATTGGTCAGCAATTCCACGGGCGCGGGCGGGAGCGGGATGAAGAAAATAGTCCCGCGCAGGGCTCTAAGCTGTTGGACACATACAGACATAGTTTTTCTCTGCTTTCAGTCTCTGTTAGATTATTTAGGTGACCTGAGGTGCCCCTTAAATATAATATAATATAATATAATATAATATAATATAATATAATATAATATAATATAATATAATATAATATAATATAATATAATATAATATTTTATTTATTATAAAAGTTTAGGAGAAGGGATGTCCAGGATCTTTTTTAGTGTCATTTCTATCTTTTCATTTTCATCCTATTCTCTCTGTAGGGCAGTGCAGTTGTCTCATTGGCTTAATACCGGTAATTGTAAATTAAACATACAATCAAAAAGGGATCATGAATACATAGAATGCATTAGAATGATACTAAATTTTAACAAAACAGACTAAACTAAACTGGCATTCCTGCCCTTAGACCCCCCCCCCCCTTCACTTTAATGAAAAACTACTGGAAAAACTGGTAGGTGGCAGTATTGCACATGGAAACGTAAAATGCAAAGAAGAAGACGGGCTCAATGTGGGCGGGGTTAACGGGCTCAACGTGGGCGGGGTTAACATTCCACCACGTATGGCATCCCACAATGTTGTGCAATCCTGCAGGATGCAGCCAGGGGTAGTCAACTACCCCTGGCTGCATCCTGAAGTAGTGCTCAATATTGTGGAATGCTGATCCGCTGTGGAATGTTCCGTAATTCCACAGTGTGAATGACGTGAGCCGTGAGCTGTGAAGGGTGGGGGGTCTATGGGCAGGAATGCCAGTTTAGTTCAGTCTTTTTTGTTAAAGTTTTGTATCATCCTAATGCATTCTATGTATTCATGATTCCTTTTTGATTGTGTGTTTAATTTACCAGTATGAAGCCCATGACACAACTGTGGTTCAAATTTGCGCTATATAAAAAAAATATTGAATTGAATTAGGGAATTTATACAGTGATTGCTGTCTTCTTATGGCTTTTACAAGTTTCCATGTGCATGTATTAGGGAGTTAATACATTTTGTCTGGCCCCACGGACCTGGAGAAAGTATGTGTGGCCGACTTTTATCCTTGGAAGCTCTTCAAATACGTGAGGGCAATGGAGCGATGTGGATCCTTTCTGCATGCACACCGGTTTGTGTGTTTGAACGTACGTAAATAAATGCAATTAACTACCTTTATAATATGTTGAATCGTGTTTTAAGCATTTTATTTAGTGTAATGGGAGGCACCTGAGGGTGTCGCTATATCCACGGTGCAGGAGAGTATAAAAGGAAGTTGATGTGTGGTTGCCATTGCGCTAGCTTCCTGTGAGGGAACCAGATAACTCAAACGCTATGTGTGTGTGTGAGCTGGCCCGAGCCTCATGTTTGGTAAGACTGTTTTTATCCCTACCTGTGGCTGATGTTTTAACGGGGTTCATGATTTTATTTTTGTTTTATAACAGGATCACGGCAGAGGTAAATTCTACGCACCAGGTATCTACCCTTTTTACCCATGACGGCAGAGGTATATTTTAAAAATAATTGTAGGACAGGTGACCCCTGCGGCCACAGGGTGGCAGCACTGGCAAGATGAACCCTTGTGCTCAAATGAGTGGGCCAGACAGGACACCGTAGTTTGGTTGAGGTTTTGCTGGGTTAACGCCATTTTGCCTTCAGTTTCCTTTTGCATGTTCTGAAGGTAAGACGGACTGTGTGGCTCCACAGGTTGTTACAGTTACAAATGTGTTCCAACTGGTAATTTGTAATCTTGTTTCATGACTGTTCATTAACTTTTTTAAACTTTTACATTGAAAAAAGAAGTATGAGGCATTTGCACTTAGTTTAGTTTAAATAAAGTTTTGGTAGGAAGCAGCCGTTAGCTAGTTGTCAGGGGGAGGGGTCCGTGAGCAGGCTGCACATGACGGCGATGCAGGCAGACATGATTTAATTCCATGGGTATTTAGATGCTGAAAGATATATTATTTTTGTATGATGTCTCTGTAATTATCATTTTGTATTAATCCTTAGTAACTTTATTAATTTATGGTTTTATTCTGATTTATATGTTTCTTTTGTTTTAAATTGACGATTTGCAATGTCTGAGTTTACCTGACGTGCAGTTTCCTTTTGCATTTTCTGAAGCTGCCTGACTGCTGGGTGGATGTCAAGTTCCAATTTAAAAAAAAAAAAAAAAGAGTTTGTGGTTCAGTCACAATTCTGAATCCAGCATCCAGAGTCCTGTGGTTCTCTCTTCGTCACTCCACCACCATACAACATCAATAAAAACACATAGCAGAGGGATGACGTCGAGGGGCCGGAAGCAGACTTGCTGATGCTGAGGGTTACATCATTAAATTATTTTTTTATCCACTGTTTTAATATGGTGTGTTTTCTGCTTTTAGTGCCGGAATACTGTGCCCTGCTGTCCTGTTTAAGTTTATGTTTTGTATTTTGTTTGTCCGCTCCTCACGGGGCTGTCTGAGCGTGATTGACTAATCAATGCAGGAGCGGACTATTGTCATTATTACTATCATTATTATCATACTTTTGTGTTTCACAGACGAATGGATTTCCACGTGAAGGGCCACAGCAGGCTCTGCATCCTAACAGCAAAATGGACAATAAAAATCGTTTTGTTTTTTCGGCGTTGGGTGTCTCTATATGAAGACAGAAATAATACAGGTGAAATAAACAAACAACGTTTCACAGACATCAGAAGACACAAATAGCTTGACAGAAACTTCACGGAAAGCCACTAGCTAAGCTAACTAAACTAAATTTGCATAAAACCTGAACCACGAATAGAAAAAATAAAAATAAAACCATTCAAAATTTCCTCCCCTCCCAAGAACGTCTTCAAACTCAGCCGTTCACCCTCTATCAACAGTACTCTATTTTCCAGCTGTTCTCTTTCTTCCTTATACAATTACCAATGACACAAAATGTGCTCCACTGATTCTTCCCCTTTCCTGCAATCACAACTGCACTGACGAAGGGGAATCAAATGCACAGGCTCAACGTGGGCGGGGTTAATGGGCTCAATGTGGGCGGGGTTAATGGGCTCAACGTGGGCGGGGATAACATTCCACAATGTTGAGCACTTCTGCAGGCTGCAGCCAGGGCTTACTCTGGGTAGTTTGAAGACTACCGCAAAGAGGTGTGGGCACAAGTGTCTTGCAGTAGAGGGCGGTGGTCATGTGCACGTCGGGTCTGCTGTGTCGGAGCAGGGTATTGTGGGAAATAATCCCCATTGCCTGCTTTTGTCGAAATTGGGTTCAGCACGGGTGTTTCTTTTGCCTAATTCCTTTTCATGTGGCTTTTTTACATTGTTTCACTCTGAGTTATTTCATCCTTTTTTTTTGCACCATAAGTGTGAAGAGGGTAGAGGATGAAGACATTGTTCAGAGTCTGATGTGTCAACATAAGAGCGCAAAGTTTCGGCAGCTGCAGGCATGTCAAAATAAAAGCTCAAAGTTGCTTCTTTGAGTTTAATAGCACATTATGTGTACCGCAACGGGCAGGGAAAATGCCGCCCCCTACGAAGTGACGCCCTGGTCCAGCCCACGTTGCCCATATCAAAAACTGCCACTGCACAAGAGACTGATTGAAATTAATGTACCCAGAGGTGGGTAGTACCGAGTTACATTTACTTAAGTAACTTTTCGGTGAATCGTACTTGTGAGAGTAAGGCATGGCAATTTCATTAGTATAGCACAATTCAAAGTAAAACAGGAAAATGATTGGTTTATCGCCCGGGCAGTAAGTCGCTGTAGAACCACCACTGAGTGACAGACAAAGAAAAGCATGAAGCTCAAAGGTCTTCTCTGTTTCTCTGATGAAGGTCACATACCTATGTGGTGGAGCTGCAGCTGTGGTTTCCAGATGACATCCAGCAGTCTGCGCTGACGACAGAGCTCCTGCTCGTACTGGACGATGGTTCCTTCACAGAGTCTGCAGATTTCTTCAGCAGCAGCAGCTAGTCGCTCGCTGATCAACTCTCTCAGAGACTGAAGGGAAGACATGGTTCCTGCTCCGATCTTCAGCTCCAACTCCCACAAACACCGCCGTCCTCTTCACTGCAGCTCCGATCGATCATCTGCTAGTCTCACAATCACAGCAATCCACGTTGTCTTTCCGTTCAACACTTCTTCACTCATTTACGACACTTTGGAAAATGCTGAGAGTTCCACACGAACCACGTATCGTCCTTTCTGTCCAAAAACCTCACAAACGTCCCAACAAAACACCACCGACCTCTCAACACAAGATAACGCTGCTAGCCTGCTAACAAGCTAACGCTGCTAGCGCCTCGTGCTGTTTACTTCCGGGTCATGTGCAAAAGCTTTATTTAAAAAGAATCGTAAAAACTGCTTAACTTAACTTCAACATGGTTAAAAAAGCTTCCAATATTTTTTCAAACAGTTTTAATTCAGCAGATAATAAAAAAGAAAACCAAAATAGAAAAAAATGTATCGAGGAAACTTTTTGAAAGCTGTTGTGACGTCATCACACTGTGTCTCGTTCCAACGTTCAGATTTGACTACAAAACGCATCAGACTAACTAAACCTGATCACATTTGTTTATTGTACTTCTAAAATACAGAAATTAATAAAGAAATGTCTTAAATAAAAAAGAAACAAAAATTAAAAAAAGAAAATTTTAAACAAAATAATCATAAAAAACTGTTTCTAAAGAGAATAATCACGACTATTAATAAACATATTGTATAGTTAATAACAAAGACAAGCAATAATTGTGAAATTCTTATTACAGTGAAAAAACCAATAGAGGAATATACTTAATTTGATTAAAATTAGATTAACAAATTTAATGTAGCATAATATAAGAACCGTGAAAAAAATTAAAGATCTTTGGAATGCAAACACTTTTCACAGACAATCGGCAACGATTTTAAAGCTGTTTCTTGTTTCTATGGCTTCTTCAAAAAAAAAATGTTTCAATAAAAAACTGGAAAATATTTAAATAAATTCACCAATTTTTTTCAGCTCGAGACGAAAAAAACAAAAAAAAAAAAAAAAAAACATTTTTATTTCCAGTACAGACCAAAAGTTTGGACACACCCTCTCATTCAAAGAGTTTTCTTTATTTTCATGACTATGAAAATTGTAGATTCACACTGAAGGCATCAAAACTATGAATGAACACATGTGGAATTCTATCCATAACAACAAAGTGTGAAACAACTGAGAATATGTCATATTGTAGGTTCTTCATAGTAGCCACCTTTTGCTTTGATTACTGCTTTGCACACTTTTGGCATTCTCTGGATGAGCTTCAAAAAATGTTGAGAAATGCAGAAATGTGTGCTGCAGATCCCATGTTTGCCACTAGAGGGCAGCACAGCAGCTTCAGTCTTTGTCATTGTTGCTGTGTGAGCCTGAAGGAGCTTCAAAGTGAACTAGCTGCAGCTTGGTTCAGACAAAGCTCCACATTCACACACAGATGTGATCCTGAAGAAGTCTGAACAGAACATTTCAGGAGAACTCTTCAGTCCAGAACATGAGCCTGCATTGTTCCTGAAACTGGGATCAGAGTTCTGCTCTCTGCTCCAACAGAACCACCTTCATGAGCTCCTGGTTTCTTCTGGATCCTCCAACATTCAGACGCTCTCTGACTGAGTTCATGTCTGCACAGAAACCTTCAGGATTCTCTTCTTCCACACGTCTTTCACTCTGAAACTCTCTTCTGAATGTGGATCATCTCAGTCAGACGTTCAGCAGCATCAGAGCCGTGCATGTGGTCCTCCTCATGAGTCCTGAAGCTGCACCGTCAGCTGCAGAGCTTCAGAGCTGCTTCCTTCTCAGACTTTCCACTTTCTTTGGCTCTCTGGCTCTGATGCTGCTGCTGCTGCAGAAAAACCAGCAGCTGCAGAAAAACTCTGCAGAGACTCACAGAGAGAGGATGGAGGCAGCAGATGAAGCTGCTGCAGACTGACAGCTGATGGAACTGAAGCACTTTCTACATTCTAGTTCCAAATGTTCTACAGAATCCATCAGAGGTTGAAAGTGTTCCTCAGTACTGGAGTACTTTAGTTCAGCAGCTCCTCTTTTCCTCTAAGGTGAAGCTTCATGTGGACGACTTCTTCTTCTCTCCTCTTTTCTGGAGCTTGGGCTCCATGCAGTCTGATCAGCTCTGATTTGGGCTTCAGTTGATGTTTGTGATCAGGAACTCTGGATTCTTCTTAGAAGGAGACGTTCTGCCTCTTTAGCAGAGAGCAGAACGTTGATCTGATCTGTTGGAAGCGACTCCATCCTGAAGCTGCACTGCTGAGTTCCTGTCCACCAGGGGGCAGTGTTACGGCTTTGCCTGCCTTATTATTCTGCTCATCTGTCAGGTTGGGACTTCCAACACACAAACATTTGACCTTTTCACTTTAGAAAAAATGTGTTAAACACTTTGGTGAATTTCAGATTCATAAAAACATTTTTTATCTTTTATTTCTGTAATTATTGGTCTAAACTTTTCTTCCTGAAGGCTGAACTGCAGCTTTCCTCAGGTCTTTCATTTTCTCCAAACGCTCCATTTTTCACTCCTTTTCTTGGTTTCCAGCTCACCAGGCATGACCTAGACGGCGCCCTCATGTGGACGGATGAACACATGACAGAGGGGAAGGACAGCTGCACAGCAAGGACGAGCAGAGACCTTTGGGTCACGTGGAGTAACAATAAAAACAGTAGAAACTCAAAGAAAACCAGTAGAACCAGACTGGAAAAGATAGAAAAGTTCAGAAAACCTCTTGAAAAATGCAAAACTATCTGAACTCTGAACACTAATGACAAATAAATGGTTATTAAAAACTTTTCTGGATCAGAGCCAACAGAAATAACAGGTTCATGCTGGTCAGACGTGCACACACAGGACCCTAGGGGGGTTTGAACACCTGCCCTTTCTGCCTCCTATTCAAAAGTGTCCTCTTTGTTTTAATGAACATGAATACATTTCTGTTCAGCTGCGTCCACACTGACCGCCTCTCTTTCACCGTGTGGATAATTCTCTGCTCGCCGTCTGTCCACAAATGTGTTCCTGAGCTTGACGCCGCCTGTGGGCGGAGCTTCCAGCTAATGTTTTCAGCCTGATGGCGACATGGAGCGGTGTCTGTGTTTCTGTCATTTCCACTGCATGAAGACACGGATGATGCTGAGAGGTCAGGTTTCTGGATGATGAAGAGTTCTCCAGAATCATGGGGAATCACGTCTCCATGTCTGGATCCTTCAGATTCTCTCCGTTCAGTGATCTTCTCTCCTGATGATGTCATGACTAGAACACGGGATGGACCCAGATGCTGAAACCCAGAGGCAGAGACAAATAGGTGAGTGGTAAGTAAGATGTTTAATAAAGTTCTTGTTGGTTCCTGGCGAGACTGTGGGTAACGTGGCTGGAGATCTTGAGGAGAGCTGTGGCTTGATGCGTGGCGTAGCTGGTAAACAGGAAGAGCACAGAGACTGTGGTAGAGCCCTGCGGGGGACTATTTCCTTCATCCCGCTCCCGCCCGCGCCCGCCGAATTTCTGACCAATCCCGCCCGCTCCCGCAACGTATGCCTTACACTCCCGCCCGCATCCCGCAAAACTCGGAGAATTTATTCCCGCACTGTAATAGAGATGCATTGATTTTGTTACGTCTCCCGTCCCGCAGGAGAAAAACACGTATTTGTATTGATATTATTAAAGAGATTCATGTCCTCCTCCAGCCTCATTTTTCCATGTGTAACCAGGACAGCCTTTATCTTATTTTTATAAGAGCACAAAATCTGTTCAAGGGTTACCATACCTGAGGGATCTCCAACAAACTACTGCATTACACTACTACTCATAGCCCCTCCTTCCTTTCTTCTTCTTCTTCTGTTGACTCCCCTATATATTCCAAAGGCTACTGTTCCCCACCCCTTTTGTATGACCTCCTGTCAGAGAGGTGGGTGCCATCATCCTAAAATCATTTTATAATCCCAATACATCCTATTGTTTATTGCCCTTTTGGGTTTAATTTTAATCTGTATAACTACAGCAATATTTGTTTCTAACTTGTGATGTGATGATTAAAAGGGATTGATGGTTTAGGAGAGATATTTTGGGGATTCACTGTTAAAGCTTAAATGTCGGTTTGTTTTGTTTGTATAGGAACTGGAGTGGGCAGCATCACACAGTGTATTGTTTTCTGTTTGTTTTATTATCAGAATAAAGGGAGGCTTCTCTCCAAGAGGCAACACTGTGTCACACCATATATTAACCAGCACAACGCAGAAAGCGACCGGTTACACATGCATTCATCTTTTGTGTAATCTGCAACTTAATTATTAAATATATTTTCACTAATCCTGTTCGGTTAAAAGTGTGCGTGTGTCCGCGCGCAGACAGACGGCCTGAAGGAGTATGCAGGCTGCAGCCAGGGGTAGTTGGCCTGAAGCGCTGAACCAGCTGATAAAGCTGCAGGTCAAAGTCATTTGAATTTATGGAGGAGAAAAAACATTGTAATGGTTCAACAGAGCTGAAAACCTATGAATTTTTTCCTAACGAAAAATACTTTTTTTAGCTTCAGCCTTTTCCAGTTTTTGCTGTTTTGCGCCTCAGTTGGGCTTCAGCACGCAGATCTGAACACCATGCATGTCTCACGATGAACCTCGTTTGTGGTTCTTTTCTGCTTCATCCATTAACATCATGTCTCTGCCCAGTGGCGGTTCTACCCTAAATTACTCCCCGGGCGAGACCCTCCCCAGCCCCCCCCCCCCCCCCCCCCCCCCCCCTCATAGAGTCACTTTGTCCATGTCAGCTGACATGTTTTATTGTCATTGTAATGAAGAAATTGATTGAAAAAAAATACGTTTATCAGAATTCTGCACTGCATTATAACAGTTATCAGAACATACAAAATAAAAGACCATAAGCATGGCAAAAATACAGTTAGGTAGGAAAATATTTAATCAAACACAATATTGAATACATAATATAAAATAAATATTATAAAGCACAAATCTTTTATCACACAAATAACACACTAAAATAAATATAACTGCAGCACCAACACACTAAGAACAGAAAACACTGACTAAAATCTAACTTTCTAGCCTTCCTTGATGCAAACTCTTCAATAACATCATCATATGAAATCTGCTCCCCTATGAATGATTGATACTAACAACAGCAGGTTAGTGAGTCACTCCTCAGACATTGATAACCTTAGGTATGACCTGATCAACTGGAGTTGAAATGTAAATAGTCATGTTCTATATCAATCTCTACTTCAGAGAAGAAGAATTAGCTCATGTTTGCTGTCTTCAATCCTTTGTCTGGTACAGGGGTCGGCAACCCATGGTTTCAGAGCCACACGTGGCTCTTTCATCCTTCTGTTGTGGCTCCCTGTGACTTTGGAAAATAATGAGTATTTTATAAAAATTCAAATTTATTTTAGTTTGTTCATTTTTCATGGCATTTCAAAGGCGCTGCTGGCTCCGTGCCTCGTGCCACGTAAAAAACAGCTTCCTTGGTGGCTCGTGTTTGTCGGGCGAGGGCTGCGGAGCTAATAGCAGGAGGACACACAGGGCGGCTTCCGGGTCTGGAGTGATTTCCTGCCGGGGGCTTGGCGTGGCGTGGCGCGGGCTTTCTGGTGACGGAGAGTTTGCGCCGGTGTTTTGGACTCGAGTGTGCGGTGATCGGTCGCGATCGACCGGTCATCTTCGGGGACGTGGGGGTGGGTCGCGGGACAGAGGAGATTGAAGGGGAAGAGAGTGCTTCTTGAAAATCCACCAGCCAATCAAAATCCTCACCGAAAAGTACGGGACTTGATTGACATGCAGAATGGCCAATCGGACATCCTCTGACACATACGTCACTGCAGACGCGAGTTTAAATTCACTCAGCGCAAACTCTGTCATCAGAGCGGCTTTTTCTCCCCGCGGCACATCACGTCCCCGGTAGACCGGTAGAAGTCCAGCAACCGGAGTTTATTGAAGCCGCCCCGCGTGTCTTCTCCTGCTATCAGCTCTGCCGTTCTCGCCCGATAAATACGAGCTCATCAAGGAAGCTGCGAGGCCTTTATACTGTTGCGGAGTGTGTTTGTGCTGAGCGGCGCGCGTGCCACGAGAAAGAAGGGGGGGGGGGGGGCGTGCAGGTGGAGATGGGGGTGTGAGCACGGAGCGGAGGTGTGTGCGTGAAATATATTGTGTGTTCGGAGGACGGAGCACTAAATAAAGAGTAGTCGTCGTTCCCCATCAATACTGATCAATACGGAGCGAGCAGCACCAAATGCCTCATAATATCCCACGCTCCCCACATTGGACCGTTTACAGCAGAGCATGAATACGATGGTTGCTGCTTTCTGTCTTTGTAATAAAACGCCTCATCTGTTAATACAAAAGTATCTTTATGTAAACTCACTGTGTAGTTTTTAATCATCAGTACATAAACAATAATGTTGAAATAAACATGTAACTAATAAACATGAAGATGAAAAGAAAGAAGTACTTTTTTTATCTTTTCTGGCCCGCAATCTACACTCATGTCCTTGAAGATCGATCGCGATCGACGTAATGAGCACCCTTGATATAATATATACATGCATAATATATATAATGATGTCAAAACGGGTTGTGGCTCCGAGTGCTTTTTTTTTCATTAGGGGCGGTCCCAAATGGCTCTTTGAGTAAAAAAGGTTGCCGACCCCTGGTCTGGTACATTTTAGTTAAGATCTGTTACATTATGTTTTGTCACCATAGAGTTGTAGTAAATGGTAAAAATTCATTTTTAAAACTACCTACAGATTTATGCAAATTCTACTGACTTATATTATAACTCAACATTCATAAATAAATAAAAAATAAACTTCATACATGCAGGCTCAAAATTAACCCCTAAACCCCTTGTTAAAAAACATTGTGAAAACGTTTAGGCTGCCACAAATGATTATTACAGTAATGACCAATCTGAAGTTATTTGCCCCATTAGCATGTTATGGCAGCAGCAGAACAGCAGCAGAACAGCAGCAGCAGCAGCAGCAGCAGCTACCAAGACAGCTTATTTAACATTATGAACTAATATACAACAGCAAAACACAACAAACCCTCTGTGTTACAGCAGAGCAGACAGACATGAATCATAATGTTACAAGTTAAAGCAGAGCAAACGTTTAGGGAGAAAATCTTAAAAATGATGTTATTTGCAGCATTTGGGCCTACTTCAGGTTTTGTCATCAACCAAAAAAATGTTTTCCTCAGCAACGTTGTTGTTGCAGGGCAGGTAGAATTAGAAAACATGCATCTAGCTGTGAGGACAAACCCTTTGCTTTATCTCTTTTCTCCTCTTCTTCTTTTCATTCTTTAGGCACCAGATGACTTTGACCTTTTTTTTGTCCATATTTCAGATGTTTTTTGGATTTAGCATAAATGTCCTCACAAAGGCATCAAGTCCATCGGCTAAACCAACTGTCACCTTAATGACAGCATTGTTTAGTTTTCCCATTTTTTTATTTGGACATTTAACACAAAAAATAACCCAAAAAAGCATGATTTCTTATACCTTTATTAAACTTTAGCTTAGAAAATGTCACCATATGACTGACTTTTAAAAAAGTTTATAAAGTAGATCCCACCCCTCGCCCTTGTCCCTCACCTGGCCAATTCATTTGGAAGCGACTCACAGGTGAACTGACTCGCCGCAAACCCCCCCCCCCCCCCCTATTTTTTTTTCTTCACACATTTCCAGCAGGAGCGCGTGCTGCTGCACCGAGGGGCGCCAATTCACTACACGGCGGCGCTGTCGCAGTTTTTATTTTTATGTTTTCATCAGGCACTGAGCCGCGGCCCGCGACTGTCGCCCCCTCTTGAAGAAGATCCAGCCAGAGTTTTACGCATGCGCAAACGCGGCGGAGCTCCGTGCTCACCTCTCAGCCGGCAACCTTCCCCCCGCGCCCCCTCCCTTCTCCTTCTTCCCCCCGCGCTCCCTCCCTTCTCCTTCTCACACACATTTGCGTCTACTTCTCAAAGACAGGAGAGAGAGAGAGAGAGAGAGCGCAGCTGCGGGGCGCCGCCAGCTTTCAGGCTGTTGAAACTCTGTGATAGAGGGCTGCATTGGGATCGGGTCCCGCCGGGTCCCGCGGGACCCAACCCAAATCTCGCGGGATTGGGCGGTTTGGATTGTGCTGCGGGCGGGAGCGGGTGGCAAAAAATAAACCCCGCGGGATCAGTGCTGGCATGAATATCGGATGAATATATAATAGCGGACTACGTTAGGCTGTGCGGCTGTTGGAGTCTTATGTACTGAAGCTCCGTGAAGCTCCAGGTAGAGATGCCCAATGGCCTCTGTCATCAAACCTGTTGTTGGGGGGTGTGCAACGCCCCGCCCCGCCTCTTACTAAGAGCGCGCTTCAGGCCGTCTGTCTGCGCGCGCACACACGCACACTTTTAACCGAACAGGATTTGTGAAAATATATTTAATATTTAAGTTGCACATTACACAAAGAGGAATGCATCAAAAGATGAGGCTGGAGGAGGACATGAATCTCTTTAATAATATCAATACAAATACGTGTTTTATTCCTGCGGGACGGGGGACGATACAAAATCAATGCATCTCTATTACAGTGCGGGACTAAATTCTCTGAGTTTTGCGGGTGCGGGCGGGAGTGGACGTACATATTGCTGGAGCGGGCGGGAGTGTAACGCATACGTTGCGGGAGCGGGCGGGATTGGTCAGAAATTCAGCGGGCGCGGGCGGGAGCGGGATGAAGAAAATAGTCCCGCGCAGGGCTCTACTCTGTGACATAAGTAAACCAATAGTGGTGCATACATTATTTTACAAGGGCTGAGCCGCCGGCGCCGCCCCTCCGTCATTTTTGCGCCCCAGGCAACCGCCCGTATGGCCCGTGCCTAAAACCGCTACTGTCTCTGCCTGGAAACCTGCTCCTTCCTATCCAGCGCAGTGTTGGCAGATAGAGTCACAGCTCTTTCATCCGTGTGCTGCGCTATAGAGCGCCCTGACTATCGTGTCAACCTATGATGACCGTATTTTGCGCTCTGTGTTGCACACTTTAAATGAGCAGCAGACCACTGAACATTTGTGCGTTTATTTATGGGTTCTTTCCAGTACAGCAGCGTACGTAGGCTCATACAGGTGTGAGTTTTCTAGGAAAACCGAACTCTCAGCGCTCATCCGATCTCTCTTCTCTTCCCTCTCTTTCATGCTGCTCTGCGCGCTCCCGCATGACGTCAGTCTTGCTCGACAGCGCTCGTCCCACCTGCTGGCCATTTACAGCACTACACGATTTGTAATGAACCCACAACACTTCAAACAGTTTTAAAATTAGCAAGGGGGTGGCTTATTTTCACTGTCCCTACATCTGTGTAGAATACACTGGGAGCGCGGGGAAAAACAACTCTCAGCTACAGAGGATGTGAACAGGTGAACAGGTAGAGAGGAAAAGCAGGTAGAGAAGCGGGGGAGGGGCTTTGGCTTTAAACTGTCAGATGGAAACACGGGCGTCAGATTCAGATGCAGCTTTCACTGCGGGAGTTAAAGCAGAGACTTTCTCTGGGATGATTTTATGAACTCAAACATGGAAACATGATTACCAAGTAGAACTCTTCAAAATAATAAACCTGATGTCTCCACATTCTCCGTGTCTAGCATGCATTGATGCACGCGATCAGACCATAACTTTAGCTCGTAGCTCCGCCCACATGCGACCGCGGTATCAGGCTTTAAAGAGCATAATTTCTAGGAGGCGGGGTGGGGCGTTGCGCATCCCCAACAACAGGTTAGATGACAGAGGCCATTAGGCGTCTCTACCTGGTGAGTTCACGGAGCTTACATAAGAATCCAACAGCCGCACAGCCTAACGTGGTCCGCGCTAATAAATATTCATGAGATATTCATGGCTACACTGATCCCGCAGGTTTTTTTTTTTGCCGCCTGCTCCCGCCCGCAGCACAATTCAAACCGCCCAATCCCGCGAGATTTGGGTTTCAATGCAGCCCTCTACTTTGAAGCTCCTTCAGGCTCACACAGCAACAATGACAAAGACTGAAGCTGCTGTGCTGCCCTCTAGTGGCAAACATGGGATCTGCAGCACATATTTCTGCATTTCTGCCTGATCAGCATGAAGAATGAGGACATTTGGTGTTTGACACAGTTTCAAGATCATAAATATAGCAGCTCCATGAAAAAGAAAGACCTCAGTCATGACTTTGAACATAAACAACATCTAAAGATTGTTGTTGACTGAAAATGAAAAGCCTTTATGTCTCTGCTTTGATTTTAAACTACAGTTCATTCAATGAAGTAGAAACTATTTCCGTTAGAAAATGTTTCTAATGATAATGAAATGTTTGCTTGAATGTCCAGACTAGAGCAGCAGAAAATCCCAACAGATCAAATTTCTTCTCCAGACACACTAAAGCAGTTGTTGACAAACATTTGATCATCAAGTCAGACATTCCTGCTTTTCTTAGAAAGACTAACCAGACAGAAAGTTGGACCTTTGGATTTGATATTTGGTTGATCAAGTTTTTGAAGGTTTTCTTTCTAGATAAATGGACTCAATAGAAACATAAAGTAGAAACAAATGAAAGGAAACTCCAGACACTTTCTTGGTTCAGTTGTAACAAACACCAGCCTCACAGAAGCATTTGGCATTTGTTTTTACTTTATTCTACTTTTCGTTATATTTTAAAATTATTTTTAACTAACTAATAACTCATCCTTTTCAGCTTCAACCTTATACTAATAAACAGATTAGAGCATATTTTGGCTCCAACAGTAAAAAAACAAATGAATAATTTGCTTATTATTAGAATTGAATTTAACATTACATGATATTAGACATTATAACTCTGAAACCTACAAAAAGTTAAAAAGACATTGTTCAAATAAAAACAGGTATCATTGATCTTTTCATGTAAACTGGATGTAATAAAATATTTCACACACTGTTAAGGCAGAAAACTGAAGATAATAGATTCTGTGTTTATTACATCTCAACATTAGATCAAAAGTCAAAAGTCTTTTTTTTTAGGAAATAAAAACAAGAAACAGTGAAAAATGTTTGCTTTTATTTTGTTAAATGTCCCTTTTTTAATACTTTTTATGTGAATTTATTAAGTATTGAAATCGAGGAAACTTCTATTTTGTTTTGTCCAATCTGAAGACTATTATTAGTTACAGTGTGATGACGTCACACCAGCTGTCGTGTCAAAACTGTTTTCAAAAACTGCCGAAAGCGTTTTGAACCATTTTGAGATCCAGTTAAGCAGTTTCTACCCCTGTGTCCGAATTACCGCCCTAACCCCTATATAGTGCACTATATAGTGCGGTCGCCATTTTGTAGTGCTGTCCGAATCTACAGTTCAAAAATCGTATGCACTAGAAATTTCCCAGAATTCTCTACGAAAAACCAGTGTGGATCGATGCTCACTCGATTGGCGAATATTGTCCAGAATGCACTGCGTTCATACCATAATGCATTGCGACTGACCCACAATAGCATCCGAAAATGGCGGATGGTGGCGCGAAGAAAATGACTTATAAATGTAAGTATTTAAAGAAGTAGCAAGTATCCGCTGTCAAATATATTTGTATATATATTATATGACATGTTTAATATGTTATATTCCTCAATCGACATTATTTTGAAGCTAATCCATTTCGGTAATGCTAAAGCTAACGCTAACTAGCGTTGAAGGCTAAAAACAAACACAGGAGCTAGTAGTACATCCAAAAAGGATGAGTTCTAACCGCAGTTATTAGCAAGTATCTGTTGTCAATATATTTGTATATATAAATTATGACATGTTTAATATTTTATATTCCTCAATCGACATTTTTTTGAAGCTCATCGATTTCGGTAATGCTAAAGCTAACGCTAACTAACGTCGAAGGCTAAAAACAAACACAGGAGCTAGTAGTACATCCAAAAATGATGAGTTCTAACCACAGTTATTAGTTATTAACGCGTTTTTTTTTTTTACATGTGTAGGGACAGACGACGATGTGGATAAATTGATCCGCCTGCGGATGGAGAAGGAGAGCCTGTTTTCAGGCAAAAGATTCGCTTCAGCTGCCGGATGGGAGTAAGATACAGCTCAGATTTTATTCATTTACCATTAAAATGTTAATCGTTGTCATTTAGGGGTAAAGGTTTTTGTTGTTACCTTGTATTTAGAGCAGTGATACGGGAATTGGGGCTGACAGAACTTATTAGTCCAGCCAGAGCAGCCAAAAAATGGGAGAACTTAAAGAAAACATACAAGGTTTGTGAAGAAATAAAGGCATAGAAATGTCTGTAAATTTAAGTTAAATTTAATCAAGATATTTTTTCACAATTGTCCTTTTGGTATTTCAAGGAACTTATAAGGCCTCCCACCGGCAGTGGCACTGAGGCAGGGGAAGCTTCAGCAGCATCATGGAAGTGGTTCTCCTTGATGCATGAGGCAATAGGCAGCAGGGCATCTGTTAGGCCCCCATGCCTCATTGCCTCATGCTGGGAGAACCCTTCCACATCCTCTGGAGCATCCTCTGCCTCAGTGCAACAACAGCAAGAGCAGGCAGGGGAAGATGAGGAGGAGGAGGAGGAGGAGCGGCGGCGGCCGCCGCCAGCTAAGAGGCCACGGCGGGGCAGCCTTTTCCAAATTTTAGAAAAGGCAGAGAGCAGAGAGGAGGAAAGAGCCGCAAGAGAGGAAGAGAGACAAGAAAGACTCTTACTTATTCTAGAAAAGATCGTAGAAAAGATTTAATGTTGTTTTGTATTGTTCTAATATGTTTAATAAATTCATGAACAAAAATGAATTATTAACAAGTATTATTTAATCCTGAGCCATTTGTAACAATCTCAAAAACATCAACAATCTCCTAAACATCAAAGGTAACTATTTACAATTTCATCTTATATTTGAGCCCTTTTTATATACATCTTAACAATAATCATGTTCTTCTAGAGCCATTTGTGGCCCAGTTGGAGCTGACAGGAAACCAGAGATTTGGCCTCGCAGACGGATGCCACTCTGCTCGTCCTGCTGGTTCCTGGCGTTGTCCTGCTGTGGCTCAACTGTGGGCTCCAACCAGTCCCCTTCACTGATGCACATATTGTGCAGGATGGCGCTGCAGGCAATAATTTTGACAGCAAATTTTGTATTAACTTCCAGTGCCCCCAGAAATATGGCTCTCCACCTGGTCTTCATCATGCCAAAGGCTCTCTCCACCACAGAGTGTGCCTTGGCGTGGTGTCGGTTGTATCGGGCCTCAACTGGATTTCTCAGGGGTTCCCTGTAGGGTGTCAGCAGGGTGATGGGTTGCGCAATGCAGGGATACCCACCATCACCTAAAAGGATGTATCCTTCAGGTGGGTATGTTTTGTTTGTGTAAATTGGGCTGTTGCGCAGAACCCGTGAATCATGGACCGATCCAGGATAACCAACAAAAATGTCTAAAAATTTGGCATTCGAGTCACAAACAGCATGCATTTGAATTGAATAAAAAAGCTTCCTGTTAAAATACGAAGCTGGATCTTCTTTTGGAGCCTTAATTCTTATGTGGCAGCCGTCAATGCTCCCCACGACCTTTTGGAAGGCAGCAGACCCAGCAAGCTGCTCAAATCCAGAGGCGACTAATGGCAGTTCAGCCCCACTGGGAAGCCGAAAGACCCTGCGCATCAGCTGGAGGATGCGGTCTGCCGTCCTGTGGACAATGTCACTTACAGTGGACCGTGGCATATCAAAGGCCCTGGCTACCACACGGTAAGATGTGCCACAGCCCAGCCAGAAAAGGAACACCAGGACCTCAGTCTCCTGTGCCCACCCCTGATTGTGAGGAACCCGAAGCTGCTCCACCTGATGCTTGATCATCCTGCGGGTCAACCGAAAATCCGGTCTTGTGTCAGACTGACCATCAGCGTAGTTGGCCAGGACGGGCACCTTTATGTTGGGAAGGCAGTAGATACACGGAAGACCCTGTAAAATAGAACATTATTTAATTTTTTAAATTAAATCTCTGTTTTGGAAAGTTTCTATTTATTCTGATGTCTTAAATTTTGTTTATAAAGTGTTTTTGAATGCTGGAAAATCTCAAGTTTTTTTGGCTGGGTTTTTGGGTTTTCATATAATTTTTTGTATAAAACAAGTGTGCTGTAAATCTTTTTTCTAAATAAACTGCTATAGAATACTTTGTGTTGAAGGCTAATATGGTTTGACTCTGGGGAAAAAAAACATAACTTTCTCTGTACCCCCAAATGCTACAGTTTAACTCACCAGTTGTTCATGTCTGGCTAGGGCAGCCAGAGGAAATCTTGTAAATATGAGACGCCTGGTTCTCCTCCTTGCCACCCTGTGTAGCAGATCAGCTCGTTTTTGGACTGATCTCAGAAAAAACAATCGAATTATTGCCAGCAGGAAAACGGCCAGATTGATATTTGCCATTTTCAGAGAGTGGAAGAGAAAGAAATGCCTCCTCGCACGAGACAGGAAAGGGTTTAGCGGCGCGAAAATAAATATAAACATTGCCGTGGACCTGTAAACTTGCCGCTTTATTTCTGAACAAATACATTAAATCCACACCAATGCGTTTGTAATTTTATTATTTATACATCAGTCCAATTTTACATCATCAGAACGCAGCAGATTCATAAATAGTCTTCGTAAAATGTTTATATATATTTTTTCTTTTACTTTGGGAAATTGGTTTCGTCCTAATCTGTTAAAGTATTACTACTTCGTCTCCAGACCAGGTGGTGGCGGTAATGCGCCACTTTGTTTTCGTGCCGAGCGCCTTATGAAAAAACCCGAAAGAGAAAAGTAGTGAGCACGGGTGTCCGAATTGCTATTAAAATTCAGAGAACTATATAGAGAACTATATAGTGCAGCACTATATAGGGTTTTAGTAGTTAGGGGTTAGGGCGGTAATTCGGACACAGCCTACGTTTCTTTTTAAATAAAGTCTTTGCACGTGACCCGGAAGTAAACAGCATGAGGCGCTAGCAGCGTTAGCTTGTTAGCAGGCTAGCAGCGTTAGCTTGTGTTGAGAGGTCGGTGGTGTTTTGTTGGGACGTTTGTGAGGTTTTTGGACAGAAAGGACGATACGTGGTTCGTGTGGAACTCTCAGCATTTTCCAAAGTGTCGTAAATGAGTGAAGAAGTGTTGAACGGAAAGACAACGTGGATTGCTGTGATTGTGAGACTAGCAGATGATCGATCGGAGCTGCAGTGAAGAGGACGGCGGTGTTTGTGGGAGTTGGAGCTGAAGATCGGAGCAGGAACCATGTCTTCAGAACCTCAGGAAGGTTCTGTCAGAGAACAACTTTCTGCTGCTGAAGGAACCATCGTCCAGAACGAGGAGGAGCTCTGTCGTCAGCGCAGACTGCTGGATAGCAGCTGGAACCCGCAGCTTCAGCTTCACGTAGTTGGTATGTGACTAAACATATTACATTCATTGGTTGCCCTGATTTTTATGTCACTGGAAAAGATTGTTGTTGTCTCGTCCGGGACGCTTTCTGTACACTCAAGTGCAGAAAGAAATCGGAGACCAAAAGTCAAAAACGTGTGACAAAAAAAAAAAAAAAAACTTCCTGGTTGAATGAACGTCAAAATGAAAACAAAAAGACAAAAACACAGCTGCTACCCTGAAGTGTTATTGAATTAATGATGACCAACAATAACTTGTAGAGGGACCTCGTGCTTTATTCACTTCCAACTTCCTAGCCATACATGAAGAACTAAGGCTCAGGTGAAAAGGCAAACTCCGTATCACTCCGCGTAAGGAACTACATTCATAGTATGTGAGACATATCACAACATCCCCTCTGTTTAGCTCAAATATATATCACAAACAAAATAAAGTGAATATGCTAACCCTCAGATCACTGTAACAATAACAATAGCACATTCTGTGTCATGTTAATGGAAATTAGAAACATACATTCCCATTTGCCTCGAGCATCATTTTTTTTTTTTTTTTTTTACATCCGTTAGGGTCTGGAAAACAGCATAATAACAATACGAAGTAAATAACCAACAGTTTTGATTTTTCCTCTTGTTTATAGATCAAAGTCCTTGTACCGGGATGGTTTGTTTACAACTCTGCCAGATCGTGTGCAGGTTGGTGGTGGACTGTTCTGTCTTTCATAGTTTGTGGTTTTTGTGCATGGGGTTTCAGTGATGGTCTCTGCAGAGTCATTGCAATCCTCTTGATGCTGGGTTTGTTGTGGTGCCTCTGCAGTTTGGTTCCTCCTTTCGTTAATCTGTATATGTGGTTTAAAGAGTTCTCTAAGGTGACTCCTGCAGCATCTGATTTGATTTCCATTGGGTGTTTGGACAATGTAGCTTCTTGGCTCAGTGCTCTTTTCCACTACAGTTGCTGGGTGCCACGTTCCCCTTTCTTTATTTAACACAGTCACATGTTGTCCTGGTTGGAGAGGTGGTAGCTCCTTACGACTGTTTCTGTCGTGGTGTTCTTTCATATTTACAGTCCGTTGTTCTAGGTGCAGTCTGTGTTCTTCTTTGCCAGGATCAGTTCGACTTGGTAGCAGGGTGGTGACAGGTCTCCCAAAAATCAGTTCTGCAGGTGATGGTAGTTTACTGTCGATTGGTGTTGCTCTGATCTGTAATAGTGCCATTTGTAGATTTCCACCATACTTCAGTGTCTTCTTGACGATGGATTTGATGTGTCGTACATGTCTCTCGATGAATCCGTTACTTTTTGGGTAGTGAGGAGAACTGGTGATGTGTTTGACTCCCCACTCCTTTGTGAACCGTTTGAAAGCTTCTCCTGTGTACTGTGTCCCGTTGTCCGTTAGTATTTCATCTGGACGTCCAAATAATGACACATATGCTTGTATTTTTTGTGCAACTGCATGGCTTGATGTTGTGTGCATTTCATCCACCATAGGGAACTTGGAGTATCTGTCCACAGTTAATAAGTAGTGGCGACCATTCACCTCGAACAGATCTGATGCGAGTGATTGCCACGGCTTAGTTGGTACTTTATGTGGTTGAAGAGGTTCCTTTGGGTTTGCATCCTGGTATTCAATACACACTGCGCAGGATCTGCACATCTTCTCAATGTCGTCGTTCATTTTGATCCAGTATACGCTTTCTCTTGCGAGTCGACGTGTTTTCTCAATTCCTTGATGACTGGAATGCAGTTGGTTTAGAATGCTCTCCGTCATAGAGTCAGGAATCAGCACTTGTCTGCCTTTGAATATGACTCCTGTTTCTATGCCAAGTTCATCTCTGAAGGCCCAGAAGGCACGAAGATGTTTTGGTAAGTCCTGTATTTTTTCTGGCCATCCTTGAAGAATCACCTCCTTTAGTGCACTGAGTTTGAGATCTTTGCTTGTTTCTGCTCGAAGGGTGTTCTGTTTGTCAGGTGAGAAGTTGATAAGTGCTATGGTGTACATTTCAGGGTCTTCCGGTTCAAAAATCAGTCCGTCTATACGTTCATCCAGCTCTATTTCACTGCTGTTCTCTGGGTTGGGTAATCGACTTAGGGTGTCTGCGAGGACCATCTGTGGTCCAGGACGGTACATGACCTCGAAATTGTACCCTTGAACTTGGACTAGCATTCGTTGTAACCTTGGTGGAGCCGCGTGTAGTGGTTTTCTGCATATGGTTACAAGTGGCTTGTGATCTGTGATCACTATGAATCCTTTTCCGTACAGATATGTGTGGTATCGTTGTATTCCATAGACAATAGCAAGCATTTCTCGCTCAATGTTGCTATATCTGGACTGAGTATCTGTTAGTGTCTTGGATCCAAAAGCTATAGGTTGGTTATTTTGCACAAGGGCAACACCTAAGCCTTTCTGGGATGCATCTACTTCAAGTGTTATAGTCATGCTGGGATCGTAGTATTTTAAACATGCGTCCTCAGTGATCATTGTTTTAAGGTCATCAAAGCAATTTTGGTAGTTTGTGTCCCATACCCATGGTGTGTCATTCTTCAGTAGTCCTCTCAAGGTGTGTGCTTTGTCTGCAAACCTTGGTATGTAGGGGGACAGGTAGGATAGCATCCCAATGAATCTGTGTAACTCATCTTTGTTTTGTGGTGTTGGCATCTTTTGGATGTCTCTGACTTTGGCTGGGTCAGGTCGAATGCCGTTGGCGGTGTACTGGTTACCAAAAAATGAGATTTGGTTTTGTTTAATGTTACATTTTTCACTGTTGAACACCAAACCTGTGTTTGCAGCACGCTCCATCAGGTTGATTAGGTTCCTATCATGTTCCTCTTCATTTTTTCCATATACTGCAATGTCATCTGCGATGCTGACCACACCTTGCAACCCTTCCAGGATCTGGTCCATCTTTGCCTGAAAGATATCCTGAGACACACTGAGTCCAAATGGTAGACGCTTCCAGCAGTACCTGCCAAATGGAGTGCGAAATGTTGTTAACAGTTGTGAATCTTCATCCAGATGTATAGACCAGTATCCTGCCTTAGCGTCAAGCTTGCTAAATACTTTTGCGTTTGCAAATTTTGGATTTAGTTCCTCAACTGTTGGTATCCTGTGTGGGCATCTTTTTAAACTGTCGTTTAGTTTTTTAGGGTCTAGACATATCCGTAGACTACCATCTTTCTTGGTACTGTATGCTAGACTGGAGCACCAATCTGTGTGCACTTCCACTTTGCAGATCACATCCTGTTCCACAAGATTATCGAGTTCTTTTTTGAGATTGTCTTTTATGTGAATACTGCATTTGCGTGGTGGGTCTTGAAATGGTTCAGCACCCTCTTTTAGCAGAAGTTTTGCTGAAGTTACCAAGCTTATCAAACTGGTTTGTATAAGCCTTCTTTAAATCTTCTATTGTGTTTATGTGGAGCAGTGGATTGGCTTTTTTAGGTTTTGTTGTGGTCTGGCTCTTGTTTTCTTTGTTAGCTGCTTTGCTGACATTAGCTATAGAGTCCACGTTTACAGTTACCAGGTTGAGTGCTTCGCATGTGGGCAGTCCAACTATTGCTGGACCTGGTACATCCACAACATAAAATATGGCATTAATCCACTCTGAGTGCTTCCATTGACATGGAATGTTTATTTTCCCATAACATCGGATCCTGTGTCCGCTGTAGGCTGACAGTTTTGCATGGCTCTTTTGGAGTCTGTTCATCGCCTGTCTGTCTCTGCCGTACATTTGTCTGTATGTACGTAGTGGCAAGGTATTCCCTGATGCACCTGTGTCAATTTTTAAACGAAGTGTGTGTTTCTGGCCAGGTACATCAGGTGGTTTTATATTTAGGATTGTATAAGCTTCTTCTCTTGGCATTTTTGCATCAATGCTGTGCATACATTTTTCGCTGACCGTGACAGAGTGAAACTCTCTTTGATATGGGTCATCTTCACTCGAGTCTGTGGTTTGTATGGCATCTATTTTTCCTTTGTTTGGCTTTTTACGGTCATTCTTGTATGACTGGCTCTGATAACTTTTTTTGTGGTATCTGCCCATTGACTGTGGCTGAGATTTATCTCGCCAGTGTTGGTTAGTATATTCTGTTTTTTTCTGTTGCTTTCTGTTTCTGCAGCATTTAGCCCAGTGTCCTGTGTAGCCACATAGGTGACATATATCATTAAAAGCAGGACATTGTCGTGGCTTATGATCTGATCCACATCTTTGGCACAGCCTTCCCCTTCCTTTGATAATAGCATCCACTCTTTCCTTTTGCTCTGTTTTGCATACCTCAAGTTGGTGAAGTTGGAGATTTCCTGCTGTGAGAGCTTCATGTTTTCGTCCTTCAGTCAGGCTTCGGCCAGAGAACAACCTTGAGGCTTGCTGTAGAGCTCATTTCTGAAAGCTTCATGCGGCGTGCTGGCTATGATCAGCTCAATCAGGCGTTCATGGAGTTCTTCATCTGTGAATTGACATTTTAGTGCAAGAGTTCTTGCTCTGTTTATAAAATCATCAATACTCTCGCCTGCTTTCTGTCTATATTGCATAAGATGCAGTCTGTGAATTCTGAAGTTGACATCCAACTTTAATTGTCCTTCAAAAAACTTCCACAGATTTGCCGGGACTTTCTTTTCAGCTGTACTTAGGCCGCTAGCATTTAGCCTCTTTAGCCCCACATCTCCGATGCCTCGGCATATTTTCCTGGCTTGTTTTTCGTCATCTGAGATCTCCTCATCTTCTAGGTACAGGCACATTTTTTGCTTGAACAATGAAATTGCCTCACCCAGATCCGGGTCGGACCAGTTCATAGTAGGAAGATGCGACGCCATCTCGAACCAGCAGGCTACACGTGCAGTTAGCTAGCAGCAGCACGTCACTTATCCACGGACAAGTTGTGGCTTCGGTTCGCGTCGGGGAAATTCTCCTCCTCTCTCGTCTTTTTTTTTTTTTTTAATCTCTGTTTTCCGCTGCCACCATGAAGTGTTATTGAATTAATGATGACCAACAATAACTTGTAGAGGGACCTCGTGCTTTATTCACTTCCAACTTCCTAGCCATACATGAAGAACTAAGGCTCAGGTGAAAAGGCAAACTCCGTATCACTCCGCGTAAGGAACTACATTCATAGTATGTGAGACATATCACAACATGCCCTTTAAAAAAAAAAAAAAAAGACACAAATATGTCTACCGCACCCCCTGCTGGTTCATCCTCGCTGTGTTAAAAAAATTCCACACCATCACAGCTCCTGCCATAAAGTGAAAGAGAGAACATAGATTAAAATGTTAACAAATGCAGTGATATTCACATGAGAAAAACTTACAGCACAGAAAAAGCTGCTGCTGCACTTTTTACCGTGGTCTTGGGTCGTTGGTTAACGTTTTAATCCATGTTACATCTGCCCTTTTTTTAAAGTCTCTAACACAAACAGGGGTGGCGAACAAGTTTGATACAAAGAGCCGAAATTTCCAACTCTGGGTCAAAGAGCCACATCACACACTGACCTGCCAGACACACAATTAAAGGCATATTATTTACCAAATATTCCTCTCCTTACAATATAACAGCACTGGAGTAAACAGGACAGTTTCAGTTATGGGTGTTTTTTTTAAATACACCTGTAAAATGCTGGTGTGTGTTTTAAAAAAGCAGCATGAGCAAAACTGAGTTGGTTGTGATATATATATATATATATTTTTTCAGTAATCAATCAGCATCCTAAAATCCTTCAAAGTCCTCATCTTCTGTGTCTGAAATGAACAGCTGGCTTAAAAAAAGATATTGCTGAAGAGTATCATATTGGTAAGAGCTACATGTCATAAGTCGATAGAAAATCCACCTTTTTCAAAGTGGCAGCTTTTCTATTGATATTATTTCAATAGCAACCATTTTATGTTTTGGTTATCTGGGGATAACGAACAAATCGACATCATTTTCATGCAAATCAGTAAAAGTAAACTTGATGTCCTCAGCAACAGAGGTTGTTTGAATAACCACGCCCACATTCCTTATGTCAGTATCCAGTGTTTTTCATTATGTTTAGTTCCAGCCATGGATGCATGCATTACATTTTCACAGTATTCCATTGAAAGACAGGCAAGTTATAAGAGTATATGGCGTTTCATCGCTGCCATAAAGTGAAAGGGCATAAAGACAACTTAGCAGGTGTATTCAGTGAGGAACATATCTCAAAAACGCCCCCCTTAACCAGCGCACAAACACAGGCGAGTGCACAAAGGGGAAGTGACTCAGTTAGAATTCCGCCTGCGCGGTTGTAAGTTTCGCTCACTCAGTTCTGGAATACAACTGCTCAGTTGATTTGGGCTCTTTCACTTTATGGCAGCCATGAAACGCCATAAGAGTACGCTGTTGGGTTAAAACAACCTGCAGCATCATAACAATTCCAAAAGGAAAGAAAGACAAACAGACCAAGGTACCTTCTTACGAGGAGAGCAGACAGAGATCTACCCAGTAAACAATCTCTCTCCACTCTGGCGCATATTCTGCTGCCTCCTTTTTTATTTAGTTGTTTTGGGTTGTCCCTAAGTTACACATGCGCTGAGCTCTAAGGAGGGGAAACAGATAAAAACACAGCTGCAGTGCTATCAGAAAGCATTTATTACAACATGTCCATCCTTCCACAGTCTTCTCAAATCATCTCTGGACCTGCAAAGCCGTTTCTCACAGATAAACTAACACAGAGCGTCCTTCTGTTCATTTTAGACACAGCTAACACAGGTTCTCAAGGGGAATGCTGAAAAGATGCAAAGATAAGCATTTTCTCCCAAGGGTGTCACCTTTACCTTTCTGTGAAACAGATTCGAACACACACACATCTCTGCATACATGATTAAATCACCTATACATATAGCTAGGTAGGGCTGGGAATCACTGGGTACCTCACGATACGATACGATTTGCGATACATTGCTCACGATAACGATACTATCACGATATGGCGATAATGCGATAATCGATATATCTCGTCTCTAACAACTCACGATATATCAAACTTTAAGAAAGAAGAACTTTTAAAAACAGCTTTTTGGAAAATATTTCCCCATTTATTTTTTAAACACCATGATAATAAACAACTTGTGTCCTATTTGGTGTAATGAATAACAGACTTTTGTTTAACATTGCTGAAATCCTTTGACAAACAATGACAATTTAATTTGGAAATATCTGTAAAATTCAGTTTAAACAATAGTGAACATGAACAGCAGTGCCATTATTTAGTACAAAATTGCTGTAAAAAGGATAAAAGATGAATGAGTCAAGTAGCTGCCAGACACATTGGTATTAACTTTTGAAAAACAAAACCATAGCCATCGCTTAATTGAAAAAATAGCTGAAAATCAGATATGAATTCTATGAACAAATTATATTATGTCTTTGGTAAAAAATAAATGACACCATTTAGTGTAAATGTGGTGTAAACAAAAATATAATTCTCACAGAAAAATAAAAATCAAGTAGCTAGGAACTTTCCTTTAAGTTATTTAAGACATAAACTGCTTTCAAAATAAATGACCAGGGATAAAATGCATAAAGAACTTAAAGTGCATCTAAAAGTTAACGTCTTTATGAACAACACGTTTGGGGAAAAGCTGCATGTGATGTATGTTTATGTTCATGTTTTTCTGGAGAACCACAGACTTTTTAGCGTCAAGTAGCCGCTCTTCTACCGCTGCTTAGAGGAGAAGGGGGGTCTAAGGGCAGGGATGCCTCTCTTTTGTTCCGTTTCCATCTCAGCCGTAGCTCTGGTCTGGCCGTACAGTACAGGGATCCTTTTTTCAGTAGTTCCGAGAGGGAATGTCAAAGCGTGGCTCTACTGCATTCAATAAAAACCCAAATCCCTCGTTCTCCACCGCGCTGCAGGGACCGTTTTCCGTTTGTTATTGCCGCTGCTCTGTCTCTCAGAAGACGGCGGTAGCTTCGTCTGAAAAAAAGTATCCGCGTCGGTCTGTGTCGGCTTCAGGCAGCAACAGCCACAGCTTTCTTAAACAACTCCGGGTGATGCAGCTTCAATGCTGCCGGCGCGTCTTTAACTTACTGCCGTCGCTTCTCATTGTTTTCCCGCTCCGCCATCTTTGTTTGAATGTGTGTTCTTCTTCGTCCGCCCGCAACAGCCAATCTCGCAACGAGCGCCCCCTATCGACTCTCCAAGGAATTGTCTTACCAAAGGATGGTTAATATAACGTTATACAGGGTTTTTAAACGTAAATAAAAGGTCGATACTTGATGAAGACGTATCGATAATCGATCGCGGGACTAAATATCGCGATATATCACCATATCGATATTTTGGCACACCCCTATAGCTAGGTGATGCATAAAATAAGCAAATACGAGATGACCTATATACATTATTCCAACATGCGCCACTTTTGGCGAGCTCATGGACATTATTTCAAATCTACAATTTATAATTGCAACATTATTTCCACGGTTGCTTGTTATTGATGCCTGAGAAGTTACAAGACAATCGATAAAAATCCCAAGGAAGAGGTCTTGTTTGTTTTTTGCTCCTCAAGGTATCCTTTTTAGAAAATTCAAGATGGCTGCCTTTTCCCGAGGTCAAAGGTCGATGAAACTCCAGAGGTGATTGTAAACTGAAAGTAATGGTATGACCGTTATATTTTTTGAAAATCACAAAGAAAAAAAGTTGATTAATTCCATTCATTTTCTATTCCGTTTTGTCCCTTTCGGGGTCACGGGGCTGCCGGAGCCTATCCCGGCCACTTGTGGTATTGCCTTCTATTGTAGCACTTCAATCTCAAGTTGTGATAGGAGTTGCCGCTTGTGGATGTTCGAGCATTGGGCTACCAGTTGTTTGGCAGTTAGCCTTGATTGTGGGTTTCGAAGCATCCATTCATTCCACATTCTCTGCATGTAACCCCTCTGGTTGGGATTATTCAAGTAGTAGCAATGTAACAGAACCTTGTTTTCACATCTAGTCCATTTGCTTGTCCCAGTAGCCCACTTTCCATCAGGGTGCTCTGGTCCCCCAGACCTTGTTTGGCTGGGCGATGTCTGAGCCGGCATGACATGTGTTTCATTGTCTCTCATGTTGTGAGGTAGGCCATAGCGTAAAGGGTCTTGCCCACTGGGTGAGGTTAATTGCCCAACATTGTTATGGTAATTGCCCCGTTGCCATTGTTATGTTAATTGCTCCCATTTACCAATGCCATTATATTGTTCATTCTGCCCCTGGGAATCGAACCGTGGTTTCCTGTGTGACAGTCCTGCACCTTGTTACATAAATTATGAAGACAAAATTTTTTAGTATCTTCAGCTGGTTCAACCTACAGGTTATTGACTGACATAACTCTCCTCATAGTGGGAAGGTGTAAGGGGACCTTTTTCAGCACAGTGTTGTGATGCTGTGCTAAAGAAAACAGAAGCAACCTCTTTAAAAAAATAACTTCATTGATTTTTGTTTAAACTAAGGAATTACATTAATAAATTAAAATTGTAAATTGTCCATATTCTGACTGAGTCTATTCAAATTTTTATTGGTGCTTAACAACACATAAGTCCTAAAAACATAAAAAAAGGACTTCTTGTGTTTTTGCAGTCCTCCCCCAGCACTGGAGTACTGAAGAGGAGGAACCGGAGGATCCAGAATCCCCACATTATAAAGAGGAACCGGAGGATCCAGAACCTTTACATTATAAAGAGGAACAGGAAAAACAATTACCTCTATATTATAAAGAGGAGCTGAAGGAACAAGAACCTTCACAATTTGAAGACGAACAAGGGCTACCAGAACCATCACAGATTAAAGAGGAGCCAGATGAGCTCTTCATCAGTCAGGATGAAGATCAGCTTGATCTGAAGCAGGAGACTGATACCTTGATGGAGATTCCTACTTATGAGGAAGATGAGAACAGTGAAGCAGATCTAAACAATCAGCAGAGCTTTAATGTACCTGATAATCGGGATGAAGAAGGAAACCAACATGAAGAATCAACATCAACTACAGATGAAGAGACAGACCCACAGAACAGAGATCAGAGGAAGAGGAGGGACAGAAGTCATGTCCAAAGTGTGGACAGCTCTCACATGTCAGCAGGTCAGTGTGACTCTGATGTTAGAAAAAATCCCAAGAAGACAAGTTTGGGTAAGAAATGTAAACAATCTCCAAATGAAGAAAGACTTTCTTCTTTCAAATCCGGTGAAAACTCAAGAATAATTAGTAACCTGTCTGACTACATGGGAACTGGGTCTGATGAAAGATGTTATATCTGTAAAGAATGTGGTGAAAGCTTTTGTAAAATATCTCTGTTCAGAATTCACATAAGAATCCATGCAGAAGATAAGAGATTTTCTTGTAAAGAATGTGAGAAATGTTTTCGTCAAATATCGCATCTCAAAACGCATATAAGAACTCACACAGGAGAAAAGCCTTTTTCTTGTAAAGAATGTGATAGAAGTTTTATTACTCTATCTGATCTCAAAAGACACATGAGAACTCACACCGGAGAAAAGCCTTTTGCTTGTAAAGAATGTAAGCAAAGTTTTAATCAAATATCTAGTCTGAAAAGACACATGAGAACTCATACAGGAGAGAAGCCTTTTTCTTGTAAAGAATGTAAAAAAAGTTTTAGACGTATATCTAGTCTCAAAACACACATGAGGATTCACACAGGAGAGAAGGCTTTTTTGTGTAAAGAATGTAGAAAGAGTTTTAGTGATTTATATTGTCTTAAAAGGCACATGAGAACTCATACAGGAGAGAAGCCTTTTGTCTTGTAAAGAATGTGATTCAGATTTTAGTTGCAAATCTAGTCTTAAGACACATGTGAGAACTCACAAGACTTTTTCTTGACTAACAGTAGCTGCGTTTACATGGACAAAAGTAATCTGAAAGAATAAGAGAAGTACTTCTCTTATTGATACTGCTTTTTAATTCTGTCTTATCAATACTTTTCAGTGTAAAAACAAGGATGGAGAAGACGAACAACAATCTTTGAACATGAAAGCCTTTTATTTTAGAACGAAAACATAATGCATTCATGTAACGTTATTTGGAACACTGAAATTAAATGTTAAAATAATACTAGTGCATCTTTGTAATAATTTACTCACTTCAATGTAATAACTTAGATAAACAGTGCAGTAAAGAACCAAAGATATGAAATGGCCTTCTCAATGCAAATGAGAACAGTGGAAATAAAAATGCACAATGTTGTGTTTTAATTAATTTTACACTTTGTGTTGCGTAATTTATTATTGAGCTGAAATATGATCTTTCAGCCTATTGATATATGATATGATCATTGTGTTTTACAGTGCTGGTAGTCCTGTTCATTTTCTCTCCTTTTTTATTTGCATCGTCTAAGATGGCTGACTCACAATCTTTACAAATATAGCAGAGTGTGGTAAAAATACACTTGGAAGCAATGTTGTATTGCTCTGAAATGCAGAGTAATGTTGGAGTTTAAGTTTACTAACCAAAATAAAGTCTAAAGCTTACTGACATAAGTTATAAAAACCACATGTGCTTTGACACAGGGGCTTTATCTCCAGTGTTTCCATTCTTTTTATTCCAGTAACTATTCAAGAGTTGACACAATCCCAGTGGATTCTTATGTGGAGAAAGCAGCCTCACACTGAGATGCAGCGCTGCACAGTAGGGACGTGATTATGTAATCACCTTGAATCAGCTGATTCTGCAGCACAGAATATAGGATTGGTTATGGTACATCAGGATGACCCAAATGCAGGACCAGACTCCAACGTTGAGGGAAGATCCAGAACTCTTTTCATAAGAAAACACCACATTTGGTGGTTAAAACTCCACTAAAATAGCAGGACTTGGAACCAGCATGATAAAAGACCAAACTAAAGAAACACTCAGAGACAGAGAGCAGAAACGGACACACTTAAATTGAGAACAAAGAAATTAGTCTGAAGTGCAGACAGCTGAGTGCCACTCATGGAGAGCCAAATGAGAGGAGGCGGGGCCTCCAGGAGAACCCACAGCCAACCTGATAATATAAAACAGGACTGAAGACTGTGACGGGCTTTTAATTCCAGCTTTGCATCAATATGTAATATTTTAGAACGTAAAGTGAAAAACTGTGGAGAACATTTTCAGGATTTGTTTGTTCAATAATGCAAAACAACAGTGATTTTTTTTAAGTTTATGTTACTGCTAAAAGGTATGGATATACATGAGTACATAAAAACTGTTGTTTATTAGGACAACCAGGGAACCGAACATTTCAGATTTATATTTATTTATTTTGTTTAGCTCAGTAGGTTTAACCAGGGGGGTATTCCAGGAAGCATGTTTAAACTAGCCTGACTTTAACCCTGAACTCTGGCTGAAATCCAACTGAACTTGCTTACTCTGGGTATGTCGGTTCCAAAAGACCTGATATGAGTTAAGCTAAGCTTAAGCTCGACTTGGTAACCCTGTGTTAATGCACGTGCACAGCAAGTACATAAAGACATTCTCAATGGATCGCCGATTTCCAGAGTCACCATGGAAACGCGTGGTGAAAAAAGAGAGCGCTATACTTGAGTGAGACAGAGTCTGAGATTAATGAAGATCATACGGCCATCAAAAAAGGAATACGGCTGCATCCGCAAAAGAAAGAGTTTCTGCTTGTGGAAAAAGAAAAGACAAAGTAAACGCAGAAGTTTCAAATTTTTTTTCCATTTTCCTTGTGATGCATAAATATATATCTTATCTAATTTTTCCAACTTAAATGAATTACTTCTATTGGTAACAAGTAATTTAGTTAAATTTATTCAACCTAATTTTTTACATCTATAAAACTAAATAATTGTTTATACAACTCAAGTTTACATATTTATTTAAATGTCATATTACTCCAGTTCAATTAAATGTTTTTCCATCTTAATTAAATATAATTCTTGAATTTTCTAATCTCAAAGTTTGAGCCAGCAGATATACTCATTAAAATGAGAATCATAACACACTACATGAGCAAAGCCATGGAGGACATTTTCAACATTGTCATTGCAGTAACTGTGCAGTAGGGGTGCTATATATTCTCATCATCCTCTCCCTTCCTCTCACTCATGGTGCAGAGATTTAAGCAAAGTAGGACAAAATAGCTCAGCAAAATTTGGCAAACACAGTAAAACAGCTAAACAACTAAACATATTTGGTCAAAAAGCCATACTTAAACCCAAATCCGTCCAGACAGGCAAAGGGAATGGTATCCCATAATCCCTTTCGGTGCCGATCTAACAGCAGTACCAAAGTTACACCTACTTAATTGAATTAATTTGAATGAAAGTTAAATAACTGTCTGATAACTACATGTTATTTTTAAACTGATTTAACAAAAAAAAGATTTTTAATTATCTTAACTGAAGCAAATAATTAAGTTAGATCAAAGTAAAAAAGTTTATTTTTCCAACATCCATATGTGGTCTTATCACCCTCTCACTGTGGAAAAAGTATGATCTGAGCTTCTTCATCCACTAAATCATCTTCAAATGGACACGCCATGCTGCCTCACCTCTCTGAAAACAAACTAAGCTTCAACTAAACCTGCTCCAGACCAGGTTATGTTCAGAGCATGAGTTGCTATGGCAACTTGACCTACCCTGAAACATACCTCCATTTCTGGAACCGAAAGCTGAGGTTATCAACTTCCTTAGCCTCAAACTTACCGTGGGAGCTAGCATAACCTGCTTTCTGGAATACCCCCCAGGAGTAATGTTGAGTTTTCCTTAGTACAGGAAGTTGGGAAACGCCAGGAAATAATAGTTGGGTGATTGAAGAAGGTTGACAGGCAGAGTTTCTGACTGACATTTAGAAGAAAATGGAGGTTAATCTGAAGTTTAGTTCAGATGAAATGTCTGTTTCAGAGAATCCATGAAGTTCATGCTGTAAACCTGAAATGTTTGGAGAAACTCTAAATAAATGACAAACATGTTGAGATCCATGAAGACCACTGCCTCCAAACAAGTCATTTGTTCCTTTGAACCTTCACCCTTCTGTGTTTCATGGAGGATTTACCACCAGGTGACCCAGCAGCCAGTAAAATTGAAGAGGAGCGGCCGTCGTCTGACCTTCAGCTGATCTGTAGACTCCCAGAATTCCTCAGTTTGGCATCAGTTCATCAACAGAGAATCATTTTGCTCTCAAATCCAGAGAAATGGAGGCATAAATATATTTGAACAATGAAAATAATGAGCTTCTCAGTCAAAATGCAGTCAAATCTGTTCTTGCTCCTGTCTCTGGTGTGAAGAGGAGCAACCATTTCTCCTCTTCACATGGACTTTCAGGGATGAAGATCCAGCATTCACAGAGGATGATGGATTCTCAGCAGCTCCACACATTTTCAGCTCCAAACACTAGGAGGAGCACTGAGCTGAAAGAAACACCAAAGATTTTTTGAGGGAGGGGGGATGAGGAGTGACTGACCTTAGAGAGAAGTGAAATAAGAATTTTTGAAGGTAAAGGATGTTCTGCTCAAATAAAGCTCTTTGATTCTGTCTGCAGATGATCTGTGGCTGCAATGACAGACCTTCATGCACACGCTCACACACGTGTGCACGTTCAATACAGTGTGTATGTGAAGGTTGACGGCGCTCTAATGGAGAGCTTTGAGGGGGAGAGAGGAGAGAAGCAGGGCTGTCCTCTGAGCGGCGTCCTCTATGTTCCAGCCAGCAGAATACATGCTGACAGGAAGATGTGAGGCCACGCCCACTGAGGAGGAGGAGCCTGTTCCACAGCAGGAGTAGCAGGTTCGGATGAAGACCAGGATCCACCCTCATCTTTATCCTGTCTTCATGGATCTAGAGTCTGCTGGGCAATCCACAAATCACCTCCAAGAAGACTTCTGCATCAACCTGTCAATCACTCTGAAGCCCCGCCCCCTTCCACCACATCTGCTGTGTTCAGGAATCAGAGAGTAATCCTGATCAAAGCCTCAGAGCCCAGAGCATTCTGGGAGATCGACACCTTCAATTCAGATGAAATGATTGGATCAGAGTTTTTGTGAATTCACTTTGTTTCAGTTCAGAAAAAAGTTAGAAACCAGAAGCTGTTTGGATCCAGAACCTGTTTGGATCCAGAACCGAGACGAGGAGCTGACATGTGGAGACTAAAGAGGACAGACCAACATGTAGCTTCATCTTCCTCACAAACAGCAACTGTGTTGAGGATGTGTGAGGAAGAGGAGCTGCCTGGTCAGAGGTCATGTGATCAAGTAACAGTAAAATTCAGGACAAAGGCTGAAGCTGATTGGTCCAATGCAGAAATCTCTGCAGAATCAACACAACATGAGGAAGTGATGTGTCCTTAAAGCAAAGCAGTAGAGGAAGAAGCAGAATCTCTGATCTGAGCTGCAGCTGCTTCACAAGGTGAGAAAAGACGACTTCAGATCTTTCAGGTAAATCTACTTTGTTTATTTGTTGAACTTTGATTTTCACTGACTTGACTGTTTGTCCCTGAATGTTCAGAGAAAATTTTCTTCTTTCTCTGCAAACTCTCATCTCTCTGATGTTTAAAGATTTGGTCTCATTACTGATCAACAATTGAGGATCAATTCTCACTTATTGATCAGTTTCTGTTTCACTGATTATTGAAGAAAATGGAAACAAATAATGTTTTTATTGAAGATTTTCACAGAATAAACTGCTGATGTTTACAGAAGTGAAAATGCTGACTCATCAAAGTGGTTCAGATCCGCTGACTGCTGCTTCTTGTCAGAACTTTCCAGAATCCAGACAGAAGAAAGAGTTTCTGTCAGAAACACAAACCATCATGAAGCTCTGGAGGTCAAAGGTTTCAGTACTGACTCCAAACCTTCCTGTTCTCCTCCATCCAAACTTGTGTGAAGGTCAAAGTTCATGAGAAAGTCTCTGTTGGAGCTTTGAGAGGAAGAATTCATGTCTTTCTTTCTTTTCTCCTCATTCTTTGATTTCTGACTGTTTTTCTTGATGCTTCATGTTTCCTGAAGTGTAGAAACAGGAAGTTTGTTGTTTCTTTGTCAAAGTGACTGAATGGAAATGTTGCTGCTGCAGCTCCATGTCTCCACCTGGTGGAGGGAGAGCAGAAGTGCAGCAGCTGATGGCAGCTTCCTCTGATTATGAGGAGGGTTTCCTCTGCAGGTGAAGGTGGAAGGTGTGTGTGAGCTGATGTGGATCCAGTAAATCCAGCAGCATGGATCAGTGGGAGGAGCCACAGGAGGGAGCCCCTCCCTCTAAAAAAAGGAGAGATGGTAACCATGACAACCAGAGCAAAGCTCAGAGGTGAGATAAACATCTCCAACTGTCCATGATCTTCTCCATGTCAGAGCTCAGGACTCACACCAGCAACCTTCATTCTTCACAGGAACCAACCTGGATCTGGATCTGGATCTGGAGCTGAATCTGAATCCAGCTGGAGGTCCAAAAGGAGTGACAGGTCACGGGACGTTAATCCTAACTTTAAGGACATCCATTCAGCAGTGGAACAGTGAGTGTTTGTCAGAGTTTTTGGAGGCTGGATTCTAGTTCAGATGACCAACAGTTTTCAGATGAAGGACTTGAGGTCTGGTTCAGTTCTGGATCTCTCTGATCAGACTCACTTGGAGCATCATGTGTGTGATGAGATCTTTTCAATTGAGTCTTCTGAGAGTCTCTGAGAGACATCAGAGATGTTGGAGAAGAAAACATGTTGACTGCTGACTCTGACTGACAGCAGCTCCAGTCTAATGAGAAGAATCACTGCAGACTCCTAGGATTCAGATTTTCATGCTTTCCAAACATCACATTGTTCTAGTTGGACTTTCTGCTCTCAGAATTTCTACATTTCTACATGGAGAATTGGAATCAGCTTTTCTAGAAAAAAGTCTGGATTGACTGACAGAAAATGCTGAAACCTGGAAACTGTTGATCCAAACATGTCATGTTATTCCAGACTAAACAGCTCAGTCTGTGTTCATGTCAAAGTCCATCAGCTGTTCATGAAGAAGCAGATCCTCCAACACGCTGATGGTTTGGTGTTTGCAGAGGTCAACAGGTCACACAGAGAGTCCAGTCTGCAGCCTCCAGCTGTGGCTCCATGAAGAGTGACCGGTCCAAATGGAGACCTCCAGACTTCAGAACTGAACCAGGACCTTCAGACTCACAGTAAGAAGCAGTTTCTAGTGAACAAAGCAGAGTTCAGCTCTCAGCAGAAACAACAATGTTCTCATCAAGAACATCAGCTGATCCATCCAGGAAGGTCAACCATCTGCTGTGACGCTTTAGGTCTGAGAGGAAAGAAAAGAGTTGGACAACTCTTGAGGACACAAAGCTCAGTCTGTGAGGATGAAGCAAACACCTGAACTTTTCTCTGACCTCAGTCCAGACATGAGCTCCAAACACAGCTAACGCATCATTTAGACCTTCAGATGGACTAGATCTGCTCTGGTTTACACATGGAAACACATTTGCTCACATTCAGCACAGTCTGGATCACAATATCTGAGTCTGAAGATCAGAGAGGATCTGCTCCATGATCAGAGTTAGTCTGGAACTTCCCACTAACTGCTTTGATTGTTGTTCACTAACGTTTCTCCTTAGTGTCCACAGAGAGAAGAAGAGGAGCGGACCCCAGTCTGCAGAAAGACCCAGAGCTGGTAAGTCAGAGCCTGATCATCTGCTGATGGATTCTTCTGGAAACATGTGGAACACTCATGAAGGAGCTTTCTTCTCTGCTCCTTCAGCAGATGTTGGTCTGCAGGAGATATTTGGAGAACATCAGATCAGTCTGAGAAGCAGAAGTGAACATGTGGCTGAAGGAACTGAAGAAGCAGGAAGAGAAACGCTCCTCAACAGGGTCTACACTGAACTCTACATCACAGAGGAACTGAGACCAGAGTGTCACACCCAACATGAGGTGATGCAGCTGGAGACCACCACCAAGACCAACCAGCCCCATGACACTACAATCAAGAACCCAGACATCTTCAAAGTCTTCCTTGACCAACACAGATCCATCAGAGTGGTTCTGACTAGCGGAGTTGCTGGAGCTGGAAAAAGCTTCTCAGTGCAGAAGTTCACTCTGAACTGGGCCGAGGGCTTGGAGAACCAAGACATCAGTGCTGTGTTTCCTCTGTCCTTCAGGGAGATGAACTTGATCAGAGATGAGCAGCACAGTCTTCTCACTCTGATCCAGCTGTTCCATCCAACACTCCAGAAGATCCCAGCAGAACAGCTGTCTGTCTGCAAACTTCTGTTCATCTTTGATGGTCTGGATGAAAGCAGACTTTCTCTGGACTTCAACAACAGTCCGGTGGTGTCTGATGTCACACACAAGTCCTCAGTCAACGTGCTGCTCACTAACCTCATCCAGGGACGTCTGCTGCCCTCAGCTCTGGTCTGGATCACTTCCAGACCTGCAGCAGCCAATCAGATCCCTCCTTCATGTGTGGACAGACTGACAGAAGTACGAGGCTTCAATGATGCTCAGAAGGAGGAGTACTTCAGGAGGAGGTTCCCAGATGAAGAGCTGTCCAGCAGAATCATCTCCCACATCAAGGGCTCCATGTCCCTCTACATCATGTGTGAAGTTCCAGTCTTCTGCTGGATCACTGCTGTGGTTCTGGAGAACCTGCTGACCACAGAACAGAGAGGAGAGCTGCCCACCACCCTGACTGACATGTACTCCCACTTCCTGATGGTCCAGACAAAGAGGAAGAGGAACAAGTACCAGCAGGAACATCAGACGAGTCCACAAGAGCTGACAGAGACTGACAGGGAAGTTCTTCTGAAGCTGGGGAGGCTGGCATTTGAACATCTGGAGAAAGGAAACATCATGTTCTACCAAGAAGACCTGCAGCAGTGTGGTCTGGATGTCAGAGAGGCCTCAGTGTACTCTGGAGTTTGTTCTGAGATCTTTAGGAGAGAGTGTGAGATCTTCCAGAAACCAGTCTACAGCTTTGTTCATCTGAGCGTTCAGGAGTTTCTGGCTGCAGTCTACATGTTCCACTGTTACTCCAACAGGAAGGTAAAGGTCATTGAGGACTTCCTGAAGAACAACATGAAGAACCCATCCCTGGATGAGTTTCTGAGTAGAGTCATGGAGAAATCCCTGCAGAGTAGAACTGGACACCTGGACCTGCTGGTTCGTTTCCTTCATGGTCTCTCTGTGGAGTCCAACCAGAGACTCTTAGGAGGCCTGCTGGGTCAGACAAAGAAGAATCCAGAAACCATCCAGAGAGCCATAAACAACCTGAAGAAGATCAACAGTAAAGGAGTCTCTCCTGACAGAAGCATCAACATCTATCACTGTCTGATGGAGATGAAGGACCTCTCAGTTCATCAGGAGATCCAACAGTTCCTGAAGTCAGAGAAAAAATCAGAGAAGAGACTCCCAGAGATCCACTGCTCTGCTCTGGCCTACACTCTGCAGATGTCAGAGGAGGTTCTGGATGAACTGGAGCTGAACCAGTACAAGACATCAGATGAAGGTGGACAAAGACTGATCCCAGCTGTGAGGAACTGCAGAAAGTTCCGGTGAGTCCAGAAGTGATTGTGATGATAAATCAGATCAGTGTTCAGATTGATTTACAAAGAATGAAAGGTTTGAAAATGATTAGAAAAAAAACATGAAAGAAGAAAATCAGTTTGTTTTTAACACTTATATTATCTTTTAGCTAAATAACAAAGAAGGATCATATTTGTCCCAATGAAATCCAATCCAGAACCTTCTGAAAGGTTTGAACACAAAGCAGACAGTCCAGAATTAAAGGATGTCTTCATTTCCACAATATCAGTCATTCTAGAAGCACATTTCTAAAATGCTCTTTCTTCTGTTCATCATCTTCGGGGTCCTTTCAACTGAGGATAACGTCATAATACGGTAGCCCCACTTGGACAAACTATGTTGCGTAGAGATCTGCTCGGGCTATACATGTTTTCATTTCACATTTCCTTTTGTAGCCTTAAGTTCTTTCCTTCCTAAGTTGTGTCTGACATTATTCTTTGTAATGTTTTTAGAGATTTTTCCCCAAACCCACTTTGTAAAAGATCTGTGGCTGTTAGAATGAACTTGCTACTCCACACTAGAGAACCACGTCTCTGAGCAGATCAGCTGGAGTCTCGTAGCTTCATGTTTGCAAGCAGGAAAGATGCTTTGTTCTAGTGTGCGGTCCAGAGAAGGGTTCAGACTGCAGTCTGTTCTGCTGCAATGCTCTTAATAATAATCATAAAAATCATAAAAGCATGTTTAGAAGATAATCTAGCTCTGTGTCCAAATTCTGTTTGTTTTCAATGGACTTTATAATATTTTCTTCTATGGTAGTATTGTAATTTGTCCAGACCAATCACTATCTGACAGTTCATCAGACCAACGGACAGCTAATCACATAATGTGATGTCAGCACTAGTCGAAGGACCCCGAATGGTTGTTGCAGGCTGAATGGTTTTGGTACCTACACCGTCTTTGCACCGCCTCATAGGGTGCCCCCTGCATTTTGGAGAAAATTTTAGACTTTTAAGTGCGCCTTTTAGTCATGAAAATACAGTACCTGACATGTTTCGACGGATGTCTTCTGTCTTCATCATAGTTGAGGAGGACTCTGACTCTGCACAATGAAGCTTAGCATCACAGCTAACTTGTAAACCTACACAGGTTCTGGTTCCTCCATGGAAACAGTCACTTTAGCCTCTTTCTACCAAGAAGACCTTCTGGAAAGTTCTGCCTGAAGGTTGGTGCTGCTGTAGTTCTGTTCATGACAGGAGACGTGGACCTGAGGAGGAAACCGAATCCAAAGTTCTGCAACAGAACAGGAAGATAAACTGTTGTTGTTTACAGCTTCAGAGCTGAAAACATGAAAATATCATTTTGGAAATGGAAACAGAAAACTCTCAGAAAACTGGATCAGAACCAACATGTAAAAACTGTCCACACATCATCCTCATTATCATGGTCAGAGTGACAGCTGTCAGTCTCTGTGATTCAGATGTTCTACTGTGAACTTTGGGGTTCAGACCTCAGATCACTGACAGACTGAGGGCAGCATGAAGCTCCATGGAGCTCCACATTCTCTCCTCCAGCTGCAGATGAAAGAAAGATGAAGGTCTGAGAGAGACTGATGAGGAGGACTGTTTCATGATGAAGATGAAGCTCTGATGAAAAGAGAAATGTCCAACTGGAACTTCATTACAGCCTGAATTCATCAGAAGATCACCTGTTTCTGTCTTTCTTTTTCTTCACAGAATTACAGGATGTTTACTGTCAGAGACTCATTGGGAAATTGTGGCCTTAGCTCTGAAGTCCAACCCGTTCCACCTGACAGAACTGGACCTGACCGGAAACATCCTGGAGGATTCATCCATGGAGGTTCTGTGTTCTGGACTGGAGAGTCCAAACTGCAGACTGCAGACTCTGAGGTCAGAACATTGAAGCTGCTGGTTGGTTCATTTAATAATAATAATGATAATAATAATAATAATAATAATAATAATAATAATAATAATAATAATAATAATAATAATAATAATAATAATAATAATAATAATAATAATAATGGATTAGATTTATCTGCGCTTTTTCTTGTTGCTCAAAGCGCTTACATTGTGTCTATTATTCATTCACTCCTCATTCATACTTGGTGATGGTAACTACTGCTGTAGCCTCAGCTGCCCTGGGGCAGACTACATTTGTAGTTCTTCGCTGAAGCTAAAAGGTTTGGATTGAAAGATTTTCTGGATTTTTACAAATTGAACATCTTTGATTCTTTGAAGACTCTGCAGTGGAAGAAAAACAGCTGCAACAAAATTTGATAAAGGATTAAATGCAGAATATAAAGAGTAATAGTTTATCGTCATCACGCTGCCCCACATCAACTCTTCTGTCAGAGATCAGTGGTCCAGAGTTTCAGAATATCTCAGTCTTCTGGTCTCTCCAATGGTTAACTAGACTCCTTCTGAGGGTGTTCCTCTGTGTGGATCAGTTTCCATGGGAACCAGAGTCTGGGAGTCAGAAACTGGACTATCTATAATTATCTACTATTTAATGTTGAAATTAAACATTTATTTAATACTGAAGGAACATCCCACTGCATTTTTCACACTAAGATCACCTAGAACAGGGGTCGGGAACCTTTTTGGCCGAGAGAGCCATAAACACCACATATTTTTAAATGTTCTTTCATGAGAGCCATACAATATTGTAGTGTCCCTTTCACACACTGAGGCATGGAGACTTAACCTCTTTCAAGGTTCTTTATTCTGCTTACTGTAGGCCATAACAAATGCTGTACAACTTGTTCAGTAACTCCGCAATCTCTCCCAATGAGAGCGCTTCTCTCAACCTTTTACTCCACCGCTCCCACAACAGCCCTCCTATTTCCCCTTTTCGGCCCATAGCTGAACCCCATTGGTCCAAACTCCCCAACGACAGGCTGAACGACAGAACTGAGGGCCAATCAGCATCTCTGCATGATGTGTTCAATGAAATCTGGAACTTAGAACATGACCCAACAGCCACCCAGTTCAACTCAATCCGCTACAACAGCGGTCCCCAACCTTAATGCACCACGGACTGTTTTGATATCTGTCAAAATTCTCACGAACCGGCATATTATGTGTGGTGGACTAACACTGTAGCAACGCTACAATAGAGGCAGAGACACATGATAAGACGAACTCTGCGCTTTTAATTTTGACACGCTTAACATTGTACATCGCACAGCTGTTATCATCCTCTCCCCTTCCCACACTCATGGTGCTAAAAAACAGTAAACACAACAGGAAGAAATAACTAAGGGTGAAACAACATAACTGCCAGATGAAAGGACAACAAGGCAAAAAGAAACACCCGTGCTCAACCCTATTTTAACCAAAGCAGGCAAAGGGGATTGATTCCCATAATTCCCTGTGCTACCGAGAGTTATCCCTGGCTGCAGCCTGCAGAACTCCAACAGCAGACCAAACGTGCATGTGACCGACACTACAAAACAACAAAGTAATATGATATGACCTGCATTAAAACTGTCGTATTTTCTAAACATAACAATAAACACGAATTATGACATGAGTAACATCCTCTCTGCCCGCAACACTCTCTGGTCGCTATTATTATAACATTTAAACAAGCCTTCAAAATAAGTGCCTGGAAAATCCAACTCACCACAATGCTGAATGGTTGGAGGGAATCTTCCATTGGGATAAATCCGTATTTTAAGTAGGACTCCTGATACTGTATATTAAATGTAGCTTTTAAATTTAGTCGAAGGCTCCTCCACTGTCTCCTGGCTGGGCCTTTTCCACTTAATTATAATTAAAGATTTGTCTGCAAGCCAAATATGGCCATCAAAAGAGCCAGATTTTGCTCGCGAGCCATGGGTTCCCAACCCCTGACCTAGTACCAGGTCTTGTTCAAAATCTACTGGACCTGGATTGCTCAGACCTGGATTAGATTATGCATTAGATAGTAAAGAACACATTGAACACAATTTAATGGACTGCTCCAGGTCTGAGCAGTCTAAAAACACAAACTAAAGTCAAACATGGAAACACGTCTTTTCAGTCTCTTTGGGCTCTTTAGTTCCTCTTCCTGTGTTCAAACAGAAACTCCAATGTCATATAAAAATCCACCAGGAAATGGAAGTCCAACAGAAAAACTGGAAGGATCTCATTCAAATGTGTTTCTTGTAGTTTCCACCTTCATCTGGTTTTCTTGGGTAGGTCATCTTTTTGTCTTTCTTCCTGAGGTCCCTCACAGCCTTTCCCAGCACTTTTCCTTATTTCCTCCTCTCACAGCTGCAGACGCCCCAAACTTTTCTCCTTTTTCTTCCCTTGCTGGTGACTCCACCCACTTCCTCCAGAATTCCCATAATCCACCATAGAATCATAAACAATATTGATATAAACCAAGAACCATTTTGTGTTTGTGTTAGAGCAATAGTTTCTTCAATGTGGATTTTCTTCATATCTATAGTTCAGTTGTCAATTAGATGTTTTCTCCACTGGATTCCTTTGTGGCAATGCTACAAGGTGAAAACTGGAGTCTAGTCCCCGGATGAAGATGTGCAGCTGTGCAGTATCAGTCATGTCAGGACTTTCATCCACATTCAGAGAGTCTGCAATCAAGTCTTTGCTTCTTTCATCTACTGTGTTCTTGAACCAGCGGCCATCTCCCAAACTCCACCAGAAATGTCTTTCTCCTCAGGCTTCTGTTTGCCCGCATCTGCTTTTTGTCTGGACATCAGTAGTCCAACACCTTCATCCTGCAGGTCTTCACTTCTCCCTGGGTCAATGGTCTGGCTGAAGCGGCAATCTCCTCTGCCACCATCAAACTTGCTTTCACAGCAGCTTGACTTTGGGTTCTGCACAGCTGCAAAGCGTCTGCTGAAGTATCCCATTCTACTCTGACTCTTCTGCTTTCTGGATCTTCTGCTCTGCATTCAGGTCTTTCAGGTTATCAGGATGTTTAGTCTCACAGTCTGGTCTTAGATCAGGTTCTTTCATTAAAGCCACATTAGCTCCACCAATCAGAGCCATTGGTTTAGCAGCAATGTTAGAAACATTTCCTCAGCCTCCCATGAGTTTTTAAAGGCTCTGTGTTCAGAATCCACTGTTGTCTTCAGCATGGTGAAGGCCAGCTTCACAATAACTTGCAGCATCATCAGCTAGTTTGGATTGACGCGGTAAGAGTTCATGTTGGATTACTGTGTCAAATGTTCTCCAGTTCATTTGATCTGTCATAGAAAAATGTGGTTTGGTGTTCTGAGTGGTTCGGTGGGTTTCTGAAAACAATTTACCAGAGCGGCTAAAGAGGATCTTTACCTCTGTCAGATTTTCCTCAAAGTTCCAGGGAAGCTGCACAGCGCAACAGTTCAGCCAGGCAGCTGAAGCACTGCATTATGGTAACTGTAGTTATTTTTTGCTAAAGGTGGTTATTTTGTCGGACTGTTAATAACAATAATATAAAACAATTTTGCGTTGCTGAGTTCACCAGTGCTTTCTTTCTTTCTCAGGATGTACCACACTGTTGATTTTGCCACTCCTAATACTGTAGCAATTTCTGGTATGTTTTTTTTCTGTTTTTTCACCTTAATGATGGCTCCTTTCACCTGCATGGAGAGCTCCTTTAACTGCATGTTGTCTGATCTCAACAATTATCATAATGCAAGCACGAGTCATCTAATCAACTCCAGGACTTTTATCTGCTTCACTCATCATAACAAAACAAAGGAATTGCCCACACCTGCCCATTCAATAGCATGGAAGTCAATTGTCCAATTACTTACGAGCCCATGAAAAGAAAGGATTGTGTTTAAAAAATGCTTTAGTTTTTCACATTTTTATGCAATCTTTATGTTCAACCCATGGAATTAAAGCTGAAGGTCTACATTTCAATGGCATCTGAGCTGTTTTCTTTAAAATTCACTGTGGTAATGTACAGAAAGAAAATTAGAAAGAATGTGTCTCTGTCCAAATATTTATGGTCCTGACAATATTAATAATGATTGATTGAAAAGATTCATCACTTTAATTATTTTTCACAATTATGATCAACAAGACAGTAAACAGATTTCAATTTTCAGCCCTTTATTATTCTCAGTAATGGTTACATTTTCAGATGATCCTCACATCTCTACCTTTCATACAAAAAAATCCCATTTTCTCTATGTTGCACCATGATTATCATGTCATGTTAAAGAAAAATCAATGTAAATATTTTTAAATCTTTTGAACTAAAGACCACATCTGCAGCGTCTTTACTAAAATTCTAACTGCTACATGTATGATTGAACACATTTTAATCATCTTGTCCATGACTCTGCCATGTTTAACTGACAGCGTCTGGGATCTTTTTTTTTGTTAGTTTTAGTTCAAATCTGTTTGTGACGTCATTTTGCTTCCACTTTATCTCAGTCTCAGATGCAGAAACAATGTCTTGCAGCAGCGACTGCTCAGAGGGAAAGTCTCTGTAGATCGAGAGAAAATGTTGATGATGGTTCCACAGGGGGAGTCATCACGTGCTCAAAGCCATCCCTTGGCACAGAACACTGTGATGAATGATGCAGTGGTAATGCAGACATTATGGGAAGTCTGGGTCATCTTTAGTGATGTTTTAACGTTCACGTGATGAAGAATGTCCATCATTGATCCTTCCTCATCAAAAACCTTCTGAAACATTATGATGCTCTGAGAGACATTTATTAAAATGTAAAGAAGAATTTATTGATCAGCATAAAGAGTTTATTTATTTATTCAAAGCAACTGACTGAACCAGTGTCTCTCTGTGTCTCTGTGTTTTAAACCAGGAGTCCTTGTTTCCTCCTTCAGTTAAGAACCAGAGATCCTGCAGTTATTAAACGACGAGCACGGCACCTCAGTCCAGCAGCAGCATGTTTTGAGCGTTACTTCTTCTAGAAAAGACTAGTTCCATCCATCATTAATTAATCCAGATGATAATTATTCTCCGTGATTTTTTTTCTTCAGCGTTTCAGGATATTTTCTGGCTGTTTCTGAGTCAGCTGATGCCATTTCTCCATGCAGACACAAACTTCTCTCATAGGATTCAGGAATCACTGAATGAGCTGTTGGAAGCAGACATGTTGGCGTGTTCTCCACCTTCCTGAGAAATTCATGCAGAATCTCGATCAGTTTATGTGAAACCACAAATATTACTATTTAATCGTTTAATGTATACACTATATAATGACCATATTTTGAAGATATTGTAATTTTTAAATCTATATAAATGCAAGTGTGGTTAAAAGAGAATAGCAACATAATAAAGTAAACTTTAGATGCAGCTCATTGGTGAATTGTGCTATGTTTAGAACAGGCGTGGGAGTGCTTATGTGGCACTTGGGGGCCACCTGGTGCCGGCAGACATCGTGTTGGTGACCACTGGTTTAGACTACCAGCAGAACCAGCTGAAGCCCATAGACTAACAGCAGAACCTGATCTTTTATATTCCTGACTACTCAGTGTTTTACTAAGGCCTATTTGGATGAACAAAGAGCTGATTTCCTGGAGATGGGAAATGTTTTTAGATCAGTTAATGAGGGCAATTTCCCACGGCACACTTGACCATCTCCCACGGCACTCTAGTGTGCCGCGGCACACTGGTTGAAAAACACTGTTCTAATCTATTGCATTTCATTCATGATCATGTTTTTGGGTCCAAATCCAAAAAACAGTGAAAATGTCATCTGTCAGTCTGTCATCAGGGCGGGTCCCACCTGACTGATGGGACCAAGTTCCTGGACCTCCAGCTGCATCACTGCTCCTGAACACACTTTTCTGTCTCCTTGCAGGTTGGAGAACTGGAGTTTGTCAGAGATCAGCTGTGAAGCTTTGGTCTCAGCTCTGAAGAAAAACCCGTCTAATCTGACAGAACTGGACCTGAGCAGGACCAAAAACCTGCAGGATTCAGGAGTTCTTCATCTGTGTGGATTTCTGGAGAGTCCAGACTGCAGACTCTGAGGTCAGACTCCATGTTCCAGTTGGTTTCAGATCAATATGATAACAAAGTTGTGTTGACCCACAGTGAGCAGAAATGTACAGATTCTGATCTGCAGCAGCATCTTCCTGCAGCTGCTTGTTCTCTTCAAAGATCTGCGGAAGAACTTCTTTTCTTCCTACAGCTGCTTGTTTCAAAGCTGTCTGCTGAGATTTGTGGTCCACAAAGTTCTGCTTGCAGCCATCAGCTCCTCTTTGTGTCTTTGCTCCAACAGACTTTTTTAAAGCGCGTGCAGAAGAAGCAGCCGTGCACGCTCACATGCACTCTGAGTCATGCTGCTGTGTTTCAGCAGATGCAGCTGAGAGTCCAGCGCCTGATGTTTGTGACCAGACCATAGCCGCGGTTACAAGGGCAAACTATCTTGATGGGATCAATGGTCGGGTTAAAATTCACCCGTTCACATGGGCTCAGAAAACCTTTTTCCGATTAGAACAAGCGTTCCCATGGCTCACACTTTCGGTCGGAATGAATCATTTGGGCATGCGCAGTAGTGTAAAATCTCCCGGACGAGGAAGTAGGTCCCGTTGTAATTGTAAACAAACCTTTGCTGTCACATATATTTATGCAGCAGCTCGGTTATATATGAGGCGATCTTCCAAATGGGCTTTTATTAATGTTATGAATATTATGAAGCGCCTGTTCGCTCATCATTTTATATTTAATCCGTGTGGACAGTACTTTTTTGTGGAAAAACGGAGCTCGAAGAACCCAGTGTTAGGAGAGGCTAACAACATTAGCCTGATGGATACAAAATCCAGGACCAACCATGCAGGAAACACTGCAATCTGCAGCTTGGCTACACGTAAATGTGTGGGAATAACATCAGCCTTTCTTTTGTCGGGACACAACTGGAAACACAATTCCATGTGACTTTTTGAACAGTTTCTAAGGACTGAGCGACATTTCTACTCTGAAAAGCTCACACACTCCCACAAGCCGCTCCGCTGTGTGTGCTGGCGGCTCGAGCTCTGCTCTGGCCTCGTGAGTCCTGCAGCCGCTAACCCAGAGCAGCGGGTCGGCTCGCAGTCCGAATTCTTACACTTAACGAAATAACAAAACGCACACGTAACAAAGCACCCTCCCCTCAAACACATTAACACATTGGGGCAGCCATGGTGCAGCGGTCGACTCATGATCGTAAGATTGCAGGTTCAATTCCCACCTTGCACGCCCATGTGTCGAAGTGTCCTTGGGCAAGACACTGAACCCCACCTTGCCTCTGGTGGGAGGTTGGCGCCAGTGTTCGGCAGCGGAGCGGCCGCCAGTGTGTGAATGTGTGTGTGAATGTGTGTGTGCATGGGTGAATGGGACTGTGACTGTAAAGTGCTTTGGGCCTTCGTAAGAAGGTAGAAAGCGCTATATAAGTATACGCCATTTACCATATACCATTAATAAATCCTGCTGCTCTGCTCAGAGAGGTTCACTCGGTCCACTGGCACTGGAGCCCGAACGCAGAGCTCGGGTCCAGACGTCAGTGGGCACGCATCCCCCCCGCATCTCCCTCTTGAGGGGTGAAAGAAAGGGGAGACCCAGCGGGGAGGCGCTTGACGCGGGGCCACTGCGGAGCAACTGGTCAGTCCCGTATGCGCTCCAAAGCTTTCTCTCAGCAAAACACCATCTATGCGTGATGTAAACCAGAGCAGTAGTGACACACGATCGGAATGAACTATTTGCATGTACCAAGATCGGATAAACGATCAGTATAACCCACCAATCTAGATCGGAAAGAAATTTTGATCCGAACGAGTCTGACCGGGGCAGACTATTCCAAATGGCGCATTTACATGACGCATTTTCTTTCCGATCAGGCATTCTTTCCGATTACTTTTGCCCATGTAAATGCGGCTAGTGACAGAGTCATGCTGCAGCTGGTTCTGCTCTGACAGACACATTCTCCACAAACATTCTAACCTTTTCATCCACAAACATCATCACATCATCCATCAAAGCTCCCAGCAGCTTCTGACTCTTCATTCAGAGCTGAAGTCATGGATCAGGGATCAATGTCCAACATTTGCTGCTGACTTTTCCTCATCACTTCCTTCTTCTCTCTGCTTTGATCTGTTGGAGCTGAAAGTCTCTGGCTTGAAGGGCTGCAGCAGAGATGGACTGGAAGATCATCTCCTGAAAACTGGGATGAAGACCTTCCAGCATCATGCTGCTGAAATTCTCCCATGATTCAGTGTGCTGTTTGGAGAAGAGCTGAGCAGAAAGAGGAAGTGGACTTTTCCTGCTATTGCTGCAGAAACATCAGTTGGTTTGGATGCAGCCACAGGCTGATGTTTGACTTTCACACATCTGGACTTCTTTCCTGAAGCAGCTGCATGTTGTCCTGAATGTTCCTGAATGTTCTTCTTCTCTGCTTCTGCTGGACTCTTCTGATCTGCTGCTGTTGCTTCACATCTTTGGACTTTTTCTAAACTTTCTGATCTTCTTCAGCTCTGAACTCTTTAGAAGAAGTGAAGGATGAAAAACATGAACTTCTGTCTTTAAACTCAACTCTTTGTTCTGGATTCAGGTTGAGGAACTGCAGTTTGTCAAAGACCAGCTGTGCTGCTCTGGTCTCAGCTCTGAAGTCCAACCCATCCCACCTGACAGAACTGGACCTGGAATACAACGACCTTCAGTCTTCAGATGTTCAACACCTCCAGGATCTGGTGGAGAGTCCAAACTCCAAACTGCAGACTCTGAGGTCAGTAGAGGGTTGGAGTCAGTCCAGCTGCTTCCAGATGTTTGGTCCTAAAGTTAGTCTGAGAGCAAAGATGCAGAGTTTCATGTGAAGCTGCAGCATCTCAGTGAAGCTCTGAGGAGAATGATGACAAGCTTCAGGACAACAGTCAGCCAATCAGAGCAGCAGAAGCTCCAACAGGTGAAGATGACAGCAAGCTGCTGCTCTGAACAGGACTGAAGCTCCTGCTGCTCTTTCTGCTGCTGTGTGTAGCCAGTTAACTAGAATCCACCAGACTCTAGTTAAACTAGTTATAAGGGCCAAAGTTCGTCTCAGAGGAAGTGCTAATGATCACAAGCAATGATCACACTGAGATGCAGAAAGTGCGTATATTTTCATATATAATTTACAACAGAAAATAAACAAGGAAAAAAACATAAATCAGTTCAATGCAGTGCATCTGCTGTCCATCCTCCAATAATGTTCATGAATCCAGTCCAAGAAGTTCAGTGTAGGCTAAGTTCATCACATAAGTCCATTAGATCCACATATGGGGGTGTAGGTGTAGAAGATGCTTCCTACCGCCCAGTCCAGTGTTGCCAGCTTGGAAAGGCTGCCAGCTGGAAAGGTTTGAATTCAAGGCCGAAAAGTCTCCATCCTCTGTGGAACCTGGCCTGCACAGAACCAGCAATATCTAACTTGTTTGTAATGGAAGATGACATTAAAGTAAAACACAAATTCCAGCAAATAAAGAACTAAAGTTCAAAAGGAGTACTCCAAATCATACATAATTAATAAATTCAGTGAATACAAACCAATAAAGGGTGAATCACATCCCAACATTAGTGACAACACGTCAACATTTCAAAACCACCGTGTACACAAAACAACAAAACACACATAACCCGTTAAACAGGACGAGCTCAGCTAACGCCAGCATCAGCTGATCCGCCTGGACACACAACCGAGAGTGTTTAATAAGAATGACACACCAATATATGTAAAACACTCACCAGTTCCCACATTATTCGTTCGCGCTTCTCATCACCCGCCTGCGTCTCATGCATGCAGTGACAGCCCCTTCGTCTGACTTCCGTCAACAAAACTGATTGCGCATGCCCCTTTATAAAGCCTAGTGCGAGAGTCACGCAACTCTCGCGAGACCTTCATGTCATAGCTGTGGATGGGGCGAAGCTGCATAGCATGTCAGGGTTACACCCCCCCCAGCTGGACCACGACTGTCCCAGTCGCACCTGAGCTAAGTGTCAGCGATAATGGGGTCATCGCTGAGTGCAAGAGCTTCTGTATAAACATCAGAAAGACTCTGAAATAAGCTCTGCACAACTGACACCAGGGGATTACCTAACGCAGAATACTGAAAACGACTAGGCGGCTTGCGCATGCGACTCGACCTTCGCAGAAGTGCATCAGCATCATCTGAACCAGTAACAGGGCTCGGAACTGGACGCACATGTGAAACAGACTGGGCTGACTGCTCACGGTCATCACTGGAAGGGCCCGCAACATCCAGAGGGTGAACAGGGGCAGGCAGCTCATCGTCCTTTTCAGTGACTTGTGATCCTAGAACCATATCCAAATCCTCTTCATCCTCATGTCCGTCCTCGGACGCATTATGAATCTGTGCTGCATCTGAACAAGGAGGATTACTAGACACAGCAGGTCCCACAACCAGAGATTCCTGAGGAGGACTAACACAGCCCGATGTGGTGGAGGGAATGACGTCTGCAGTAGTAGAGACCTCAGCTTGCTGGTCATGATCAGTCACATGTTTTATACTGAATCTCATCGGAAGGACAGTCCGCCCCCTGGGAATGATCACTTCATCATCCTCTTGCTCCTGATCTTCCGTTACATCAGGGGAAGACTGAAGTCGACTCTGGCTACGAGTATGCGGCCTCCGAAGGATAGTACAGTTTGGGGCATTGTCCGAAAAACAAGGAGGTAAAAATCCACAAGGGAGAAGCAAATCCCGGTGAAGCGTGCGAGTTGGTCCCCCTCCAGATTCAGGTTGTACCACATATACTGGTAGGTCACCGGCACGACTAACAACCACATACACATCGTGCTCCCATCTGTCTGCAAGCTTATGCTTCCCACGGATTTTAACATTACGGACTAACACACGGTCTCCCACTTGCAGACTAGCAGGTTTCACATACTTGTCAAAAGAACTTTTATTCTTATCTGCAGACCTCCATGCATTCTTTGAAGCAAGTTTATAACTCTCTTCTAGTCTGGCTTTTAAGTTCTTTACATAGTCTGTATGTGCTACAGTTGGAGGTTCCTTTATCGGTAACCCAAATGCTAAGTCTACAGGTAAGCGAGGTAACCGCCCAAAAAGGAGTTCGTATGGCGTGTACCCAGTTACGTCATTCCGTGTGCAATTATATGCATGAACCAGAGGCTTGACATGCTCCTTCCACTTAACCTTTTGTTCATTATCGAGCGTGCCTAGCATGTTTAACAATGTCCGGTTAAAACGCTCTACCGGATTCCCTCTGGGATGATAGGGAGTTGTTCTGGATTTCTTGATTCCAGTCATGTCACAAAGCTCTCCAACTAACCTAGACTCGAAATCTGAGCCTTGGTCAGAATGCAGACGTTCTGGGATGCCATAATGCACTATGAAATCATTCCACAAACACTTTGCGACAGTCCTGGCTTTCTGATTCGGAGTTGGAATAGCGACAGCAAATTTGGTGAAATGGTCAGTTAATACTAAGATGTCCTTCGTATTACTGCTATCTGGCTCTAGAGACAGAAAGTCCATGCACAGGAGTTCCAATGGTCTGGTGGTATGAATGTTAACAAGGGGTGCTGCTTTCTCAGGTAAAGATTTACGCCTTACACAGCGATTGCAAGTCTTGACATAATGCTCCACTGCGGCTGCCATTTTGGGCCAGAAAAACCTTTGCCGTACTAAGTCCAATGTCCGCTCAATCCCCATGTGACCCATATCATTATGGAGGCTTTCGAGAACAACAGGGCGCAAGTCTGGTGGCAGAACCAATTGCAGATGAGGTTTATCCTCTTCTTTCTTCTCCCGATAAAGGACTCCATTCACCAGCTTCAATTTACTCCATTCCCTCAGTAGCAAAGAGAGCTCAGGAAGAAGTCGATGTGCAACAGGCAGAACTTTCTCTCCCGCCTCAAGCTGCTGTATAACTTCTCTGATTGCTGGATCTGCATACTGTAATTCTTGTAGGTCAATGTCAGTCATGGACGGTACAACGTCCAAACCATGAGATGACTCCTCCTCAAAGGCTTCTGGAAAGACGTTGGTAGAGACTGTCATTGATTCAACCAATGCAACATCAATGCAAGCTGACGGAGGTAGACAACTTCTCACCAGAGCACCCTGACAGATTGCATCCACAACTTCAGGAGGTAATTCAGAGGGTCTGCTTGAATGAGATAGACGCTCGACAACATGATAGGCAGGATCCCACTCCCCATTCTGAGGTGATTCATTCAGTATGGGGGGATGAGGTCGCCGTGACAATACATCTGCATCATTATTTTGCTTGCCAGATCTATACTGCAGCTTGAATGAGTACGTCGACAAGGCAGCCAACCACCAATGACTGGTGGCATCTAATTTCGCAGAGGTCAAGACGTAAGTGAGAGGATTGTTGTCAGTGATCACAGTAAAATGGGAACCATACAGATAATCATGAAATTTTTCTGTGACACTCCATTTTAATGCTAAAAACTCCAGCTTGTGTGCAGGATAGCGAGATTCACTCTGGGAGAGTCCTCTGCTGGCATAAGCAATGACACGAAGCTGGCCCTCCTGTTCTTGATACAACACAGCCCCCAGCCCAGACAAACTTGCATCTGTGTGCAAAATATAGGGAAGCTTGGGGTTAGCAAATGCAAGAACAGGAGCCGATGTTAATTTGTCTATCACAGTTTCAAAAGATGTTTGACAAGCAGGACTCCATCTGTCTCCAAACGGTTGTTTTGAATCTGTGTACTTTGATGCAGTCTTCTTGCTCTTGTCAGTCCGGCGGCTAGGTTCATAGCCACGAGTTAGATGATTAAGTGGTCTTACTATGGTGGCATAGCTTTTGATGAACCGCCGATAATATCCGGCAAAACCTAAGAATGATCTTAGTTCTTTCAGATTTCGGGGTACTGGCCAGGATTTTAAAGTGGACACTTTCTCTGGGTCTGTTTCAACACCGCGTTCTGACACCACATGTCCCAGGTAGCGTACGCTTGACTGAAAGAACCTGCACTTATCTGGAGAGAGTTTTAATCCAAACTCTTTTAATCTTTTCAACACTTTCAACAGGCGTTCTTCATGCTCTTCCAGGGTGGCAGAAAAAACAATGATATCATCTAGGAAAACAAGAACTTCCCTGAGGTTCAAATCTCCCATGCACTTCTCCATTAATCTTTGGAATGTGCTTGGAGCATTCGTCACCCCCTGAGGCATGCGGTTCCATTCCCAAAAACCCAATGGAGTCACAAAGGCAGTCTTAGCTCTGTCTTTTTCATCCATTTCTATTTGGTAATAACCGGACTTCAAGTTCAGAACTGTAAACCATTTTGACCCAGTTAATGCTGAAAAGGATTCCTCGAGGTTTGGCAGGGCATAGGCATCCTTTATAGTCTGTAAGTTCAGTTTTCTATAATCGATGCACAAACGCACATCTCCATTCCGCTTCCGAACAACAACAATTGGGGAGGAAAATGAAGATTCAGACTCCCTAATTACGCCAGCCTTTAGCAGATCTTGTATGTGTTTCCGCACAGCTTCGATGTCATTTGGATGTATGGGTCTGGCTCGATGCTTGAAGGGTGTCGGATCATGTAGATTAATCTGGTGTTTTATTTGGTTTGTACAACCAAAATCTAGGTCATGGTGGGAGAACACATCAGACTTTTGAGTGAGCTTATTTTTTATTCGCTCTTTCCAGTCAATAGGAATGGGTGAGTCTTCAAAATTAAAGTCCAATTTACCTCTCCCCTTCTCATCCAGGGAGACACCCCTCGTTTGATGACTCAAGATGGTTGGCGAGGCCCCTATGCTGGCAATAACTGCTAAAGGGGGAATGGTGACATCTTGGTTAGACTCATTATTCACAATAACGGGAACCTTACAAGGAGACTGTGTTGAGACTGTGACCAGGCAACTCTGCACGTACAGTTTCCCAGGAAGTGTAGATCCTGAGTGGTCAATTACAGCACACTGACCTGACAGCTGTCCATTTAATTGTGCAGTGCCCTCCAACACAACAGTACGGCCAGCTGGGACAGGAACTGGAGTCTGACTCAATAACTTTACAACTCTAGAAGAGCCTGCATGGCTCTGCTGATGGTTGATCTGTAGCAACTTCAGAACAGCTCGATATTTTGGAATAGTGGGCAGGGAAACAAAAACATCACTATTACGACCCAAGTCATACAAAGATTCCAATGTATTCATTCCTACTAAAACAGGTGTGTGGCTGTGGGGCTTTGCATCTGGGACCACAAGTGCTAGAGTTGGCATATCTATTTCAGACCCTAAAAAATCTTTGAGAAACGTTATTGTCAACTCCACATATCCCAAATATGGTACCAAATGTCCTGCTGCACCTTCGACCTCTAATAAGTCAAAAAGCGGCCGAATCTGTTGATCATTGAGAAACTGATTAAAGAAGGAAACTGAAACTGTGGTGACCTGAGAACCAGTGTCCAAAAGGCAATTATGGTTTTGTTGTGCTATTTTAAGGATGGCGGTGCATTTAGAACCAACAAGCCCTTTTGGCATTTTCTTAATAAGCTTGGCTTGTAACAGTTCCCCACACTGGACAATCTTCTTTTTGGGACAGATTGGGTCCCGCTTGGCTCCTGTTTGTCCCTTAACGGAAGCCGGACTCAGTTTAAATGATTGTAAGTGGAACTGTTGTATTGTTTTTTTCCAAATAATTTCTTTTTATGGGCAACCAAAGCAGAATTTGGCTCATTCTTACACTGGGGACGGATGTGTCCATCTTCACCACACCGGAAACAAAAGCCTGGTTTCTGTGGAAACGGCATGGGATGCTGAGGAGGTTTTGCATGGTGCCTTTCTTTTGCTGGTGGTCTGTTGTGGGCTGTTGCTGGTGGATGAGAGGCTGATTTGGGTTGTCCATGAGTCAGCATAGCTAACTGCCGCTGTATGTCTGCTAGCTGATGCGCAAGCTGTTGGGTGATATTGGTCAGTTTAGCCACTGCTCCCCCATCATTATTGTCTGTTCGCACATACTGGGGATGATTAGTAACTTTTTGCCGAGTAACACCCAGATGCTGTTTCATTCGAAGGGTCTTTGTCGCTTCTCTGTCCTCTTCGGTGCGTAACAGCAACAACAGCTCTGCAAAAGTAGGAGGTTGAGTTTTCTTTTGTTTAAGTTGGAGTTCTGTTATCAATCCATCATCCCAACATCCACGACAGAACTGATTTAGTAAATGGCGACTACTATCAGACTCCTTGACTCCACCTCTTTTTATAGCAGCATTTAAAGCAACTTGAAGGCGTTGGAGGTAAGCTGATGCTTTTTCTCCAGTGTCTTGATAGGTGTCCATAAACTTGGCAAATAATTCATCCCCATCCTGAACGGCACCATATGCAGAGTCAAGAGTGGCTAAATACACCACCATTGGCATTGTATTAGGACCCAGATGTTTAACCATATCTGCTGCAGGTGGCAAAAGGCTTTCAACAATCCGCCTGGAACGCTGAAGATCAGACACAGCTGGGTCTCCCAACAGTAGCTCTACTCCTGACCGCCAGGCCTCATAATCAGATTCGTTTGACGGTCTGGGTATCCTACCCGAAAACACCCTGAGCCTCTGATGGTGTACTGCTACCTCTTCATTTTTTACAATATGCTCTACAATGTAGCGCTGAACTTCAGAGGGTTGAACTTCTATATTAGGATTGGATTTTTCCTTGCTGGAGGTTGACTGGGGGTCTGGTGCTGGTTGATGCGGTTTGCATTCTGGTTTAGCACTAAAAGTCTCTGGAACAGGTGAAAGTGGGGTGAATAAAGAGTCTTTAGCAGATGGTGGAAGTAGCACAGTAGGCTCTGCATGCGTGGTTTGTTCCTCTTCTTCCTTGGTAGCTGGATCCAGCTCTGTGACAGCCAACCCAACCTGAGCCAACATATGCGCCAGCATGTCCTTATACTCAACACCCGTAAGTTTGGCTGTGTTTTGTAACTCAGACAAGTAGGATTTTGTCTTAGTTTTAGAGAAATGCTCTGTGAAAACCATAGCAAGTTCAGATATATAGAACGTAAGTTCATGTTCGGTTGAAAAATATGTATATGGCAATATAGGACGCAGTGCACTAATAGCATTCCCATTGTTAAATTCTACAACAAGCGCATCATTGAACTCAGAATCTGCATCACTAATGGTCTCTGTCCTGTTAATAGAGCCATAGGGTCGCACAAAATCAATCAACTCATCATATGCTGGTTTTATAATGCCTTCAACTAAAGTAGCATTTGGCAACTTAATACCAAGATCCAAAAACACATTCATTGTTATTTTCGGCACCCAAAGAGAGAGAGAGGGAAAAAGAATACAAAAAAAAAATTTAACAACACTAAACACCATGCACTTCCTCCTAGCTAGCTCACCAATTTATGTAGCCAGTTAACTAGAATCCACCAGACTCTAGTTAAACTAGTTATAAGGGCCAAAGTTCGTCTCAGAGGAAGTGCTAATGATCACAAGCAATGATCACACTGAGATGCAGAAAGTGCGTATATTTTCATATATAATTTACAACAGAAAATAAACAAGGAAAAAAACATAAATCAGTTCAATGCAGTGCATCTGCTGTCCATCCTCCAATAATGTTCATGAATCCAGTCCAAGAAGTTCAGTGTAGGCTAAGTTCATCACATAAGTCCATTAGATCCACATATGGGGGTGTAGGTGTAGAAGATGCTTCCTACCGCCCAGTCCAGTGTTGCCAGCTTGGAAAGGCTGCCAGCTGGAAAGGTTTGAATTCAAGGCCGAAAAGTCTCCATCCTCTGTGGAACCTGGCCTGCACAGAACCAGCAATATCTAACTTGTTTGTAATGGAAGATGACATTAAAGTAAAACACAAATTCCAGCAAATAAAGAACTAAAGTTCAAAAGGAGTACTCCAAATCATACATAATTAATAAATTCAGTGAATACAAACCAATAAAGGGTGAATCACATCCCAACATTAGTGACAACACGTCAACATTTCAAAACCACCGTGTACACAAAACAACAAAACACACATAACCCGTTAAACAGGACGAGCTCAGCTAACGCCAGCATCAGCTGATCCGCCTGGACACACAACCGAGAGTGTTTAATAAGAATGACACACCAATATATGTAAAACACTCACCAGTTCCCACATTATTCGTTCGCGCTTCTCATCACCCGCCTGCGTCTCATGCATGCAGTGACAGCCCCTTCGTCTGACTTCCGTCAACAAAACTGATTGCGCATGCCCCTTTATAAAGCCTAGTGCGAGAGTCACGCAACTCTCGCGAGACCTTCATGTCATAGCTGTGGATGGGGCGAAGCTGCATAGCATGTCAGGGTTACACGTGCTGCATCACTGACTGACAGACCAGGATCAGGAGACACTCCTTCATCTCTGTCTCTCTACTTTCTCTTCAGGTTGGACCAGTGGGACTGATGGTCCTCCTGGAGGAGCAGAGAGGAGCAGCAGCAGCAGCTGGTCTGCAGAGATTTTGTGACTGGACGGTGTTCCTGGGAGGTGGAGAACAGAGTGATGGAGGAATCAGAGGAAGTGGAGATGAGTTTCTAGAATGTCTAAACTAGTAGAAACTTTCTGAGCATAAAGCCTGTTTTCTCCAGAGGACATGAATGAACAGAGTGGATCTTAGTGAGGAATGACAGCCTCTGGATGCAGAGAATCACTTGGATGCAGCTGCTGCAACAACACCAACTCCATTGAAGCAGGAGGGAGAAGGGAGACACCTGCTGGCTGTTTGCAGAACTGCATCTTAGTGTCAAAAGGCTTCAAACTGAAAGCTGTCTGTAAAATTCCTGCAGCCTGTTTGGATCTAATAAATGCTCTTTTGAATCAGCTCTGTGTTTTCTATTGATTTCTGTCTTCATTCTATCTTTGACTCACAAACAGACTTGAATCTTTAGCCTCCCCCCCTCATCCTGTTCCAGCTGTTCTAATCTTCATGTGTTTGGTTCCTTCTCAGTAGAAATGGGTTAGAAAAGAGCTTTGGAATGTTCAGGTGGCGCTGATGTCTTTCTAGATGGGGGTGGGCAAAACAGATGAGAGCTCCTCCCTCCTGATTCAGAGGGGAACAGTGGGCAGCAGCTGAAAGGAGGGAGTGGAAATGGGAAAGGTTCTCTGCAGGTTTCTCCTTTCCAAGAACAGAGGGACACGACTCCATGAACAGCAGAAGCTAAAGAGTTGGAAAACATGCCCAAAGCTGCAGCACCACCTGCAAAAAGGTGCTTCCTCTTCAGGCTCCGCCCCTCCAAATCAAGAGCTGCAAGGAGAAGAAAGATCAGAGTTTCTGCTGAGCTGCTATTGGAGCTTTTAGGGGGTCAGATCTTTAGGAACATTTCCTGTCAATGAAACCAGGAAGTAAAGTGTTTTAAAGATCAGATTGATGACATCATCAGTAGTGGAAAAACTGGAAAATAGAAAGCCAGCAGAGAAGTAAACATCATGAACTTCCTGTTTGAGTCTCTTGATTTTAGGATCATCAAGCTACAATCCAAGCAGCACTTAATTCTGATGAAGCTCCGCCCTCTGACATTCATCATTCATCTCCAATTCAATTTCAATTCAATTCAATTCAATTGTATTTGTATAGCCCAAAATCACAACAACAGTCGTCTCGATGGGCTTTGAAGTAAAACATGAACTCAAAAGGATCATGAATACAAAGAGTCAATAGCAAAATACTAAAATAAACTAACAAACTGACTAAGCTATACTGGCATCCCTGCCCTTAGACCCCCCTTCGCGGTAAGGAAAAACTCCTAAAAAACCAGATTCCGGAAAAAAATGAAGTAACCTCAGGGGTGCCCACATGAAGGAGGGATCCTCCCCCAGGACGGACAGGCGATTTACCAGAACTCATAGAGAAGAATTAACTTATCTAACTCTACAACTACATATTTAAAGTCCAGCAGACGAGCTTCATCCAGCTAGGGTTGGGGACAGTCAGGGGCGCGAGTCGAGCCAGAGACAGGAACCACAGCCAGGTTTAGGAGCAGGAGCAGAGACGAGGTACACAGTCAGGAACAGGAGCGCGGATGGGCCAACTAGAGTCTAGAAGCACTCCCACTCCCCAGGAGGGGAGAGGGAAAGAGGGACAATACATGAATCGTACTGCACCAAACAAGAGGCATGGAGAACTAAATGATAAATGATGATCAAAAATAGAGAAGAGAGGAACTGTAGAGGTAGATGAGAAAAGAAAAGAGGACAGAAAAGAGGACAGAGCCCCAATGCACCATAGTTACCCCAGCTTCAACTTCTAGCAGCCTTTTAAAACAAATAGTTATTGTTATTAAGTTTAATTTAAACAATTAACATTAAGTTAAATAATCTCTGAATACTAACTAGTCTGACAATAAGCCTGTCCAAAGAGGAATGTTTTCAGTCTAACTTTGAATGTAGAAACCGAATCGGCCTCTCTTACATGAGCTGGGAGCTTATTCCATAAGACAGGGGCTTGGTGGCTAAACGCTCTACCTCCAACTGTACTTTTACTAATTCTAGGAATCACAAGCAGTCCTGCATTTTGCGAGCCAAGTGTTCTGATTGGATGGTAAGGGACTATGAGGTCATTAATATAGGACGGGGCCATTCCATGTAAGGCCTTATAGGTTAACAGGAGGATCTTGAACTTAATTCTAGAATCAACTGGGAGCCAATGGAGCGAAACTAACACAGGAGTGATGTGATCTCTTCTGTAAGTTCCTGCTAACAATCTAGCTGCTGCGTTCTGAACAAGCTGGAGACTTCTTAAGGAACTCTTAGGACATGCTGCTAACAAGGAGTTACAGTAATCCAGCCTCAACGTAACAAATGCATGGATGAGTTTTTCAGCATCACTCTTAGAAAGTATATTTCTGATCTTAGCAATGTTCCGCAGGTGAAAAAATGCAGTTCTACACGCCTGAGATATGTGAGCCTTAAATGATAAATCCTGGTCAAATAAAACCCCAAGGTTTCTAACTATGGAATTGGGGGCTATACTTACACCATCCAGGGAGACTATCTGAGCAGACAGAGCATCTCTCAGGTTTTTAGGACCTAGTATAATAACCTCAGTTTTTTCTGGGTTCAAGAGGAGGTAATTAATTGTCATCCAGGTCTTGATGTCTCTGATGCAGGCGTTCAGTTTTTCTATATTGTCATTCTGGTCAGGTTTCATGGATAAATACAACTGAGTATCATCGGCATAACAATAAAAATTAATGCTGTGTTTCCTAGGGGTAGCATATATAGCGTAAACAGGATGGGTCCTAAGACTGAGCCCTGTGGGACTCCGTAGTTAACTCGAGTGCACTGAGAGGAATGTCCATTTACATTAACAAACTGATACCTATCTGACAGATAGGATTTAAACCACTGGAGAGCAGATCCTCTGATCCCTATGTCATGCTCTAATCTATGGAGTAAAATACTGTGGTCGATAGTGTCAAAGGCTGCACTGAGGTCTAACAGGACAAGAATAGAAAGTAGTCCCTTTTCTGAAGCCAATAACAAGTCATTAGAGACTCTAACTAGTGCAGTTTCCGTACTGTGGTGGGGTCTAAACTCCGACTGAAAGTCTTCAAAGTGAGATAAAACTGATAAAACTGCCCCCCCCCCATACCAAGTTAGTTTGACCCACTGACGGCACGCACTCATCAACGACCTGTCGTGACCATAACACTGTAACTATGGAGGCGGGGTTAAAGCGCAGCAGCCATGCTGCTGAAAGTACAGATGGATAAGTGAAAAAGAAAACAAAACAAGAGGCAACGAAGTCCAGAAAGTACATGGAAGAATATGTTTTAATGGGATTTACGTCCACGAGCTCTGACCCACCCCAGGCATTGTGGTTTTTTTGCGGGGAGAAGTTAGCCAATGCTAGCATGAAGCCGGCACACCTCCAGCTGCATCTCACCACAAAACATGGATGTCACGCTGGTAAGGCACCAGAGTTCTTCAGGAGAAAACTTTCTGATTTCAAGTCATCCCAAGCCACAATGTGAAAAGTCTCCACTAGATCAGCCAAAGCCATGGCTTCTTACGCGGTGTCTTTGCTTGTTGCTAAAGCCAAAAAAACATTCACCATAGCGGAAGACCTACTGCTCCCCGCCGCTGTGGTACTGGCCGAAACTATGCTGGACAAAAAATCAGCGGATACATTAAAAACTGTGCCTCTGTCTAATGACACCGTTTGCCGCAGAATAGATACCATGGGCACAGACATTATCGAACAAGTTGTGGGGAAACTTGGAGACTCATTTTCACTGCAGCTGGATGAATCCACAGATGTGAGTGGACATGCGCAACTTGTTGCATTTGTGAGATACATTGACACGGAAGACATCTGTGAACACATTCTATTCTGCAAAGAAATGGAGGGGCGAACAACCGGAGAGGACATTTTTAATGTCGTTAACATGTTTTTCACCAGAAACGCTATCAGCTGGAAATCCTGCAGCAGCGTCTGCACAGATGCGGCTGCATCAATGACGGGCAGCGCGAAAGGGCTCATAGCACGGATTAAAAAAGAAAATCCCAACATCAAGTGGACGCCCTGTGTGATACACAGGGAAGCTCTAGCGTCCAAGAAAATGAGCCATGTGTTGCACGATGTTTTGAACGACAGCATTAAAGTTATAAACTTTATCAAGTCAAGGCCACTTAATGCGCGTTTGTTCTGCAGCCTCTGTGAAAATACGGGAGCTGAACACACAGAACTGCTCCTGCATACTGACGTACGCTGGCTGTCCCGTGGAAGAGTACTGAGCAGGCTGTTTGAGTTGCGAGCTGAAGTTCACACCTTCCTGACAGAGCACAGATCTCCCCATGCCACCATGTTTGAGAACACGGACTGGCTTGCAAAGCTTTGCTATCTGGCATATATATTTAGGAAACTGAATGAACTGAACGTGTCCCTGCAGGGCAAGGACACCAGCATCCTAAACCTGTAGGACAAGGTGGGTGGTTTCCTGAAGAAAGCAGAGATGTGGAAAAGGGCATGTGATCAGGAGGATTTCACCTGCTTTCCTCAGTTGGATGCGTTTCTCTCAAATGAGGATGTGGGGACAGCTCCGGTAAAGTTAGTCATAGTGGGACATTTGGCTAACTTGATCAGTGGTTTTCACTCCTACTTTACTGACATGGATGAGAAATCTGTGCAGCTGGATTGGGTGAGAAACCCATTTCTCTTGTCTGAAGCAAACAGAAGCAAGCTTCCTGTCACTCATCAGGAAAAACTGATGGAAGTAGCATCTGACCGTGGCCTGCAGATGAAGTTTGGTGCATCCACTCTCACACAGTTTTGGCTGTGTGTGAGGCAGGAGCACCCTGAGCTGGGACAGAAAGCTTTGGAGCAGCTGCTACCGTTTGCATCCACATTTATGTGAGGCCTCCTTCTCAGCAATGATGCTGATCAAAACGAAGCAAAGAAACAGACTGTGCCTGGAGAAGAGCTTGATCACTGCAGTTGCCTCCTTGCCACCAAGAATGACAAAGATCCTCAGTGAGGTGCAAGCTCATATTTCTCATTGAAATGTATTGAGTACATTTTTTTCCTGTACATTAATCACTGCCTGTTACATGCTGTTCAATTCAAGTCAAAGTTCAATGCAAAGTGATTCAAATGCAATCTTCTTTTTTTTATCCTAAAAGAGTTAACGTTGATTATTATTTGTGAGCAAATCTTTATTTATGAAGATAATTTATTTTTTAAAGTATATTGGCGACTCAGTATATTGGCGACTCAGCTAAGGCTATTATTTATCTATAATTAAGTTATAGATTTATTTCTGTGAACAGATTTTTGTTATTCATGTATATTTTTTGCTTTATTTATCATTAGCAGCATTTTGCACATTTGAGTTTTGACTGGTTTTATGCCTTCTGGTGATCAACATCTTCAGTTTTTCTTTTTTGTTTGTACATGCAATGTTTGCCATATGAATGTTTTTGTCAGGTTCACTGTTGTTTGGCTTGAATAAATCTGACTTTATAGCACTGTACCTCTTTTTTCTTCCAATAATGTTTTGCCCGTGTCAGGGGGTACTTGACTAAAAATATATTTCTAAGGGGGTACATCACTGAACAAATTTTGAGAACCACTGTCCTAGACAGTCACTGGGGTCATCAACGTGAATATTAAAATCCCCTATTATTATAATTTGATCAGAATCTAAGACAATAGTCGATAGGAAGTCAGAAAACTCAGTTAAAAATTCTGAATATGGGCCGGGGGGCGATAAATAGTTATGAATAAAACAGGTTTTCGAGTTTTCCTGTTTGGGTGATTTATAGACAATATGATACTTTCAAATGAATTATAAGCATTTTTAACTTTAGGGCTGAGAAGTAAGCTAGACTGTGATATTACTGCCAAACCACCTCCTTTACCTGAAATTCTGGATTTCTGATAGTTAGCATAAGTTGGGGGGGTTGCTTCATTCAATCTAACATAGTCATCCTGTTGGAACCAAGTTTCTGTTAAGGCTAGTAAACTAAGGTTGTTATCATTAATTAACTCACTGACTAAGAGGGACTTAGAGGAAATGGATCGAATGTTTAATAACCACATTTAATGACATATTATTCTGCTTGTGAGAACTGCTGTCCGTCACTGTAAGGTTTCTATGATGCGCTCCTTTCACTTGTCTTTCACCACATAAGCTAAAGCTAGGACCTGCTTGACTTTCCCTGCATGGGTTTTGCACCAGCACTAACCCTAATGGAGGCTCAGAGGAGCGTTTTACACTGCTGCTCTGTGCCCAGGTCTCGTCTCTGGGTTGTCAGGTTGACAGACTAAGGCTAGCAGAAATGTTTCTAGAAAGAAGAGCGGCACCGTCCCGAGTAGGATGGACGCCATCTCTCCGCATGAGACCGGGCTTCCCCCAAAACGCACTCCAATTATCCACAAAACCCAAGCCATTTTCTGGGCACCATCAAGAAAGCCAGCGGTTGAATGATGAAAAGCGGCTGTACATTTCATCACTGACTAAGTTCGGCAGGGGACCAGAGAAAATTACAGTGTCGGACATCGTCTTAGCAAGTTTACACACCGAAGCTACGTTTAACTTAACAACCTCTGATTGTCTCCATCGGGCATCATTACCGCCTGCGTGAATCACGACTCGACGGAACCTGGACTTACTCTGAGCTAACATCCTAAGGTTCCCCTCGATGTCACCAACTCTGGCCCCCGGATAACACCTGGCTGTAGCCGCTGGGAGCTCCACGTTTCTAACTTCAGAAGAGCCTATAGCCAGAGTTGAGGGTTCAGTGGGTGTGTCGCTGAGGGGGGAGAACCTATTACTAACGTGGAGTCTCGGGTGCTCTAAGTTTTTGCGCTTAGCACTATGTTTCCTCCCAACCGGTACAAACCCCTGACTGTCTCCCGGCTGCTGGGAGAACGCTGGGGTGCTAGCTAAATTAGCCCTGGTAGCGCGGCCCACGCTATGAGTAACGACCTGGCTAGTCGGCTTAGCTTCCACTGTGCGGAGCCGCGCTTCTAACTGCTCTAGCCTGGCCTCCAAGTCTAACACAAGACTACACTTAACACATCTGTCTTCACTAAAGGAGGCAGGATCATCACTTAACATATGGCACATGAAGCAGGAGAGAGAGAGGGAAAGGTGGAAGGAGTGGTGGCCATGCTAGGTTCTAAGCTAAGGCTAGCTGTTTTTAGGTAAAGAGAAGTGGTTTATTTAGCAAAATGAGAAAGTGAACAGCAAGCGGTTTAACAGTAGTGTATTCGCTACTAAAAAGTGCTAGAAGTGAATATTAACCCAGATAACCCTTATAGAGTAAGCAATAGTAGTCAGGCTAATGCCAAACAAGAGAACAGTAGTCAAGCACGACTAGTGCTGGGTAACGCTCACCCGGAAATGACGTCACCGGAAGCAGTTATTTACATCTAAAATAATTCATTTTGTGAAAAAAAGTTTTGCATATTTTGTCAGCAGTGAATGTCATTGTCTAGTATCATTACACATAGATTAAAATGTATTGATCCTTTCCTTTTTTGCTTTTGATAATTGTGGCTTAGAGAAGATGAAATCCTAAAAAAGCTGTCCAAGAAAGTCAAGATAATACAAGACCAGACTTTATTGATCCCCGGAGGGAAATCCAGTTGTTACAGCAGCCAAACAAGAAATATAGTAGTTAAAAAAAACAAATAGTCAGTAAAAATTAAAATAGTTATAAAAGAGGAAGTAAAAGTACACATCATAAATTAATAAGTAAATCCAGCAGCAGTTTTAACAGTCCTAAATTGTGTCACTCTATAGTCTAACTGCTGTTGGGACAAAGGACCTCCTGTAGCAAATCATTTATCAAAACTAAAGATTTTTTCCTTTTGCTTTTTATTTTTATTTTAGAAAAATTCATTCAATACTCACTTGTGCCTCCCTCTAATGAAGTTACTGCATCAATATGGTATGGAGGCCATCAGCCTGTGGCTCTGTGTACATGAAATGAAAGCTCAGGTTGCTATGAAGTTCATTAGAACATTGGGGTTTCACCCCAGAAGTTTTAAGCATTAAAAGCTTATTTTCAAATGTTTAATTTTTTTGAGATACAGAACTTTCCCCCTGTAAAATAAAGTATTCTTCTCAGAGGTGAGAGGTCGACCTCTTATTAGAAAAGTTTTGAATTTAGAGTTTACACTAAATCCTTACATTGTCAAGAAAAAGTCTTACAAGTTCTTGTGTCTTTTGAGACTAGATACTAGACTAAAACTCTTTTTACATTCTTCACAAGAAAAAGGCTTTTATCCTGTGTGAGTTCTCATGTGTTTTCTGAGATTAGATATAAGACTAAAACTTTTTTTACATTCTTTACAAGAAAAAGGCTTTTCTCCTGTATGAGTTCTCATGTGTTGTTTGAGATCAGATGAATCACTAAAACTTTTTTTACATTCTTTACAAGAAAACGGCCTTTCTCCTGTGTGAGTTCTCATGTGTCTTTTGAGATGAGATAGTTGACTGAAACTTTTTTTACATTCTTTACAAGAAAAAGGCTTTTCTCCTGTGTGAGTTCTCATGTGTTTTTTGAGATTAGATATAAAACTAAAACTTTTTTTACATTCTTTACAAGAAAAAGGCTTTTCTCCTGTATGAGTTCTCATGTGTTGTTTGAGAGTAGATACATCACAAAAACCTTTTTTACATTCTTTACAAGAAAAAGGCTTTTCTCCTGTATGAGTTCTCATGTGTGTTTCAAGATAAGATGCACGACAAAAACTTTTTTTACATTCTTTACAAGAAATAAGCTTTTCTCCTGTGTGAGTTCTCATGTGTGTTTTGAGATTAGATGCACTACAAAAACTTTTTTTACATTCTTTACAAGAAAAAGGCTTTTCTCCTGTGTGAGTTCTCATGTGTGTTTTGAGATTAGATGCACGACAAAAACTTTTTTTACATTCTTTACAAAAAAAAGGCTTCTCTTCTCTGTGAGTTCTCATGTGTGCTGACATGTGAGAGCTGTCCACACTTTGGACATGACTTCTGTCCCTCCTCTTCCTCTGATCTCTGTTCTGTGGGTCTGTGTCTTCATCTGTAGTTGATGTTGATTCTGTCTCTTCATCTGTAGTTGATGTTGATTCTGTCTCTTCATCTGTAGTTGATGTTGATTCCTCATGTTGGTTTCCTTCTTCATCCTGACTATCAGTTACATTAAAGCTCTGCTGATTGTTTAAATCTGCTTCACTGTTCTCCTCTTCCTCATAAGTAGGAATCTCCATCAAGGTATCAGTCTCCTGCTTCAAATCAAGATGCTCTTCATCCTGACTGATGCAGAGTTCCCCTGGTTCCTCTTTCATCTGTAGAGGTTCTGGGTTCTCCTGCTCCTCTTTGGTCTGTGGACGTTCAGGTTCTTCCTGTTCCACTCTGAAGTTTCTCTGCTGCTTCTCTTCAGTCATCAAGCACTGGGGGAGGGCTGCAGAAACACAAGTAGAGACCCTTTTATATGTTGTGGTGAGTTGTTTATTGTTAAGCACCAATAAGAAATATTGTAGTATCATTCAGAATATGCACAACAAAAAACGTTTAATTTTTTAAAATATTTTTTTTTGTTTTCTTTAGCACAACTTTATAAAACTGTGCTGAAAAGGCCCCCTACACCCCCCCCCCAATGAGGAGAGCTGTTTCAGTCAATAAATAGTCTGAACCAGTTAAAGATAGAAAATAATATTTTCTTTGTTTATTTAAGGAAATGAAAATGCAGATAAGTAATTCATAAATGGTACAAACAGGTATTTAATATCATCTAACTGTATACTCAAATTAAATCATGCTGAAATAAATAGGACAGATTTACTAGAAAGGGGGCAGAGGGACTGACAGAAAATGTACTTTTAACCGGATTCTGTCTCCAGGCAATTAATTTTTATATGAAATTATAAAAAGGAAAAAAGTCTGAAAACAAATAAAATGTTTTGGATTCTTGCCATTATTGACAGTAAACATGCAGGCACCTATAGTAAATGTTTGACACAGTCTCTGAGGCTTATTTCAGCCCAACACCAGCTGTGTAATGTTAGGAATATGCTGCTAATAAAGTTACATTCACATTTCTGTTATTGTATTCATTTTATTTAGAAATCACCTCCAGGACTGAGGTCTGGTGCCCCATTAATCGGGGTCAGAAACTTGCCTGTGGTGGTGTTGGTGGGTGTGTTTATGTGTGCGTGTTAGCCTAGAGGTGCTGCTGGCAGCGCAGACGGTGGAAATGTGTCAACATGGACAAAAACAATGGCTAAATTTAAATTAGCCATTTTATAACATATTTCATTTTGCTTTAAAAATCAGTTCATTATTTTAAAACAGAATTTTAAAATATTCATTTTAATCATGTTGAATTTTATTATAATTGTATGTCTTTTTTTCAGAAACTCTGATTTCTAAATCAATATTTTTCAAAGTGTCTTTGTTTTTATTTTTTATGTTGCTGTTTTTCAAAATGACTTATTTATGTCATGAGGAGTTTTTCCAACAGAATGAGAGTCTGTCAATCAGTTAAAGTGGGTGGGATCTAAACATTGGCTGATCCCTGGTAATCGACTCGTGTTCCTAGATACCCGCTCTGTGGTGTGCCAGTCAGAGAGATGACATATTTCAGCGATATCTGCACAGCTTTGCTGACATTAGAGGATCACATAGAGACAAACAATCTGTCTGCTGCAGAAGATGCAAACATGGACAACTCTGTTTTACTAGTTTGAGGGTTCATGTGTCAAATTAACACAGAACCAACCCTAAAACCGCCAAAGCCATTTTTACCTGCAACACCACCAGTTCTGGTTACACTGTCGATGTGTTGAGGTGCATACTCCACCTAGTGTTGAGGGGTGTGCATTGCGTCATCACGTTCGCTGAAGCGACTTTGATCGATGTAGTCAGGGTGCTGCTGCTCATGTCTGAGTAAAGGAGTAGCCAATCACAACAGTGTCTCTGCCTTGTCTGGTTTGTAATCATTGGTCTTGTTGTTACACTTCAGTCACAGGGACACGGTGATTGGTCGAAATGCATCTTAGGTATGCGTGATGCATGACGGGATATTGTTCACAGCCAGTCCGGTAGGTGAAGCAGCCAGCCTAATCTTATGATACTTTTTCTGATTTTCATCGAGACAATAATAGATCGATCATTCTTGCTTTTATTTTTACCCCTATTGAATGCTCACAGAGACACGGAAGTAGCGGCAGAAAGCTGCTTTTGCAGCAAGATGGACAGAGAGCGTACCAGGATGTGAATGAACGTGATTAGATTCTTTTGTGCTTTTTAAAATAAATAAATCTGATCTCTAAACATCCTCCGTGTCTTGAATGCAATGTAATAAGACACAAAGACAGAAATGTGGAGGTATCTGCTGTAAATCCAACTATTACTCACATCCGTGTCTATGAATAACAGGAAAAATGATCCGCTAGTAGTTAGCATGTAGCCCAATAGCCTTCGAATGTAAAGCAACTGCTAAAGAGTGTGTTAATAAAATACAAGTCCTGAATATTATTATACCTATTTGACCCTAAACTACAATATCAGCTGGCTGTCTGTCTACTGGCCAGCCAGCGGCCCGAATGCCGGCATGACAAGCAAAAGAACTCCGGGGCGGAGCTATGTCTGGTGAGTCACATGGCAAAGCAGCAAGCCGAGGTATCCGAAATCTTATGATATTTTTTCTTATATTCAATAATAAATTGATCATTCTTGTTTTTCTTTTTCCTTTCTTGAATGAATGTGGGTCACAGAGACATGGAAGTTACAGCTGAAAGAGTCTTTTGCGGCCGGACGGAGAGCATAATTATGTTTATGAATGACTTATGACGTGAATAAATATTCCGTTCACACAACTTAATTATTTCGTTCGCACAAATGAATCATTTCGAGGGAACAGAATATCTTGTGGGAACAGAATATTATCTTGTGGGAAAAAGATATTAATCTGTGGGAACGAGATGTATTTTAGTTTTTTAATGTCAGGACCTGGGCTCCGTATATTTGAAATTTCATTTTCAAAAAGTTTTTTAGTTAATTTGTGGCCAAATTTAGTTAGAAATGTCTAATTTGAAAATTATAATGGATTAACAGAAATGCCTTTTCATTTTCTTAATGTTACTTGAATCAAATGACTCAAAATTAAATTGAAAAACCAATCCTTCAAAAATACTTTTTCATTTTCTACTTAAAAACAGCTTATTCTGTGTCATAAATAGAACCAAAAGGCAAAGAGGGGATTTATGTTTTCACATCCACCCTGCGAATAGTGTTGCAAAACTCAATTCCAGTTAGCATTTCAAGGGGGGATGAGGGGGGATGATGTCAGTGTGTGTTAGTCCAACCAGCAAACGCCAAAAGTTTAGCATGGTCTAATCTGCTAGAGCCGTTCATGGGGCTATAGCTGTCCTGGAACAGCAAAATCAGCAGGAACCTGCAGGAGATGATCTTCTAAATGTGCTTTTATTACTGTTATGATGATTATTATAAAGGGCCTGCTCGCTCATAATTTTTAAATCTTTGCAGCCAGTGCTTCTTTCTTGGCAGCAAAAGGGTTAGCATTAGGCTAATACGTGCTAAAAACATTAGCCGTGGAGGAACACATCTTCGATTCAAATCCAAACAAGCTGACAATGAGTCTCTGTCCCAATATTTATGGACCTGACTTGCATTATGGGAAAGGTGTGATGCATGATGGGATACATGGCATGTAGCCCTCAGATAAATAGCTCATTTGCTTGGTTTCTGGAATGAAATAAAATACTTGAATCAATTTTCTCAACTGCTGGATACGTCAATGAACCAAAAACACCAGAGTGAAATCTCAATCATATCATTCATTAGATGCTAAATGACTGACATGACCAAAAAAAACAGCTGTGCAGTCATAAATATGTGCAACACTCATGTGCACTTGCTCACGTTTCATCCACAGATGCACCCATATCGCTGCGCCTTTCACCTCACCGGCAACAGTTTGTGTCTGAATGTCTGGAATTGGAGACATGGAGACATCAAAGAGGTTTAGATGGATTTAGGGTTTGACAGAGAAATCTGCTGAAAAGAACTGAACTACAAACTTAGAACCACAAACGACAAAACAGATTGTACTTTTTTATCTGCTAACAATTTTCTCTTTGATCTGTTAAGGTTTCCTGTTTGTCGTTAGCTGGAGGGACTAACTAAGATCATCTGATTTGAAGAATGTTGTGGGCTGCACTGACCAACAATGTCTTCTGTCTTTTCAACTGGAAGGGACAGAAGAGACTCTTCCAGGACACGCTGTTGATGGACTGCATGTTTGGAGAGCTTGAAGCTCAAGATAGAACCGTTGTTGAAGTGAACATACCGATAGTGTGGAGATGAAGATCAGAGTCACACTGACCTGCTGACATGTGAGAGCTGTCCACACTTTGGACATGACTTCTGTCCCTCCTCTTCCTCTGATCTCTGTTCTGTGGGTCTGTCTCTTCATCTGTAGTTGATGTTGATTCTGTCTCTTCATCTGTAGTTGATGATGATTCTGTCTCTTCATCTGTAGTTGATGATGATTCTTCATGTTGGTTTTCTTCTTCATCCTGACCATCAGTTACATTAAAGCTCTGCTGATTGTTTAGATCTGCTTCACTGTTCTCATCTTCCTCATAAGTAGGAATCTCCATCAAGGTATCAGTCTCCTGCTCCAGATCAAGATGTTCTTCATCCTGACTGATGCAGAGTTCCCTTAGTTCCTCTTTAATCTGTGGAGGTTCTGGTTCCTCTTCTTCCACTCTGAAGTTCCTCTGCTGGTTGCAGAGCTCTTCCTCTTCAGTCATCCAATGCTGGGGGAGGACTGCAGGGACACAAAAAAAACTTTTATATGATTCCTGGACTTTTGGGTTTTTTCAAGCATCAAGAAACTCTGTGATCATTGGAGAAAATGTCTGAGGAGTCTGGAGGACCAGAAGAGACTCATTGAAATAAAGATATATGCAGAGGTGAACAGGGGTTCCATAATATTTTCTATGTTCTTAGGCCTGGGCGATAAATCGATCAAATGAATTAATTCGAATTTTTTGTTACGGGCGATTTCAAAAATAACTAAATCGAGTTTTTATGTGGCGCATTTTTGGATCCTCAGAGCTTCCATAGGTTTAGTTTCACACGGCACGCGACAATCGACACACGAAACAGCACGCAACAGCATGGCTACCGGTGAGAGTGGGAAGTTTGTTCCCAAGAAAGAAATAAACTCATCTGTTGTGTGGAGGAAGACACCCCCCCCACGCTGCAACATTTACCTAAAGGAGCCCATCGGAGTCGAAGGCTCTCACGCGTGGTCGCATGGCACGCGCTCAGTCTTCTTAAACATGCACGCGCCCTAACACACACGCGACCTGACACACATACTCATTCTACAACGCCTGGGTAGTTAGTTCATTAGTTATTTTTTACTGTTATTTGTTAATAAAGAATACTGCGTTGTAACTATTACTTGTATATTCATTTGCGACGCGGCCACCGTAGGATTTTGTTTTCGGGGGAGGAGGGCGGGGGGGGGGGGGGGGTAACCCCGACTCCTGCTGCTTCATCATCAAGACAGGGTTTATTAATTTATTTAAAACTTTAGACCCAGATATGAGCTGTATATAATTTTTTAGAAAATGCTGCTATTCTCAGGTGAATGTTTGTCTCATTTTAGTCTAGACTACAAAGTGTAACTGAAAACACAGCTGGGACTTGATGTAAGTAACCTTTTCATTTTGGACAAGTGAAAACAAGTGTAGAATAACAAAATAAGACAAAAACAAGACAAAAATTATATAAAACAAGAAAAAAATTTATAAAACACAACAAAATTATATAAACACAAGTCCAAAAGGGAGTGAGAAGAAGAAAATTTTTATACTTAACTTTGATTCCAAGAGAGTTTTTGTTTATTTATTATTCATCCCAGAAATGGAGGTTACATTTGTCTTGCATTTGATTAAATAAAAGAAACTTTTGCTTTAAGTTGTCTGCCGTTTGTACTTATTGCTTTCCTTAAGTAAGGGGGGAAAAAATCGGGGGAAAATCGGAAATCGAATTAAAAAAAGATAAAATCGGAGATTTTATTTTTAGGCCATATCGCCCAGCCCTATATGTTCTTGTTATTCTGCATTTAATGGATTCTATTTATGCATGTATATTGTATTGCAGAAATCTGCTTGATTCCTGCCTTCAGTAACAGATAATAGAGATCAAGGTCACCAGTAGGCCTGTTTTGGACTTTAGTCTCGGTTTTCTTTCTGTACTGGAGTGTTTATGGAGCCACAACACCTGCAATGCAGACTAGACAAAAACACACCAGTCTAATGACGTATCTAGTATGTTTACATCTTCCCTTACTGAATAATAAAAAAGCCTTTTAGCCTTGAGGACAGAGAGAGAGGACAGCCACAGAGCCTAACAGGTCGTGTTTCTCCACCTCTCCCCTTTTGCAAAAGGTTTGAAAATTCATGCAGACTCTTGTGTGTCTTTTCGTTTCTGCACATTTCATTTTTGGACGTCCTGAACCATCTGAATCTGCGAAAGCCGGACGGGAGGCCAACAGTGGGTAGTGTAGAAAATGTATGTTTTAATATCTTATTCTTTATTATGATACAGCTTTATCCTTAGTGTGAAGTGAACTTATTTTGAACCATCCAGATTTATGGTCGTGTGACATTCCTTTTTGCTTTATGGTTGCAGCATCCTGTGAAGACATAGGGTGTTCTTTGTGCAAAGTTAGGTGTCAATAAATATGCCATGATCTACATCCGTACCATCTGGGTTGAAGATTCTTCCCCTGGGAAAGTGTGAAGATTCGTGTTCTCATGTGGATGTTGGAGCTGACCTTTGCTCTGGATACCGGTAAAAGGAACCTTGAGTTGTCCAGGAATGATTTACTCTAACCAGATGGGGACTCTTTTGATCATCGGACTGTGTGCGCCAGTGAAATGGGCCCCCGAGAGGCGGAGCGGATCCGAAGCTGGCAATCGTCAGCTATTGGCCAGAGGAAGCAGGCGGGCTATCAGCTGACGAATCAGAGCGACCAGGGGCGGAGGACTAGCGACCATGATCTTTCCGGAAGGCGGGGATTCAAACACATCTTAAAAAGACTGTTTTCAAACTCTTCCATTGTTCTTGGGAAAATCAACGAATAATTCGCATGTAACTTGTGCGTCAGTAGATCTTTACTTGAGAATCCAGATATATCTGCATTCATGTTTTAATCTGTGCTTTTTAAACCGGTTGAATCCTTGTTTGCTTTACCACTCTCGACTATAGAACACGCATGGATGGAAAGAACTGAAAGCGGACGATTTCTTTCCTACAATTTTGGTGACCCCGAGACGTGAAGTCGGGGGCGGAAGAAAGCGGACCAGACCGGTTGGACCACACATAGTGGCTTATTACGAGATTTCTGAGACTTTCGACGAAAAGTCTGGGGATGCTTCCTGCCATGAGGTCGACTTCTTCAGAGGCCTCATTCATAATCATGGTGAGCAGAGCCTTTTGTAAAGTCTGCGTATTGAACTCAAATTAAAGGAGAAGTCGATTGTATGGGTGCCACAGTGTACCCTATACGAACGAACGGGCGAGCGCACCCGAATAAATAAGTGTTGGGTTCACCCTCCCTAGAACAGCGGATTGAACGGTGGCAAAATATACACTTTGGGCAGCAGTAAATTTTGAAAAATTGGACAATTATAAATTATGCAGGTTTTTCATCTGTTCGGCCTGTAAAAATTGAACGTTGGCAAATTGGGAGCTTGTGATATTTGGAAAGCAGCAAATTGACTAGGTTTGCGTCTGTTCAACCTGTTAAGAAATCCCTTACAAAAACAGAGTTATTATAGGAACTAATTTTGCACGTCTAGGATTTTCGGAAACACCAAGGAGGCTTCGGCCTCTACAAATTATTTTTTTATACGCGGAGAGAAACCAAAGAAGGATTCAAAATAAACATGAAAGGTGAATTTGACAGAAAATGAGGAAAATTGTGCATTTTTGTCAGGACAAAATGACAACATGACTTGACGACTGACTGACGACAATACAGACGTGATCGCTGATGAACGGACTGAATGTATGAGATTTTGGAGACGTGACTGCTTCTGAATGAAATGTATGCATGAGATTTTGGAAAGTATGGGATGAAAAACTGTTTGAAATCGGCGAATTTTGGCTTTATTTTCCATGTTTCTGTGTGAAATGTTTTCTCTATGGACGTAGCCATCTTGTTTCGAATTAGCCAATAACGGGACGTTTTAGTTTCTTTCAAATGCGTCGACAGCTCTGGTTGGCTTTGTTTGTACCATGTGGTCGGCGTGACGGCGTCCATACAGACCAAAATGTTCGACCTCCGCTAAACTTTCACAGAACAAAGCTTAAGAGTTTGCGATCTAATTTGACACCGTAATTATTGAGAGTGGTCATGACCTCGGTTGTAAGACGTCGATAAAAACAAATTTCAGTGGTCTTGGTTCGACAAAAAAGATTTTTAAGTAGAAAGGAGCCTATGAGCAGCGCTTCCGACGGAAGTTTAAGCCACAACAGCAGCTTGACTACACATGCAGCTGCAGCCTGCAGCAACAGTCTCTGTTCTGCCTCTGTTCGAACGAAAATAACTGTCTCGGGAATTTGCCTAAAGTTGGGCAAATCTTTCTAAAACACAGTAAGGTAATATCGGTCCAATATATTTTGTGTAAAATGATTTTGCAATTATTTCGGTTTTCTTATTTTGAATACATCATGTTTCTACTTTATTTGTAATTCCTAATTTAATTACCATGATTTAGTTAAGTTTTGCTAAAAAAGTAATGCTATTGACACTAATTGTAAGTATTTGTTGGTTTGGATCCAGACTCCCTTAAAAAGAATGTTTGCAATGTTTAATTTAGTTTGTATGTTTGTTTTGATATTTCACAGATTACTTAGTGTTGGTGTTAAAGGATTTATTGGTGTTTTAAGATGAAAGTTGAAGCAGATCCCATGTTTTGATGTAATTATAGTTTGAAGACAGTGTAAGTGGATGTTGTACAGAATGGGAAAAGGACAAAGCATTGAACTAGAGAAGAGATAAAAGGCATGTGCAGTGATAGAGGGTCTGTGGACACAGAAAGGTATGGTAAGGTAAGGTGCTGGTTCTAGTAGAACAGAAGAAGGGAGAACATAAATGTTAATGCTAGTGATAAACGATTCATTCCAGTGAAATGGTTTATTTTGTTTATGTGTAAGGTACCTAATTTGTTGTGTTATGTCTTTTGGTGTGGTTTTGAGAAAACGGTTAAAAGTTATTGTCTGTGTATCGATTGTCTGTGTTTTAACGAACCTGTTGTGGTTTAGAGTGTGAATTGTGTTTTTAGTTAAATAAGGAAAAGCCTAAATTGTGGAATTTTGTTGCTTTTAGCACTTCTAAAAATTCTTTTTGTAGGACAGCAAATCCTTAATGGTAAATCAAAACAATTTGTCTTTGTTTCTGGATTAAAATTGAATGATTAGCTGCCAGAATGCATCTAAAACAATGTATTTTTCAAAGATTTTGCTCCACATCCATCATATAGTCAGAGAAAAGTTTAGGGATTTTTTCCTTTGCTGATTTTCATCATTGGTTAACTGACTTTAGCATCCATAGAGTTGGTGATGGTGAAAACAAAGCATGACAGTAACAAATCTGCTTTAACAACATCTGCAGTAACAACATGTTTTTTCCAAGCAGCACATAGCTTTAATGTTGCAGGAAAGGCACAGAGCAGAGCCGTCCTGAGACCTCATAAATCTTTACACAGAAAACCCTCTCTGCTTCATTGGGTGAGTGACAAAAAGAGCACTTCTTAGTTCTCTGGCTTCACAGGAATTAGCCGTGTTAGGAGTGTCTGACCCTCAGGTCAGCTCTGCTAATCAAATGAAGCCATGAATGCATGCATGGAGAATGCTTTGGAGCGTCTGCGAAGTGATAAGAGTCTATTTAAAATACATCTGATTCATCACTGCAGAGCACATTTGAAGAAAAAGGGCAGAGGGAGGAGTTGAAAAACTGAAAAACAGTCATTTATATTGCAGGAACAATCCACTCTGGATAATGAAGGTGTTTAAAAAAAAAAAAGCAAATAACATGATGAGTTTAAATACCCTCAGGACCTGTAGCAATGTTCAGGTATCGGAGGCCAGGACAGGAGGACGGGTATCCCCTCCTGGAAGGCGTGGGCCACCCAGGGACCCCCGGCAGCAGCTAGAAATGGCATCTGTGGCGCTCAGGACATATGGCAACGACTGCCCACAACAAGGTACCCAACAGCAGAATGCACAAACCAGGAGCAGAGGACATGAACAGCACCCGCGACCTCTCCAAGCTCCTCCACTGTGGCGAGGACCACAGGTGGCAAGTCGGACAATACCACTTGGTGATGCAGGAGCCATGGTCCCTTTCAAGCTCAGAGGTAACCCATGACGAGTCTAGTGGACAATCCATCTGCCCTGACAAATGAACATATGACTCCACAAAACCTGCAAAAGACCATCTGACTAACTTTTAACCAGATGGTGGAACATTCATGTGTGCATTCACTACACACGCCTGTGAATCTGTTGGGATGGAACATTTTTGTCAAAACAGGAGCCAGCATTCTTTCAGACTGGATGTCATGCCACACCCCACAGCCAACCCCTACTGCTGACACCTGCTGGATCCAGAGGGCCCTGAAACGCCAGGTGTGTCCATGTATTTCGGGTATGGATGCCATGAGTCCTGTCCTAGAAGCAATATTTTTCCACCTCAGGTGACCTGAACTGCGCATTCTATTATGACAGAGAGGATGATCGACTGTACCGAGAAGCATTTCATCAGGTAGACAGCCATACGTGGCATTTAAACTACACTGACATATATATTGGTCAAGAGGGTGTATAGTTTATTTTGCATTCACACACTCACATTTGCAATGATACTGGAAGTTAATCACACCTGTATCGCACATAGAATTAACACTCCTCTGGTCATGAAGCTCGGCAACTCAGACCCATGACTGAGAGGGATGTAAACAAAACAACTGTCTAAACTGTGATTTTCAGGTGTTCACTTCTCTCCCTCAATAAAAATGTACAGGATAACTTTGCATTCAAGAACTAACTCCTCAGCTCTGGAGCATTTCTGCATCGTCAGTCATCGCAGCAGAGAGAAGACAGATCATGAAGATGCAGAGGTGATGTTAAAAACGCTCTCTGATTCTTCATGGTCAACAGGTTCATTTGATGTTTGTTCGTGCTCCACCGCTTCCCCGGTGGAGATTCAGGTAACTGCAGGAGCAAATGTTTTTAGATCTCAGTGTAGCTGAGTGAAGGATGCAGATGAAGGAAATTCTGATTGGTTTGTGGAACTCTGGTGTAATTGAGCATTCATATTTTTCACGGTTTACTCCTTTGAGACCGGTTTTACAAGCAGATAATAAAACTTATCGCATGGCACATGATTTAAGGGCTGCTAGTGAAGTTATCATTACTCCAGTCCTTCCTGTGCCTGATCCACATCGCATGCTGTCAACTTTAACCCCACAATGTGTGTGGTTTGTGTGTTGTTCACTGCTATTGCTTTAGCAAATGCTTTCTTTTGCATTCTATTACATGAAAATAGCAGACATCTATTCGCATTTCAGTATAAAGGTTTCAGCTTGCAGTGCTCACGCTTTCCAGAAGGATTAAAACATTTTCCTGGCATTTTCAATCACTGTTTGAAGTCTCTCCGACGGGATATTAGGCTATCAGAGGATTGTGTTTTGTTGGTGTAGGTTGATGACCTGATGAATGATGAACCAAACGGAACCAACTGATGAAACCTGCCTGCAAGCAATGACAGATCTTCTGTTGCAGTTGTATGGTTTGGGTTTTGAAGTGTCCAATAGGAAATTGCAATTTTGCAGAAGGGAAGTCACATTTTTAGGTACAACTGTTTCCAGCACAGGATCTTCAATGTCTATTGAGCATAGAAAGTCTGTTTTCCAGCATAAATGTCCAGAGACAGTAAGAGAAATGATGGTTTTCTTGAGTCTTTGTGGTTATAGAAGACATTTTCTTCTTTGTTTTGTGGAACCTACTGTCCCTTGAGGTCAATGCTAAACAACAAGGGTGACAGACCTCACGGCTGCAAGGCAACGACAATAAGTGGTTTCATTTCTTCACCTTGTGATCTTGCTTCTCACAGCACCGTGGACAGGACGCCTGTTAATCTAAACGGTGCACTGAACTGTTTGTTGTTCTCCTATTTTATGTTCGATTTCTATTTTTAATCAATTTATATTTTTTCTTTCAATTTATCTGGTTTTGTGTTTGTGCCTTATCTCTGTTTGACTCTGCAATGTTTACACTCCAAGAGAGGGAGATGGACATTAGGGAGTCTTAAGGAACTTGTTTTATTATCATCGTCAACTTGTTTTATTATTTTCATTTAAATGTATTTGTTTAGAAAGAATGTTTAAATTGTAACAGATTGACCTTTTTCTACAGCTTTGTGTGTGTGTTCATCTGATTCATTCATCCTCGGCACGGATGAGGAGGTTTTACGACACTGTCCTGGGTTGATAAGGCAGTGATACGACTGTCTCTAATGAACTTTTCTTTTTGTCTTGAATTTGTTTCTTCCCCACTTGTGTTTTTACTGACGGCACGAGGAGGAGCAGACCTTTCAGAAGAGAAACACTGGTGGACTTTTTCCATCACATTTGCTGCTCTCCCCTGCGCAGGCGTAACATGATTCATAGCTCATTATGTCTTGTGTTTTGTTTTTCTGATATGGTTTTTGGTTATTGTTTTTTATTTTAAAGTTTCTGACCCTAACGCTAATCAATATTTAGGTCCACAGCAGATTCATCTTGGGGAAAAGGTACGTATGTGTGGACACTCCAAGCTCTTTCACGCTGTTCTGTTGTATCTTCTGTATCAGATCTCTAATTACCAGGTTTATTGAGAAGTTCATAGGAGGCCTGATACAAGCTGGTCAACGCTTGTGGGACATACAGAAGGACGCGAGTGTTCGAGGCCCTGAAGGACTTTTTGGATTTTGTTGCATTTCACTTATTGCTATTCTTATTTAGGTAGAACGCATGTATCACAGCCCCTCCAATGGGACCCCATGGAGGAGATGGAAGTAATTTCCTGAATTACGCTTGCTGTTATGTTTAACAATTCTGTTTTTCTTTTAGTCATTTGTGTGATTTTGTTCTGCCTTAACATGTCTCGCTTTCCTCCCCTTAATTCCAGGTGTTCTTTTGCTTTACAGGAACTGTTATCTTTTTTACGGTTATGTTTTTTTTAATATTTGAATTAGACTGAATTAGACTTTAAATTTGTTTTGTTTACCTTATTTACTACTTTAGTTTTTGTACTATGTAACTTTGATTAATGACCTTGTGCCAAGGGGTTAGGTCGATCTTGTGAGCATGAGCATCCTTAGGGGTGGTTGCCGCAGGAGCACGGAACTGGCGCAAGACTTTTCCTGTGAGACTGAACACTGAATGTTTAACTGATGCTCCGACAGGTTTCGCTTGCCCGTTCATGCATGGACGCCTAACTCCTTTGAAATATTTTGTGGTCCAGACTGTGCGGGCTTGAGACCACAGCTGTCAGGTCAGGTGGACCTGTTTGTAATGTTTTGTTGTTTTTGAGTGTTGTAGTGTTAAATCTTTTAGGTGATCACACAAAGTGTGATCAAGAGAGGGAAATGTAGAAAATGTATGTTTTAATATCTTATTCTTTATTATGATACAGCTTTATCCTTAGTGTGAAGTGAACTTATTTTGAACCATCCAGATTTATGGTCGTGTGACATTCCTTTTTGCTTTATGGTTGCAGCATCCTGTGAAGACATAGGGTGTTCTTTGTGCAAAGTTAGGTGTCAATAAATATGCCATGATCTACATCCGTACCATCTGGGTTGAAGATTCTTCCCCTGGGAAAGTGTGAAGATTCGTGTTCTCATGTGGATGTTGGAGCTGACCTTTGCTCTGGATACCGGTAAAAGGAACCTTGAGTTGTCCAGGAATGATTTACTCTGACCAGATGGGGACTCTTTTGATCATCGGACTGTGTGCGCCAGTGAAATGGGCCCCCGAGAGGCGGAGCGGATCCGAAGCTGGCAATCGTCAGCTATTGGCCAGAGGAAGCAGGCGGGCTATCAGCTGACGAATCAGAGCGACCAGGGGCGGAGGACTAGCGACCATGATCTTTCCGGAAGGCGGGGATTCAAACACATCTTAAAAAGACTGTTTTCAAACTCTTCCATTGTTCTTGGGAAAATCAACGAATAATTCGCATGTAACTTGTGCGTCAGTAGATCTTTACTTGAGAATCCAGATATATCTGCATTCATGTTTTAATCTGTGCTTTAGAACTATTGTCAGGGAAATAAACTCCGTGTATTTTTAAACCGGTTGAATCCTTGTTTGCTTTACCACTCTCGACTATAGAACACGCATGGATGGAAAGAACTGAAAGCGGACGATTTCTTTCCTACAGTAGTAACGCATTACAATTACTTAAGTAACATCCTGGTGAATTGTATTTGTGAGAGTAAGACAAGGAAATTTAATTTTGTATAGCACAATTAGTACACAAAGTAAAACAGAAAAAAAGAAGAGCATGAAGCTCAAAGGTCTTCTCTGTTTCTCTGATGAAGGTCACATACCTATGTTGTGTAGCTGCAGCTGTGGTTTCCAGATGACATCCAGCAGTCTATGAGGTGCCGTGTAGGACATTATTCAGAATTAGCATTCATAAACACATATGAAATCTCTCACACACACTAGTGAAATGCTTGTATACATACAAGTGAAAATATATTCATTCATATACACATGTGAAATCTCTCACATACACATGTGAAATCTCTCACATACACATGTGAAATCTCTCACATACACATATGAAATCCTCTCACATACACATATGAAATCCTCTCACACACACATATGAAATCCTCTCACATACACATATGAAATCCTCTCACACACACATATGAAATCCTCTCACACACACATATGAAATCCTCTCACACACACATATGAAATCCTCTCACATACACATATGAAATCCTCTCACACACACATATGAAATCCTCTCACACACACATATGAAATCCTCTCACACACACATATGAAATCCTCTCACATACACATATGAAATCCTCTCACACACACATATGAAATCCTCTCACACACACATATGAAATCCTCTCACATACACATGTGAAAATGCTCTCACATACACTACTGAAATTTTCGACAGCTAGGAAGGCATTTCAGTAGAAACGGAAGTTGGCTGATTATCGCGAGATAATCATTCGTCTGAATCATTCGAAAATGGCAGCCGGTTGCGCAAGGAAAACCACCGAAACGTGTAAGTATATTAAAAAATATCCAGTATCTGTTGTAAAATATATTTGTAAATACTTAAGATGATGTGTTTAATATGTTATATTCCTCAATCAACAACCTAGATTGTTTTGAAGCTCATCAATTTCAGTAATGCTAAAGCTAACGCTAACGCAAATTAGCGCCGAAGGCTAAAAACAAACGCTATATTACATCAAAAAGCAGTGACTTCTAACCATAGTCACAAGTTATTAACACGTTTTAAATGTGTTCATATATGTAGGGACAGACGAGGATGAGGAAAATCCGATCCATTTGCGGATGGAGAAAGATAGCCTGTTGTTTCAAGCTAGCTCGTGCCAGATGGGTGGAGACACATGATCAGATTTGACTTCATATTAATAAACGGTTAATCGTTGTCGTACTGGGTTAAAGGTTTATGTTAAAGAGCCAGAAGAGACAGGAGGAAAGGGCTAGAAGGGAGGAACAGCGACAGGAGAGTCTGTTAAGTTTACTTGAGTTGAAATTATTGTTCTAAAATGTAATGCAGCCATTGTTTTTCCAATTTGTTTAAATAAATGTATGAACAAAAATGAATAATTTACATGTATTATTTAAATCTGAGCTATTTTTAACAATCTCAAAAGGATTTTCTTATAAATATCAGATGTACATATTTAGAATTTCGTTTTATATGTTAATATTTATTTTTATACATGTTAACAATAATCCTGGTCTTCTAGAGTCATGTGTGTCACAGTTGGAGCTGAAAGGAAAGCAAAGATTTGTCCTTGCAGACGGACGTGACTCTGCTCGTCCTGCATGTTCCTGGTGTTGTCCTGCTGTGGCTCAACATCTGTGGCTAAGCAGTCACCTTTGCTGATGCACAGAATGTGCAGAATTGAACTGCAGGCAATGATTTTCATTGCAAAGGTTAGTTTTATTTCCAGTGCCCCCAGAAATATTGCTCTCCTCCTCATCTTTATCATGCCAAATGCTCTCTTCACAACAGAGCGTGTTCTGGAGTGGTTCTGGCTGTAACTGCCTCAATGGCATTCCTCATGGGTTCCCTGTAGGGTGTCTGCAGCATGAAAGGATGAGCAATGCAGGGATACCCACCATCACCCAAAAGGATCCTACAGGTGGGTTTGTTTGATTTACATAAATTGGGCTTTTACGTAGAACCCGTGAATCATGGCTTGATCCTGGATTCCCAACAAAAATATCTATAAATTTGGCATTAGAGTCACATACAGCCTGCATTTGAATGGAATAAAAAAGCTTTCTGTTAAAATAACAAGCTGCATTTTCTTTTAGGGCCTTTATTCTTCAGTGGCAGCCATCAATGCTCCCCACGACCTTTTGGAAGGGGGAAGACCAAGTGAGCTGCTAATATCCAGAGGCGACTTATGGTAGTTCATTCCCACTGGGAAGCTGGATGACCCTGCTCATCAGCTGGAGGATGCGGTCTGCCGTCCTGTGGACAATGTCCCTCACAGTGGACCGTGGCATGTCAAAGGCCCTGGCTACCACACTGTAAGATGTGCCACACGCCAGCCAGAACAGAAACACCAGGACCTCAGTTTCCTGTGCCCCCCCTCCACCAGATGCTCGGGTCAACTGAAAATCCGGTCTTGTGTTGGACTGACCGTCAGCGTATAGGGCCAGGACAGACACCTTTATGTTGGCAAAGCAGTAGAGACGTGGAAGACCCTGGAAAATGCAACATTAATTATTTCATTGAGGAAATTAAATCCCATTTTTTGAATGTCTTATTTATTTTGATGTCTTACATTTTAGTTTATGACGTATTTATGAATGCTGATAAATCTTGTTTTTTGTTTGTCTGGGTTTTTGGATTTTCATTTACAGTTTTAAAAATTAAAGTATTTTTGTATAAAACAAGTGATATGGTTTGACTCTGAATAAAAAATTCTAAACTTTGAACTCACAGGTTTTTCATGTAGTTAGACTACACAACTCTCTTGAAAAAGAATGTTAAACTCTTACCCATCAGACTGTAACCTTGAGCACGATTAGTAACAAAGTTTAAGGTAAAGTTTAAGTTTAACAAAAAAATAATAAGTTTAACTCACAAGTTGTTAATGTCTGGTCAGGGCATCCAGAGGAAATCTTCTGAGACGTCTGCTTCTCCTTGCTGTGATGCTGCATATCTGCTCATTTTCGGTTTGATCTCATGAAAAACGGTTGAATTATTGCCAGGAACACGGACAGATTCATATTCAAAGCCATTTTCAGTAAGGTGTAAGAAAACTACAGAAAAAAATGCCTCCTCGCAAGAGCCCGTTAATCGTTCAGCGGCACAAAAACAAATATTGGCATGAAAAAATAACTTGGGGGTTTATTTATGAACAAATACATCAAATCTACACCAAAGTGTTTGTAATTTAATTCTTTATAAATCAGTCACGTTTTCCATGATCAGAACACAGCAGATTCATAAATAGTCTTCGTAAAATGTTCATATTTATTGTGTTTTTACTCTGACAAATAAGTGTCATTCTCCTCGTTAAATAGGAGTAGTTCGCCTCCAGACCAGGTGGTGGCAGTAATGCGCCACTTTGTTTCCGTGTCAGGCGCGTTATGAACAACACCCAAAAGAAAAAAGTACTGAGCACGGGTGTCTGAATTGCTTTTAAATTCAGAAAACTATATAGACAACTATATAGTTCTGCACTATATAGGGTTTTAGTAGTTAGGGATCAGGGCAGGAATTCGGACACAGGTTCATTTCCACTGAAATGCCTTCGGTCGACCAACTTCGTTTCTAACAATAAAGTAAAAAAAAAAAAAACGTTTCTACTGAAATGCTTTCCATTTCTATTGAAATTTTCACATGTGTATGTGAGAGCATTTTGGATAATGTATGTGAGAGGATTTTCACATGTGTATGTGAGAGCATTTTAACATGTGTATGTGAGAGGATTTCATATGTGTGTGTGAGAGGATTTCATATGTGTGTGTGAGAGGATTTCATATGTGTGTGTGAGAGGATTTCATATGTGTATGTGAGAGGATTTCATATGTGTGCGTGAGAGGATTTCATATGTGTGCGTGAGAGGATTTCATATGTGTGTGTGAGAGGATTTCATATGTGTGTGTGAGAGGATTTCATATGTGTGTGTGAGAGGATTTCATATGTGTGTGTGAGAGGATTTCATATGTGTGTGTGTGAGAGGATTTCATATGTGTGTGTGAGAGGATTTCATATGTGTGTGTGAGAGGATTTCATATGTGTGTGTGAGAGGATTTCATATGTGTGTGTGAGAGGATTTCATATGTGTGTGTGAGAGGATTTCATTTGTGTGTGTGTGAGAGGATTTCATATGTGTGTGTGAGAGGATTTCATATGTGTGTGTGTGAGAGGATTTCATATGTGTGTGTGAGAGGATTTCATATGTGTGTGTGAGAGGATTTCATATGTGTGTGTGAGAGGATTTCATATGTGTATGTGAGAGGATTTCAGTAGTGTGTGTGAGAGGATTTCAGTAGTGTGTGTGAGAGATTTCACATGTGTATGTGAGAGATTTCACATGTGTATATGAATGAATATATTTTCACTTGTATGTATACAAGCATTTCACTAGTGTGTGTGAGAGATTTCATATGTGTTTGTGAATGCTAATTCTGAATTATGTCCTACACGGCACCTCATAGCAGTCTGCGCTGACGACAGAGCTCCTGCTCGTACTGGACGATGGTTCCTTCACAGAGTCTGCAGATTTCTTCAGCAGCAGCAGCTAGTCGCTCGCTGATCAACTCTCTCAGAGACTGAAGGGAAGACATGGTTCCTGCTCCGATCTTCAGCTCCAACTCCCACAAACACCGCCGTCCTCTTCACTGCAGCTCCGATCGATCATCTGCTAGTCTCACAATCACAGCAATCCACGTTGTCTTTCCGTTCAACACTTCTTCACTCATTTACGACACTTTGGAAAATGCTGAGAGTTCCACACGAACCACGTATCGTCCTTTCTGTCCAAAAACCTCACAAACGTCCCAACAAAACACCACCGACCTCTCAACACAAGCTAACGCTGCTAGCCTGCTAACAAGCTAATGCTGCTAGCGCCTCGTGCTGTTCTTCTTCTTTGTTTGGCTAATAGCGTCATGGTGCTTTAGCGCCACCAGCTGGTCTGGAGTGTTGTCTGTCGCTCATATGATGTCGATGGTTGCAAAAAAAAAAAGCCTTTTTAACTTGACTGCTAAATAAACTATAAAGTAAACTGTTTATTTTCAGGAGATAATAAAAAAGAAAATCAAAATAGAAAAAAAATGTATTGATGAAACCTTTTGAGAGCTGTTGTGACGTCATCACACTGTGTCTCATTAAAATGTTCAGATTTGACTACAAAACCCTTCAGAGACTAACTAAACCTGATCACATTAATTTATTGTATTTCTAAACAACAGTCATGAATAAAGAAATGTCTTGAGTTAACAACGAAACAAAAATTAAAAACAGAAAATTTCAAGTAAAAAGATCCTAAAAATCTGTTTCTAAAGAGAATAATTATGACTGTAAATAAACATTAAACTGTATAGTTAATAACAAAGACAAGCAATAATTTTGAAATTCTTATTACAGTGAAAAAAACAATAGAGAAATTTTCTTAACTTAATTAAAATTAGATTAACAAAATTATGAAGTATATAATTGAGACGTAACATAATAAAAGAAAAGTGAAAAAATTAAAGATCTTTGGAATGCAAACATTTTTCACCAACAATCAGCAATGATTTTAATGCTGTTTCTTGTTTCTGTGTCTTCTGCAAAGATTTTTGCAATAAAAAACTGGGAAATATTTAAATAAATTCACAGATTTTTTTCAGGTTAAGACCAAAAAAAAAAACACTTAACATTTTTATTTACAGTACAGACCAAAAGTTTGGACACACCTTCTCATTCAAAGAGTTTTCTTTATTTTCATGACTATGAAAATTGTAGATTCACACTGAAGGCATCAAAACTATGAATGAACACATGTGGAATTCTATCCATAACAAAAAAGTGTGAAACAACTGAGAATATGTCATATTGTAGGTTCTTCATAGTAGCCACCTTTTGCTTTCATTACTGCTTTGCACACTTTTGGCATTCTCTGGATGAGCTTAAAAAATGTTCAGAAATGCAGAAATGTGTGCTGCAGATTCCATGTTTGCCACTAGAAGGCAGCACAGTAGCTTCAGTCTTTGTCATTGTTGCTGTGTGAGCCTGAAGGAGCTTCAAAGTGAACTGCAGCTTGGTTCAGACAAACCTAAACATTCACAAACAGATGTGATCCTGAAGAAGTCTGAACAGAACATTTCTTGACATGACATTTTGATTGTAAAGCGCTTTGTCCCTGTAGGAAGAAAGGCGCTATATAGGTATACTCCATTTACCATGTTGATTCTCTCCCAGTTTGTGGTGTTGTTATGGAGTGTAATTACACCTTTTGACCAGTAGGTGGAGATAACCACTAATGTATGTAGCTGAGGCTGAAAGAAGCTGCAGAAGAAGAATAAAAGTTGGATCTTGAACTGAGCAGGGGCCTCATTTATAAACTTTGCGTAGGATTTGCGTCAGAAGTGGCGTACGGATGAAACATAGGACGTGCGTACGCACAGAAATATTCGGATTTATAAAACCGTGCGCACGCACATCCTACGCATCCTTCCCTTAATAAATCACAACCAATTCTAAATGCTGCGCAGCTTTTGCGGCTTCATGACACGCCCATAGTTGCCCATAAATAGTCCGTGAAACGCCCACAAATGAATATTCATTGATAGCGAAACCATGACAAACATCGAGAGAAAATAAAAAAAACTAAACTTCACTCAATGTGAAGTAGTAGTTATCGTTGGCGAGGTGGAAAAGAGGAGAAAAATGTTGTTTGGAGGGCACAGTGTGGGCATTACTAATGCCGAAAAAGCACGTGAGTGGCAAACAGTGACAGACGGACATCAAAGTCGGGGCAAAAAACGTCTGGCGCTGCATCGCTAGAGTGTGTCTGCCACGGGTGGGGGACAGGGGACACCTGAGCCGACCCCTCTTGATGAGAGAGTGGCGGCAATTATTGGGGAATCCCTTTTACCTGGAGTGGTGACTGAGGCGGGGGGTGGGGGGTGTCGGGGGGAGACACAGACGCGCCAGATGCACCGGGTGACACACCCCCAAAAGCTCCAACAGGACGGCTCGAAGAAGTCGGAACCGGCTCATAAGCCACTCGTCCTGATGCGTTCACTCCCAATTCTTCCATTTGCCACATCTTCTAAGAGCGCAAGATCAGCCATTATGCGTCATTACGCATTGTGATGGAGCATTTTATTTCCATCCATTTAATTGCATCTGACAAGCTACAGATGTCGGTAATAATCCACGTGGAAATGGGAAATTGTTCAGCGCAAATGTAATTTCTTGTTGCTTTCTGAATGGTTGAGACATACGCCATACATTGTTTTATCAAAAATCAAATAAACTAAAGGCATATGCATGAATACCATAATTCCGTAGCTTATGAAGAAATGTTTTACTATGAAAACAACTTTCCCCAGTGGACAATTAATACGTCCGTCTGTCTGTCTGTCTGATTCGCACGCATCTGGCGGCGCGTGCACACGCAGCGGCTCTATCGGCTTTATTGTTTTTAAAAGAATGTATTTTTTAAGTCATTTATTTATTATTTTATATGCTGCTTGCACTTTGGGGTGAGAGGAAAGCAATTTCATCTGTGCTGAATGTCTTACGGATGCAGCATATTTCACAATAAAGCTGACTTTGACTTTGACTATATCTGCTCCGCCAGACGGACACATTGACGAGAATATCAGTTTTGTACATTATTTCGTTCTGTTAACTATATTATTTATGAGGATGAATTGCACAACATGCCAATATTGCAGAACATCTTTCACTTTTCTTTTTGCAAGTAAGTGTTCATTTGAATTTCTGTTGTAATTGTCGTTTGATTTTTTTTTTGTTTCACTGCTGATCGATCAAACAGGTGTTCATGTAGCTGTTCATTGTGAGACTTGCTTTGTGAAGTCTTCATATTATTTATGAGAGGCAGTCTTGTCATTTTCACTTTCACGTGTTTCTTCCATCTGCCGACGGTGTCGCCGTTTCTCATTTCACCCGTTTTTGTGAGTACGCCTGGGTCAGAGCTTGCGTGAAGGACCGCACATTTTCCCGTCAAGTTTGCTTTTTATAAATCTCAACTATTGCGTAGAGAGTGGCGTACGCCTTCTTTTGTGCGTACGCAACGTTTATAAATGAGGCCCCAGGTGTCTACATTTCTTTTCCCTACAACTCGACTGACACAACACAGTTGACATCCATGGAGATTTTCACTGCTGTTGTTCAACTGTAGAGTTTGTCACAGACGCTCAAACTCATGAAGAGTTAAGCTGGAAGTTGAGAACGAGGCTTTGAAACCAGCAGCAGTTTGAGTCCATTCTGATGTTCCATTCAGGTTTCTGCTGCAACAAGCCTTTATTTTGAAAGAGCCAGTGGGGCGGAAACAATAGAAGGAGGAGATTACCAACCCCCCCTGGAATGTTGCCCCCTGTGCAGTGGACTAGTGGGGGCAGGGACGACTGAACCAATCACAGAAGACTGTTGCAGCTTTCCCTCCAAAAGTCAACCAATCAGATGTTGTTGTTTGGATTCTTTGTCTTGAAGTTTCCCATGTGGAAGCTTCCAGAGTCTTTTCTGTTTGGTCTGCAGGCTGAGCAGAACTGACTCCTGCAGGATCACAGGAACTTTCAGGAAAATCTCCAACCAGGAGAAAAGTTTCTGTTTGGACCTTTTTTCTGGGATTGTGAGACTAGCAGATGATCGATCGGAGCTGCAGTGAAGAGGACGGCGGTGTTTGTGGGAGTTGGAGCTGAAGATCGGAGCAGGAACCATGTCTTCCCTTCAGTCTCTGAGAGAGTTGATCAACGAGCGACTAGCTGCTGCTGCTGAAGAAATCTGCAGACTCTGTGAAGGAACCATCGTCCAGTACGAGCAGGAGCTCTGTCGTCAGCGCAGACTGCTGGATGTCATCTGGAAACCACAGCTGCAGCTCCACCGCATAGGTATGTGACCTTCATCAAAGACACAGAGAAGCCCTTTGAGCTTTAAGGTCCAAACACACCGGGACAAATTTCGCGCGCGATATTTGCTGACGTTTAACGCCTCCTGACTAAACAAAGGGCACCAATGTGAGTGTGCTCACCGACGCGATAAAATGCCACGCGTCAAAGCGTCACTTTTTAAAAAATGCCTCGGGTTCGTTTTTTTGGTCTGACGCGCCGCGTCGGAAACTATACGCCCAATGAGAATGGCACTTTTTGGTGCTTCTAAGGTTACAGTAAAGCACAACTTGGGGGCGCTCAAACACAAAACTGCCTTTCTGAGCACACATACCAGCAAAGAAGATAGACGCCAAGTAGCGGCTACACTGCCGCAAAGAAATAATGACGGACATTCTAAAATATCCCCGAAAACGCTCATGATACATTTTCAGCTCTTGTACCAGTCGATAAAACTCACCATGTTCTTCTCTTCTTGTAACCTCTCCTCTCGTTTCCGGCGTCTTTCATCATTCAACAGAACAGTAATTTCCTCATCATTGGAACTGGAGCTGAAGCTACTGGTGCTTGAAATATTCATGTTTTCTTTGAATGATTCTGACAAGTGCGTAAATACTGGCTCTCTTCTTCTGAGTGAAAAGCGACCACCTTGTGTACAGGAGTATTTCTGTTTTACATTAAGCGCCATCTAATGTCAGGGAATGAAATTGCATGTTGCCTGGGTGTGAACACAAAAGACGTGGCGAATAACGTCTGGCGAATATTCGTCCCGGTCTGTACGGGCCTTCATGCTCTTCTTTTTGGTGACCCATCTGTCTTAACTGTCTCTGTGTTCAGACCAACAACCCCCTCCTGCTTTACTGAAGATGTTTGTCCATTTTTATCATCACTTCAGATCAGGTATTACAGGATTTCAATCATTTTTGTTGTTGGTTCAGGTCATGGGGGCCATTCCCACCAATCACGCCCCTCCAGGTGACACTGTCATCAAGTAGCCACAAAGAAATATCACCTTTTTGGAAATATTAGCAAAAATGTTTTCAGTAGCACTAGTGAAGGTTTCCATGTCTGATGCAGAGGCTCGATATACACAACTGACTATCATGTTACTCTGTTTCTCCATACTAATCTCTACAGATATATATTCCATGTCATCATCAATACAGCCCGACATTGTCTCCACAGCTTTGTGTTTAAGACTGTTGTGTATATAAAGAGCCCACCCCCCCGCCTTGCTTATTTTTCCTGTTCACATAGTGAAAGTCATAGCTCTCAAACTGGAAGTTTTAGCCCTTTTCTGCCTTTAGCCAGGTTTCTGAAATTGCAATTATTTTGAAAGGTTTGTTAAAAAGCAGTAAGTATTCTTCAATGGTTTGGTGATTCACATATAAGCTTCTGCTGTTGAAAGGTATGATTGACAGTTTTTGATTAGGATTTGTGTTTCTATTGTGCTCTTCTTCTGTATAATAACTGCAGTGGTTATTTACAAAGTCAAACAAATTGATATCTGTGTCAATGTCTACGTCCACAGATGTGTATTTCTTTTATTTTTGTTAGAGAGGATTATACTGTTGTCGTTTTGAAGTCTTATTGGAAAAACCGACAGCTATTAAAAAGAAAAGTGACCATATAAACCTAATAAATTCAATGCAATGTGGTTGAGAAAGTCTGTGCACCAAAGTTTCATGCTAGTGACACTATGAAAAAAAGTTAGGTGCACCAGTGCAAAGATTTAGTCTAGTGTCCTGGCCTAAAGGACACAAACACCATCACTGAGCGACTGACTCCCCCCATAAAAGATGGGGTAGGGAACAGAAGACCAATGACCACCACCTTATTACTGTAAACGATGTGTGTGTGTAGTGTGTCAGTGTGTGTTTATCAAAAAGTATAGTGGGCAACTCTTTTGAAGACTTACGTGTTTCTTTGATTAGGTGTTTAACCTACTGAAGACTGAAAGACTGACATCACCTTTAGCTGTCTTAACTGTCGTACATTTATAGTCCAGGGCTTCTGATTAAAAGGGATTTAGATTTTTCTTGACAATATACAAAGACCTTTAAAAGTCTAACAGGTCTCCTCTTTTGTCTTTTTGTCCCTGCAGTCCTCCCTCAGCATTATGTAAATGAAGAGGATCTTTGCAACCAGCAGAGGAATTTAAGAATGGAACAGGAGGAACCAGAGCCTTCACTGATTAAAGACGAACCAGAGGAACTTTTCATCAGTCATGATGATCAGATTGATCTGAAGCAGGAGACTGATACCTTGATGGAGATTCCTACTTATGAGGAAGATGAGAACAGTGAAGCAGATCTAAACAATCAGCAGAGCTTTAATGTAACTGATAGTCAGGATGAAGAAGCAAACCAACATGAAGAATCAACATCAACTGCAGATGAAGAGACAGACCCACAGAACAGAGATCAGAGGAAGAGTTTTATTCATTTATCTCACCTCAAAACACACATGAGAACTCACACAGGAGAGAAGGTGAGAGACTTGATACGCTTTCAGGAGAGGCCGCTGAACCTGCAAGCCACCAAGCAGCCGTCCATCATCACCAAGACTACCTCCATCTCCTCCTTGGAGCTACCTCCAGCACCACATCAGCCAGCTGTGCTGCGCCCCCAAGACTACCCCGTGATCACATATGCACCCATACCAAGCACTGCTGGAACAGAAGAGCTTAAAATAAGAACAGAAACCCCTCTGCCATCTTCCACCTCTTTCCCAAAACCACCAAGCAGGACTTTGAGCATGTCTGGCATCTGTAGCCAAACGCAACCTGCAGCTCCCTCCTCATCCATCCAGGGCATCTATTTTATTCCCATACGACCTGCCCCCTACAGCATCAGCACCACTTCCAGCATCAGTGCCGCCTCAAGGCTCAGCACACACACCAGCATCAGCACACCGTCCTGGGCAAAAGCTACCATTTATAAAAGGAAGCTCCAAGAACAAAGCTCAGGAGGGGACAGTAAACTGTCAAGAGTGCACAATCTCCCCGTTTGTAGCCTCTGTGGCCAAACTCTCCAGGGACACAAAAAATACAAAAAGAAAACCTTTTGCACAGTGACCAAAATGTCAACTTCAAAGGGTCTTGAAAACAGACTGTTTGAAAGTTTCGAACATTTCAGCTCTGTTGTCGATGACATGCGTTGACAAATATGTTTGTGTTAAGGCCCGTACACACCGGGACGAATATTCGCCAGGCGTTATTCGCCAGCGTTTTTCGCCACGTCTTTTGTGTTCACACCCAGGCGATTTTCGCTGACGATGAGCCGAGCCCACATGCAATTTCATTCCCTGACATTAGATGGCGCTTAATGTAAAGCAGAAATACTCCTGTACACAAGGTGGTCGCTTTTCACTCAGAAGAAGAGAGCCAGTATTTACGAGCTTGTCAGAATCATACAAAGAAAACAGGAATATTTCAAGCACCAGTAGCTCCAGCTCCAGTTCCAATGATGAGGAAATTATTGTTCTGTTGAATGATGAAAGACGCCGGAAAAGACGCCGATTTCGGGTACATTCCATAGTTACGAGAAGAAAAGAACATGGTGAGTTTTATCGACTGGTACAAGAGCTGAAAATGTTTCATTATTTCTTTGCGGCAGTGCAGCCGTTACTTGGCGTCTGTCTTCTTCGCTGGTATGTGTGCTCAGCTCAGCTATGCAGTGTTGTGTTTGAGCGCCCCCAAGTTGTGTTTTGCTGTAACTTCAGAAGCTCCAGACACGTGAGCAAAAGCGCCATTCTCATTGGTCGAATAGATTTCGACGCGAGGCGTCAAAAAAAAAAAAAAACGAACCCAGGGCGTTTTTTTTTTTTGACGCTTTGACGCGTGGCGTTTTTTCGCGTCGGTGTGCACTCTCTCATCGGTGCCTTTTGTTTAGTTACGAGGCGAATTTCGTCGGCGAAAATCGGCGACGAAATTCGTCCCGGTGTGTACGGGCCTTTACAATAAAGAAGAATTTGTGTTTTCATAGTTTTGAATCCATTCATTTTCTTCAGACATCTGGTCACGGGGGCAGCAGTCTGAGCAAAGACAACTTCCTCAGAGGGAATCCCAAGACATTTTCAGACAGCCTCTGCAGTGTTTTCTGAGTCTACCCTCATCACATGCAATCTTGATCTGTTCTTTTGATTTGTAAGTACTAAACAGACAGCTAATATTATTAAATAGGGAGACTGAAAATAAAAAAAAGGACATAAGACACGACAAAAACTGAGACTTACCTGAATGTTTATTTAAAAGGATCTCAAATAAGTTTTTAAGTGAAAACTAGAATTTCATTACATCTATTGAAAGACAATGAAAGTTGGCTTAATCTTCCAAATATCTACTGTATAACTGAATAAAAAGACCTCATGTGTTCAAGAGTTGAGTATTTAAAAGCATCTCTGAAGTTCACTTTACAGGTCAGGTCATCTGGTACAGCTTCCAGCTTGGTTCTGTGGACACATGACAAGAATTGTATCAGTAAAGGTTCATTAAAATTAAATCAAAGACATGACAAGAATTAACTTGAAAATGAGCCATCTTCAAATGTCTCAAAAACTGTCTCAAAAATTTACTCTAAGGTTTTGAACAACTACTAAAGATAAATATGAGGATTTTACTCAGCAATTTGATCACATCCACACTGAAATGTCTCCTGTGTCCATTATTTAAGAGTTGAGAAGCGAACTCGGTTGTGTGTAACAGGGATGTCTTTAACGGCTGTGGTGTCAGGAGAGAGTTCCTGAGCAGCGAGAGAGACGAGCCAACAGGGACTATGCATTCCTTGAATTGTGTGTGAACTGAGCTGAAATACACAAAAATTACGACAAAGAAAGAAATTCTTAATTTCTTGCTAAAGGCGGTTCATTTTATTTTTGTATGTACGTACTGAAGGAGAAAAATATCTAGTTCGCCTTTGTAGATATTTTCTTTGCGTGTTCAAAAAGTGGAAAACAAGAAAACCACGGATTCGTTTGGATAAAAGATAAACAAAATTTATTCCCTAAAGGCCCGTACACACCGGGACGAATATTCGCCAGGCGTTATTCGCCAGCGTTTTTCGCCACGTCTTTTGTGGTCACACCCAGGCGATTTTCGCTGACGATGAGCCGAGCCAACATGCAATTTCATTCCCTGACATTAGATGGCGCTTAATGTAAAACAGAAATACTCCTGTACACAAGGTGATCGCTTTTCACTCAGAAGAAGAGAGCCAGTATTTACGCGCTTGTCGGAATCATACAAAGAAAATATGAATATTTCAAGCACCAGTAGCTCCAGTTTCAATCAAGAAGAAATTATTGTTCTGTTGAATGATGAAAGACGCCGGAAAAGACGCCAATTTTGGGTGCATCCCATAGTTACAAGAAGAGAAGAACATGGTGAGTTTTACCGACTGGTACAAGAGCTGAAAATGTTTCATGAGCGTTTTCGGGGATATTTTAGAATGTCCGTCATTATTTCTTTGCGGCAGTGTAGACGCTATTTGGCGTCTATCTTCTTCGCTGGTATGTGTGCTCAGAAAGGCAGTTTTGTGTTTGAGCGCCCCCAAGTTGTGTTTTCTGTAACTTCAGAAGCTCCAGACACGTGTGCAAAAGCGCCATTCTCATTGGTCGAATAGATTTCGACGCGAGGCGTCAAAAAAAAAAAAAAAAAACGAACCCCAGGCGTTTTTTTTTTGATGCTTTGACGCGTGGCGTTTTTTCGTGTCAGTGTGCACTCTCTCATTGGTGCCCTTTGTTTAGTCACGGTCCCAGTGTGCACGGACCTTAACAATATTTCTAAAACATAGTTAAACCAAAAATTATCCAGAATTATAACTAATTATAACAAGCACCCGGGTTCCCTGGGAGAGAGAGAGACACAGAGCCTCCCCTGATCCGCGGTTTTGTTGCGTGACTTAAATCCCTCCTCCAGGACGCGTAGATTGGCTGGCTGACCGGTCTGGTCACTTCCTTCAGTCCATATTTGGTCCCAGCATCCGTTTGGCGCCTAAAAGTTCCAAGGGGGGTTACTCTGGCAGACGGACGTGTCCGACCCCCAACTGTGTCCCCATGGGAGTTCAACACCCGTCCGGAACCTTCTCCACAGGCGTCAGTCTCAATCCTTTGGTCTGCCACATGTGGATCTGCATTTTAGAGTTTCTCATGCAATGTTAATTTCATGATCCATTGTCAGGCTGCAGCTACAGTTCAACTGGCCTTAGGAACATCCAGGTGTCTCTGTAGGGGGTGAGTTCTGGAGCTTACAGTGAAGAGACAGGATGTCCCTTTGAAATTCAAAGGCCGGGAGCTCCCACACTTAATCTGAAAACAATCTCATGCTGAAATAAAAAGATAAGACAGACCTGAGAGAAAATACAACCACAAAAATATAAATTCCTTCAGTACGTTCAAAAACGAAAACCAATGGAAATTCATGTTGGCTGCACATAATGCATGCAACCAAGATACACATTGCTCCATTGCCCGCAGGTATTTCAAGTGTGTCCGAGGATAAAAGTCGGCCACACATGTGAGGTCAAGCAAAAATTACCGCTTCTGAGCCTTAATTTGATTAACTCCCTAATATTGCACACGGAAACTTGTAAAATTCATTGAAGAAGACAGCAATCGCGGTGTACCTTCATGAATCTGGTAGCTGGCAATATTGCAAATGGAAACTTGTAAAATGCAAAGAAGACGGGCTCAATGTGGGTGGGGTTAGCATTCCACTACGAAATGTGGGCGAGGTTAGCATTCCGCAGCATTCCAAAGCATTCCGCGAAGTTGAGTGTTCCCCAGTCTTCAGCCAGGTGTACTTGGCACAGTTTGGATCCAGATGCCATCTTAGACAAGGAAAACAAAGATGTTCATGGATCCATTGTCTGCAGGTGAACGTACCAACTATGTGGAGCTGAAGCTGCGGGTTCCAGCTGCTCTCCAGCAGTCTGCGCTGACGACAGAGCTCCTCCTCGTTCTGGACGATGGTTCCTTCAGCAGCAGAAAGTTGTTCTCTGACAGAACCTTCCTGAGGTTCTGAAGACATGGTTCCTGCTTCGATCTTCAGCTCCAACTCCCAGAAACACCGCCGTCCTCTTCACTGCAGCTCTGATCAAAGTCAGGAACTGCAAGGCCTGATGGGAGATCTGGGATCCTATATTGACATGAAGGAAACTCTTTCAAACAGGAAAGATATCATCTGACACGATCACTTTGAAATTAACGTGATTATGGATCCAGTGATTCAGCTGAAAAACATCCCATAATACTGTTCTAGATGGTTCTAGAGTGGTGTGCAGATTTCTAGTCTTTTCTGCGGTGAGAAAGCCAGATGTTTTCCAGATGCAAAGCCGTTCCTGCTTCCAGAAACTCCTCCCAGCTGTCAGGGAGAAAACAGGATTTGGTTTATCCAGAGATGCTTCACATCAGAAACTAGAAGTCAAACCTGAAAACAGAAGCTGCAAACTGAGTCTGTGAGGCAGATTTTCCAGCAGCACATCCTCCTCATCTGCTGCTGAGATGGAACGATGAAGCTCACCTGAGGAACAGCAGGTTTCCTCTCACATGTTCCTGCTGCAGAAAACACTGTTTCATATCAAATCATCCAAATCATGAAGGATCAACATGTTTGACTGAATTTACATGGAAAAAAAAGATGTCAAAGAAATCTGTCCATATGGGAAAGACTGAATGAATCTAAGCTTTTAGCAGATTTTTGCAACACTTGAGATAGGATATTTTGAAATTGAACCACGTATCGTCCTTTCTGTGATGCGTTGGTCTGTATCGAGGCTTCAAGGTATTTTTTTTTCTTAAACCAGGCAAGTATTTGCTGAAATGTTATTTTTTATTGAATTATTAAATGGAGACTCAGCTTCAGGTGATAAAAAAGGTTGGTGCTATTTCCAGTTTTAGAAAGAACATGCCTTCTGCACAGTTTGCAGTGAACGTTACTCATTTCTGTCAGTTTTTAATGAACTGAAATACCTCCACACGCTTTAGTTTTTGACAACATATATTTTACAGCCCAAATTATAACAATATTTTACACAGAAATACCTTAAATGTTTTACTTTATGAACTTTATTTTGATCTGTTAAAGAAAATAGCATCAAAGAAATTTTTTGGTCTGAATACGTCTTTATTGTCAGTAACTTTATTGGGCTCCAAATATTGGAAGACACTGATCTAAAAGTACTAGGACATCTGGAGAAAGCTCTAGTTCTGCTCCAACTCAGTCCAAAGCACTGAAGATAGATGGAGTTGGATTTGGGAGAGGACTGAGCTCATTCAAATGAAGAAAGAACAAGTCAACAGATGAAGAAGATTTCAGGAAGTTTCCCATTCAACAAGTTCAAGTTTCCAGAGAGCTAGTTTAGCATCCGTGTTCTGGACCAAACCACTGTCCCTCTGAAGGTCCAGACACAGAGAGGCCCAGAGTGACCCCCATTTCTCCTTTTTGGTCTCTCCAGTGGCTGACTCCGCCCCTTAGGACGTCCCCTTGTGTGAATCAGTGGTCAGTGGGTTGGAACCTGCTGCAAATGCGGCTCTGTTTCTAACTGCTGGATCAGAAGTGGAATGTGAGCTGTAGTGGTGTGTCTGCAGCTGGATGTGGAACACATAAGGGAGGGGTCAAAGGTCAATCTGTCTTCCAAACAAATGTTGTCAGTCTATTCTACAACGATGCTCCAACATATTCAAAGGTTTTTGGTCCTAAATCCAGAGTGTAGCTGATCCAGACAGAAATTCAATCAAATGTTTGTGAATCCATGATTTCCTTAGAATCTTTGACTCTAGATTCAGATCCATCTGGTTCAAAGGATGAAACTGCAGCTAAAAGTCTTTCAAAAGTCCAAATCCTCAAAGATGAAACAGAAAGTTCCTAGAAAGTCAAATGAAAAACAATCAGATTGTCTTAGATAAACCCGTTTGGAAGTTAAAGCATAGAAACAAAGAAAGTTCCAAAAGCTAAAAGCCTTAAATAAAGAAAAGTCCAAAGAAAAACAGAAATCCCACATTTGGATCAGTAAAGACATGAATTCTCCAGAAACATCCAGAAACAGTTCTGAGAACAGACGGACATCAAAGCAGAATCCAAGCAGCACCTTCATCCTGATGAAGCTCCGCCCTCTGACCTTCAGCAGTCATCTCCAGGCTCCGCCCCCAGTCTGTGACGGCCGGATGATGCTGTCCTCCACCTGCAGCTGGACCTGGATGTTCTCTCAGACCATGTGGCCTCATGGATCAGAAGGTTGAGGGTTCAAGTCCCTTCATGGTTGAAGTCAGACAGAAAGTGAAGAAGAGGGAACATTCAGAGCAGTTTCTGTGCTGTTTGGTTCCTCATGAGTCACGTCTAGATCAGGTCTGGATCCCAGTCAGAAAGTGATCAGGAAATCTGCAGATCAAACCTTCATTTACTGAAATGGAAAACATCAACTGACTTTCTACAGATTCTACTTCCATTCATCAAACTCCAACAGGAAGAAGATTTACAATCAATCAAATCTGTTGATTTCCTGACAAACGTTGTTTTCTCTTCCTGTTTGAATGTTTGATTGTTTTCAAACATGAAGAGAGTTTTTTTTTTCCTGTTTTTAGCTTGAAATTTCTGTTGAAATGTCAAGGTTCATTCAGAATTCCCCAGTGGCCTCATGTTGGAGGAGGGGCTTCATGAGATGCTGCTGGGGGCGGAGCTTGAACACACACCGCTTCCTGGATCCCAAACTCAGGCTAAGTGGAGGGAAAGTTGGGATTTCTGGTGTTTGTAAAGATCTGGAATGGTTTCCTCCCACAAAAAGGCCTTTTTTAGTTTCCTGCAGATGAATTCTTTTCCTGCTGGGAGTTCTCATCTGGGTTTGCAGATTCTTAGTTGGAGGAAAACTTGGAGCAAATTCTTCCCAGAAAAAGGATTTTCTCTGGAGTGAATTGACATGAACAGAGTGAGTTTGGACTGAAAGCAGCAACAGGGAGGAGATGTTAGACCTTCATCAGAAACAACCCAGTCTCATCCTAAAATGTGTGGTAGCTACGTTTGTCCACATGGACATACGTGAGAGTTTCACAAAAACGCCTCCTAAATTGTGAGCTGGCCACGTTTCATTTTTCTATTCATTTTCTATGAGCCTTCTCAGGGTCACGTGACTTTGGAGGTTTTGCCTGCCGTGAACAAAAAACATGGCGGATGCTCGTTCATTTTTCGGTGGAATATCCCACAAAACAAGATATTTTGAGGACTAATTTCTATTTTGACAACATTTCTAGTGAGAAATATACCATTTTCTTTTAAAATATGCTTTCATTTTGGACATACAGTTTGTAGTTTGCTTGTTTCGTTCAACTTTTTCTCCCAAAGGCTCTGATTCATTCATATCTGCAGACGTGCGCGTGGGTCACGTGACTAATATGTTTCTCTTTTTTTTACCGCAGAAAATACCATAAAATACCAGTGATTGCAGAGTAATTTATTTTTGAAAGCATTTCTAGCAGTATATATAACCTTTATTTTCATTATATCCATTCATTGCAGACATGCAGTTCGTAGTTTGTTTGTTTGTTACGTTCAACTTTTCCTCAAAGGATCTGAAAGTGTTTGATCTTTTCCATTCATATATGCGGGCTGACGTGGGTCACGTGACGTGATGTGAGTTTCTCTTTTTTCATACAGAAGATCTCGTTAAAAGGTACGTTGCTATTTAATAATAACTTTTTATTAATAATAACTTTTATTTACATTTCTACTGACCTGCGTATAGGTTTCATGTTGTGTTGTTGCGACTTTGAATGACATTTAAAAACAAACCGGACGGACTGAAGAGTTCTCTAAATGTACTGAGCGATTTTTTTATTCAATATTCTTTTACATGTTAATGTATTCACACTACGAGTCTAAATGCTGTGTACAATTCCTGATCTTTTCCATAATATCTGTAGGCTGACGTGAGGTCACGTGACGCGAGTCTTTTTTCTGTGTAAAATCTCGCAAAATAAGATCGACTGAGGTTTAATATTTACTTTTAATAACATTTATAGGACCCATGTACTCTGTCGTAACGTCCATTCAAGCGTATGTTTTCAACATCAACCCCTTAAGTTTAGAGACACACTGTAAATAATAAATAATAATAAAAAATGACATTTGGCTCTTTTAAACTGGTTTTGTGATTGGTCCCTGTTACGGCCCCTACAGGCAAACCTGTCGCAGTCCTGGGGCCTGTTTCAGAAAGGAGGTTCAACCAACTCTGAGGTTAAACTTGAACTCTGAGTTGGTCTACCGAGAGATTAAAAACTCAGAGTTTTCTGTTTCAGAGCAGCTGATCAGAGTTAGGTTAATCAACTCTGAGTGGACTGAATCGGAGTTGAGCGTGCGCACTGCGACCATAAGAAGCCATTATCAATGGAGCACAGATATTACGAGTCCCCATGGCAACCGTTGAAACAAAGAGGTCTGCATATTTTTCTCCAGCTGAACTTGACGTGCTGCTGCAGAGTTACAGTGAATATGAGCACATATTCCAGAAGAAAAGCAACACCACTGCATCTGCAAAACAGAGACAGTTAGCGTGGGAAAACATAGCTGCTCGAGTTAATGCGTAAGTTTGCATTTAAATCATTGTTATAAAATATTGGCTGTAATAACTTTTTAAATAGCGTAAGGTGTGAAATTAAAAATGGCAATATTTCTGTGTACTTTTGAAGTGTTATTCCTGGTGTAAATGCATGAAATGCTGCATAGTGTACAGAACCAATCTGGGGGAAAAATGCATTTAACGTCGGTAATGTTTAGAGGACTTTTTTGTTAACCTTCCCCTCTTGCAAATGTTGGTCAGTTTAATATTAATACATTCAATCGTGTTTTTAAAAGTGAACTTTTGTCTACCCTTGTATTGATCATGTGGTATAGGTTTATATTGGATTAAGAAAGTAAGCAGTACTAGCAAATTGTGTTTCCAAAAAGTAATTGTTACATAAATCTAATTCAATGTCCCTGATTTCATTTTCATGTAGATGCAATCCTGCAGGAATTAAAAGAACATGGCAGCTGCTAAAAATGAAGTATAAAAACATAATTCAATCAGGTAAAATTTGAGCATGTCATGGATGTAGGAGGATGAGGAGGAGGTGGAGGTGGAAGGTCCATCAAACTCCTCTGCACGGATGAACACAGTTCAGTGACGTACAATAAATGCCAGAGTGTTATTCTATGGAATTCATGTTGAATGAACAGGATTTAACCCCACACTACTGTATTAAACAAATTGAGAAAACTGATAAAGAGATGTCCTACTTAGATGGACAGATCCTTAAGTCAGATCTGGAAATTGAGATCCTAAAACACAAGCTACAGGTATGGTGTGTATTGTGATTGGTGAATTCTATAAAGGTTTTGGAAGAATATTGAATTCTTACTGTTGCTTTTCAATTTGTAGGAAATAAGGAAGACCAAATAAATTGTGACTTGAATTTATTCATTGTGGTATTCTTTTTTTATTTATCTTTTTTTTTTTCTCTTTGTGGTAATTCTCTATGAATTAATGCAGCCTCCTCGTCTATTGGGTCCTCCAAAAAAGGCCAAGTCATTCTTGTCACTTAGATCGTCTCTGTGTGACTGGAATGTGGGCAATGAAGGTTAAAGCGAAAAATACCGCTTTGTCTTTAAATAGGGGAGGGGACCGGCAGAAACCTTGAGTTTAGAGGATAAAACCTGCTCCCGACCAGGTTAGGTTCACAGCATAAGTAACCATGGACACTGACTCAGAGTATAAGTTACCTCTCTTTCAGAAACGGGTTTGACTTACTCTGCTTTCTCTGGTTTAACAAACCTCCCATTCTGAAACGGAAAACCCAGAGTTTCCCTGATTTCAGGGTTAACTCACTCAGAGTTTACACTTAAACTCCTTTCTGAAACAGGCCCCCGATACACAGTAGCAGCTAAGCTACGTTAGCAAACAAACAAATAGACAACTCACCAGATTCCGCCAACCACATATTACCAACGCTTTCAGTATGGTAGAACTGTGGACCGGATAGAGGGCTCCTATGACAACATGTTACCACAATAATCACTTAGTGGAAAAAGGTGGTTACTGAGATGTAAATTCAGACTGATACCGTACCGCTCATGTAGCTTCCCCGCCGCGTCTTACACCATTGATTCCCTGCACCCTAATAAGCGTACGCGACTGGTCATGTGACGTCCTGACGACGTGAGAAGCAAGGCCGTGATTGGCCAACCAGCCCACTTGATAGAGTGACGTCGCGGGAAACAGAAGGTGACCAGAAATGCGCAGAAAGGAAACTAACAGACAGTTAAGGCAAAACAAAGTAGGTAAAACCACCTGGGCTACACCATGGATTACATGAAATCCTCTCCACCTTTATCCACCTTTGTCATGGTAGGGAGAACACATCAATGTAAGGGTGGGGTCATCTAAGATAGCAAAAGGGTTAACTGCACTGTTTAACTGAGTTGTTACCAACAAATACACATGGGTATTTATTGATCATTTCATTTTAGTGTAAACTTAAAACAGAAAATATCGATAAGAATACCAAGAAGGTATCAGAGAGGAGTTAATAGATAAAATCCTAACGATACCTATCTCTACTAGATGTTATCTCAACAAGACGTTAGCTCTAAAACAACTCAAAACAACTCATTCTATTAACAGGTCCATCTAAAATACTTCATTTTGTGAAAAAAGTTTTACAGATTTTGTCAGCAGTGAAACTCACTGTCTAGTACAGGGGTGTCCAAACTGCGGCCCGCGGGTCTGTTTTTATTGGCCCGCAGCAAATTTGAAAATACAATTGAAAATGGCCCACACATGGCGCTTGAGCTCAACTGTTGCACTTCTCAGGTTCAACACTAGATGGAGTCGGTCACAGAAAGGTGCTTCTCCACTGAACAATATTAAGCAAAGAAGAATATTTACACAGAAATGGCAGCACTGAAGAAACGCAAGATAGCAAGTGTGTGTAGAACAGTGCTTCTCAAATAGTGGGGCGCATCAGAAACAGGCTGAAATCTTTGAATCTGCTGCTAGGAGTCTTCTGGGCTGCTCCGGTCTCGTGTCACACGCGGCTGTGTGAGAGAGAACGAAAGGGGAGGGGTGGTGTGGGCTCTGTCTGCCAGGTAAACGGGCACGCGGACAGAGCTGCCTGTTGCGCAACACCAGGATCCTCGCTGCCTTTAGATTCCTCAGCTCATGCTAACAAAGTCATTCTTTATGAACTATTATAGACATTTTGATGACGTGTCTTTATTTTTCCATCAATGTTTTCCTTGTCTGTCTGTGGTTTAGTTGGTGTCAGACAGACAGACATACAGCAGTAATGCAGGAAAACAGCAATCACAGCAGTCACACACAACAGGTTGTGTGTGACTGCGACTCCTGCTGCTTCATCATTTTCTCCGTGGAGAAGACGGGGTTTATTAATTTATTTAAAACCTTAGACCCCAGATGTGAGCTGTATTGTTAATCCTTTAGAACAGGGGTGTCAAACAAATTTTTACTGAGGGCCACATCAGCATAGTGTTTGTCCTCAAAGGGCCAGATAGAACTTCTACATGTAAATAAATGTAATGAAAAATAAATGTAACTATTCTTTAATGTTAAAAAACTCATTACTTATCTATTATAACTTTTTAAAGTTTCAATTACAGTTGTATAGAAAACATGTTTTCTTGTTACTCTACACATAAATCCTTTTAAATTGTCTCTGCTTATTAAAACCCACATAACTCCATTAATGAAGCATCAGACTTAATAAAGAAAAATAACATAGAACTCTAGAACACTAGACACTAACACTAGAAAGAACATGTATTATATGTGCAACATTTAGCAAAAACAGGCTGCACACAGCCTTGCATCCAACTGATGGTTTGATGACAACAATTTGCCTGCATACACACATAAGACCTGCAAACATTGAATAATTACAACAGGAGCTACACATAAATAATATGTAATAAATTAAAGAAACATTTTTAGAAATTAAAAACTTTTATGCTTTCGCAGGCCACATGAAATGACATGGCGGGCCACATTTGGCCCCCGGGCCTTGAGTCTGACACACATGCTTTAGAAAATGCTGCTACTCTCAAGGTGAATGTTTGTCTCCTTTTAGTTTACACTACAAAGTGTGACTTAAAAAAAAGCTGGGATTTTAAGTAAATAAGTAACCTTTTTATTTTGGAAGAGTGAAAACAAGTGTAGAATAACAAAATAGGACAAAAACAAGACAAAATTATATAAACAACACAAGTCCAAAAGGGAGTGAGAAGAAAAATCTTATATTTAACTTTGATTCCAAGAGTGTGTTCATTTACTTATTATTCATCCCAGAAAAGGGGGATACATTTGTATTGCGTTTGATTAAATGAAAGCAACATTTGCTTTAAGTTATCTGGTGTTTGTAGTTATTGCTTTCCTTAAGTAGGATGGGGGGGGGTTATCGGGGACAAATCGGAAATTGAATTAAAAAAAATAAAATCTGAGATTTTATTTTTAGGCCATATCGCCCAGCTCTATGTCTACAAATTCAATACTCACTCGTGCCTCCCTCTAATTTAGTTACTGCATCAATATGGTATGGAGGCCATCAGCCTGTGGCTCTGTGTACATGAAAGGAAACCTCAGGTTATTATAGAGTTTATTAAAACATTCGGGTTTTCCCCTAGAAGTTTTAAGCATTAAAAGCTTATTTTAAAATATTTCATTTTTCTGAGATACAGAACTTTTTCCCCTGTAAAATAAAGTATTCTGTTGTGGTACAGAGGTTGAGAGGTCGACCTCCTATTAAGAAAAGTTTAAAATTTAGAGTTTACACTAAATCCTTACGTTGTCAAGAAAAAGTCTTACAAGTTCTCATGTGTGTTTTGAGATTAGATACTTGACTAAAACTTTTTTCACATTCTTTACAAGAAAATCGCTTATCTTCTGCATGGATTCTTATATGAATTTTGCACAGAGATATGTCACAAATGCTTTTACCACATTCTTTACAGATATAACATCTTTCATCAGACCCAGTTTCCATGTAGTCAGACGGGTTAGTAATTATTCTTAAGTTTTTACCAGACCTGATAGAGGAAAGTCTCTCTTCATTTGGTGATTGTTTGTATTTCTTACCAAGATTTGTCTTCTTGGGATTTTTTCTAACATCAGTTTCACACTGACCTTCTGACATGTGAGAGCTGTCCACACTTTGGACATGACTTCTGTCCCTCCTCTTCCTCTGATCTCTGTTCTGTGGGTCTGTCTCTTCATCTGTAGTTGATGTTGATTCTTCATGTTGGTTTCCTTCTTCATCCTGACTATCAGTTACATTAAAGCTCTGCTGATTGTTTAGATCTGCTTTACTGTTCTCATCTTCCTCATAAGTAGGAATCTCCATCAAAGTATCAGTCTCCTGCTTCAGATCAATCTGATCTTCATACTGACTGATGAAGAGCTCATCTGGCTCCTCTTTAATCTGTGATGGTTCTGGTACGCTCTGTTGCTCTTCAATTTGTGGAGGTTCTGGTTCCTCCTGCTCCTCTTTATAATGTGGAGGTTCTTGTTCTTCATGTTCCACGCTGAAGTTCCTTTGCTGGTTGCAGAGATCTTCCTCTTCAGTCAACCAATGCTGGGGGAGGACTGCAGGGACACAAGTTATGTTATGGTGACTTTTTCTGTTGTTAAGTTGTGACGGGGTCACAGTATGACTATGGAAAAAAAAAAGAAACATTAGTTCTACCTGTATTTGTGTGCGAGGGGACTAACGTGTTTTTTTTTTGTGAAGAAATAATTGTTATCCACTGTCATTTCTGGATGTGGTCTTTGTATGATTTTCATGGGTTTATTTATTTATGTTATGGACGGTTCACCTGACGCACGGCAGTCACACACGTACGTTCGACTGCTCTTTGTGGACTTCACATCAGCTTTCAACACCATCATCCCGCAGACCCTCACCCAAAAACTACACACACTTGGACTGAGCCCCACTCTGTGCAACTGGGTCTTGGACTTCCTGACAAACAGACCACAGTCTGTGAAAATCTGCAACGTCTCCTCCTCCCTGATCACCCTCAGCACGGGCTCCCCCCAGGGCTGTGTGCTAAGCCCCCTCCTGTTCACCCTGCTCACACACGACTGCACAGCGATTCACCCCAGCTGTCTGATCGTGAAGTTTGCGGATGACACAGCTGTGGTTGGATGCATCTCCAACAATGATGAGTCCGACTTCAGGCAGGAGGTGGAACATCTGGAGAGCTGGTGCAGAGACAACAACCTCTGCATCAATGGGAAGAAGACCAAAGAGATGATCGTGGATTTCAGAAAGGACAGATGCCCCCTCCCCCCATTCACATCGGAGGGGACGTGGTGGAAGTGGTTTCCAGCTTCAGGTATCTGGGCGCGCACATCTCCAGCAACCTTACCTGGAGCACCAACACCTCCTGCCTGGTCAAAAAGGCACACCAGTGTCTTCATTTCCTGAGGAGGCTCAGGCGTGCTGGGATGGGGATCCCAGTCCTGTCCTCCTTCTACAGGTGTGTGGTGGAGGGCGTCCTGACCTCCTGCATCACTGTGTGGCACGGCAGCTGCTCTGAGAGCCTAATTTCGTTTTATCATGTGATAAAATGACAATAAAGATTCCTGATTCCTGATCATGTCAGGGCCCGGTGCTGTCCAGTTCTTCATACCTGAGACTCTTTCTTGGATGTCTGCCACTGTGATGGTTACTGGATTCTGTTCAGGGAGGTTCCTATGTTCTTTTCTCAGAGAGACCAGGCACTGGGCATTGCTGTTATGTGCTGTCTCTTTCTCCCATATAGCCTTTGTTTGGCAGTTTCCAGTGCTTCAGGTATGGGCATCTGGCTGAATCTCTTAGGTACTTGCTTTCTGCGTTTACCTCTTTGAGCCTCTGTCAGCTTACTCACATCCCTTTTACACAGTACATCACTTAACTGGCGTAGCTGGTGACGGGGTTGCCTATACTCAATCTAGACAGGATCTTGTCTTTCAGATTTGCACATCTTATCTGTGGTTGTTGGGGCTGTGTACCCAAGCTCAGGGTGGGAGTGTCTCTGACCCTCTTCTGGCTCCCCCGTGGTGGTGGTATTGCAATTGTGTTACCATTGTCAGCCAGCTGGACATGTGATTCATAGTCTCTCATGTTATGAGGTAGGCAGTAGCGTTAAGGGTCTTGCCCAAGGGCCCTCACTGGGTGATGTTATCTGCTCAACATTGATACCATTACCATTGTCATTCATGCCCCCCCGGGTATCGAACCCTGGTTTCCTGCAACTGAGCTACCCAGCCGTATATATACCATTAGTATATGTTTGTTTTTTTAGTTACATGTTTATTTGTACATTGTTGTTTATGTACTGATTAAAAACTACCAAGTAAGATTACACAAAAATACGCTTAGTATTAACAGATGACGCGTTTTATTACAAAGACAGAAAGCAGCGACTATCGTATGTCATGCTCTGTTGTGAACCGTGCAATGCGGGGAGCATGGCTTTTCAAAGGCACTGCTGGTTCCGTATGAAGCGCGTGCCACGAGAAAACACTGCTTCAAGAATGAGCTTTATGCCTCAAAATCAAGTTAGAATTAAGTTAAAATATTAGGTTAGATTAAAAATAACAGATGATTGATTAATCTCATACATAATTAATGACAACACTTCTAATAACACTGTCATAATTCATATTTTGTAAACATTTAAAAGCTAAATTTAAATCGAAACGATTTACTTAATAGCTGGAAAACAGAAATAAAAAGTACTTTGTTAATCAGTAAAATGAAACTTTGTGGCTGTTGTTGGGTTTTGATCTGGAAGAAACTGGACAATATGGTTCTTTAGTGTTTTAGTGTTTATATTTTTGAAAAAGCAGTTTTTCACTGATGTGTTTAGGTTTGGAATCTTTTCTGTCTGCAGATCCAAGAGCAGGACCCTGTCTTTGGGTTTTAGCTTGAAATGTAGTTTTGGAAATAGAATCTGTCTGAAAAGAAGAATGCAGCTGGAGTTAGCATTGATAATGCTAATAGCGCTAGCATTTATAGCATTTCTTCAGAACCTGGGAGCGAGGGAGAGACTCTGGACACAAAGTGGAATCATTTCTCACATCAAAAGGGATTTCCCTGGATCTAAATACCATTGAGACCTGACACACTGAACGACCATCTGACCAGAAGGAATGCTGAAATCTCCAAACATGCACGGCTCCTCATGAAGCGTAAACAGATTGAGAACACTTGGGTTAAAGGCTGCAGGATTTACATCAAACCACTCGGTCCACCGGACCGGTCCAAGGTTCTGGTTGTTAACACCATGAAGGACTTTGAAGTGAAGTGAAGGAAGTGTTTGATCACAGACATCTGAACCAACATGCAGTAATAAATCAAAGAGACAAATATAATTTCATAAAATATGGTGCCTGGATTCATCGCTTTCTCCAAAAGTCTGAAGTGACCTTGATTTTCAGCAAAGTTCTGACCTGCAGACGACTTGACCTCAACTTTCAGCGCCGCTGACAACAGCAGCAGGATATGGACCTTTATCTCAAGTCTGCAGACATAATATTGAAGAGAACTAGAAACTCTGTATAAAGCCAGAAGAACGGCTGTTAATCAGCTGAAGAAGGAATGCCAACCTTGGACAATCGACATATTACTGACCTTTTTTTTATTTTTACTTCACGGTATTACGTTTTCATAAAAAAAAATAATAATAACAAATGCATGATCAAATATTAAAAATTGTGAAATTGATTGATTTCTAAATTCAAATTCAAATTAATTCAAATTAATTTTATTTCTATAGCACCTTTCATGACAGCAAAGACAGCTCAAGGTGCTGTACATAAAACAAAATCAAATGCAATAAAATACAATAAGATACATTAAATTAACCCCACACAATAAAATACACAAAGACAAACACCAGTGGAAAATAAATAAATAAATAAAGATAAACCAGAGAAACCAGAAAAACCAGAAGGCGCCGTCTGCCCTATCCTCCTATTGGCCGGGGTGTCAGTATAAAACCCAAGCACCCAAGCCAAGGGTGAGAAAACACTCATAAACTGTCTAATAAAATAAATGTGTTAAAAATTCTAAAAAGTATACAAGTAAAATTCTAGATTAAACATATATATATATATATATATATATATATATATATATATATATATATATATATATATATATATATATATATATATGATAAAATGTCATAAAATACAAGAATAAAAATTCTAGATTAAGCAAATAACATAATAAAATGATGTGATAAAACATCATAAAACATAAAAAGATTGAAGAATAAATATATATATATATGATAAAATATCATAAAATATAAAAGTAATATATATATAAAATGAATGAATGAATGAATGAATGAAAAAACCTCCATAGTGGATGAGGCCCTCAAATCTTCAGGTAGGCTGTTCCACAGACGAGGCCCGTAGTAACTAAATGAGGCCTCGCCGTGGTTTTTTGTCCTGACCCTGGGGACCTTCAGCAGGCCTGCACCTGAGGACCTAAGGATTCTAGGAGGCTCATACGTTAAAAGCAAGTCTGATATAAAAGAAGGACTAAGACCATGGACACTCTTAAAAACTATTAAAAGAATTTTAAAATCAACCCTGAAGCTGACGGGACGCCAGTGCAAAGATTTTGTAATGTGCTCCCTCTTCCTGGTTCTCGTTAAAAGGCGTGCAGCAGAGTTCTGGACTAGCTGCACGCGATTGAGAGTAGTTTTCTTTACACCAGAAAGGAGGGCATTACAATAATCCATCCTTGTTGTAATAAAAGCATGGATTAAGATTTCAGCACTGGCTATAGAGAGAAAGGGTCTCACTCTGGCAATATTTCTCAGATGGTAAAATGCAGATTTAGTTAGTTGATTCACATGTTGGTCAAAGCTAAGATCTGCATCTAAAATCACACCGAGGTTCTTTACTGTGTCACGTGTAGTCATAAAGTGGGTTGACAGATAAGATTGGACCCTATCTCTCTCAGCTTCAGAACCAATAACTAAGACTTCAGTCTTGTCCTGATTGAGCTGCAAAAAGTTCTCTCCCATCCACATTTTAATGTCTAAAATACAATTTAAAAGGCTATCCAGGGGTCCAGTGTCATCAGGAGACACGGCTACATGCAGTTGAGTGTCATCAGCATAGCTATGAAAGTCAATGCGGTGTCTTCTGATGACATAACCAAGTGGAAGCATGTAGAGATTAAAAAGTGTGGGACCCAGGATGGAGCCTTGGGGCACCCCACATGTCAGTTTATGCCTTTCCGATGAAAAATCATTTACATTAATTATAAAATCTCTGTTGGTGAGGTAAGATTTAAACCAACTAAAAGCTGTCCCAGTAATTCCAACCATGTCATGAAGTCTGTTTAAAAGGATAGAATGGTCAACTGTGTCAAAGGCTGCACTCAGGTCCAGTAAGACTAAAACAGATATTTTCTTCATGTCCGCATTGGACCTGAGATCATTTAAGACCCTGACAAGTGCCATCTCTGTTGAGTGATGAGATCTAAAACCAGACTGAAACTTTTCTAAAATATCATTTTCATTAATAAAATCATTCAGCTGAGTAAAAACAAGCTTTTCTAAAATTTTACTTAAAAATGACCGGTTGGATACCGGCCAGTAGTTATCTAAGTTGGACACATCTAAACCACTCTTCTTCAGACTGGGTCTCACCAAAGCAGTCTTTAGGGATGCAGGGAAGACTCCAGTCTGAAGAGAGCAGTTCAAAATGTTTAGTAACTCTTCCTCACATGGTGTAAAAACTGACTTAAAAAGTGAGATGGGGATCGGATCAAGAGAACACATTTTTGGTTTCATTTGGGACATCACTTCTCTGAGTGCTGCAGCGTCAATCAAGACAAAACTGTCGAGCGTTTTCTCACTGATAGGAGGACGTACGGTTGAAAGGTTAAGGGGGGGGGTTGATCCCTCCCCTGTAAAATAGATGATCTAATCCCATCTATCTTAGCGGTGAAGTGGACTGCAAACTCCTCACAGGTTTTACTGTCAAAGGTGGATGGTGGGCCAGAGGTTGGGTTTATTATTTTGTCTATTGTAGCAAAGAGGATTTTTGGCTGATTTTCTGCGATGAACTTTGAGAAATAGTCTTGCCTTGCCTTTTTAATGGAATTATTGTAATGCATTGCAGTGTTTCTAAAAATTTGGTAATGCATTGTGAGTTTTGTTTTCCGCAAATGCCGTTCTGCCCTCCTTGTCATTCTTTTGAGTTTCCTAATATCTTCCGTTCTCCAAGGAGGTGGAGCTTTCTCCTTAACTGTTTGCAATTTTAATTGGGCAACTTTGTCCAGAATTGTGGTGAGTTTATTATTAAAGTGTTGAATCGATGAGTCCATAGTTGGATATGAGAGAGATGGTTGCTGATTTTCCAAATGTGAGATAAAGTTTGCAGCCACTTCAGGATTTAGACGGTGCCTTCTAGTGATTCTCTCAGGGAGTCTCTCAATTATGCAGTCATGCACCTTAAAAAACAGACATGAATGGTCTGAAATGCCCACATCCACAACAGAGGTCACTGTGGCCTTCAGGCCGTGAGTAATTATAAGATCCAGAGTGTGACCTCTGTTGTGGGTGGGCACGTTCACATGCTGAACAAAGTCCATAACTATTAAAATATTCACAAAATCACGGACATACATTTCTGTAGGGTCATCAATGTGTAAGTTAAAATCCCCTAGAACCATTATTTTTCTAAAAACCATGTATACCGAGGAAAGCAGATCAGAGAAATCAGAAATAAAAGATGAATTATATTTAGGAGGTCTGTAAACGATCAAACACAACATGACGGGATTATTAAATACAATGGCCTGATATTCAAAAGATGGCTTGTGGGATATCTGGCTGGAGGCTCTGAAGGGGGGGACAGAGTTTTGCTGAGGCACTGCAGATATTGGTTCTGAGGGAGTTAGTAATCAGTCCTCTTTAAAACAATGCACATTACTTCACTTGCTCCAAAAATTGAAAAATTGTTTCATGATTTTTTCTAATATAATAAAATTTGGCACATATTTTAACTATTGATACTTGAGCAATTTTTACTGTGAAGATTTTTGATGTCTATTTTACTGATACAGTAATGTTTTTTAATCCTATACATGACTTTCATAAGTAACATAATCTGCATTAATTTTGGATAAATGATCTGTATTTGCCTGTTGATTTATAAAACGTATTTTTTACATAATAATAAAGTAATTCATATTTGTCATGCTCTTTTCTGATACTTCAGAATTCTTAATTATGTCTGATAAAAGCTAGGAACAAGATAATGATAAATTATGTAATAAAATGGTTACAGTATAACAGGGTGGGATTATATAAATTCGCTTCCTTCCACTCCCTTTCAAGCGATATTTATTAATATGTTTAATTATCCTAAGTTTGATTCATCATTGTATGAATGTATACCCAATTATGGTATTGTTTTGTGTATTATTCTTTTTTGTTTGCTTAAAAAATAAACCATTTCAAATAAAGAACATCAAATCAAATCAAAGATAGAACCGTTGTTGAAGTGAACATACCGATAGTGTGGAGATGAAGATCAGAGTCACACTGACCTGCTGACATGTGAGAGCTGTCCACACTTTGGACATGACTTCTGTCCCTCCTCTTCCTCTGATCTCTGTTCTGTGGGTCTGTCTCTTCATCTGTAGTTGATGTTGATTCTTCATGTTGGTTTCCTTCTTCATCCTGACTATCAGTTACATTAAAGCTCTGCTGATTGTTTACATCTGCTTCACTGTTCTCATCTTCCTCATAAGTAGGAATCTCCATCAAGGTATCAGTCTCCTGCTTCAGATCAAGTTGATCTTCATCCTGACTGATGAAGAGTTCCTCTGGCTCCTCTTTAATCTGTGGAGGTTCTGGTTCCTCCTGTTCCACTCTGAAGTTTCTCTGCTGGTTGCAGAGATCTTCCTCTTCAGTCATCCAATGCTGGGGGAGAACTGCAGGGACACAAACACAAGACTTTTAAACGTTTCCAGGACTTTGGGGTTTTTTCAAGCATCAATAAACTCTGTGATCACTGGAGAAAATGTCTGAGGAGCCTGAATATATTAGGGGTGTAACGATATGCTAAAACCCATCATGCCTGCAAAATTCTAATTACCAGGCATCCAACCATAGGTGTGTCAAATGGTTCATTTAAGAGGAGTCTTGCACACAGTTGACCATAAAAGGGCTTTTCTTGACAAAGAACAGCCCATCCCATTTCATGCCGTCAGCAATGGCTCCCCATAGAAAAGAAATGTCACAAAATCTGAGAAAGGAAATCTGTTCTTTGCACAAAAAAAGGTGAGGGCTACAAGAAGATCAGCAAAGCTTTACACATCAGTCAAAATACTACGCAAAAGTGATCCAAAAATGTAAAAAGGATGGCAGTGTCACAATCATACAGAGACGTCCAGGCCATCCTCAGACGCTAACATTTGGACAGGAGCGTCTTCTGATGAGAAGGGTTGAAGAAAACCCGCCTTGCATGTTCACTGCAGTTAGCTAAAGCAGTAGAAAGCTAAACTGGAGACACTATTTCCTGTGACATAAACGGCGCACACTGCAGAGGAATGGTATGCTTGGTTATCGTTCAGGAAGGAAGCCTCTCCTAAAGCCCATCCACAAAAAAGTATGCCTAGCAACAACTATAGCCCATGATGAAAAAGACGAAGACATTGGGACTCAATACTCTGGAGTGATGAGACAAAGATCACCATTTTTGGAACTCGTGGTTTTAAAACTGTACAGTCGTAAAGGTGAGGATTTCAAAGAAAAATGCAGGGTGCCTTTAGTATGACATGGTGATGGCAGTGTCCTTATGTGTGGCTGCATGAATGCTGCTGGTGTGTGTGGGGGGAGGGGTGCTGCATTTTATTGAGGGTATCATGAAATCAACAATGCATTGCTCTAAAATGTTTTGAAACTGAAGTTTATGTGATCTAAGTTAGATCCTTAACCTTCATTTCATGTTAGGGAGTTAAGAAGTGTTCAATGAGACTCGACTTTGTGGAAAGTTTGGAAATGTTTTTTTTGTTCAGTGAGCTTCTGATTAAATCAGTACTTTTTAAGGGGGTGAACTCATTTATTCTGTACTTTATTTTGCTGCTTTTGGGAGATAATCATCATATTTGGGGCAGCAGTGGCTCAGGCGGTTGAGCAGGTTGGCCAATGATTGAAGGGTTGGTGGTTAGATCCCCATTGTCAACTTTAATTGTGTCCTTGGGCAGGACACTTCATCCTCCCTGCCCCCAGTGTGGCTCCACTGGTGTGTGAATGTGTATGAATGTCCTGGTGATGGTCAGAGGTGTGTACTGGCAGCCACATGAGGAATGAATGAATAATGGACACATTATTCATTCATTCCAGATAAGTAGACAGATAAATGTGACATTCGTTTGGCTACTTAAGAATAAGAAACACAATTTATTAAAGTGATTTTGTTATGGAAGTATTAAATATGACAATAAACTATCACAAGCCTCATAATAATGTAAACGTCCACCTACTGTTAACACTTTTTGGGGAAAAATATGATTGCTACGAAACAAATATATATATATATATATATAAACTTGCCCCTTTCACCCTTTTGTGGGTGGTTTCTCACTCAATCTCGCGTCCTCTACCAGAGGCCTGGGAACTTGAGGGTTCTGCGCAGTATCTTAGCTGTTCCTAGCACTGCGCTTTTCTGGATTGAGATGTCCGAGATCTTTCCAGGTATCTGTTGTAGCCACTCCTCCAGCTTGGGGGTTACTGCCCCAAGTGCTCCAATTACCACAGGCACCACTGTCACCTTCACTTTCCAGGCTTTCTCCAGTTCTTCTCTGAGTCCCTGGTATTTCTCCAGTTTCTCATGTTCCTTCTTCCTGATGTTCCCATCACTTGGCACTGCCACATCCACCACAACGGCTTTCCTCTGTTCTTTATCCACCACTACAATGTCTGGTTGGTTCGCCATTACCATCCTATCAGTCGGAATCTGGAAGTCCCAAAGGATTTTGGCCCTTTCATTCTCTACCACCTTCGGGGGTGTTTCCCATTTTGACCTTGGGGTTTCCAGTCCATACTCTGCACACAGGTTCCTGTATATTATTCCAGCCACTTGATTGTGGCGCTCCATGTATGCTTTACCTGCCAGCATCTTACACCCTGCAGTTATGTGCTGGATTGTTTCAGGCGCCTCTTTGCACAGCCTACACCTTGGGTCTTGTCTGGTGTGGTAGATCTGAGCCTCTATTGCTCTGGTGCTCAGGGCTTCTTCCTGAGCTGCAAGGATGAGTGCTTCAGTGCTGTCCTGTAGGCCAGCCCTTTCTAGCCATTGGTAGGACTTCTTGATATCAGCCACTTCCGTTATGGTCCGGTGGTACATCCCATGCAGGGGTTTGTCCTCCCATGAGGATCTGTCCTCCAGCACTGTATCCTCTGCTCTCCATTGCCTGAGACATTCACTGAGCACACTGTCAGTTGGGGCCTTGAGCTTGATGTACTCATGCATCTTGGATGTTTCATCCTGGATAGTGGCTTCTACGCTCACTAGTCCTCGGCCTCCTTCTTTGCCGCTAGCATACAGTCTCGGGGTGCTGGATTTGGGATGGAACCCTCCATGCATGGTGAGGAGCTTTCGTGTCTTAACATCCGTGATCTGTACCTCTTCCTTTGGCCATCTTATTATTCCTGCAGGGTATCTGATAACTGGCAGTGCGTAGCTGTTTATTGCCCGGGTCTTATTTTTGCCATTGAGCTGGCTTCTCAGGACTTGCCTTACCCGTTGGAGGTATTTAGCTGTTGCAGCTTTCCTTGTTGCCTGCTCCAGGTTGCCATTTGCCTCTGGAATTCCGAGGTACTTGTAACTGTCCTCAATGTCTGCTATTGTTCCTTCTGGGAGTGAGACCCCTTCTGTGTGGACTACCTTGCCTCTCTTTGTCACCATCCAACTGCATTTCTCGAGCCCGAATGACATCCCAATGTCAGTACTGTAGATCCTGGTGGTGTGGATCAGGGAGTCAATGTCACGTTCGCTCTTAGCATATAGCTTGATGTCATCCATCTAGAGGAGGTGACTGATGATAGCCCCATTTCTGAGTCGGTATCCATAGCCGGTCTTGTTGATTATTTGGCTGAGGGGGTTCAGACCTATGCAGAACAGCAGTGGGGACAGAGCATCACCTTGGTATATCCCACATTTGATGGACACTTGTGCAAGTGGCTTCCCATTGGCTTCAAGGGTGGTTTTCCACATATGAAGGCTCTATAAACAGGACTCTAAGAGCCTTCATATATATATATATATATATATATATATATATATATATATATATATATATACAATTGTTTTTGTATAGATTTACAGCAATAAAAGGCATGCTAGTTTTTCATCATATTTCAACATTTACTGATGAAAATAAAACAATAGTTGAGATCTTGATCTATTGACTATCTTCAATAGTTGAGAAGTGTTACTTTTGGCTGGACGGTCACAGAGTCAGAGCTCAGCCGTTTTTTTTTTCTGCTGCAGACATTTTAAACACGTTGGTCTCTACACTGACATGAATAAATACTAAACTCTGTTTTATTTTAGCTGCTTTGCTTCTCCTTCTGGGTTTAACTATGATAGAAAGGGCCAGAATGGTTGAAAACGGCAGAATCCCGTACGAACAGAACCGACACAAAGTCCATGTTTGCCTCCAAGCACCGTCAATATGAGACAGAGACACCTGATTGGTTAGAATTTGGACCAATCAGCAGCTGTTTAATGGCAGCTTGGTCACATCAAACTGAAACTTATGTGAGCAACATGAAAGATGGGAAAAAGCAAGATTATGGTGTCAAATTCATGCCTAAATTATTTGGCATCAAAACTGTAAAACCAGGAATCAAAACCCGAATTCTGCAAACCAAAACCCAAAATATGCGAACCAAAACCCATAATTTGCAACCAAAAGCCATTCCCCAAAGCACAATCATATTTCTCAGCTGCCGATTTGTTTTCTCGCCTTTCTGAAATACTGTTTTTGAGTTGCAGTTTTATTTTGAAATTATCTTTTTGAGTTGCGCTTTTATTTTTTTGAGTTGAGCTTTTTTTTTGCGGTTGCGATTCTAAAACCTGTCACACACTTAAAAACAGCGCCACGTCAGTCAACGGGAGGGGAGGCGGGACATCCCCACATCCAGAAGCTCATTGGCTGCCGAATAACACCGAGTCTTACGTCAACAGACCAGTTTAGAATGTGCCGGTAAGTTTTTCAAACCTTTTACTATATTAAACGATCAAACTTGTACTTTATTTAACCAGAGGACGCAAGCACAGTCAGATGAGGAGCTCCACCAGTAGCTGCTAGTGAAAAAAGATGTTAGAAAGTTAGACGTTGCATGACAAACTATCACCATTGTTCTCCCGTGTTAGCATGCTAGCTAGCTCAATGCTAGCGGGGTTTACAGCTCTTTCCATGACTTTAATGGATTAAACAAAGTCGATTTTTTACCACATTTTTTTTACCATATCAGTTCATATTTATGTGGCAGGAGTTTTCTGTCCAACTAGGACAGTGCTCTTCTTCAGAGGCTCCGCTCAAATATGGTGTACCCCAGGGCTCAGTTTTAGGCCCACTTTTATTCTCACTTTATCTGCTGCCACTGGGGTCCATTTTTAGGAAATATAACGTGTCATTCCACTGCTACGCAGATGACATCCAGATCTATCTTCCCCTAAAATCTGGAGGAGCAGATGGTCTCGACAGATTGCAGAACTGCTTAGCAGACATCAAGTCTTGGATGGAGCTTAACTTCCTCTGTCTAAATGAAAACCAGACAGAGGTGTTTGTCTTTGGAAAGACTGACCTGCTGACAGGCTGCTGCAGTGCTGTTGGGCCCCTGGACCCTTCAGATGCTCCATTCATTAGAAATCTTGGGGTAAACCTTGACAGGCATTTTAAATTTGACAGGCAGGTCAGTGTTGTAGTCCAGTCTAGTTTTTATCACTTGAGGCTAATTAGCAAAGTCAAGCCATATCTTCCTCCTCACGCTTTGCAACAAGTGATTCATGCTTTGATCTTTTCCAGACTGGACTACTGTAACTCTCTGTACAGTGGTATAGATCAGTCTCTGCTCCGCCGCCTCCAGCTGGTTCAAAATTCAGCGGCCCGCCTGTTAACGGGGACCAGACGGTGTGAGCATATAACCCCGATATTACGCTCACTTCACTGGCTGCCTGTGTCTTTTAGAATTACTTTTAAGATTCTGCTTTTGGTTTTTAAATGTCTGAATGTTCTGGCACCTCAGTATCTTTCTGAGCTTTTGCATGTTTATCATCCTTGTCGAGTCCTTAGGTCTAAAGATCAAATGCTTTTAGCGGTTCCCAGGACTCGGCTTGTGACTCGGGAAGACAGAGCCTTTTCAGTTGCAGGTCCTAAACTCTGGAATGCTCTCCCCTTCTCAGTGAGGTCTGCCAGAACCGTCAGTAATTTTAAGACTCTTTTAAAAACACATCTTTTTACTCAGGCTTTTAACTCCAGTGAGCATATCTAGTGGGCCAGCTTGTTCATTTTATTAATCTTATTCTTTTATTGTTTTATTGTTTTATTGCTTTTATTGTTCAATTGATTTTATTGTTTTATTGCTATTGTTTCTTTATTGCATCGTATTGTTTGTGATTTTAGTTGATTTTATGTTAAGCACTTTGGTTGCCTTGGCTTTTGTAAGTGCTATACAAATAATAAATTGATTGATTGAATTGATTGATTGATCTATCCAAGGTATTCCTGTAAAAGCCTCTGTAACATACCTTGGTATTCAAATTACTAAAGATATGCAATCCAGATGTTCTACAAATTTTTCTCCAATAATAGATAAAACCCAAAAAACCCTAAACCAATGGCTGCAAAGAGATCTGTCTTTGAAAGGCAGAGTTCTGCTTACCAAAGCAGAAGGGATCTCTCGTTTAATTTATGCAGCTCAATCTCTACAGGTTAATAACACAGTCTGCAATGCAATTGATAAAATATTATATAACTTTCTATGGAAAAATAAAACCCACTATATCAGGAAATCTGTTATTTTAAATACCTCTGATAAAGGCGGTTTAAATTTTATTGATTTCACTGCGCTTAATAATACACTCAAGGTAATCTGGATTAAGAAATATTTGTCATGGTTTGAGTTTGTTTTGTCTTGGTTTTTGCTTTTGTTCTTGTTCTGTCTTGTTTGGTTCTGTTTCCTGTTTTATTTTGAAAGGGTTCCTGTCTTGTCATGTCTTGAGTTGTACTTCCTTGGTCCCCATCTGCCCTGATCGTGTTCACCTGTGTCTTGTCTGCCCTGTCTGTATATAAGTCTTGTCTCTGCCTTCCTCTTGTGCTGGTCCATTAACTTCTGGTCATGGTGTTAACGTCCTCTTGTTTTAGCGTCCTTGTTCCTTGTCCCTCGCCACGCCACAGTAAGTTTTTGTTTAGTTTTGTCATCCTGCTCGGCAGCGCTTTATGTTAATAAATCCTCTAGTTCTGAACCCGTTGGCCTCCCGTCTCTGCGTCTGGGTCCTACCGGCTCTCGAGCCTCCCTCACCATGACAGAATGGACCAGCCATATTTTCTGGACCCAGCAGAGCGGGACATGCGACTGCTAGGGGCCTACTGCCAAGAAGCAGAGCGGACCAGGACATACTGGGTGTTTGACCAGGCCCAGTTTGCCTCATATGCCTGGAGTGGGAGCCACCTGGACTTTACTGGGAGCCGTCTTGCCCTGAGGGGGGGGTCGTCGTCGCCGTCCCCGTCCACGTCCCATTTTTGTTCCAGCGGTGGTCCCGGTTCACCTCATCCTGTGCCAGTGGTGGTCCTGGATGCACCCCAGCCCCGTCCTGTTCCGGCGGTGGTCCCGGATGCACCACATCCCCTTCCAGTGGTGGTCCCGGATGCACCCCAACCGGTCCCTGCTTCCAGGGGGGTGCTGGCTGCTCCCCGACCGGTCCCTGCTTCCAGGGTGGTGCTGGCTGCTCCCCGACCGGTCCCTGCTTCCAGGGGGGTGCTGGCTGCTCCCCGACTGGTCCCTGCTTCCAGGGGGGTGCTGGCTACACCCCGACCAGTCCCTGCTCCCAGGGGGGTGCTGGCTGCACCCCTACCCGTCCCCGCTTACACTGGCATGCCTGACCCGTCAGCCGACTGCTGGCCCGACCCGCCGGCCGACTGCTGGCCCGACCCGCCGCCCGACTGCTGGCCCGAGCCTCGCCGGACCGCTCGGCCTCCCGGCCGTCCTCCGGGTTCTTCTCGGCCTTGCTGGCGTGCCGAGCCCGGCCTCCCTGAACTTCGTTGTCTGTCACAGTTAGTCTCACGGGCCCCCTCCTCCTTGGTGGCCGGTTGGAACCTCGGAGCGGTTCCTTGAGGGGGGGGTACTGTCATGGTTTGAGCTTGTTTTGTCTTGGTTTTAGCTTTTGTTCTTGTTCTGTCTTGTTTGGTTCTGTTTCCTGTTTTATTTTGAAAGGGTTCCTGTCTTGTCATGTCTTGAGTTTTACTTCCTTGGTCCCCATCTGCCCTGATCGTGTTCACCTGTGTCTTGTCTGCCCTGTCTGCCCTGTCTGTATATAAGTCTTGTCTCTGCCTTCCTCTTGTGCTGGTCCATTAACTTCTGGTCATGGTGTTAACGTTCTCTTGTCTTAGCGTCCTTGTTCCATGTCCCTCACCACGCCATATTAAGTCTTTGTTTTTGTTTTGTCATCCTGCTCGGCAGCGCTTTTGTTTGCATTAAACTCTCTTGCCCTGAAACCGTTTGCCTCCCGCCTCTGCGTTTGGGTCCTACCAGCTCTCGAGCCTCCCCCGCACATGACAATATTCTAATAACCCCACATCTACCTTGAACTTTATTCCACATTTTGTATTTTAAAATTTAAGGGGCCTTAACTTTCTGCTATGCTGTAACTACAGTATTCCAAAAAATCCCTTTGAAACTGTCAAATTTTCATCAACAAGTTCTTTTAGCCTGGGCACTGATCTACAAACACAACTTTTTTCCGCAGAGTTGTATTCAAGAAGCCGCCTTTATTCTTACCTCAGCTCTGATTCCTGTAAATTAATGGCCTTCTAAATCTTGCTTACTGTTAAATACAACTAAAACTGTTTGATGTTCACTAAGCAACCATTGGACATCAAGCATTCAGGTATATTTTTGGAAGGACAGGAACTATAAATTGTATCTTAATTTAAGTATCTTGGTGTGACTCTTGATTCAACTCTAAGCTTCAAGAGCCATATTGAAAAAATATCGAATACAGTAAAATTCAATTTAAATAATTTTAAACAAATACGACCATTCATAACACTTGGAGCTGCTAGAATGTTTTTGCATTCAATGATACTATCACATATTGATTACTGTATTTCATGTTGGTCCTTGACGGGTGTAAATATGAGCAAAACCATAGAATCACTTTATAAAAAAATCACTTAAGGTCTTGGATAGAAAACCAATGTCATTCCATGTCTGTAATATCTTGAAAAAGTACAAGTTGTTAAGCTTTGAGAATTTTAAAAATTGTAAATTTGCTTGTTTGATGTACAAGGTGTTACATGGACTTGCTCCGCCTCCCATGTCTGACTTTTTAAAAAAAGAAATGGGCTCACAGCGCTCTCAGGACTAGGGCCTCGTCTCGGGGGGACTGTGAGGTTCCATACAGAAAAAAAGCCTTTGGACAAAACGCTCTCTCTGTAAAGGCCAGTAAACTCTGGAACAGTCTTCAATTCAATTCAATTCAATTCAATTTTATTTGTATAGCCCAAAATCACAACAACAGTCGTCTCGATGGGCTTTGAAGTAAAACATGAACTCAAAAGGATCATGAATACAAAGAGTCAATAGGAAAATACTAAAATAAACTAACAAACTGACTAAGCTTCTACTGTACATCAGGGAGTGTCAAACATTACACACATTACACACCTTCAAAACACAGCTCAAGCAGTGGCTGAAAGCAAACCAGTCCTGTAGCCACTAACTTTTAACTCTCATAATGTACCACCTTCTTGTGTTCTTATTGTATCTGTGATTCTGTCTTTTGTTTTGTCCTGTTTTATGTTTCCTGCCTAGGGACTATGGATGCAAATTAGCATCATTGCTATAATCCAGCATGTTTACGCCTATCATTGTTTGGTAGATGTTCATTAATGTGCACTGTCCCTATTAAATAAAGCTTAAATAAAAAATAAATATTATTTGGAAAAATGGTAATATTATCTATAAGAAGAAAACTCTGTTTTTAAGTAACTTGTTTAATAATAGTATACTGTAATTTTCCTCAATCAATTATTCAAAGAACCAGGATTATTATATAACTACTCAGAATTCACAAAAAATAAAATAAAAAAAAATTAAAAAATAAAATACCAATAACCCCTAAAGAATTTGCAGTAGTGTTTGATGCCGTACCGTCTGGGCTCTGCATGTGATTCAGGGGTTTCTACAGCGCTCATCCTCTGACTCTTCCTCCTCCTGATGTGCTCAAATCTACTCTAGGTAGTTTCTGCTTCACTTCCGCTAAACAGTTGAACTCAAAAATCAGAGCTTTGTTCCAAGATAATTTAGTTTCTGTTCCATCAGCTAACTTTTATTGGGCTAATTTCACTTTGAACATTGAATGGAAAAAAGTCTGGTCTCTACCACAAAAATACTTCTTAACAAATAAAGTTAAAGAAATCTCTTTTAAACTCCTACACAGATTTTATCCAGCAAAACATTATTTAACTAAACTTAAGGTTATCATAAACACCAGCTGTACTTTCTGCCAGAAACAACCTGAAACCTGCTCTCATTTATTCTGGTCTTGTGAATTCACATACAAACTTTGGAAAAACATTAACAAATTTATCACCGACTCTATTTTTGCTGATATACAACTTTATTATAAAACATTACTATTTGGTTTTCATATCTTTGATGTCAAAGATCGTGATGCTTTCTTTTGTATAAACATGTTATTATTTATGGCTAAATTTCATATTCACAAAAGCAAATTTTCCAATAAAAAACCTGATTTCTTTGTATTCAAACTGGAACTGCAGCAAAATTTAAACTTAATTTTCTATGTTTAGCTCTATTTTCTTTCTTTATTTTTTATTTTTTTTTAATCTTTTGTGATTGTTGCTAATAATTAGAATCTTCCTAAGGATGTAACATGTTTAGTCTGTATTTAGAATTGTATTGTACATTATATGTGCATAATTGTTGCATTTTTTTGTTCTGTATGTTGTTCAATTGTTCAATAAAAAATAAAAATAAATAAAAAATATAGGTGTCTATAGGGAGACAGCCTCCTCTCCTCAGCCTTAAAAGTTGAAGTCAAGTCAACAAACTGGATTAGTTGTGTTAACGTGACCTTTTGTTGTATGAAATGAAAATATCTTGTTGAACCAAAGTTCTAGGGGTTTGATTCTGATAGAAATTTGAAAGAACAGGAACTTTATTTTTTTCTGTTTTTTTCAAACTTCAATCCTTTTTCTCAACTCATTGAAAAACTTAAATTGTGTTCAGCAGGGGCTGTCAATCAAATGAAGCAGCAAATATGATGAAAAGAACTCCCATATTTCTCTGACTAGACCTAAAGAAGACTATTTCAGAATGAAAAAGTCAAACAGTTGCAGACCAACATTCCTCCATCCATCCATCCATTTTCTGAACCTCTGAGTCTAAGCTGCCTCTGTTGGATGAAGGTGACAACACACACACACACACACACACCTAGGGGCATTCAGAGGAACCATCAACGTATGAAGCATGTTTTTGGCGTGTGGGAGGAAACACGGCTGGAATGAACAGACAAACTCCACACAGAAAGGTCACAGCTGGGATTTGGGAACGTTCTCCCAGAGAGCGCTAACCACTGCTCCACCGTGCACGGAGTCTGAACTTCATGAAGGCTTGGTGAGGCTTCTTCTTCTGGGCAAACAGTGAAGCTTTTCCCGCTTAGCGCCCTCTACTGGTTGCAGATTGGAAGCAGATTGAAGTTGTAATGGGTGTGGGAGTAGTGTGGGAGTACCTCAAGGCACAGTTCTCTCCCCGATGTTGTTCGCTCTGTACACGACCGACTTCAAACACAACACGGAGGCTTGCCACATCCAAAAATTCTCGGATGACACCGTTATTGTGGCCTGCATTAGGGAGGACAAGGAGGTGGAGTACAGACAGCTGGTGCAGGATTTTGTTCTTTGGTCCAAGAGGAACCAGCTCCAGCTGAACATCGGGAAAACCAAAGAACTCATTCTGGACTTCAGAAGACAACCCCCTCCCTCCCAGCCAATATGTATAGACGGTGACCTGGTGGAGACAGTCACGTCCTATAAATACCTGGGAGTGGTGCTGGACAAGAAACTGGACTGGAATGAGAACACCACCCTGCTCAGCAAAAAATGTCAATCCAGGATGTACTTCCTGCGAAGGCTGGCTTCTTTTAATGTCTCTTCCAAGCTTCTCAATATGTTTTATCAGACGGTGATTGAAAGTGCTCTGCTGTACGCTGTGGTGTGCTGGTGTGGCACAAGCAAGAGAAACCTGACCCGCCTAAACAAGATCATCAGGAGGGCTAGCTCTGTTGTGGGACTGAAGTTAGCCACAGTGGAGGAGGTAGCTGAACAACGAACATTGTCCAGACTTCAGGCAATTATGGACAATGTGACACACCCTCTGCATGAGGCCTTCAGTGAAAGGAAGAGCAGCTTCAGCAGCAGACTTTTATCACAACGCTGCACCACGGACAGACTTAGAAAGTCCTTTGTCCCACGAGCCATCAGACTGCACAACACTCTGTGTTGAGAGCTTTTACTCTTGCTTTTGATTTTGATTAAGCTGGAATACTGGGAAACTTGACATGTTTTTAGGAATTGTACTTGCTTTTATTCTTTTTATCCTTTTATATTTTTATCTATTTATTGTGTTTTTAACTGTTTTAGGAATGATTGTGTTTTTAAGTATGGGCAGCTGGCCAATTTCCTTCGGGATTATTAAAGTCTGTCTATCTATCTATCTATCTATCTATCTATCTATCTATCTATCTATCTATCTATCTATCTATCTATCTATCTATCTATCTAATGTGAAACAGCTGAAGGTCAAATCTGCTGTGAAGAAGTTTGGTTTAGTCCAGACGTGTTGGACTTCTTGTCCCTGCATTTTGGCTCCTCCCCTTCCTGACAGCTGGATCCAGTGTGAATCTGGTTCTATGTTTGATTCTCTTATGCATCTGATCCTCTAAACACAGGAAGTTGTTGTGACTGGAAGGATTTGGATCCAGAAAGATGGAGAACCTGAAGGATCCACAGTTGAAAGAAGGCTAAACCAATCAGAAAACATTCTGTACAACAGAAACATTTAGTGTCAGACATGGCCGGCCCTCCCTATACGCGAATGACGCAGCCGCGTACGGCCCCCGTCACCACCAGGGCCCCGAAGTGGCGAAAAACAAAAAATGAAAAAAGACCCAAATCTGGCAACCCATTTCATAGAACTTCCGTACCAACGTGCACTCTAAAAAGAATGTTGCCAGCACTTTAATGACACCCCCCCCTTCAACACACCTGAACCAATCTGGCAACCCAAATAATGATGTTACGCCACTCTTAGCAACGATTGGTCAGCATCATTGCATCTGAGCCTGTCACAGTGTGCATTTACGAGTGTAATTTGTTTCAATAAAGTTGGGAAAAAGAAAAAAACGAGCACATTTTTTCACGCTGATCAAAGCGACAAGAGAACTTCATGCCAAAGAGAATTTATGCATCAGGAGCTGAAAAAAGATGAAGAACTTCAACATCAATCACAAGGTAAGTTTGGAGGATCATGTTGGGGCCGTATTTTTACATTAATCCTGCCTTTCTGTGCAGCTGCGTTATTAACGTAAAACAGTGTTTTTCAACCAGTGTGCTGCGGCTAGTTTATCAGGCATTACTGAAACCTGATTTATTGTCTTTTTAAAAGTTTAGTTTCCATGACAGTTTGTGTCATTTATTTTATTCATTTTACATTTTGTTCCCCCTATATTTTCTTGCACTTTACTTATTGAAACCCTAAACTTTACAATAAACCTCATAAATGCGTGCAGTCGCCAGGGCACAGAGACTTATTTACCCTTTCTTTGAGAAGGGAAAATCCATGTTGCACTTGAAGAGACAAGTTGCTAGTGGGGTGGGGTACTCTAAACGCCAGACAAATCTCGCATCACGGACCAACTCATACATGCTGTATTCCACCGGCCAGGAGGGCGATCTAAAACTTTGATGAACTGTGAAAGGGGCAGTGGGATGGAACCCTCCATGCATGGTGAGGAGCATATATATATATATATATATATATATATATATATATATATATATATATATATATATATATATATATATATATATATATCAGTCACAATCATTCCCACCACTTGAAAGCGGGCTACACAATATCTGTTTCAGTTTAGTTTCAGTTTAGCTTTTTTATTTCAAACACAAAACAAATGAAAAGTCAACACAGTGGTTTGATGTTTCAAACATTGGACGTGAGACCACCAACTTTTATCGAGGCATCTGTTCAGTTGCGTTAAAAATGTTTATGATCAAAATAATAACAGTTAAAAAAAGGTGGCAGAGTAAGAATGGTTATTTTGACAAAAAGAAAGACTAACTGCAGTTTATTTCTCAAGACAAGTCTATGGGATTGCGGCTTCTTGAGCCAGTAGGTACTTTCTGTTTGGAATGAGACGGGGGGGGTCACTCAGTCTAGTACTCATATACCTAAGAGGACCCACCCCTTTTTACTAAAGCTAGACTTTCATATGAAAGTGTGTGCACACTAGTGTGCCGTAGGAGATGGTCAAGTGTGCCGTGGGAAATTGCCCATCATTTCCCATCATTGGGAAATTGCCCAACATTTCCCATCTCCAAGATATCAGCTCTGTGTTCATCCAAACAAACCCTGATAAAACACTGAGTTGTTAAGAATATGAAAAGGTCATAAAATACTTTTTTCTTTGTGTTTATTTGTTTCTATTAAGGACATTTTGTTAAGAATTACGGTACCGCGATTTAGCTGCATCTAAAGCCGTTTGCGGAAAAGTCCCGCCCCTTTAACTGTCTCCGTCAATCATTCTTGAAGGCCTAATCACATGTCATCAGTCTGACCAATCAGAAGTGGTTAAAGTCTTAACTTCCTTGTTCCAATTTAGCTCATAAAGTCTCTCAGTTCTAACAAAAATACCAGCTAAAGCTCGTCTTTAGCAATGTAGCTTTCCCGTATCAGACCGTGGAACAAGTGAACGAAACAATGAAGCTCAGAGACGCTGGTCTTTCTGCCCTTTAGCGTCATATTTCACACTACATCTCCCATGATGCATTGGCTTAAAGGGACAGGTCTCAGCGTACAATGAGTCGTCCTTGTTCTACGTCTTGAAACCACAAAGAACACGCATCAAACAGATTTTTAATTTTCTAACTTAACTTTTATTTTATCTTAGAAAAAACAGCTGCAACTTCCATCTTTCTCTGCCACAATTATCATGAAAATGCACTTGAGATTCCGGGGGGGGGGGGCTGTCGATCAACACAGACTGAGTTTTTGCTTTTTTTTTTTTTTGGATGCTGGTGTGCCGCAGGGTTTTTGTCAAGGTTAAAGTGTGCCGTGGCTCAAAAAAAGTTGAAAAACACTGACGTAAAATACTAATCGATCCGAGGTGAAGATTGCACATAAACGTCCCCATTTGTCATAATTTCCGATGGAAAACTCGAAAAAAAATTCTGATACCCAAGTTTCCAAGAAGATGAGGTTGCACATGACCTTCTAAATGGCGGAGAGCAAAAAAAAGTAAATAATGACAACATTGATGGCTGATAAATGTTTTAACTCACGTTATTGTATCGTTTCATTGTTTTGCTAACAAACATATTTAGTGCATTCTGCGTTTTCTGGTTTATGTCAGTATAAATACTGCTGTTTACCTGTTATAGACAGTCAGGTATTCTGACTTACTTTTTCAACAAAGAATGTGTCTTAAAATCTTGCATTGGCATGAAATTTGGAGAATCAAAACTGCCAAATACAAATAGGAAATAAATGTTCTCATTTATAATAAATGACAAACAAAATAAATGTACTAATTTTAAAATTATGAAAATACAAAATAATAGATAAAGAAGTGTATAAATGCTTATATTTCCATTTATACTCAAATTATTGTTCGCATTTATTATTTATAAATGGGTACATTGATTTCTTATTTGTATTTTGCAGTTTTGGTTTTACATAATGAGGATGTTTTGCACAGTTTCTTCTGCTCTCAAAAAGTATCAAAAAGTATTGGAGGTGGTGCAGCATCCACATTCCAAGATGTTCATGACATCACTGAAGATGTGATTTCAGGTACTTTTAATACACTCTAAAAAGAAAAAAGTTGATCCAACCTAGTTGAATCACTTCAATTGGTAACACCTAACTGTATTAAGTTTATTCAACTTAAATTTTTATGTCTATCCAACTCAGTGTGATACGTTGATCCAACTTGATTGAATTGCTTCAATTTGTAACACCTAATTGAATTAAGTTTATTCAACTTAAGTTTTTATGGCTATCCAACTTGATTTGATATGTTGGTCTAACTTAAAGAAAATCTTTTTCAAGTTTGTTTATACAATTTAAAATGACACATTATTCTACAGTTTCCATCACTAGGCCTGTCAATTTTCATATCAAAGACATAAAAGACCCAGCATTGTCACGCATTATAAGGCAGGAGCTCACATGTCGCAAACTCTGTTTTTAGATTTTGAGACTTAGTGTATTGTACCGCACAAGGGGGTTGGTCATCATCCTCTACCAAACTCTAACTCATGGTGCGGAAATAAATAAACATAACAGTTTAAATTACTAGTTCAAACAGAGTAAAACAGCTGGACAACAAAACCTATGGACAAAAACTCACACTTAAACAACAATCTGCCCAGATAGGCAAAGAAAATGGTATCCCATAATTCCTTGCGCTGCCTCACGTTATGACATCATTATGCATTGACAGGTTCACACCAAAGTTACACTAACTTAATTGAATTAAGTTGATTGAAAGTAAAATAACTATGTCAGACAACTAGGTGTTATTTTAAAGTTGAATGAACTCAAAAAAATGATTTATTTTCACCAAACCAAATAATTAAGTTAGAATAATGTAAAAAAGTACATCTTTCCAACTACAACCCAAATAGTCTTTTTAGAGTGTAGCTTGTAAAATCATTTAAAACCAGTGTCTGCATAAATCCTTTTTTCATAAACAGCAGCTGAAGAGTATGGAGCCCCAAACTGTTTATAATTAAATTAATAAATATGACCTCATGCAAATATACAATCAAACAATAAATCTCTTATAAATATATAAAAAGATCATGAAATTGTGAAAAACCTGCACACAGATTTTAAATGAGTCAATATATTACTGTATTCTGCTATAGATATTTTTTAGCTTTATCATTGATTATTGTATGATAATAATTCTTGTTTTTTAGCTCCAGAAGAAACTGCTGTTACCATATCTACTGTTGGAAGGGAAATCATTTGACTGTTTTAGTTTTCACTGTTTGCTTTTGTTGAAGTTTATGTCTCTTATGTTCCAGAGGCTCCAACAGAGGCGTGAATGGAAGAGGAGCTACTGGATCCAAAATTCCACCAACCTCAAATCCAATTGGTCCAGCTGAATGACCAAACACACTCTCTGATCCAGTAAGAATGGATTTGGTGCAGAGAGGACATTTTCAGTCTGATAAAGACTTTGACTTTCCAAGATCCCCCTCAAAATCCCCCTCATTGAGCTGTTGTTTTCTTTATGTTGGATTGTTTTATTGATATTTGATTTGCTATTAAGTTGCTGTTTTTAATAAGTTGGAGTTTTGGGAATGTCATTTGTTCAGTCCCTAATGTTACATTAAAAAATATATATCTATATATTTACATTTGTCATTCATATTTTTTTCTTTGCATTTAAAATTGGTTTGGCATCACTAAATGTGGATCCAACATACAGGCAATAAATATACTGTGTTCAATTCTTCGGCAGCAACAATAATTCACAAATGAATTAATATAGATATCTCATTTATATTACAACAACAGTTGCGTTTTTTTAAGCTGCTGATCAGTTAGAGGGCCCACAAATTAAATTTCGCTTAGGGCCCCCAGAAGACCAGGGCCGGCCCTGGTGTCAGACCCGGTATGAGGAAGCTGTGACCTCACCAGAAATACTGTTCATTTATTTTGAAAATTCCATGGTGTTTCATTTTGGACTTAGTAGCAGCTTCCTGTCCCTGCAGGATCTGCTCTGTGTTGAATTCAGACGTCTGGCTAAAGTCCATAGTGACTCCTGGACTCATTTAGAGCGTTTTACTGAAACATGAACTGGCTGGTGGCTCTGAGTCCGAGTGGAGCTGCAAAGACATGAGCTGCAGCTCAGAAGAGAATGGTGTGATACCAAACTGTAATGGACATGATCCAGAAGAAACCAGGAGCTCATGAAGGTGGTTCTGTTGGAGCAGAGAGCAGAACTCTGATCCCAGTTTCAGGAACAATGCAGGCTCATGTTCTGGACTGAAGAGTTCTCCTGAAATGTTCTGTTCAGACTTCTTCAGGATCACATCTGTGTGTGAATGTGGAGGTTTGTCTGAACCAAGCTGCAGCTAGTTCACTTTGAAGCTCCTTCAGGCTCACACAGCAACAATGACAAAGACTGAAGCTGCTGTGCTGCCCTCTAGTGGCAAACATGGGATCTGCACCACACATTTCTGCATTTCTCAACATTTTTGAAGCTCATCAAGAGAATGCCAAAAGTGTGCAAAGCAGTAATCAAAGCAAAAGGTGGCTATTATGAAGAACCTACAATATGACATATTCTCAGTTGTTTCACACTTTTTTGTTATGTATAGAATTCCACATGTGTTCATTTTTCCAAAATGGCGCTGCAGGAGCAGCAGCTAGTTACAGCAGCTCCCTCTTTTCTTCTCTTTTCTATTGTTTTTTGGCCCGCTCTACGGCCTTTCTTGTATGTGGTCAATGCCTTTTGCAAATCTGCACATAAGGAGACAAATTTTATTATTTTCTGCGCTCTGTTTTTCATTGTTTTTTAACTTGTTTGGGAGTGTGTCGGTGGACCCCCTCAGCTTCACACATGGCTCCATTGTTTACTCCAGGGATCAGCTGTTGGCTCTGCGCGGCCCTGCACTTCTCTACACCGAAAGACCTGAGGTTCCACCTGAAATACGGAGAAAACGGAGAGGCTGCAGAGCAGGACGTAGGCTTCGGGAGAGGAGATGGAGGTACAAACCATACGTTCCATCCATCATTATGGGAAACGTCCGTTCCCTCTCCAACAAGATGGACGAGCTGACGGCGCTGACCCGGTTACAGCAGGAATACAGGGAGTGTAGCCTCATGTGTTTCACTGAGACGTGGCTGAATGAATCGACACCGGACTCCGTGGTCGCACTGGATGGATTTAAACAGGTTCAGGCGGACAGGAGTTTGAGAGACAGTGGTAATAAGAAGGGAGGAGGACTGTGTTTATTAACAAGAGATGGTGCAACCCGGCGCACGTCTCTGTGAAGGAACAGTTTTGCTCCCGTGACATCGAGCTTCTTGCTGTGGGCATTCGGCCGTATTACATCCCGAGGGAGTTTTCGCATGTTATAATTTTTAACGTGTATATCCCACCATCAGCAGACGTGGAGGCAGCCTGCGAGCGACTCCACGGAGCGGTGACGCGCATGCAGACCCGGCACCCGCAGGCGCTGCTTCTCATCAGCGGGGACTTCAACCATGCCTCGCTCTCCTCCATTCTCCCCACTTTCACTCAGTATGTTAAGTGCCACACTAGGGAGAACAAGACGCTGGACTTAATGTATGCGAACGTTAAGGACGCATATGACTCCAACCCCCTCCCCCCACTCGGCCGCTCTGATCACAACCTGGTGCATCTGCTCCCTGAATACAAACCCAGGGCAAGAAGAGAGCCCCCCCAGAAGAAGAAGTCAGTGAGAGCGTGGACTGATGAGGCCAGGGAGAGACTGAGAGACTGTTTCCAGACCACGGACTGGGAGACACTCTGCAGCTCTCATGGAGATGACATCGACAGCCTGACCCACTGCATCATTGACTACATCAGCTTCTGTGTAGAGAACACTGTACCAACTCGGAGGGTGCGGTGTTTCTCCAACAGCAAGCCCTTGGTGACCCCTGAGCTGAGAGCCCTACTGAAGGAGAAGAGGAGGGCTTTTATTTCAGGGGACAGAGAGGAGCAGAGGAGAGTTCAGCATGAACTCAAATACAAAATCAGACAGGCCAAGAACAGCTACAGGAGGAAGCTGGAGGAGCGGCTGGAGAACAACAACGTTCGAGGTGTGTGGAGAGGTCCAAAGACCATCAGTGGTCACGGACAAAGAGCAGACACGGTGACATCTGATGAAGACCAGGGCTTGGCCAATGAGTTAAATCTGTTCTTCAACAGGTTTGACTCCAGCCCTCCCCCCTCCACTTCACACATCTCCAGTCCAGCAGCTAAACCAACCCCCACCCCCAATCACTCTCATCACTGCACACCACCCCCATCCACAGCCATACCATCTCTGCCCCACACCTCCACCCCCCTTTGCCTCACTTCTGATCAGGTGAGGAGAGAACTGAGGCGACTTAAGACCAGGAAAGCTGCAGGTCCCGACGGCATCGGACCCAGACAGCTCAGGGACTGTGCTGACCAGCTCTATGAGGTGGTCACTTACATCTTCAACCTGAGTCTGAGTCTGGAGATCGTCCCAGTCCTGTGGAAGACCTCCTGTGTGGTTCCGGTTCCTAAGATGGCGCACGCTAAGGAGCCAAACCACTACAGACCAGTAGCCCTGACCTCCCACCTGATGAAGACCATGGAGAGGCTCATCCTCAGCCACCTTCGCTCAGTGGTCAGCACCGCAACGGACCCGCTGCAGTTTGCCTACAGGCCGAACATCGGGGGGGATGACGCTGTCATGTACCTGCTGCACCGGGCGTTGACTCATCTGGAGGACGCCGGAACCGCTGTGAGGGTCATGGTTTTTGACTTCTCCAGTGCCTTCAACACCATATGGCCAGCTCTGCTGAGAGAGAAGCTGGAAGGGGCTGGAGTGGACAGACGACTGACCGCATGGACGACCAACTACCTCACCAACAGACCCCAGTATGTGAGGCTACACAACTGTGTGTCAGAGGTGGTGGTTTCCAGCACTGGTGCTCCTCAGGGGACGGTGCTCTCACCGTTCCTCTTCACCCTTTATACCTCAGACTTTACATACAACACCGGCAGTTGCCACCTCCAGAAGTTCTCAGACGACTCAGCCATTGTTGGCTGTGTGTCGGGGGGAACGAGCTGAGAGTACAGGTCAGTCATCAAGGACTTTGTGGACTGGTGTGAGCGTAATCACCTGTGCTTGAACACCAGTAAAACAAAGGAGATGGTGATTGATTTCCGGAGGAGAACACCACAATTCACACCGGTGAGCATCCAGGGCTCGGACATTGAGGTAGTGGACAGTTTTAAGTACCTGGGTGTTCACCTCAACAAGAAACTGGACTGGACTCACAACACCGATGCCCTGTATAAGAAGGGCCAAAGTCGCCTCCACCTTCTGAGGAGACTGAGGTCCTTTGGAGTGTGCAGGCCTCTCTTAAGGACATTTTATGACTTTGTGGTGGCCTCTGTTATCCACCACGCCGTGGCCTGTTGGAGAGCAGGCAGCACAGACCGGGACAGGAAGAGACTGAACAAGCTGGTCAGGAGGGCCAGTTCTGTCCTGGGCTGCCCACTGGACTTTGTGGAGGAAGTGGGTGAAAGGAGGATGTTGGCCAAGTTAACATCCATCATGGACAACACCTCTCACCCACTACATCCGACAGTGGAGGCACTGAACAGCTCTTTCAGTGGCAGATTGTTACACCCCCCATGCAGGAAGGAACGGTTCCGCAGGCCATTTATCCCAACAGCTGTAAGACTGTACAATGCCACAGTTTAAATATGCATGTACAAACCAATTTTTTTTTTTACACATTCATAGCTCATCTGTATATTCCGTGTTTTTACTTTATTTATTTAATTCTATTATTAGGCATAACATGTGTTATGTTTGTTGTAATAGTGTACATAATTTATTACTTACTTACTTTTTCCTTTTTTTTCTATTTTTGCACATTTTGTATACTTGCACATTTGGGAACACCCCTCACCTTTGCACATTGCTGTCACTTTTCTCTGCCTCTTGGAACTGCTGTGACAATTGAATTTCCCCAATGTGGGATCAATAAAGAATATCTATATCTATCTAGTGGAGCCCTGGTTAAGAAGGAGATGGAAAAACTGAAGCTGTGGTGGAGGGAAGTTGTGGAACAGAACCAGTAAATGCTTGAAAGCAGTCGGGGTGTGACGATAACAGTCATCACCGCACATTTTTTTTTTAAGTTCTGCATATGGTGCATGATTGGAACTATTTTAAACACATTCATCTTAGCAGATTGACTTTTTCTGCTAGTCCTGTGTTCAGCCTTCAAGGGTTTCTGGGAGAAATCTTTTATTACTATTCTCCTCTGGGCTCCCTCTTCTTACACACACGCCCGCGGTTTCAGAAGCACACACACACCCTCATTCTACAACAGAGGTTTCCGTCTCAGGGGAAATACGACAAATTTACTACGTTCAGATTGTTCATTTCCATTGTATTAATTTCCATTACTAGCTGCGTGCTTCTTAAACAGCATAAACAGGATAAAAACTGAATACGTCAAGTATCTTCTAGGCACATTGTTATTAACTTTTGAAAAACAAAACCATAGCCATTGCTTAATTTAAAAAAATAGCTGTGAATCAGATATTAATTCTGTGAACAAATTATATTGTCTTTGTTAAATTACACTGTTTAGTGCAAATGTGGTCTAAACAAAAATAAAATTCTCCCAGAAAAATAAAAATCAAGTATCTAGGAACTTTCCTTTAAGTTATTTAAGAGGCCAGCAACAGCCACGGCTTTAATTTAAATGTTTAGTCACGTACCAACTATGTGGAGTTGAAGCTGCGGATTCCAGCTGATATCCAGCAGTCTGCGCTGACGACAGAGCTCCTCCTCGTTCTGGACGATGGTTCCTTCAGCAGCAGAAAGTTGTTCTCTGACAGAACCTTCCTGAGGTTCTGAAGACATGGTTCCTGCTCCGATCTTCAGCTCCAACTCCCACAAACACCGCCGTCCTCTTCACTGCAGCTCCGATCGATCATCTGCTAGTCTCACAATCACAGAAAAAGGGTCCAAACAGAAACTTTTCTCCTGGTTGGAGATTTTCCTGAAAGTTCCTGTGATCCTGCAGGAGTCAGTTCTGCTCAGCCTGCAGACCAAACAGAAAAGACTCTGGAAGCTTCCACATGGGAAACTTCAAGACAAAGAATCCAAACAACAACATCTGATTGGTTGACTTTTGGAGGGAAAGCTGCAACAGTCTTCTGTGATTGGTTCAGCCGTCCCTGCCCCCACTAGTCCACTGCACAGGGGGCAACATTCCAGGGGGGGTTGGTAATCTCCTCCTTCTATTGTTTCTGCCCCACTGGCTCTTTCAAAATAAAGGCTTGTTGTAGCAGAAACCTGAATGGAACATCAGAATGGACTCAAACTGCTGCTGGTTTCAAAGCCTCGTTCTCAACTTCCAGCTGAACTGTCCCGTTATGTTAAATTCTTTCTGCTTTTTTAATTCTTTCTGCACCATGAGTGAGAGGGAGGGAGAGGATGATAAGTTTATTTAGCAGCCATGCTGCCAAATCATGATATGCCAACTAAATAGAAATGGTAAATGGTTCTATGATGCAAATCTACAATGGCTCTTTTATTTTATTGTTATAAAAATATCTGCTGGCTCAAACTCAGACATATGAGAGTTCAAGAAGTACAATTAATTAAAATGGAAAAACATTGAATTGAATTGGAGTAATATGACTTTTAGTTAGATAAATATGTACATTTGAGTTGTAAAAAATATTGAGTTGGATAGACGTAAGAAATAAGGTTAAAAAAAAGATCTAAATTACTTGTTACAAATTGAATTAATTAATGTAAGTTGGATAATTTATATATATATATATATATATATATATATATATATATATATATATATATATATATATATATATATATATATATATATATATACGTCACAATAAAAATAAAAATGAGATAGAAACTCGTGCGTTTACTTTGTTCTTTTTCTCCAAGTAGGGTCTAAAAGTCTCAGCAGGAATATGACAGCAGAGGATCCAAGATTTATTATTTTTCCTATTAATGTATCAGTTTATTTTTTCCTGACTTTTAGTCTTTAAAAATCACAGTTGTTTGCTCATTTTTTATTTTTGTTATAAATAGTGTTATTTATTTTATTAAAATTATCATGAATTAATAAAACTTTATTATAGGGCTTTACAATAAAAGAAAGATAAAAAAAAGTTAAAAGTTTTAAAGAAAAAGACTTAATGTGACCTGACAAAAAAAATTTGGTGACTCCATCCTACCCTCCATGGCTACGTTCACACTGCAGGGCTTAATGCTCAATTCCGAATTTTTAAAAAAATTCAATTTTTTTGCAAGACCGTTCATATTTCCAATAAAATGCAAACATTTGTGATCTCCTGTGTGACCATGAAATGACACAGAAGTGACCCGCAGTAGTCAACTCAACGGTGAACAACGTCACTCTCGTTTGTGGAAGTAGCTAACATTAATGTGGTCCTGAGGGAATTTAGTTTTCTTTGGCGGGTGCACACAAAAAGTAAGGAGACGGAGGTACCAAGGTTAAAACGATTTTATTACAAAACGTTCAAACCAGTTTACCCTTGTGCTATCTTGGATGACCCCACCCTTACTTTGACCTGTTCTCCCTACCATGATAAAGGCAAGGCAAGGCAAGTTTATTTGTATAGCACAATTCGTACACAAAGTAATTCAAGGTGCTTCACAAAACAGAAAAATGCATTAAAATCACAATACATCATAGAAATAATCAACATAAAATTTACTTTAAAAGAAAAGAAAAAAAAAAAAAAAAAGGTTTAAAACGAAAGGAAGGAAAGAAAAGTGCAGATAGGACCTTTCAGTCATATACACGGCTGAACAGAAATGTTTTAAGTCTAGATTTGAACATGAACACAGAAGAGGCCTGTCTTACGGCTTCAGGGAGGCTGTTCCAGATTTTAGCTGCAGAATATTGAAACGCTGATTCCCCTTGTTTAGTTCTGACTCTGGGAATCAACAGGAGGCCGGACCCTGAGGTCCTCAGAGTACGAGATGGTTCATATGGCACTAACATGTCAGAGATGTACTTTGGTGCGTGGCCATGGAGAGACTTGTACACAAGCAGAGCTGCTTTGAAGTCTATTCTTTGAGGTACAGGGAGCCAGTGCAGAGACCTG